>JABAKD010000008.1:15807648-16550675 GCA_012845835.1 Undaria pinnatifida | reverse complement strand
TCCTGGGGTAAGTCGTACAATCAGTGAGTAAAGAGAGGGTGGAGTGTTCGAGGGGGTGGGGTTGGGATGGGTTGGGGGGGGGGGGTGGGGGGTGGGGGCGGGGGGGGGGGGGGGGGGGGGGGGGGGGGAAGGGCTTTATTTTTAGGTGAGGGGTTTGTTATACGTGTGGTGCTAGGTCTAGGCGAAGGTGCGGGTGATGGGGAAGAAGGGGGCGTTCGAGGCGGGGGGGGGGGGGGGGGGGGGGATGGAACACAGCGGCATGGATGGCTCTCGAAAGATAATGAGGTGATATCCTGTGCGTGAAGTGTTTATTAATGTGGCGGATTTTGATATTTGGTGGGGCGTTTGAGTAAGGGAGAGCAAGAGGGGGGGGGGGGATTTTTAGGAGGTTTAGGTCACAAATAATATCATATACACTTCGGCTGTGAGATCAAGATATGTAGCAGCTTGTTATACGCGTGGTGCTAGGTCTAGGCGATCGTGTATGTGGTCGGAAAAGAGGGGGCGTTGGAGGGGGAGGGGGGGGGGGGGGGGGGGGGGGGATAATTGAAACCTTCGTCATGGATGGTCAGAAAGATAATGACGTGGTATCAACTGCGTATGGGTGTTTATTACTCAGGCCGATTTTGATTGTGAGTGGGGCGTTTGGACAGACTAGGCGGAAGGGGGGGGGGGGGATCGGGGGACGGAGGGGCGGGGGGGGGAAAGGGTTGGGGTTTGTTATGAAAAAGAGGTCAGTGGAGGGGGAGGGGAGGGGGGGGGGGGGGGGGGCGGGGGGCGGGACATTTCAATATGTGCGCGGAAACTATAAATTCTCAAAGGGGACAAACCTGACGATTGAAGCAATAAGACATCCCTTTATATCATCTGGCTTGTAATGTTTACTATTCTGGAAGGTTTGATGTTAGACGCTATGATATATAGTAATTCTTTAAATTTTCTCTTTAAATAATATCAGAACTCTTTTATTGGTATTTAAAATTTATATCATCATAATATTTTTTTTTTTTTTTTTATCTAGTAATATCATTATCATTACAATTTTTTTTTTAATCAAAATTTTAGATTTTTTTGTTCAAATTGTTTTTTTCCTATTTTTTTTTCAAATTAATTGTATTTTTTTCTTTATATGTAATATTTTTTTTTTCTTTTTTTTTTCATTGGTATTCATTTTTAAATTTTTTAGTATCGTTGATATTATTATATTATTTATTTTTTCTCAAATACAATCAATATATATATATTTGGATTAGTATCATTATTATTTTTATTACAGTCAAACCCCGCTTAAAGACGCACTTCTTAAGTCAACTCCCCGCTATAAAGACGAAAAAAAAATCTGAACCAGGGTGCCCCGCAGATGTACAAGTTTAAGGGGGGGTGTATTGTTTACGCTGCGGGGCCCCCCAAAAAATGGTGCAGCACACCTGTAGACTGCCAGAGAGCGGTCTGCTGCTGCTGCTGCTGCTGCGTGGACATGGATAGATTCCTTTCGTCTGCTGACGGTCCGTCTGCCTCCCACACGAAAGCGTGTGGTGAACCAACATGCAAGATGAAATCTGTCCCGGTCTCAGCGATTCACCAGTGCCCTTGCGGGCGAGCCATGCATGGGTTTTGTGGTGTGGGCATCGGAGACGAAGGCTACGGGCAGCAGAGAATGTGCACAGACAGCCAGAAGAGAGCAGGTGGAGATAAGACCGGCAGCAGTGGGAGTCCCATGGAAGTGGATGACGATGACGATGACAGCAGCAGCAGGTGAATTTATTTGTGATCCCCCGTGTAGACCACTGCTGTACATTTTTTTGTGATCAGTGCACAGCAGCAGCAGTGCACAGCCGACGGGCTCTCTGATCGTGTAAATTCACTGCTGTACAGTACATGTGTCCATCGTGCCACTCTTCTGCACAAAAAGTAGTGGTGGAGCACGCATACAGCAGTGCCCAATTAAATGGCCATTTTTTTGTGCGACAAAGTGTGTGCTACGCTGTGTCACACGAAGACGCTGCAGCCCATTTTTTTTGTTTGTTTTATTCGGATTAGTACAGCAGTACAGTACTACATTGTTGCTGCATGTTGCTTCTCCCCGCATATTGCTTCGTTCCCTGCGAGAAAATTTCTGGTGGCAGTGATTGATGTCGGTTGCAGCAGACAGCAATGTGTCTAACCTCATGCCCACACTTTGAATTTCCACTTTTGTTGTACCACGCGACAGTACGCAGCCTGTTCGAGGAAAGGGAAAGCGGCCTGCTGCGGCTACCGCAGGCG
Organism: Undaria pinnatifida; assembly: GCA_012845835.1. Taxonomy (NCBI): domain Eukaryota; class Phaeophyceae; order Laminariales; family Alariaceae; genus Undaria; species Undaria pinnatifida. Next base: position 16,548,410 of record JABAKD010000008.1, on the reverse strand, counting down.
CGAGCGGCAGCACAGGGAAACGGCCTGCACCTGCGGCGGCTACCGAAGCGGCGGGTAACGCGCCTGCCGCGGGTACCGCGCCTGCCGCGGGTACCGCGCCTGCAGCGGGGGCCGGCGCCAGCGCGGGGAAACGGCCTCCAGGCGCCGCGGGGGCGGGGAGCAGCGCCGCCGCCGCCGCCAAAAAAGGCAAGGCGAAGCCCGGATCAGGTCACGGCCAAAACAAGCTCACAACGGGCCAGCGCCTACAGCTAGTTAAGGACGTCCAGGCTGGCAAGCAAAGGAGCAAGGTGGCGGCCACGTACGGCGTCACGACGTCGTACATCAGCAAGTTGATGAAGCCCGACAAGATTGCCGAGCTTCACAAGACTCGCGATTCGGAACTCAACCTGGACGCCCTTCGAACACCGACGCCGATGCACGAAGATGTGGAAAAGCGTTTGCTCCAATGGATCAAGATTGCACGAGCGCGATTCGAGGTAAGGGTCATGCGGCTTCACAGCAGCTGCTACATTTTTTGCAATTTTGTTTTCGTCACTTCTTTCCCCCCCCCCCCATCCCTCTCTCAGCTACACTTTTTTTGGTTCACTGCTTGCCCCCCCCCTGTCCCTTGTCCCTCTCTCACAGACAACCTGGCTCACCTTTAAAGTAAACAGCCGACTGACCGCCTGAATAGATTCGAACGAAGAACAAATGGCGTTGACACGCTGCTGCTGCTGCTGCTGCTGCTGCTTTTACTGCCTTACAGACAACCAAGATTGGGTTGAGCGGCACCATGATCCAGACCCAGGCAGCAAAGTACGCGTCGGAGATGGGCAAGAAGGACTTCAAGGCAAGCAACGGCTGGCTACATCGCTTCCTCAAGCGCTACGGCTTCAAGCACATCAACCTGCACGGCGAAGCTGGCGACGTGGACAAGACGAAGTATGAAGAGCAGATCGCGAAGATCAGGGAGCAGCTGGAGGGGTTCGACGTCGAGCTCATCTTCAACATGGACGAGACGGGGCTGTTCTTCCGCTGTTTCCCGAGAGGCACATATGTCACGAGGGCAGAGGACGCTGCAGGGGTCAACAGGAAAACAGCACGAGGTTCGAAGGCCATGAAGGCCAAGGACCGATGCACGGTTGTCGCCTGCTGCAACACCACCGGGTCGCTCAAGGTGCCGCTGGCCGTTATCAGCACGGCAAAAAACCCGATGGTTTTCCGGCATGTTCGCAGATCACCAATCCCCTACTTCTCCCAACCAAGTGCCTGGCTCGATTCAGCACTCTGCCAGCGGTGGTTCGACGAGGTGTTCGTCCCCTTCGTGAAGAAGACCACTGGGAAGAAGGTGGTGCTCTTGTGGGACAACTGCCCAGGCCACAAGATCAAGAACGACGACCCGCAGATCGTCATCATCTTCCTGCCCCCGAACGTCACGTCCGTCTTTCAACCCATGGACATGGGGATCCTCTTTGCCCTCAAGTCCCAGTACAAGACCGAGATGGTGGCGAGACTGGCGGATCTCATCGAGGTCTGGGACGCAGTGCGCGCGCGAAAAATCAGAAGGTAAGTAGGTGTCCAAGTGTTGTTGTATGTAGCTGCAGGTACCGTTTTACTCCGTACGGGCGAGTACTATATGCGTCGATCTAGTGCTGCCTTTCGGTGTGTTCATTCGACACCGATACCGGAAACCCCCTAGCCACAATACCCACCCTTTACGTATTGATAGACTTTCACCTTTCGATCGACCTGCTTTTCTTTCATTGTACTTTTCCGCAGGGGGTGCAGGGGCCTGAACGACGCAGGCCAGGCGACAATGCTGGATGTGACGGAGATCCTTTCCGAGAAGTGGGAGAGGTTCTCGAGCCAGACTGTCATCAGGTGCTGGCTCAAGGCCGACATCCTTCCCAGGGAGCACCAAAACACGCTCAAGGGCAAGGACCCGCGGCTGGACCGAGAGGACAAGGAGGACACGTCCATCATCGACGACCTCTGCGGAATGGTGTCCAAGATGTCTATGCCAGCCAGCGTCACGGACTCTAGGTCCATGGCGCGAGTGTTGACGGACAACTTGTTCGTCGAGGAAGCCCCTGGCCTCACGGAGGCTGAAGTGCGTGAGGCAGTGAAGACGTGGCTTAGTGTAGAGGACGACCCAGAGGTGTTGGAGGAAGAAATCGCAATGGAACTGCAGGCTGTAGACGAGCACCTTGCCAACGTGACCCTCAGTGACGATGACGATGTGTCCAGCGAAGAGGAAGGCGACGGTAGGCCAGAGTCGTGCATGACAACGTCGCTTACAGAGGCCGACGTCCGCTCTCGCCTCGAGGAGTGCCGCTCCTTTTTCAACGCGAAAGGGAAGAACGGCGAGTACAGCGAAACCCTGTACCTTCTTTCGAGGACTGTGCATTCGTTCACTCATGAAACTCAAGTCAACCGAAGAGCGAAGCAGGGGGGCGAGGTGCAGGCCACTCTTGGCGACATGTGGGGGCGGTAGTTTTTTTTTTTTTGTGGAGGGCATATAGCAATGGGCCTGTTTGTGATGTACGGTTCTCTTGTTGTTGTCTAGCGTTGTTTATCTTCACCGTTTTTCTGAGTTGATGTCCATCTGTGTCCTTATCAGGTAGGATTTGACATGTCAAAGTTGGAACAGAGGTGGTGAATGATATATCGGCGATGTTTCCAACATGAGGACGAGAAGATAATAAGAAAAACACAGTCGACACCAACCGAGAGAGAGAGTTCACTGCAGTCATAATAACCTTCATCCTGCAACATTGAACCCACTTCTCGGAGCATTTTATTTCGGGCGGTGGGGTGCGGCAACTACTGTATAAACTTGGTTTTTAAGTACATTCCACTTTCAACCACGGCAACGTTGTGACGGTCAGATTTGTGGATTCTCGTTTCGTTATAGTATACCTGCTGCAACGGCGCGTCTTTTGATGTATGTTATGCCTCCATCGGCCCCGGGGATGGTGCGTTATCGTCCCCGGAATCTCAAAGACGATTCCCCGCGTTAAAGACGCCTTGAAAAAAAGCACCGATATGCGTCTTTAAGCGGGGTTTGACTGTACTAATAATTTTTTTCATAATAATATTGTACCCTATATTTTTTCGAATGTATTATTAATGATTATTATTGTTGTTAATTTTTTTCTTATTTTTTTTATTATATTTTTGTTATTATTATCAATATTATTTTATTTTTGTTGTTTCTTAGATGAAGCTCTCGAGGCCATAACCTATTGATAGCTGCTTGATGCGTTGACGCGTGACAAGGCTGATAACCTGTTGACTATAACCTATTGGACTTAGGTGGCATTTGGCGTGCATCAGCTCTCTTGGCTGGTGTACGCTCGTAGGCTCGCTTTCGGATGACCCGATGAAGACACAGCCTATCTATATATATATGATTCACACGTATAACAAACCCCTCACCTAAAGCCCTTTCTCCTTCCCCCCCACCCCCCCCCCCGCCCCCACCCCCCCCCACCTCCCCCCCAACCCATCTCAACCCCACCCCCTCGAACACTCCACCCTCTCTTTACTCACTGATTGTACGACTTACCCCAGGATATAATATATATACATGATAAACTGATGTATTATTTCCAAAACCGTCACATTTATCCCCTCAAAATAATGTATAGTTTCCACGCACATATTGAGCTGCCCCACACGCCCCCCCCCCCCCGCCGCCCCAACCCCCCCCCCCCCGCCCCCAATAATATACTGGTGCCAAAACCGTCAGATTTATCCCCTCGAAAGGATTTATTGCTTACATGCACAAATTGCCCCCTTCCCCCCCCTCCTCCAAACCCGCTCGCTTTTGATCAAAACCAGGCCCCCACGTCCTTCAAAACTCCGCCCCACCCCCCTCACCGGTTATTCGACTTACAAGATTCACTTGATAAAAGGATACACTTCCCTTCACAGCTGTCAGATTTTGTCCCCCTCAGAAACGGGTTTCATGTAGTTTTCGCGCACAGACTGACTAAAATCATCCTGTTGACCCTGATAGCTACACTGTAGTTGTAAGGGGAGTCGCCGACCTATATACTTAATGAGGACACACAACTCGTAATGCGCGCGATCGGAGTATCACACACAGCTTGCAAAGATGAGTTTCGACGAAATCTTCGATCTCACAGCTGGAGTGTATTTTCATTTTTTAAAATATATGATTTGAGGCAAACGAAGGCCACGGTTAGGTGAGCCTGTAAGAGCAGAGAGCTCGAGCAGAGAAAATGTTGTTCGGTGACCCCAGGCCGATATATATGTTGATTGATGATTTAGTTGCTCAGCAGATGAGAGCAGATGGTGAGCAAAGAGGAGTGATCGAGGTGGGCCTGATCATTATTGAATCTTAGGTGGCGGTGCGTAGCGTGTGTCAGCCCGTAGCTGGTATACGCTCACGTAGGCTCGCTTGCGGATGACCCGATCAAGACACAGCCTATATAAATTGTAGAGGCTAACGCAGACTCACGGTTAGGTGTGCCTGTTGGAGAGCTTCAAAGAAGAGAAGATGGTTGGCGACCCCGGGCCGATATGTTGATTGATGATTTAGTTGGTCAGCAGATGAGAGCTGATGGTGAGCAAAGAGGAGTGATCGAGGTGGGCCTGATCATCACCTGATCGATCGGCACAACGCCTTATTCTACGGACAGATGTACTCTACGGGTAGTTGTCTGATCCACCTACAGCAACGTTTCCTGAGGCTTGCTCGTGGTCCACCGTACCTATGGCAACGTTCCCTGAGGTTTGCTTCTGGGAGCTTAGCTACGTCAACGTCCCAGCAGTAGTAGTCGACCTAAAATCATATTCCATGAATGTTGCTACCAGATTCGTTGTTCCGCCGCATTTATTTGATGGCACCGCATTGCTCGTACGTACTATTATACATACCAGGTACTTATTCCGCCGCATTTATTTGATTACACCGCACTACTCGTACGTACTACATGTACCAGCTTTTGGATATCACTAACCAGCAAGCTGCTGTGCATCATGTATCCAAGATATTGCTGCTGAGACTTGTGCCTGCTACGTACTGCATCGATAAACGACAACTAACAACAGGCTTATCATAACTGTCTGTTGTTGTACGAACAACTCGCAATGTATACTATATTACTTTCAAGTGTTATCAAGTAACGACTTGATGGTTACTGACAAGTAGCATCTCTAATACCTCCTCCCGTTAAGTTAACACTTTATCGCTCTGCGTCATATGCCAAAAAAAAAACTCCATAACAGAAATGCATGCAGCAACATTGATAAATGTTGGGAAAAATGTTTTGCGTAGAGCAAACTAATCTTGCTAAAATACCTGAAGAGTGAACACAAAATAAGCGGACACGAAAAATCCTGCACTGACACTATACGTGTTTCTGCATATTGATGCAAGTTAACTTACTAGCTCACAATGCTAGAATCATCAGACGTGAACTATATTCCAATCGGTTAATCAACCAAGGAATAGAAGATGTTTGTAGTAGTCTAAACGGTGAATGTGTTCATCATTCCGCAACAATCATAGGAGTGAACAGCCTACCAGTGTTCCTGCCGCCCTCAAACAAAGGAACAAAGGGGCACTGCCAGCGATTTACAGCTGGATGAGACCACTTTTTCTAGAGAGACATCACCTCTCGCGTATCTTAACCTTCCGTGTGTACTTGATCAGGTGGCGTTTTTTTTTTTTTTTTTTTTTTTTTTTCTCGGCCGTATATATCCTGAAGTACCGAAGATGGTGTAGTCAAATGTAAGAATCAACTATCCAGTCGAAATACCTTATCCACTTGTACTCTTATTTAGCATTGATTGCGATATTTCGCATTTTCCAAACAATGCACAACACCGGTCGTTGTCTCTGCTCGCCCCGTACAAAGAGAACATGCGACACTCTACGTACAGCTTTGGTAAAGAGATAACGCATTTCACACTTCCAGTGGCTTGACCTTGTTGGTGTAGACGTTGTTGGTGTAGACGTTGTTAGATGTGCTTGGTCTGTTGTCCGTCGCTTGGGACTTGAGGCTTAACTTTATCTTGAAGTTGGAGAGGTAGGTAGAATCCTCTGTGCCTCGTGGAGTTGACGAGCTGTAGTTGTTGCAGGATGAGCTGCTGTGCTGTTGTGGAGTCGTGTTCCTCGGTAAAAAGTTAGGACACCTCTCCGATCATCCAGAAAATTCCTTGATTTGCTGAAGAATGCTCTTGAACTGATTTTTGGCGAGGTGTTTCGTCGCACAGTCCGCCAGCATTCGGCCAGTCGGCACAAGTTTGAGAGTGACTCTTCCTTCCTTGATGAGTTATCTGATGAAGAAGAAACGGAGTGCGATGTGCCTCGTCCTGGATGAGTATGTCGAATTTGTAGCGACCGTTAGTGCGCCGGTGTTGTCGCTGCTGATCGACACGTTGCTGAAGTTTTCAAAGTGCAGTTCTGCCATAAAATTAGACAGGTACCCCGCCTCCTTTCAGGTGTAGCTGATGGCCATCAGTTCGGCCTCCACCGTGGATTGCGCAGTGAGCGACTGCGTCTTCGCTCCAAAGCTTACAGGTCCTCCGCACAAGAAAAAAATGAATCCTGTCGTCGATTTGCGAGAGTCGGGGTTGCTTGCGAAGCTGGCGTCGGAGAATCCTTGCATCCGAAACTGTCCTCGCTTGTAGGTGATTGGCAAGTCCGGGTGTCCCTTGGGGTACCTTAGTGCGTGCTTGGAAGCAGTCATGTGTGCTTGTGCTGGCTTGCTGCATGCTCGTGTAAGCTGGTTTACAGCGTAGCTCATACCATAGCGCGTGCATTGGGTGAGGTAGAGCATCGATCCAACCATTGCCTGGTATAGCTTCGTCCCGGTTGTATCCAGCAAAGAGCTCTCCGGTTGCTCGTTGGAAATTTCAGACCCGTATCCCGGCGTACGCACCGGGTTGCAGTCCTTCATTCCAAACCTCTCCAGGATGCTGTTGACGTAGTCCTCTTGAGAAATGGATAGCGTGCCTTGTTTGTATTCTCGGGTGACTTTAATCCCGAGAATGAGACTGACTTCGCCCATATCGGTCATTGCAAACCGGTTCGTCAAAGCCTTCTTCAGTTGTTTGACAATTTTCTCATCATTGCCGGTGATGAGTATGTCATCCACGCAAAGAGAGAGGATGACTAGGGTGTCACCTTCCTCATACGTGTATACGCAGGGGTCAGATTGCGTAGGCGTTAAACCGACGGTCAGCATCGCCGCGTTAATATTGTCATACCAAAGAACGGGTGACTGCGCCAAACCGTATGGGCTGCGTTTGAGCTTGTAGACCATAGGCTCGGCAGTCTTGAGGTCCTTGACCTCTTGCCCCGGGGCCGTCTTGACATACACGTCGCGGCCTTCGATTTTCGATTGCAGAAAGGCGACTTGTACGTCCAACTGCAACACTGGCCATCCGTGTTCGCATGCGATTGCTAGGATCATGCGAATGCTGCCGATTCGGCATGCCGGTGCGTAGGACTTTCCGTAGTCAATACCCGGTTCTTGGACGTATCCTTGAACGACAAGCCGAGCCTTGAACCTGCCGTCTGTTTTTTGTTTGAATACGAAGCGTGATCCTATGATCTTGTTGTCGTGCGGCACACTGGTGATAGGAACCAGGTCGTAGACGTCGTGGTCCTTGAGACTGTCCATCTTTTTGTCGATGGCGATTTTCCACTCCTTTTGCTCCGGTGAGTTGATGGCATCAGTGTATGTGCGAGGAATTTGAACCACCCGCTTTTCCTCCTCCGAGAACCGCTTGTCATGCAGGTTGCAAGTAGCGTAGGTAAAGGCCTTGTATGACAGAAAAGGTTCTCCATCGATGTGGGCAGAATCCTCGCGCATGTCCATAATCTTGATCCTTGGCTCTCCTTTTGTCAGGTAGAGCAGTTGGCTAGGCGTAAGTGAGCTGTCGTAGGTATCGTCCGTGTTGGGGTTAGATCGCGTGGATGCACGCGTCACCCTAGGTTGTACAACTGGTTCTTCAGCAGGCCCGATCTCTGATGCGGCTCCAGAATCTTGTAATGGTTCCTCCTCCGGAGATGATGCCTGTTCCTCTTCCAGGGATGATGCATTTTCCTCCTCCAGGGATGACGCCTTTTCCTCCTCCAGGGATGACGCCTTTTCCTCCTCCAGGGATGACACCTTTTCCTCCTCTGGAGACGCTGCTTTTTGCCGGTCAGCGTTGTCTTGTATCATTCCCTTAATCCTTTCTCGAAGGCGGTGAAGTTCGGTGATGATGTCCTTCTTTTGCGTGTCCAAAATAGTGAAGTCCAAGTAGGAGGTAAAATCGATGACGTCGTTCTCGTTATTTTTATTGATCGGGAAATTAATTCCCGCAGGTGGCATCGAGTATGGAGGTGTCTCCAAAAAGGTGACGTTGCGACTTTCGACCACAGTTCCTTTCACAGGGTTATAGATGCGATACGCTCTGCTGTCCTGACTGAACCCGCAGAGCTTGCCTTCCCAAGCTTTATCGCCGAGCTTTGGTGTGTGAGTTTTGATGTGCACGAATGCCTTTGACCCGATAGCACGCAAAGCGGATAGATCTGCCTCTTTATCGTGCATTTTGAAGAAAGGTGTTCTTCCTCCCGGTGTCGCGTGAGGTGATCTGTTAGTTAGATAGACTGCTGTGAAAAACAGTTCTCCCCACATGTTTGGGGGAAAGTTGCCGTCCTTAAGAAGACACCTCACCGTAGCCGCAAGTGTCCTTCCGACGCGCTCTGATACCCCGTTCTGTTGTGGCGTAGCTGTCGCGGTGTATTCCATGCTGATGCCAGAGTTGACGCAGAGAGTCTTGAACTCTTTGGAGATGTACTCGCCTCCCTTGTCGCACCTCAATCTTTGGATACGTAGCCCCAGTGGGACTGCAACTGTCATGTTATAGAGGTGAAGCGTGTCGACTGCCTCCGTTTTGGATTTTAGGAGAAAAATCTCGTTCATCCGGGAAAAGTCGTCAGTGAACTTGCTGACTTACTTATATCCTCCTCGGGCTGCTGGCGTAATGGGCCCCATAAGATCTGTGTATATCAGTTCCATTGGTCCGTCGGTCTTGTGCTTCGTCTTTTTTGTGTGAGCCTTTTGAGTACTCTTGCCCACTGCGCAGATGTCACAGCCAGACACAGTGCCGGTATATTCAACACCGTTGCCTTCCGTCTTGCGGAGGAGCTCCATGTTGGCGGGGTTCATGTGTCCCAACCGCCTGTGCCAGGTGTCAGCGCTTACCTGTGCGACGAGAGCCACACCTGGTGTTGATGTCTTGGTTACGCCCGACATAGCTGTCTTGGCCAAGGTTTCGCCGTCAACTGCGGGCAGTGACAGGTCAAACGAGCACATACCCGCATGCTTTCCGTGCTGATTCAACCGAAGAGAAGTCTTATTTTTGAACTGTATTTGGGGGTTTCCTGCTCGAAGGATGGTGATTACCCCCATTCTCATTGCTGTTACCGAGGAAAACAGGTGACGTCCCATTCCGGGTACGAGGTACGCAAAAATGCGCACAGGAATAGGCTCCCCTGACGGATTGATGATTTGTCCGCAGATGGTGCCTGTTGCAGTGGCGAAGATTTTCTTGTAGCCAGCAGTCTCAATGGGCTTCGGTTCGTCCAGTATTCTGAGACCTCTTATGCGCTGCCGTAAACCTGAGATTAAATTTTCATCCACAAAGTGGTCTGACGCTCCGCTGTCCACTAGCATGGTGAATGTTTTGGAGTTGAAACCGGAGGTCCTCCCGTCGCTTGCTGTCGTCAGTGCTGAACATGCGAACCCCTTGTCGAAATCATCATCAAAGTTCAGGGATGGTGCATCGTCGTCGTCGTTAGTAGGAGAACTGGCAGACAGAACAGCAAAAGCGAGGTTGGCACCCCCACGCTTCGGTCGTGGTGCACCCTGTACATAGCACATGTCGTCGCTGTGTCGTCAGTGCTGAACATGCGAACCCCTTGTCGAAATCATCATCAAAGTTCAGGGATGGTGCATCGTCGTCGTCGTTAGTAGGAGAACTGGCAGACAGAACAGCAGAAGCGAGGCTGGCACCCCCACGCTTCGGACGTGGTGCACCCTGTGCATAGCACATGTCGTCGCTGTGAGTGGTGGCTTTGTGAACAGAGCACCACTTCTGTCCGGCGGCACCTTTGGACCCTGGCTTGGATCCGCCCTTCTTTCCAAAAGATTTTTTTTGCTCTTCCGTGAATTGGCGCGGTGGTTTCCATCACTGCCAGATTGTTTGTCTTCGTCCCGCTTCTTCCAGCAGTTGCGGATGAGATGGCCATCCTGCCCACAGTAGGGGCAGGTCGTTGTTCCAGCTGACATAGCTACGCCGCGGCCGGCGATCTTGCCTTTGGCTCCATTGCTGCGGGAAAGGTCATCGAGGTAGAGATGACGCATTGTGCTCTGCATCTGGTCAATGTCAAAAGTCGGGTCTCGGTACATCATCATCTTGATGTCCTTGTACTCCGCCGTGAATCCTTGTACACAGATGTCCTTGAATCTGCGGTCGGAAGTTATCTCGCCCATCTTCTGGAGCTCAGAGCGCGCGAGAGTCTTTTCCATAAAGTAGGAGTCCGGATCTTCTCCTTGCTCCATGTTCGTGTTGACGAGCTTGTCCATTTTCGCCCGAATCACTTCGTCAGTGACCTTGTTGTACTTCGAGACAAGCTCTTGTAGAGCGTGTTGGCCGTTGCCACTCGTACCAGTTGTGTCTTCATGCTTGGCCACAAGAAGTGCTGCTGGTTTGTCGGTGAGTAGGTAGAGGATAGCGTAAAGATCTTCGTTGGCTCTGGCGAATTCTGCAATGGCCTTATCGGAGGCAGCCCGAGCTTCACCTGAAAGTGCAGGTTCTTGCGATGGACGGGTCTGTCCCTTGATCAAGCGCGCGATGTCGCGACGCGTGACGCCCAAGATTACGGCCAGCTTCTTGTGCCAATCGCGGAATTCACTAGGCTTGCGTCCGTCGAATTTTTTAAGGCCTTTGATGGCGTTTGCCAGGTTTCCGCTGTTGTTGTTGTTGTTGTTGGTGAACTCCTCCATGGCGGTAGGATGTACTGGTAGCCGAAAGATCTTGTATGACACTACCAATGGTCGTAGTGGTTGTTGTTGTTGTACCGAGTGAAAGCAGCAAATGTACTGCTGTGACTGTTCGAATTTGTTCTCGATTGAACAGTCTTCAAAAGGTCCTCAGATCTATGATGAGCCTGGTGACCAGAAAAAATTTCGTGGGTGACAGCTATGTCCCTCTTGAAAAATTGAGAAGTACAATGCTCCTTTAACAGATACTTGTAGCGGTCAGGCGTATCGGGAGTGTTTGACTTCTATGCTGCTGTTGCTCAGTTTAGTCAAGGCTGACTATCCACGGGTATGGACTACGCTTCAGCAGAGCTCCTAACCTACAGCAGTGCTGGGGTTGTGAGATGGAGTTGCTGAGTTTTGGCGTACAGCAGTCTCGCTCGGTTTATCGAGATATCGCCTGTAAAACTAGACGAAGGTGATATGACACGGTCGTATTACGGTGCTCGGTGGGTGTCACTAGTCGTATTACAGCAGTTAGACTACAGTAGTAGTAGTTGCTTACGCAGGACCCTCTTCGATGCACGCGGTACGCAAACGAACCATATATCACTCACTTTTCAACGAAGCACTTCTTCGTTGCTGAATTCTCGTTGTACTCGTCGATTTGATGGAGAAGCTCCCCAGTAAGCAGCAGAAGCAGCAGATTTCTTAACGCTCTCCTCCAGTAGTGGTGACGATGGTCGTGAACCGATGTGCCAGCTGCTTGACGCGTTGACGCGAGACGAGGCTGATAACCTATTGAATCTTAGGTGGCGGTGCGTAGCGTGTGTCAGCCCGTAGCTGGTATACGCTTACGTAGGCTCGCTTGCGGATGACCCGATCAAGACACAGCCTATATATATTGTAGAGGCTAACGCAGACTCACGGTTAGGTGTGCCTGTTGGAGAGCTTCAAAGAAGAGAAGATGGTTGGCGACCCCGGGCCGATATGTTGATTGATGATTTAGTTGCTCAGCAGATGAGAGCTGATGGTGAGCAAAGAGGAGTGATCGAGGTGGGCCTGATCATCACCTGGTCGATCGGCACAACGCCTTATTCTACGGACAGATGTACTCTACGGGTAGTTGTCTGATCCACCTACGGCAACGTTTCCTGAGGCTTGCTCGTGGTCCACCGTACCTATGGCAACGTTCCCTGAGGTTTGCTTCTGGGAGCTTAGCTACGTCAACGTCCCAGCAGTAGTAGTCGACCTAAAATCATATTCCATGAATGTTGCTACCAGATTCGTTGTTCCGCCGCATTAATTTGATGGCACCGCATTGCTCGTACGTACTATTTTACATACCAGGTACTTATTCCGCCGCATTTATTTGATTACACCGCACTACTCGTACGTACTACATGTACCAGCTTTTGGATATCACTAACCAGCAAGCTGCTGTGCATCATGTATCCAAGATATTGCTGCTGAGACTTGTGCCTGCTACGTACTGCATCGATAAACGACAACTAACAACAGGCTTATCATAACTGTCTGTTGTTGTACGAACAACTCGCAATGTATACTATATTACTTTCAAGTGTTATCAAGTAACGACTTGATGGTTACTGACAAGTAGCATCTCTAAAAATCATCACCTGATGATCGAGACGGCACAATGCGTATGCTACGGACAGATGTACTCTATGGGTAGATGTCTGATCCACCTACAGCAACGTTTCCTGAGGCTTGCTCGTGGTCTACTGTGCCTATGGCAATGTTCCCTGAGGTTTGCTTCTGGGAGCTTACCTACGTCAACGTCCCGACCGTGGCCTTCGTTTGCCTCAAATCATATATATATAGGCTGTGTCTTTATCGGGTCATCCAAAAGCGAGCCTACGAGCGTACACCAGCCAAGAGAGCTGATACACGCCACATGCCACCTAAGTTCAATAGGTTATGATCAACAGATTATCATCCTTGTCTCGCGTCAACGCATCAAGCAGCTATCAATAGGTTATAGCCTCGAGAGCTTCATCTAAGAAGCAACATATTTTTGTTTTTTTCATCATCATTATTTATATGAAACATATTATATATTATTATCATTATTATTATCATTATATTTTTATGATTGTTATTAATACAATTATAATTTTTTTTTCGTTTTTTTTCAATATTTTTTTTTAGTATCATTTTTTTTATTAGTATTATTATTATTTTTTATATTATTTTCATCATATTTATAATCAGTTTTCACTTTTTTATTTTATTATTGTTATCATTGTTATTGGTTAGGTTATCATTTTTTTTTCATTATTATCAAAAAAATTGTTCTTATTATCATTAATTTTTGTAATGTTTTTTTTATTATCATTATCATGTTTATTATTTTATTTTATTTTCATTATTATCGTCATCATCATTATTAGTATCAATTTATGTTTTTAGTATCATATTTATTATATTATATTATTATTATTTTTCTTCTATTTTTTTTTTTTTTCATTATCAATATCATTTTTTTTTATGTTATGATCAATAACTTTTCTTTTTTTTTCTTGAATTTAATATGTTTATTATTAGTATTCATATTATCATTATTTTTATCTGATTTTTATTGTTATTATTATTCAATTTTATTTTTCGTATTCATTTTGAATAATTTTTTCAATTATAACTTTTAATATTATTATCATTATCAGTAAACAGCAAATCATTTATGCTGAGGATGGTGCTTTTTGTTGAGGATGAAAAACAGTCGGAAAAATTCCGACCAACAGCAAAAACATTTTCTCCGAGAAATATTCCAACGGCTGCGTGTTGGACACAGCACATTGTCAGTGTCGTCGTGAGATGTGTGGGTTGTGTTGTCCCACACACACCGCACGACTCTGTTGCGATAAGGACTGGACCTCGATAGGGCACGGATGAGTACAGAGGGCGGGAAAAGGTAGTGTGGGGGTCGGAGAACAACACAACGAGCGGACGCATGCCGGAGTGGAAAAAAAATGCTCGTCTTGGTTGACGAGTCACGTCGGAGAAGTTCTTGCTCTGCACCTGACCATAACTAATACCTCGCCACATAGAAGCAAGTACCACCCTCACCAGTCGATACGCTCTTGCAAATTACGCTACTGTACTGACGCGAGGAGGTTTGGGGACGATTGGTGCCCTACAGGGCTCGAGTAAGGAGGTGGTGTCGTGGGCTACTGTTGTGTTGGGCGGACGTTCATGCAACCAACCCAGCACCCATGTCTCAAACCCTCACCGGAGATCGTTCTTGCTCCTCACCCCTACGGAAATCTCCCCACAGAGGCCAGCTCCACTCCAACCAGCAGACACACCATTGAGCCTCATATTACTCTACCGCCGCGGGGAGTTTTAGAGTCGATCGGATATCCAGGGCCCGAGTTAGGAAGTGGTGCAGCCGACTGCTGTACGCACTTGTCGCATCATGGTGCGGCGGAATTTTGATATTGTTCGGCCTGGCGCACTCCCTCAAACCTCGATCGACATGTATGTGCTGGTGCTTGCCCCTCACCGCTACCAAACTCTCCCCACAGAGGCCAGCACCACTCCCAACAGTCGGTACGCCGTTCAAACTTCCACAGTGGTACTTGTAGCATGAGAAGGTTTGGGGTCGATTGGTTGTCTAGAGAGGGCTCAACTTAGGGGTGTGGTGCTGTCTACTGCTGTAAGCTGTGTCGAAGTAGGGGGCTGCCGATTTGTTTTTTCAAACCGTCACCCGTGTGTCTGGAATCTCGATCGAATTGTGCTTGTGCTTGCTGCTACGGTAATCTCCCCACAGAGGCCAGCACCACCCCTGTTAGTCGGCATGCCTAGACTATGAAGCTTGAAACTAATGCTGCTCGACTGCACATACATGCGCGAGGAGGATTGGAGTCTATTGGTTGTTGTCTGTTCATGTCTTTTCATTTTTTATAATATATTTTGGTCCACTATAATGAATGGTAGGTGTTGGTATTTTAATTTGGGTGGGGACATGCCGTTTGAAAGTGATTTCTTGTTGGCCACACCCCATACCCACCACTCTATGTCAGTGCGGTTCGTCCAGAGTCTGAGAGGAACAGGCAGTGAGAGGGGAGGGACAGGCTCAATTATTGATGACCCGCGGCCGTCGTCTCTTGTATTTTGCGTTTCTGCCACGACAGCAGCGTACCTTGTCTGCTGTGCTAAGTACTTCGTACATCGCTTTCAATCAATGACCACCTGCTGTGCTCTACGAAATATAGTCTAGTCTAATACGTTTGCTTCTTTTGCTGTTGACCACAGCAAGGCAACTAACAGAAAGGAGCCTTTGCACTGCCAAGAGCGAGCGAACTGGATAAACGCTCCCGAGCCACAGCCTACATATACTGCTTCTGTAGCTACAGCAGCAGCAGCGGCAGCTGCAGCAACGGCAGCAGCATTGCTGCTTCTCTGTTGGAGAGGTAAGGAGCAAGCACAAGCACAATTCGATCGAGGTTCCAGACACACGGGTGACGGTTTGAAAAAACAAATCGGCAGCCCCCTACTTCGACACAGCTTACAGCAGTAGACAGCACCACACTCCTAAGTTGAGCCCTCTCTAGACAACCAATCGACCCCAAACCTTCTCATGCTAGCATTTTCTACAAGTACTACTGTGGAAGTTTGAACGGCGTACCGACTGTTGGGAGTGGTGCTGGCCTCTGTGGGGAGAGTTTGGTAGCGGTGAGGGGCAAGCACCAGCACATGTCGATCGAGGTTTGAGGGAGTGTGCCAGGCCGAACAATATCAAAATTCCGCCCCACCATGATGCGACAAGTGCGTACAGCAGTCGGCTGCACCACTTCCCATCTCGGGCCCTGGATATCCGATCGACTCTAAAACTCCCCGCGGCGGTAGAGTAATGTGAGGCTCAATGGTGTGTCTGCTGGTTGGAGTGGAGCTGGCCTCTGTGGGGAGATTTCCGTAGGGGTGAGGAGCAAGAACGATCTCCGGTGAGGGTTTGAGACATGGGTGCTGGGTTGGTTGCATGAACGTCCGCCCAACACAACAGTAGCCCACGACACCACCTCCTTACTCGAGCCCTGTATGGGCACCAATCGTCTCCAAACCTCCTCGCGTCAGTACAGTAGCGTAATTTGCAAGAGCGTATCAACTGGTGAGGGTGGTACTTGCTTCTATGTGGCGAGGTATTAGTTATGGTCAGGTGCAGAGCAAGAACTTCTCCGACGTGACTCGTCAACCAAGACGAGCATTTTTTTTCCACTCCGGCATGCGTCCGCTCGTTGTGTTGTTCTCCGACCCCCACACTACCTTTTCCCGCCCTCTGTACTCATCCGTGCCCTATCGAGGTCCAGTCCTTATCGCAACAGAGTCGTGCGGTGTGTGTGGGGCAACACAACCCACACATCTCACGACGACACTGACAATGTGCTGTGTCCAACACGCAGCCGTTGGAATATTTCTCGGAGAAAATGTTTTTGCTGTTGGTCGGAATTTTTCCGACTGTTATTCATCCTCAACAAAAAGCACCATCCTCAGCATAGATGATTCGCTGTTATTGTTTTTATAATTCTTATTGTTTTTGTTATATTTTAGTTTTTTTGTTTTTTTCATTTTTTTTTCTTTTGTTAGGGTGCTTCTACCATAGCCCCCCCCCTTCAAGTTCAACGAACACCGGCGAAAAAACGAAGATCTGAGCTTTTCAGGGCTGGTTCGAGACCGACTACACTGACGGGCCCTATATTCTGCAGTCATGCGTCTCTAGCCACCCAGACTTGATCACTTACTAGTTGGTAGCACCCGGCATCAACTTTTTTTTTGGCAGTCTTTTCATAAATTGGCAACATAGAAAAAAAGACAACAAACACGTTGCAATGCTCCCACCAAAGTAAGTATGAAACGCATCACGTAGATATACCCATCGACGATGTGGGGACTGGGCGCAAATTCCGAAGCAGTCGAAAATTCCTAGCAAATTAGTCATTTTACGGTGTCCCCCCCAACGTTTGTTTATCGAAATAGCTGGTTTTGAAACCAGCTCCCGGCCGTAGCTACTGAAACACGGTGCCCCTTGCCCATATTAGAGATGCTACTTGTCAGTAACCATCAAGTCGTTACTTGATAACACTTAAAAGTCATATAGTATACATTGCGAGTTGTTCGTACAACAGACAGTTATGATAAGCCTGTTAGTTGTCGTTTATCGATGCAGTACGTAGCAAGCACAAGTCTCAGCAGCAATATCTTGGATACATGATGCACAGCAGCTTGCTGGTTAGTGATATCCAAAAGCTGGTACATGTAGTACGTACGAGTAGTGCGGTGTAATCAAATTAATGCGGCGGAATAAGTACCTGGTAGCAACATTCGTGGAATAATATGATTTCAGGTTGACTACTGTTGGGACGTTGACGTAGCTAAGCTCCCAGAAGCAAACCTCAGGGAACGTTGACATAGGTACGGTGGACCACGAGCAAGCCTCAGGAAACGTTGCTGTAGGTGGATCAGACAACTACCCGTAGAGTACATCTGTCCGTAGAATAAGGCGTTGTGCCGTCTAGATCAGGTGATGATCAGGCCCACCTCGATCACTCCTCTTTGCTCACGATCAGCTCTCATCTATCTGCTGAGCAACTAAATCATCAATCAACATATCGGCCCGGGGTCGCCAACCATCTTCTCTTCTTTGAAGCTCTCCGACAGGCACACCTAACCGTGAGCCTGCGTTAGCCTCTACAATTTATATAGGCTGTGTCTTGATCGGGTCATCCGCAAGCGAGCCTACGTAAGCGTATACCAGCTACGGGCTGACACACGCTACGAACCGCCGCCTAAGATTCATTAGCCTCTTGCCACCCGGACGTCATCGTTTTAATCCTTTGAAAAATCAAGAAACTATGTCAACACATTTTGTTCATATCATCCCTCTTCGTGCTAAGCAGATATTAAAACCTTCGTGAAAGAAAGTCGCTGGTTTTGGGGGGGGGCTGTCGAAGAATTGGTCATATATATTTTCCGCGCAATTTCGAAGCGCACTAAGTAGCATACTAAAACACGGGGCCGCTACTTCTGAGCCATTGCAACTTCCGCCCGCCCCCGGTTTGAGCGGAGTCTGTCCCCTTTCGACACCAATGCTTCTCCGCTAGTCCCTCGCTGCGCTGTCGTTCCTACGGAACCCCCCCCCCCCCCCCCCCCCGTCGGACCATGGCCAAGAGGGATCCGACCCCCTCCCCAGGGAAAAGTATAAACGGGGATGAGAGGGTGTCTTCAAACTCGCCCCTCGAAATTTTTGAGGTGGCAGCCGTCCGTTGTGGGCTTGTCCACCGAAGGGCAGAACTTGTAGCTGTCCTTCTGCACACCCTCATTAACACTAACACCGAGTCTCCGGGCGATAGGAAGAGGGTCACCGTCGTCATCATCATCGTCTTGTAGGTCGTGTGTTCCTGGAGCAATTTATGGTTTTGCTTCCAATGCTCGTCTTCGATGTTGGGAATGGCTTACTCGTAAACCTTGACGCGCACCCTCTAAAAAACATCCCGGAGCTTGGTCATTACGCTGAAATGTGCGAAAGATGGCAGAAAAAAAGGACGCATGCAGGTGCGCGTTGATTAAATAGTTACAATAAACAACGCGATTAAAAAAAATATCGCCGGCTTCGAAACCATACCATGTTGCCCCTACGTAATTTCGTCTACTACTACAGTAGAGATTGGCCAAAAAACTGATGTCGATACCAGCGACGGTTATGAGTCCTGGTTTCGTTTACAAGAGATAATAAGAAGCTGGGTTCAAAGCCAGCGATTGTCATCGGTACTGCTTTCGTCTACCCGCGCCCGCGATATAACTTGGCCGGTTTCGAAACCAACGATATGCGAGCGTGCAATAACGAAGGTGGTACACGATCGGACACGGACGAAACACGCTTCGTTCAAGACACGGGCGTTTACGTTGGTTCAAAATCCAGCGACAGGCACCCAAGTGTGTGATGACAAAGCTGCCATGGATCCAATCGTCCTGCGTCGAGTCTCCATCTTACAGACTGTCATCGGTACTGCCTTCGTCTATCCGCGCCCGCGATATAACTTAGCCAGTTTCGAAACCAACGATATGTGAGCGTGCAATAACGAAGGTGGTACACGATTGGACATGAACAAAACATGCTTCGTTCAAGACACGGGCGTCCACGTTGGTTATAATCCAGCAATAGGCACTCAAGTGTGTGATGACAAAGCTGCCTTGGTTGGATCCAATCGTCCTGCGTCGATCCATCTTACAGACTGTCACAGGTACTGCTTTCGTCTACCCGCACCCGCGAAATAACTTGGCCGGTTTCGAAACCAGCGATATGCGAGCGTGCAATAACGAAGGTGGTACACGATTGGACATGGACGAAGCACGCGTCGTTCAAGACACGGGCGTTCACGTTGTTTTAATCCAGCGACAGGCACTCAAGTGACATGGACGAAGCACGCTTCGTTCAAGACACGGACGTTCACGTTGTTTTAATCCAGCGACAGGCACTCAAGTGTTTGATGACAAGAGCTCATGAGAGATGGAGACTCGGCGAAGGACGATTGGATCCAAGGCCGGAGCATGGTGTTGATTTCAAAACCGGCCACACTCAGGCGTGTAAAATATAAAAGACTCGAGCGTGTGGGTTGATTTCAAAACCGGCGATATTCAAGAGTACTAAAGCTGGTGCAGCATGGAGATTCGACGAAGACCGATTGGTTCAAAGACTGTAGCGCGTGGGTCGGCTTCAAAACCGGCGATACTCAAGCATACTACTCGCATCAAATATGGCTCCTTAAATGAACAACAGCAACCAGGGAAGATAGGCAAAATACGGATCACCCCACTGCTTTGCAGTAATGGGACGCGCGAGCGCGAAGCGCGAACCTTTTTCCCCAAGGAAAAAACGTCTCTTCATATAGGTAGGGCGCATTGAACGAGTTTGTGGAAGAAAAAACAGATTCGTATATCACATTTTTTTCAACTGCCATTAATTGTTAACGGGCTGGTTTTCCTTTCTTTGTTAAAATACAATTTAACCGAGCGAGCGAAATGCGTCTGTCTGCCCACGATACCGTTTGGGCCCGTGTCCCTGAGACACCTTGCCAGGCCTAACGTACGGATGGGAGGACGGAGAAGCTTTGCTGCAGATACCATGGAAGTGGCTGGCGTACGTACGTCCGATGTTGGCTGTTTTTCGATGGTCGAAGGTAGATTATGCAGATTGAATTAAACCGAAATAACCAATACTTCTGCTGGACGAAGCAATTTTCAGGTGTTTGATCGACGAGACGCACGCAAAGCGACGCTGACCCGCAGCTCTGGTCTTGTGTGTCCTGCTGCTGCTGTTAGCTACCGCTGCTACTGCTGCTGCTGCTGCTGCTGCTGCTGCTCTGCCGTTGCTGCGAGTGCAGCACCCTTGCGCCTACCGATGTTTTTTTTTAACGACATTTTTTTCCGAGGACGAGGAGCGTCGATGAGAGGGATTGTTGTGCAGATTACTGATACTACGTACCGAGATTATTTGATTCTTGGACCAACACAACTATTGCACCAATTTCTAGGGTGCCTAATTCACCGCGCTTGTTGCGTGCGATGATACAGATATTTTTCCTCACAAAATAGCGACTGCAACAGCAGCAGCATCACCACCACAGCAACACCACAGAAGCACCACCCCAGCACCACAGCAGCAGGAAGAGCTGCAAAGGCAGCGGCGACGCATTGCCTTGACCGGCAACTGTGCGTGCAAGTGATTCAAACTGCAGTTAAAACTAACGGGCCCAAAGCACCAACTGCTGTTTCTCGGCATTTGTGTTTCGGCACCAAAAAGACCACAACGCGTCTGCCGTCTGTACTTCGGTCAGCCGTTCCACAATAAATTCTAATACTATTGCAAAAAAAACGACGCACCTCAACCTCCTTCAAAGCGCCATGCCGACGTGGGATGGGCTGGCGCTGCGTGCAGGAATCCTTTTGCGAAACGCTCGGGGGTGCCAAAACGATTGCTTGCAGGGCTCAGAAAGACCGTCTCCCCTCCTTGGCTCGTACCTGGCGATCTTCAGCTTGCGTGTATAACCTTCGACGTTGGCATATTATTATCTACGAACGCTTGAGCGACGAGTTGCCCACAGAAAAAACCACCCCGCGTATGGGCAACATTGGTCGCACGCCTGCCCTCGCCCTCGACGACAGTGGGTCGTCGTTGGCAGTGCCACGGCGAGTACCGCCAACATGTCTTCAGGAATCTTTCGTCGTCTGCACAAGTCCCAGCGGAGGTTTTGAAAGAGAAGCGAGTGATGCAAGGGATCCAAGGAGGGCCCCTAGCTATCTTATAGCAGTACCAGGCATTACATTGGTGTGCGTGTGCCCATTCGAACCGTTGGAACCTGGAACAACCAATAATTTTCCATTTTTTTTCTGCCGTTGACTGGGTATCAAATCGAATATATTCATCGATTATCACCCTAACATTTTTACTACAGATATCATGTACTGTACCCGTCGAGACAAATTAATGTTTATATAAATGACCCTATTTCCGGTCCCTCATTATTTCGGTTTAATTCTAGTGCGAAAGATCTTTGTTTACAACAGTAGGTGATCCCACTAAATATAAACCTTCATTTGATGCCATTTATATTACTGCGTCATGTCAGGGCCCAGATTAACGAAGACGTATTCTATTTTTTTTTTTCTCGATTTCTTGAAAAATCCCCGAAAAATTCAACACTGATTCTTATCAAGGAACTGCGTAGTGCGTTCTAGAAAATTACAAAAAAAAAAAATTACTAAAGGGTCAACGAACACCCGCGGGCAACGACCGAGCCGAGTGACCGCTCGCGTCCTCCCCGGAGCGCCGCGGCTAGCGGCAGATTGTTTTGGCCGGCAGCGGATTTGAGGCTATTGCTCTAGGCGTCTCTTGGATGGGCTGGCGCCACGCCGCCGCCCGATACGGGCAGCACAGGCGGGGATATAGCGGTCGAACTTCTGAGCGAAGTCATCATGTGGTAGTTGATCGTTTAACGTTCGAGGTGCAGGGCGAAGAAAAACTGGGAGTACGGCGGTCTCGATTGTTTTCGGAGCGTCGCAGGCGGTCTACGCTGTGCTAAGGACCTTTGGGGGCGGCGCTGCGGCTGCTCCGGTGGTCCTGCCTCTCGCAACAGCGGCTTTTCCCCACTCAATCAGCCGACGACATGGCACCAATTCACGTGGCCGGCTTCCGTTACACAGAACAAGCCATGCCTAGGAGGACAAACTCCCCAAATTGAATTTCGATTTTACACTAAAACGGACCTACAATGTATTTTTTCCCTCCCGGTTGAATTTGACTTTTTGTAATAATTCTGAGAATGTCTGATTGGTGATTCATTTTTTGATCAATCAGATGCAAATTAAACTCAATCCTGAAAAAAAAAACGAAATTCGGTTTGGCAATTTCCTCCTTGATTCGGGCCCTCATCATGCAAAAATTTCGAAGTTATTTCCCCACATGGGGGAATATTTCATCACCTGTAGTTACACTGGCTATTTGCACTAGGTTACTGAGTCAAGTCATATGAAACGTCGATTAACTGGAAGTACACCACTCATCATGAAAAATCAACGAGTTGTGAGCATGACTTGTGAGCCGACGAGTTGCGGGCATGACCAGTGAGCATCATCAGCATGTTGTGGTATACTCATGGTACTTTCCTCGTGTAGGCATTGCACAGCAGCAATAATGTATATCCAGTCCATCCCGCCTTTCCTGACTTTTATGGTCGTTCAAATATGAATGCTTGTATCCCATCCATGACATGCGATTCTCGTTTCTTGGACCGCCCTCATTTTCGGTTCTAGTCACTTGTATAATACACTCCTTCATCAACAAATGTTCACCTGTATGTTTGCAGCAGACGCAGCAAGTATTTCCGTTTTTCAGCACGTGAACAGCTTAGCAATGCACTTGAACATGCCACTAACGCTCCCTGGTTTCCCTCAGTCTCTACCGGACGGTACTATTACAGCACAAAAGGCTGAGCTCGAGCCTTGATTCGGCACACAACAAAGGTTGAAACAAAAAACCAATACCGGCTGACGTAGTGCATTGCTTCTTTTTTGTGTGTAATTGTTTTTCCATGACCTCGACTGAAGTACCAGTGTACGAAACGGAAACACAAACAATAAAAGGCAGATAATTTGGGACGCCAGTCGTAATGTTATTTAATATTGAATTTTGCAAGCGTGGGGTTGGTTCTGTTGACAAGTAGATACATGTAACAATTATGAGGTTGGTTCTGTTGAGAATTAAATAAGTTAGAGTTTCATCTAAGGTATTGGTAATGCAATTTTTCGCATCTCCTAACCAAATGGTGAGGCACAAAACATTTAATTAATTTGTTCCAGTACAATACAGGCGTGACAGTCTCGGGGTTTTTTGTATCGGTTCGGCGAGTCTGAACCTTAGTTTTCCTTTCTCGTCCGCTCCACGCCTCACGACATACGACACTAGTAGCAGGTCGGTTCTACCATACCTGGCATCAGGATATATGTGCATGTATACGAAGACTTGGACATGCTCGTGTTTATCTGGGGAGCTCATTGACGGTCGTCCGTCAGGGCAAGGAGTGCCGTCGTAGAAGTTTTGTTGATAAACCCCAAAACGCCCACACAGAGGACACACAACACAGAGCACAGAGAAAGGCCCGACAGCCATGGATCAAACACAACACAGAGAGATTCAATGAAGCTGAAACTTCGTGAGGCTGTCTAGTGTGACGTAAGCTGCACGACGAGGACGATTAAGCGCCAAATGGACTCGCCTTCAAAACGTGCATGGTTCGGAGCTTCCGTGTGAGAGGCGACATTCACTCACTTTTGGAATATTAAGTCAGGAAGCTCTCACGGAATCCAAAGTTCCTCCGAGAAAACTAGCGGGATATCGGATGGCAGGACAAGTTCCTGCCTATTAGTCGCCTTTCCTACCGAGTGCACGCCCTGTTGTACCTCGGGAATGAGCAACGATGCTGATACTGTTTTTGTCGTTCTACTGTTGTTAGCTACATAGCCCCACTACTGCGCCCTGCGCGTGCAACGGATAGGCTCTTTCCGCTTCAAACATTTAGAAAACATTACTTTACTTCAAAAATGGTGAATTTTGCTTGTAAAGTTAATAACTATGTTTCCTTGTTATACGTTTTGGCCATCGCGTACCGCGCCTACCTGACAAAGCATTCGAAAATGATGTCGCGCGGACAGTGCGTAACCCACCAAGTAACCGGACCAATGCACACATTTCCATCGAACACACGGTTCAATTATCCACGTTATAGGCCCCGAATAATGAGGGGAATAGCACGAAGCATTTTGAAGTGAGGGCGTTTATCGCGTGTTTTACACCGGTACCAACATGAACGAAAAAGCAGCCTAATGCGCGACGAAAACAGTGGCCATTAATCTCAATCCTTACGACCGCTTCTCAACCGTGGAGGCTCTTGCAAGAGGCGCTGCAGCCTACCGTCTAACCTGCTTGATCGATGGGAGAAGTCGATAACTGGCTGAACGCGTCTCTAATGCAATGGTGCATTCCATCGCCGCACTCATACTATGCATACGAAGATTCACACACTACCCCGTACCTACATGATATGCAAATTTCGTTCGTGCAGCAAGAGTACGTAATGCCACACCTCATTGATTGTGCAACGCGCGTACCACATGACTGTATGCGAATCTTTACGTACGACATCCATCCCGTCTTACAATTGCAGCTGCAAATGAACTCGAGCTACCCTAAAATACGGACGTGAGATTCACCGTTTTTTCTCTGCATCAACGTCGAAAACCGACGATGCACGTTGTGATGACACGATACCGTCCACAACGAGGCCTGCTTCATACGTCGAATAGCGTCCCCGTGGGATAATATTTATAGGCTGGGACCTACCTACTGGTGCAAATACGCGATTCAAAAGCGTCAAATTTCCGTTGTAAACGTGATGCAAATATCTCAGCGCCCTCGTACGGGAGCGTTTCGTTGGAAGCGCCATGATCTTTGGCCACAGCGACAAAAGAGGCTTGCAGCGGTTCAGCCACGTCCGCATTCGGCGCAATAAAGTCGGCAACCACAGATGCCTGCTCGACGTCGCCAACACGACTGTAGTCGTGACAAATAACGAAAGCCGGGTCCAGCTCCGCGAGGAAGGAGTGTACGACGGCAGTATCGGTTAGAAGAAGTTGCATGTACTTCATGTAGCGCACCTCGGGCGGGATCGTTTCCTGGTCTCCTCGTGGGCTGGCACTGAATTCAAACGGAGCCAAGAGCAACAGCGTGTTGATGAGCGCGAATTCGCACACATTGGCAAAGAAAGGTTTAGTACGCCGCTCGCCTAAGGCACTTTACTCGTCAGTGGCATTATTGTTTGTGGTGGAAACACGTCCATACTACGCACGCTTTCAGCATGCGAGGTTAGAGGATTATCCCACGGTAGGGGTTGCGCTTTTTGGACCCGATATTTCTGGCCGGTTCATCTCCTCAAGTGAGCAACTACCGGTTTGTGTGATACTTTTATGGCAAACAACTGGGACTAGCGCAGAGAAACGTTAGTCGGCTGGAGCGATTGGAGGCCTCCAAAGTCATGCATTGGGTGGTATGTCCTGCTCGTCATCATGTTTGGAGTTCACAAACTTCTGTTGTGCAGCTAATTTTGGATGACGGTAGACATTAATCGATAATATTAGAGTCAAGAGACGACCGAACAGACTAAACGCCTTCACCCTCCTGTGCAACATCCGCACGATTTTGAGTGTTCTACATCTGGAGGTGTTGGTGTCGCTTGCAATGTACTGTTGTCGGTGTATCTGCGTTGTATAATGGTGCTTCTACCTTGTAAGTGGTATTTTCTGTGTTGAGGAGGCTGCCGGTTACATAATTGAATTGTGAAGGAGACAATCTGGAACTGGCTGCTCACCGCTGCTTGGTGCATAGATTGCTCATACATGTCTACAGTCGTCGAGGCGTTACGAACGTATCTGTGCAATACGGCAAAACCACGTGCACATATTCGGCACGAAAATATGTATGTACGATCTACTTCAGCATTTTCGAATCACTCACTTCTGGAAGCTGCGATGAACGGTGTTGGCGATGATCATATCCTTTACTGATCGCTGTAGGTACAAGACTCGAAAGTCCACGCCCTTTTCCTCCGCCACCTCCGCCAGCATTCGTAGGTCAAGGTACTTCATTACCTTATTCGGACCCCACCCAACAGGGTACGAGGATTTTCCCTGCATAAGCACCATTGTTCCCGGGAACGGTAGTTCCGCCGCACGCTTCGCCAAGTTTTGCATCTGTTCTCTCGCATTATCGAGGACTGCATTGTAGTGGTGTACGTCACTCCTCATTGAAATAAAGATGTAGTAGCGCCCGGCGCTAACGGTATCAACACGGGGTATTGCGACCAGCTGGTCATTTGTATTAAACATGTGATCATTGACCTGATTCACGAAGCCGTGCCCTGTTCCCTCAACTCCAACGGCGAAAACCAATCGCATCTTTGAGCTAAAGACGGTCTTAGTTACGGTGGGCGCATCTTTCGCCATGGAGGAAACGTCGAGAGAGACAGCTGTGACTGCCGAGCAGGTTGCCAATACCGTTCCAGTGAAAACGACACCAAGCAGCTTCATGCTGACAGCAACACCACCTTAAGGCAGTGTTCGCGC
Organism: Undaria pinnatifida; assembly: GCA_012845835.1. Classification (NCBI taxonomy): domain Eukaryota; class Phaeophyceae; order Laminariales; family Alariaceae; genus Undaria; species Undaria pinnatifida. Next base: position 16,521,729 of record JABAKD010000008.1, on the reverse strand, counting down.
ACGTGATAGCTTGTCTGTACGCAGTGGCTTCTTACTCCACTTCCGTTCTACCTGGTCTCAACATGCACCTGTGGGAAATTTTCAAACACGACGGACAGCAGACGCAAATAAGTCAACCAATATTAGGCGCAGACTAAGGTCACCGTAGGGGGGGCACCCCCGTTTTCAGTGCCGGCCTTGAGCCAATCGCTCGGGTGACTGTGTATCTCACTGACAAAAGTACTTCCGTTCGTTATTTTATTGGCGCCGCGTAGCTATAACCATTGCACTTCGGGTTGATATCACAGATTTTAAACAGCACAAAAAAAACTTACGACAAAAAAAGCACAGGAGGACGAGTGACCCCCCGCTACTCCAAAGACAGAAATTCTCCAAAGTAACCCTCTTGATATAAAATAGCGAAGAGGGTAAACGGCATCCACTGGCTTAATGACGTAGACGCCAAACCTCTATGGGGCATTCGCGCCCTTGGCGTTCGCGGGGTGCTAAATTGATGGAGTACTGTTTAGCCTGAGTTTTGGGGATGGATACGAGTAAGGCCAGCCGCGGCATCGTTAGACAATCCATGTTTCGCCTACCGGCTTTAGTTACCCTAATCGTTTATCGTTCTATTATTTCGGTTTTAACTTCATTTTTACTTTTGTTTGAGTCTGAACATCTTTGGAAAAATTCTTGATATTCTTTAGGACGAAAATAGTTCCGGTCTTTGCTCCCGGCATTGTTGCCATGTTACCTGCATACGCGAGATTCAGACGAGCACACTTCGCATTGATCATACGTTCGCTACAATTGGTTTTCTTCCTGTAAAACCGCAAATAGAACACCCAGCTCTTAGAGCTACTGCAGCCGTCATAGCATGCTGTAGTCAAGCATCCATCCATCTCAAGCACAGCACAGCGTGACAAACGGAGACATTGGCGTACCATTAATCATAAGATCGAACGAAGGTCACTGAAGACCGATAGGGGATGTTCCCGAGCTCGCCCTTCCCAATGATAACGCAGCTATCTATTTGGGGGCCGTTCTTCTTGTTTAGTAGTTTGGGACGAGTCAGTGGCCTCACCTCCCGTGAGCGCTGGAAATGCCACACGTCAACAACAAGGGTTGGGGGGGGGGCGTACTCAGTTGTTGTTTGCTTTAGTAGTTCGACCATTGACCACGCATCCCGTGCGAGACGGAGCACCGTTCCTACCCCTAGAAAAGACACCCCCAACATTGGGGCGCTCATTACGCTTCTACTCTATACTACATAGAAACTGTTTGCTTATCCTATCCTCGATCTGTTTCGCCGTCTGCGGCCGCCGTCTATCTCTTAGGATAGAGATCATTCTCTTGCTATTCTCTAGTCAACCCAAATCTTTCATGTTACATACGTCTAGTTTCCTCATGCCCTCCTCTAACGCATCCCGTTACTCATTGTATATTTGCCATCGCTGTACCCTTTGAGTCCTATTCTGAATTGTTGTGCCACACAGCCACGTATTTGTAGCCAAGTCTTCTTCCTCCCGACTAATGGTGAACATATTTATGCTTTCTGGTAGGTCCAGGTCCCCTATACGAGATCGCAGTGTAGCTTTTTCGCGTAGTTTATTTGGCCGAGCCGATACTTTTTCATTCAAATATCTTCCCTCAACCCCCCATATTTATCTAAACTCCCTCCTTCACCTTATTTCTTGGTGCTTGCCTTTACCATCATTTTATTATTTCATTTTGTCTTGTATCCGCCAAACTTCTCTGTATGTAGGCAGTACCTCTTCTTCCCCCCCGCCTAAATCCTTCAATATCTTCTCGACTACTTTATCCCATCTTATCCTACCTCGCCCTTTTGTTATGTTCTCCCATACAGCCCTATCAACTGTAGCTGGCAACCTACTTTCTGGAATGTCCTTTATGTTATATATAGCCATCTCAACATTCTCGCATATCTCTTTGTTTTAAGTGGGTACTTTCGTGGAGATTCTCTCAGTACTGTATTACTCGTCGTACTTGAGCATCCTAGTATCTGTTTAGATGCTGCTGCCACCTGCACTGTTTGCAGTTGTTTTCCGAACGTTTCGTTCCCATACTTTTCCTGCATATTCTAACTTTGGTAAAATAACATTAATCAGAATACACACGTCAATCCTATTGTCAAGGTGGGTCTGTCAGGATGATAAATAAGGAGGGGATGATAGTTTTGTCAGACTTAAACGATTATCATTATGCCTATTTTCGTCGACGTAGGTCCGCGAGAAGAACTAGCTTTTGGGGTGGGTAAGTGGTGTCTTCAAAGCTTCGACCGCCTTCTCTATGATTTTCTCGGTTAATTGTTATATTAGATTGCACCTGCATGGGCTAGGTCCGACTCACTGTGCAATGCTGGGCAATATATAGGAATCTTGGAAAAAAAAACCTGGAACGGAAGGAGGCCGTCTCCTGGGAAGAGAAAAGCCTGATTGATGTGCAGAAAATGAAAGACGATGTCACTTTCATCGTCGGTCCTAGTACGGCAGCTCGAGAGAGTAGGAGGCGGTTAAGGAAATCAGAGCCTACCCAATAATCAACCCTGTTCAGCGCAGCTGAGGGTACGGCCTTACATCGATGAGGAGTTTCTTTGGGATGCACCAAGCGGAAGGGGGGCCCGACGACTTTCCAAATCATCGCATAAAGGCAGCGTCGCTCATTTCGGCGGGGTCGATCGAGCATCGATGAATACGGTACAGCGCTACCGGAGGGAGCCGCGCACCGCGTACGATAAACACACGGGGCGGCACGACACACGGTGGAGCGTCTTGGTTGCATTGCGTTGTTGTTTCTGGCGCGTTTACTTTCTTCTCGACGACAGTGGTGGTACTTGCCCTGCCGGGCGTAAGCACAGTCAGAAACGTAGTGAACGTATACCCCAGCTAATGCTGCTGTACCTCCGTACGTGCAAGGTACCGACACAACAAGACACCTAAAATTGTGCTTAGCCCGTCATTCTTTTTCGGGGCGCCCACGAAGCGCTGTTATCTTGCACTTTCTTGTTTCGGTCATCCGCTTTTAATTATTTTGGTGGCGGTCGTACTATGGGGCCTTCGGGCACGGCCAGCGTCTGCCTTGTGAAAGTTTTTTGTATGAGCAGGCCGGTATTATAGGAGGCAACCCGTCAGGATAAGGGTGACGTGGAATCCAGGGGGTGTCGTAAGTCGAAACAGTACACGCCGGGAACACATTCGTGGCTTATGTTGGGACAAAAAGGAGTCATTCTCTACTATACTTATACCACTACTGCTACTAGTGATACTACTGCTACTACAACATTCTTACTACAGCTACTAATACTACTACTCCAACTCCTACTACTATCACTACTACTACTCCTACTACTCCTACTACTGCTACTACTACCACTACTACTACTTCTACTACTACTACTACTACCACTACCGCTACCACTACCACTGCTACTCCTACTACTACTACTACTACTACAACAACTACTACTCCTACTACACCTACGGCAATTACTACTACTTTAACAAGTCTAGCCTCAACTATACTACTACTACGGCTACCACTACTATTACCACTACTACTACCACTACTACTACTCACACTACTCCTGCTACTACTACTACTACTACTACTACTCTCACAACTACCCGCACGACTATTGCTACTAATACTTGAACAACTTTAACCCTAATGACAACACCACTACTGCTACTACTGTTATTGTTACTTGCAAATTCTACTGCTACAAATGCTGCTACTTCTGCCGCTTCTTGTGCTGCCACTGCTACTTCTGCTACTACTACTACTGCGACTTCTTCTGTTACATCTGCTGCTCTTGCTCTATTACATTATTACTATCATACTACTACGATAATACTACTATACTACTATTGCTAGTTCTACTGATACTGCTGCTACCACCACCACTTCTACTACCACTACTGCTACTTCTAGGACGACTACTTCGACTACTTTTTCGATAATAACTACTACCTCGACGTATTTGAGTTTTATCGTTCAAATTGTGTTGTTTGTCTTTTCTGCGAGACGTGGGAGGGAGTTTCCGCTGGAGTAACTTGCTACCGACGGCACTGACGGTATCCACAAGTTTTCACGTATATCGTTATTACTCCTTGCTCATAGCTCGATTACTCCGTGTATTACCGTTTTACTCCCTCCCTTGGCCCCCTCGTCTAAGGCCTACTATACGGTCTCGGATGACCGAGTTCGCCAAATGGTCCTCAAATATTCAAACTCTTCACCGTATTTTTGCTGCAGACAAAATAAATTATACCTCCTATTAACTCCTTCCCCTCACCTTCGAAAGAAAAGAGGTGGACGGGCGGGAGAAACTACGGCAACTCCTGGTAGATTGGCGTGCAATCACCACACTGTAACGTCTTTTCGACTACGACGTTTGATAACCAGCTGAGGCCTCGCGCCTTTTGCGTGAGACTCCTGTGCTTCGCGAGCTCTGAAAGTTAGCTCGTGAGAATATTGATATCATGGGGCTTTTCTCCATTCATTATCGTTTGTGCAATACCTGGACTCACATCATCAATTCCGTGAATCCAACGACCTGCCTGAACCCCTCAGGCTTACGGACGTTTGGTTTTATTGTCTTCTCGGAGCTACACAATATTTCTTATCATCATCTATCCTAGAATTTCAACTGCTCAACCATTCAGGTCAACAAGGTCAACACAAACAACGGATTATGTATCGTTCTGTTCCCGAATCTACTAAAAAATCCTTCACATTGTGTTTTATCTTTCTAATTGGGTTGTTGCTTTTCTTTTTCCCACACACGCGAGAGGAAGGTTCCGCTGGCGGCGTAACCTGCTACCGACGGCACTGACGATATCAACAAGTTTTTACGTATATCGCTATTACTCCTTGTTCATAACTCGATTACTCCGTGTAACATCTTTATACTCCCTCTCCTGACCCCCTCGTCTGGGGCCTACTACACGGTTTCGGATGACCAAGTTCGACAAATGGTCCCCGATCATTCAAACTCCTCCAAATCCGAGGTCGTCCCCTACCGTTTTGGTTTGCCCCAGACCGTATCCTGGCTTGGTTGTCTCAGAGACCCCATTCCTTCTTTCGCAAATTTTTTCGACACCTGCCTCGCATCGTCCGTGCTGTTGCGTGTGTATACCTTGTACGCGTCGGACTTCCATCGTCCTGCCCTCTGGATCTCTCGCCCCGACACTACCCTCCCTGCAGCGAGTGCTGAGCCCCCTTTCAATTCGGAGAGAATGCCATACGAATTCTTCCGGCTTTCCCTCCGACTTCAAAACCATGTATCTAAGCGAATTTATGGCCTAGCCATATTGTCAAGTTACGACCTTTCCCTTAATCACGAATATCGCTATTACTCCTTGTTCATAACTCGATTACTCCGTGTAACATATTTATACTCCCTCTCCTGACCCCCTCGTCTGGGGCCTACTACACGGTTTCGGATGACCAAGTTCGACAAATGGTCCCCGATCATTCAAACTCCTCCAAATCCGAGGTCGTCCCCTACCGTTTTGGTTTGCCCCAGACCGTATCCTGGCTTGGTTGTCTCAGAGACCCCATTCCTTCTTTCGCAAATTTTTTCGACACCTGCCTCGCATCGTCCGTGCTGTTGCGTGTGTATATCTTGTACGCGTCGGACTTCCATCGTCCTGCCCTCTGGATCTCTCGCCCCGACACTACCCTCCCTGCAGCGAGTGCTGAGCCCCCTTTCAATTCGGAGAGAATGCCATACGAATTCTTCCGGCTTTCCCTCCGACTTCAAAACCATGTATCTAAGCGAATTTATGGCCTAGCCATATTGTCAAGTTACGACCTTTCCCTTAATCACGAATATCGCTAGTACTCCTTGTTCATAACTCGATTACTCCGTGTAACATCTTTATACTCCCTCTCCTGACCCCCTCGTCTGGGGCCTACTACACGGTTTCGGATGACCAAGTTCGACAAATGGTCCCCGATCATTCAAACTCCTCCAAATCCGAGGTCGTCCCCTACCGTTTTGGTTTGCCCCAGACCGTATCCTGGCTTGGTTGTCTCAGAGACCCCATTCCTTCTTTCGCAAATTTTTTCGACACCTGCCTCGCATCGTCCGTGCTGTTGCGTGTGTATATCTTGTACGCGTCGGACTTCCATCGTCCTGCCCTCTGGATCTCTCGCCCCGACACTACCCTCCCTGCAGCGAGTGCTGAGCCCCCTTTCAATTCGGAGAGAATGCCATACGAATTCTTCCGGCTTTCCCTCCGACTTCAAAACCATGTATCTAAGCGAATTTATGGCCTAGCCATATTGTCAAGTTACGACCTTTCCCTTAATCACGAATATCGCTAGTACTCCTTGTTCATAACTCGATTACTCCGTGTAACATCTTTATACTCCCTCTCCTGGCCCCCTTGTCTGGGGCCTAGTATACGGTTTCGAATGACCAAGTTCGACAAATGGTCCCCGATCATTCAAACTCCTCCAAATTCGAGGTCGTCCCCTACCGTTTTGGTTTGCCTCAGACCGTATCCTGGCTTGGTTGTCTCAGAGACCCCATTCCTTCTTTCGCAAGTTTTTTCGACACCTGCCTCGCATCGTCCGTGCTGTTGCGTGTGTATATCTTGCACGCGTCGGACTTCCATCGTCCTGCCCTCTGGATCTCTCGCTCCGACACTACCCGTCCTGCAGCGAGTGCTGAGCCCCCCCTCAATTCGAAGAGAATGCCATGCGAATCCCTCCGTCTTTCCCTCCGACTTCAAAACCATGTATCTAAGCGAATTTATCGCCTAGCCATATTGTCAAGTTACGACCTTCCCCTTACACCGGTACGAGGACAGAGGTGTGTTCGGAAATCATGGCGCCAAACGACAACAGTTCCAACAAAAGAGTGACAGCGGCTCCGTCCGATTGCGGTCCCGAACGCGCTCCGCTGACCTCGTCACGTGTTCTACTACTATGCTGACTATCCCGGCTTGGTCCCATTTGTGTCCGCGGAACCGGATGTCTACTGATGCAATTTTGCACAGCCCAACAGGCGTTTGCCATCGTAAAACGCTACGTCGGCCCGTGTTAAACCAGGATTTGGTTGCACCGCCCCCCCCGTCACGAGCGACCATCTCGCCCGCACGGGCATTGACGAATACGTTGCTCATACCTAGACATTGCAATAACACCTGACCCCCTTGTTCTCGTGCAGATATGATATTTTCCACTCGGAGAAATATATCTCACGACACCGGACGGTGCACCCTTCAAGGCATGCCCGTAGCAGCGTGTGCCCGGCTGATCCCTTCCAGTGCACGTTTCACGCACGGCGATTGCGTTGAAACCTCAAACCCGACAGCTCACACATGAAAGGATTTCACAGCAGCTAGTGTACTTGACGTTGTCCCGGCCTGGTTGCCCTGCGATGCACGGCGAAATCGACTAAAGCAAGCTTATTATTTCACTCGTCCGCGTCCGATTCAAGGTACTGGTCCCTTCCCACAAGCTTACGAAATGTTGTCCACGATACGAAACCTGACGCGTAAGTGCGCTCAGACATCGCGGAACGGGGTTTCAGACGTAATGGAGGTCAAAACTCCGGAACAAAGCGCGTCCCCCGCTGATCCCAGCACATGTTCCTGCCAATCAACATAAAGGACCGAAGCCCCTGTGCCGGTCTTTGTTACCTACACTTGGCCTCGTGTCCATATGAAATTCTGCATGATATGTCACGGTACATAAATACTATATGGACTACCGGAAGGTACCTGATCAGGTATATATATACGTACTCAAAAGAGTCCACACAGTAATAGAGTGTGTATCGTGCTCAGTTCCCAGGTAAATAGACTTTACCAGTATCTGCATAAGTATTTGATTACTTACACGTACGTCGTGTGATCCGCGTACTCCGTATAACACCAGGCATCTTTATTATACCGGGCACATAATAGCACCTCCGTGTTTTATTATCTGGATGCCAAATTCGGCTGCACCGTATTATGCATGTTTGCGTGTTACTTATTCCTGTCGTTTTTTCCTTTTTGGCCACTTACTCGAATTGCGAATTATGGGGGATGATAAGGCACGATACCGTTTCCGTGATTCAGCAAATTGCCGTATCGTCATGGCCCTGCCAGGTACTTTTGCGTGGGTGTACCCCTCTCATATCTGTGCATGTCACGTACTATTCACGGCGTACGTTCATATTCTTGCGTGAAGCTCCGCTATATATGTATCGGGATATATACATACATGTCACAGTTAGGCTCCCTTACCCTCAGCACGTGTTGCTTCCTGCGCTCCTGCATGCAGTATACCAAATAGTAAATAACCGAACAGCTTTTCATGCGCGGTTGTGCCGTCTACTGCGCGATTATCACACGGCATGTGCTTTCGGATTGTATTTAGACATGAACATAGAACTTTGGGGTAGGTCTTCGTATGTACTACACATGTATCGGTGAGTGTAATACAGCCCACGGTGATCTGCGCACACTCATCTTTTGTGCACCTGATGTGTATTTTTTCGCCCATTGTCAGCCTGCCTATTCTTTGTGATATTACCTTCGTTATCATGAATGAGGCTATCGTGTAAATCCCTATCCCCACGGTCGGTCGCTTCCTACCTTCTCGGCGGGTTAATCGGTTTCAAAATTAATCATGCGTCTCCCCGCGGGCCCGTCCACATCTCGTTCTCACCGATTAGTTGACAGTTCTAAGCCGGCTAACCCGATGAGACCTGGACACCATTCTTCAGTAGATATTTGCTCGCGCACCCACCCGCAGAAAGCCTGGGACCCCAAATGGCCAGAACGCCAGCGGAGAAGAGAAACTACGGCAATTCCTGGTGGATTGGCGTGCAATCACCAGACTGTAACGTCTTCTCGATTACGACGTTCGATGGTCAGCCGAGGTCTCGCGCCTTTTGCGTGAGACTCCTGTGCTTCGCAAGCTCTGAAAGTTAGCTCGTGAGAATAGTGATCTCATGTGGCTTTTCTCCAGTCACTATCGTTTGTCCAATACCTGGACTCATATCATCCATTCCCGGAATCCAACGACCTGCCTGAACCCCTCAGGCTTACGGACGTTTGGAATAATTGACTTTTCGGAGCTACACAACACTTGTTATCATCATCAATCCTTGAAATTTCAACTGTTCAATCCTTCACGCCTACACGAACAACGGGATATTTATCGTTCTGTTCCTGAATCTACCAAACAATCTACTTAATACAAGAACTACTACAATACTACAACACTACTGCTATACTACTGCTATACTACTACTACTACTACTACTACTACTATTACTACTACTACTACTACTACTACTACTACTACTACTACTACTACTACTACTACTACTACTACTACTACTACTACTACTACCACCACTACTACTACTACTACTACTACTACTACTACTGCTATTACTACTAATATTATACTACTACTACTACTACTACTACTACTACTACTACTACTACTACTACTACTACTACTATTGCTACTACTGCCACCACCACCGCCACTTCACCTGCTACTACTGCTACTATTAATACCAATACTACTGTTACTACTATCACTTTTACACTAGTACTGTTAGTTCTACTGCTGCTACTTCTACTGCGCTTACTGCTCTTACTGCTACTGTTACTACTGTTGTTACTTCTGCTTCTGCCACTACTACTCCTATTGCTCTTCTACACTACTACCACTACTACTACTACTACTACTACTTCTACTACTACTAATACTACTACTACTACTACTACTACTACTACTACTAATACTACTACCACTACCACTACTACTGCCATACTACTGCTACTGATGATGCTACTACTGCTACTGATGATGCTACTACTACTCATACTAGCGCTACTACTCTAATACTGCTGCTGCTACTTCTACTACTGAAACTTCTACTACCGATACAACTGATACTGCTGCTACTACGACTACTACTTAAGTTTGCGGATGCCGCTGTGTAATAGTTGCGGTTGATACATGGTTGCGACTTGTATACCGCTGCGGCGCTGCTACAGAGCTGCAGTGTTGAAGCCATTGTTTCTGTTACTGCTGTAGGGACACTGCCATTACAAATCCGTCGACGCTGAAACCGTCGTAGCAAAGCCACCACTGACCTTGTCCTTGTTGCGCCTGATAGAGATACCGTGTGGGTGTGACGGGGGCTGACTAAGCAGTATACGTCGCCGATAAGTCAGCTTTAATGAAAAGGCTCCAAGAAGCGTAGAGCGCTAAAGACGTGAATGCATTGGTCACGTTTGCGGAGGTGGGGGACAATATCGTCGCAACAACACCACATTTAATACCTCGGGCGATCCATCCCTGCCCACTAACAACGCAATAACACATAGTGGATGATCTACCGATCGGAGGCAGCCATTGGCTTGTTCGCTGCAAACGCAAATGTATGGCAACACCTCCCCCACCAGTATTTCGATACACACGGGTCTGTTCGTGGCATATTCTTATTTCGTTAATACCTACCAATTTCCCAGATACGTACATAGGAGCGGTCCGGAGTCGCGCTGTTTTGGTTTGTGCTACCATTTAGTGTTCTCGGCGGCCTGCAACACACGTAGGATCATTTCTTCGTGTGCTTGGGTAATGTTGACAGGTTTTAGACAGTGCGACATTCGTTCATGCCCCTCAAACATGACTTATGACGCTGTGTATATACATCCTGAGTTCTATTGTAGGCGCGCGATAAGTTAACCAGGGCGCATGGACTCCGTCCCTACCTTGCGCAAACCGCACGAGCAGCTGATACCACCTTTGAACCAGATTCACCCGCTGCACAGTCGAGTGCGTCGTCGACGGCACATAGTTCGCCGCTTCTTGCGCCCTGCCGGTTTAGGCCGACGAAGCTTGAGACTCGACGCAAGAACCGTCGCGTATGTTGCCACTCCGCAGTCGGGTGAGGGTGTAAGTATTGTGGGCGAATTAAAAATACAAGCGGGAGACCTCTGACCCCAGTTCAGTGGCCAGCATAAAGTAGGCACTACGCAGCCAAGAAATATGGTCCCAGTCTATGCGATGGTAGACAGCGTCACGTCTCTTTGCAGGTAGTCCCAAAGGGCCATTAACACAGGGACGAGCACTTTGAGAAAATCATGTTGATCTTTTCGATGCTCTCCTTTCGCGCACTCGTACGAGGTCTGCATAGCTATCGCTAGCGAGCGCGTTCTTGAGTTCATGGCGACCGTGAACGGAACACGCAACAGGTCGGAGGGTATTGTACATCGGTGCCTACCAATAATGGTGCCCCTATAGGGGGGCGATCAGCAGGGGGCGTCTATGCGATTGGGCGATAGCGCCAGGCATACAACGGGACAGTGGTCGATTTATCGCTCTCCCGAGCTCGTTTTTCCGGCTGCGCGCGGCGGAATTTTAGAGAAAGCAAATTAGATGACACAACCGACCCCATCCCTGAAAATGTAGAGTACAGGAAAAATCTGGAGCTTAAGTAGGACACCAAGCTGGGGTAGGAGGCTACATCTTATCAAATGCCTACATTATGTGATGGTGGGCGCACAAGAATTGGACAGAAAATGGAGAAGCAAGGGCTGTACAACCATTTGCTGCACATTTTGTAGCCAAACAGTTGACCCCTTCAAACGTAAACGTAATATTTCTGCTAACACGTTTTTTGGCTACGATATACATGCTAGTAATTATAGTCTATATAAGATAGAGTTCATCGATATAGGCTATCTCTGAAGGATCGTCAGGCCGCGAGGGGAAGAGAGGAAGGAGCGGGAGGAATACGCCACTGGCCTGGGGTGGCAATCAATGTTGATGAGGATTACGGTAGACTCTCAGCTAAACCATTTATAGGGAAACGAAACAGTAGGAAGAAGGAGATTATATGGGGATAGGAAATGGGCAAATGGTTGGCGGAGTATGCCACTGCTTTGTATTGCGATCATTCGACCTTGTATTAGGTACGATAGCTTCTTCATGGAAGGATATTCGACATACATCGGAACGGCATCTACGCTATGCTGTCGGAGGACAATAATGATAATATACAATACATCGAGGTTTGAGCAATCGATTGATGAAGATTGTCCTTCGGACATACACGTTGTATCCATGGCGCCAAGCTTGAGCGCGATACCAACTTGACCATATTGTATTTTTTGAACAACTTGACAGTATTTCTTGCTGGCAACCAACAGCCACCCCGTGAATGTATTCGCGCCGCCTGTTTCCGCTGTACGATGCGTCAAACGCCCCCACCTAACCCATAAATAAGCAGAGTGCCTTCATTTGGCGGGCAGGGGTTGCGTGCAAGGAGATGTAGGCAGTTGCCCAAGTAGGTAATGTGTAAATTTTCAGTTGGAAGTTTTCAAGGTACTTCGGCTGTTCCGAACTTCGACCAATTTCGACCGCCGCAACACCACCAAATCGAGGTGTAGATCGGTCTCGAGAGAAGGCAAACAGTCGACCTGAATAGAATCACAGGTTTCCCAGGAGGAACTACGAAGGTAATACACCCGCCATGTTCTAAGGCACGAACCAGCGGGGTCGAAATGCAGCGTGTCGAACCAGAGGTATAATTAGCGACACCAAAACATATATTTTTCGAGCGAAGCGAGTTTCTAATTCCCACCCGCGGTCCCCCCGTAATAGCGCTCTACTCGAAAAAAGAAGTTCGTGTGTTTGTTTGTTTGTACGCTTTAACTTGAATTTAGACTAGGTCACCAGACAAATGAGTGCTGTGGTGGCGGACCACACGAAAAAAATAAAAAACAGCACAACAGCACAGCGGAACACACGAGCACACAGAGCACACAAGCGACCGCCAACACGCACAGCGGTTGCACAGCAGTCAGCACCACACGCACAGCAGACAACACACGCAAGCAGGGGGCATAGCTGATGGCATAGCGAAGGGCATACCTGCTTCCTCATGGACCGGTCAATCAGACGTCCGTTGGCCTCGATTGAACCGAACCCAGTCCGTGAGGCTAATTACCACCTGCGGTCCCCCCGTAATAGCGTTCTACTCGAAAAAAGAAGTTCGTGTGTTTGTTTGTTTGTACGCTTTAACTTGAATTTAGACTAGGTCACTAGAAAAATTAGTGCTGTGGTGGCGGACCACACGAAAAAAAAAAAAACAGCACAACAGCACAGCGGGACACACGAACACACAGAGCACACAAGCGACCGCCAACACGCACAGCGGTTGCACAGCAGTCAGCACCACACGCACAGCAGACAACACACGCAATTGCAGAGCACGAGGGTAAGGTACACGGGCATGGGCGTCTTCAACGCCGCCTAAGGAAACCAATGATTTCCTCTTCTGCTGCAGATGCACGACCAATCAATTGCAAGTCAAACGTGGTGCCCCTCGCAATCACACGAACCAATGGCCCGTGGACGCACACGTCTGACGACAGTTACATCTATCAGCTGTTCGCTCGTTTTAGCGACAGCTACAATATCTTAACTAGAGAGCCATAAACCCAGGGATGGGGGGGGGTGGGAGGGCGTACACATTTGTTGATAGCCTTAGTCATTTGATCACTGACCCGGCATCCCTTTCGAGAGGGAACATCGTTCTTCTAATATAGACAACTGCAACATTTGGGCGCTCAGTACGCCTTTTTATATATTACATAGAAACGGTTTGCTTCTCTTATCCCCGTCCTGGTTCGCCGCGTGCGGCCACCATCTACCTTCTAAGATATCGATCGTGTTATTGCTGCTCACTAGTTTGCCAAACTCTTCCATGCCTCATACGTTTAATTCCCTTATGTTCTCCTCTAACGAGTCCCGTTCCTCCTTATATTTTGCACATTCTCCTATTAACACTATGTGGGTGCTATTATCTACTCGTAAACCCGGGGAAGGGGGGTAGGTAAGATCCTCCGTGTCCTGTCGTGGAAACTCATTAGAAAGTGTAGCGTAAGAAACTTAAGCGTATATGGTTTACTTAACCTCTGGCCAAAAGCTGACCTTTTCTCCGACCGGTCTGGCCGATCATGGACTCCTGTCCACAATGAAACAGGTCGGAGAGTATACAGCATATTTGCATTTTTCTTGCCTTATCATGGGTCAGCGCTTATTTATATACGTAATCACTACCAGGTATCTCGGCTGAGAATATTAAATGAACAACAAACAACTATCGAAGTACGCAAACCGTGTTTATTTTCTGATCTCCAAGTCCACGGGTCTCTGTCGCCAACCAACAATTGCGCAGGGAGAGAATTTCGAGGCGTCCTAACGTCTGCAGACCGCTACAAGGTGCGCAGTCCTGGTGTACTACACGGCAAACCCCCCCCGTCTTATGGATTATGCGGCTCTGATCAATGTCAAGAACCCGCTGGCAAAGATAGACATAAAACGGTGCCATAACACTTACCATTGGTCACTTCAAGCTCAAACATTGGAACGTTACTGTAGTGCTATGTATGTTGGTTGTCCTCATGAACATGACGGTTATGATCCATCTTATGCCATGGAGTTCCATATGTTGGTAAGGGATTCATGCATAAGGCGTAAATTGACTGTTTGGCCGGATGTTTCCCGGCATGTTTTGCCATGGGCTGTCACTCGTAGTTTTGCTTCATATAAGACCGAGTTAAGCTCGACGGATGGATACTGCAACAGAGAGTTCTGTGTCACCGTCATGAGTCATTACCATGCCTTTCCGCGCCAGCCACGTGTACACATTTAGATATCTATAAATGCACTAGTGATAGCCGGTTGATTTCTCTCGGTAAGCGTAGCCAAGGCCAGCCTACAGACTTGGGAAATAGCCATGTCAGGTCCGGGTGATTCTTGCATTACTGAAGATTATTTAGTAGTGGACAAAAAGCTGCCCAAGATCCAGATAACGTTGCAGAAGCGCGTGAGAGAGGTCGGACTCGCTGAGGCAGCCCTGCGAGCGTCATACGCTGGCGAGGTGTATGGCCTGACTGCGTTTTGGTCCTGGCAGGTGTTGATGATGCATGACGCACTACGACCTCTCCGCGAGGAGCACGAGTTTCAAGCTGTTGTGATGCGGAAAAAGGACGAAAGAATGTTTTGTTCAAGAATGATAGAGAGCGACAGATGACAGAGGGAGAAAGGAGAGAGAGAGACGAGAGAGAGAGAAATTAGAGAGAGAGAAGAGAGAGAGAAAAGGAGAACAAGAATATTTCGCCCCAGCAGCAACTGCGCGGTCCCAGCACAGCCGAACATGAGCTGAAGCTGGTAGATCTGTATGGTGCTGGTGGCGACGGCGCTGGAGAGAAGCAGTTGTTGCAGAGGCAGCAGCTGCCCCAGTCGCCCCATCTGCAGGAAGAGCAGTCGTCAGAGGATTGCTTATCATCCCAACGAAGAAGATTTTCCACGAAAACAGCCGTCATCACCGCCGTCGCCACCGCCGCCGCCGCCGCCGCTACCCTAGTCATCACAGCCGCCGTCATGGTCACCGCCGCTGTCATCGCCACCGTCGCCGCCGCTGCCATCGCCGCTGCCATGGCCGCCGCTGGGACCGCTGCCACCTCTGTATCTGCAAGCCCGCAAAACAGCCAGGCCTGCGGCCTGAATCTTTGACTACTTTAGTTTGTACAAGAGAAGAGAAAATGAGAGATGGGATTACTTGGCCGGCAGGTGCCGGGAGTGAGGTTGAGGCTATTTTGAGCGCGATGGAACACGCGTATGAATTTTGGAACAACGTTGTGAAAGCGGTGGTGGGCACTGGTGGAAGTGTCTGCACCATCGATTGTGGGTCGGAGCATGGACGAAAAAGGAGGAGATGCCCAACGCGAGCGCGAGTGAAGGAGAAAGGAACAACGAACCATCAGCGAGGACTGTAGGCCCTCACCAGGCACGTGATGATTTTGCTTCCTTCTGATGTTTTTTTTGTTTGGCGTGTTCCATGTTGATTTGAGTAATTTGAACCACCCTCCAAGATTGAGTTTGATTAAGAATGAAGGATGACAGGAGCGATCTGTAGTAGGCGTACTGCACGACGAACATGTCTGATTCCGTGTTTTGGCTGCCTGGCAGAGCGCCCGGGCAGGGCAAAGTAACTCGGAGTTGAGTTTTACACGTGAAAGTGAAATGCTAACAAAATGCACACACGGCAGTACATGTTGCATCATATAATATCATCGGTATTGGAGAGGGTGCATCAGTACGAAAAATGCGTGAATCAATTACTTGCAAAAATTAGGGTAGGGTTGAGGTACGGTTTCGCGTGTATGCCGCGCAATGCTAAAAATACAAGCACGCCCCTTGAAGACTATGCATGATGAGCAGTACAAGAGTGATCAACCTGTGTTGCTAGTACTGCCCTTTGAGCTGGGATTTTGCTTGGTTTTTGGTGCTGCTGACTCATTGTTGAACATGGTGCCGCATGATGCGCCTACTGGCAAATTGCAGGTTGTCGGTGTATTGAACCGTCGTCGAAATGCTGACATTTTTGTACGTTATTTGCTGTAATATTTTGCATCTTTGATTATATTTACATGCAAAGAATTTTAGTACTTGCATCGGCATTCTAACAGTAGTTTTGTCCCGTTAAGGTGTTTTGGTCAAGTAATGGGTGTAAAGTCTTTGACAGCTGTCCGCCAAGCGGCGAGAGTGCCGTCAACTGATGTACCCGGCATGTCTTTGACGTGTGACGTTCCCCGCATGTAGCGTAAAAACGCATGCAGTACTGCAGTACATCCCGTGCTGTCCGCATGTCTGCTGGTAATTATTGATACAAGAGGATACGGGTACGAATGATATACCGGCACGATCGATTGTACGTTGCCTTTTCTGCTAGTATATGATACGCCCAGAACTGTCTGCGTTGCGGATCATTGCACAGCAGTGGAGTACACCCCCAGTGTAGCACGGCGATACTGCTGCTGCTGCTATTACTAAATATATTCATGGAGGTATGACAGGTATTAGTAGAGGGCTCTTGGTGAGCGATCTGAAAACAAGGCCACTGAGCATGTGCGAGGGATTCTTGATGCAATGAGCTGTTGTTGCATATGGTATCATACTGCACGTTGCTTGTCCTATTATATAGTAATGGCATTTGGTAACTTGAAATACTATTCGTAAATGCTTCACGAGCTGACGATGAACGCATGAAAATAGCAGTTCACCTTAGTCCGACCTAATGGCTCGATTGCACGATCCATCCGCTGCTTGTGTGGACTCAATATTGCGCCAGGAACTGCTGCTTCATATAGGAGGACAGGCTGGAGTGCCCGAGCTGGGTCGATGCCATGAGACCGGAAGGAGGCCGCCGCAACCAAGGGGGGAACCAGGAGTAGTGTTTTGGGGCATTGGTGTTGAAATGAATGGGTATGATCCTGGGTGATTGTGATTTTGTTGTTTGAACTTTGATCGTAAACCTGCTTGAGAGGGACTTGGGTGTTTTCCTTGTTTTTGTTATAGGACAAGGCTTGTTTATTGTTGGTTCGACAAATCTCGGCCAATGGCAAATTGCACGAGACTGAACAGACCACGAGCTGCGCAGAGGCACGTTCGGTCTAGTTCGTTTATTCTTGACTTGAGTATTATCCCGCTGACGCGTTGGTTATGCGTTGTCTGATCGCGCGGACTTACCCCATGCTCACTGAAAGTATGTATAGCACCCATGTTACCTAACCCTCAGGAATAATGAGGAATTATACAATATATGATTCAATTTTTCGCGTTGGTTATTATGTCTGTTTGAGTCGGTACCGCCGAATTGGACAATGCCGTTTTAATCTGACAGACACCAGTAGGATGGAGACGTTCTCGCGGTATGTGTGGATTTTATTTTCCCGGGGTTTGGTACGACGTACATTGCGGTTTTCGAGGATAACGAGGGGGAGAAGAACCTGGCACAAATCCCAGTGTGCACGTCGAACTCGAAGTACATCGACGTGCGACCCACCTTTTTGCGGGAGTTTATTTTTCGGGGGAGATATTCGGTTATTCAAGTTTAATTGTTTGAGCAGTGCAACGTCCCGCCGCTACGTGTGCTATACATTTCGTCGTGCACAGAGGAGGGGGGATGCTTTTCGCCGTGCAGTGTGCAGAGTACGATAACCGAATTTATGCGGTTGTTTGCGTTTTCATATAATACTGCGGAGTTGTTTTTCCTGGTCCAGCTAGGCCCCGTACTGGGTACTAGTGTCTCGACGAACTTGGGAATAATCGCAGTTTATTTGAGTCAATTTTCGATATTTGCGCCATTTTTCCTGATCATTTCCGAGAATAAAATTATTGTCGTTTTCACCTGGCAATGATTTTCGAGAGTAGATGATGTTTGCAGCATGAGACTGTTGATACTTGGTTCGAGACTTGGAGGACTTGTTGAATTGATAACTGGAAATTTAGGATTGAGGTTGTTGGGGTCTTGAGTTTGATATGAGTTCATTACGATATGACGATGTGTCGACCTTGCGATGTCGTGCCTTGTCATGCAAAAAGCAGGGGGGATATTAGTGTGTTTGTCGTGTATATTGAGGAGGGGGGATGTTGGTTGTCCTCATAAATATGACTGTTATGATCCCTCTTATATCACGGAGTTCAAATATGTTGGTAGGGGATTCATGAATAAGGTGTAAATGTACTGTTTGGCCGGGTGTTTCCCGCCATGATTTGCCATGAGCTGTCACTCGTAGTTTTGCTCCATATGAGACCGAGTCAGGCTCGACCGCTGGATTATGTAAGAGAGAGTTCTGCGTCACCGTCTTGAGTCATCATCACGCCCCCCGCGCCAGCTATGTGTACATCGTTAGAATTCTATCGACATACTCAAAATGAAATAAGGCTTGGGACGGGCAGCAGGGATTCAGGGCGTGATGCGACGGCAAGCGCGGTGTTCTCCGACTACGAGGGGTCTTCCATCACGAGATCTGGCCATGTCCGGGCTTGCATGCCGAGCGTGCTCCTGGAGGACAAGTGTATAAAAAGTTGTGGCACAACATCCTCGCCGTGGGGGCGTTGGTGTATGCACAGCAGAGTGGATGGAGTACGTTCTAACTCGAAAAATGCGACACGGGTTTGAGCCAAAAACAGTAACATATACAGTAAAAATGTAAATGTATGGTGATTGCAGTCAATAATGTTCCACTCGGCGAAAGCAAGAAAATAAAAAATACAGGTTCGTGTTTAGAGATGTTAGCCTGCAGAACCGGATTTAAGGTTTATCAGAGAGCAGTAATACTGCCGGTGCACTGAACATGTTCAAGAAATGACGATAATCTTGTTGGTTACGTGATTCAGATGCACTCCCGGCAGCAACCACAAGAGAGCTATTGCGTAGTCTTTACGAGTAAGATGGACGAATATGTATTGTAGAACGTGACGTCGACGGTATTACGTATGTAATGGGCACTGTCAGAGTCATCATAGTCCGGACGATCACGACTGACATCGGCAAGAAAGCGCATCGACACGAAGGTGGTACAATACGCGTCGTACATTTGTAAATTTTACCTCCGCCATGATCCCACGCAAACCTCGGCGCAACCTGGCACAACCCAAATAAGAGACTCTGGGGTAGGGGTGACCACCACGGAGGAGGAGGGGAGGGGGGACTGCTCAATGTTCTAGAAAGTCGTGAATTAGCGTCGACCAACATCACCCGGTCGCTAGATACAAATCAAGGAGTTGAGAGTCCGCTACTATGATACAAAGTAAGGCTGGAACAGATTCAAAGAAAAGCATTTAAAACGTGTTATGGTAGACGTGCGGTTGAGATGCGTCGCCAGGAAGAAAACAGAGTTTTTCGTACGAAGAGGTGAGACAAAGGCTGCGGTACGGGGGTTACGCCCGTTTTTCATACCGAGTTAGAGCAACTCGTTCGTTACCTCACGGACAACGCGACTCTAGACAACTATTTGGGCTCAGCGTAGCTTGCCATTACATTGGCGGTTCATATAGCACAACTTAGCAGAACAAAAGCTGACGATAGAAGAAGAACAAGGGTCCCAGGAGCGCGAGTGACCCCGAGACATTGCTAAAACAAATCCAAAGTGGTCCACCCACCGTTGCCTTAGTTGTGAGCGAACATCCCCGATACAAAATTGACTTTGGTGACATCACCTGAGTGCATACACCGATCGAGCGTCAAAGGACAGATCTCTTCAAGGTATTTCCGATATTCTTTGTGCCCCCCTCGTAGTGTAGTCGGTGTCGGTTCTGTGATAATCGGCCGGACTACAGCGTACAACGAAGGCAACCTAGCACACTAATACGAGGGTAGAGGGTAGACCAATCATAGTGTTGCGAATTTGGCATAGGGCTTGATCCCATCCTGTGATCGGCACAACCTGGCACAACCTGACAAAACTTGACAAAACAGAAAGGAAGGGTAGACTCGGAGCTCAAACTCCATACGAGAGAGGTGGAGGACAGCGGGAATTTCCCTTCTCTGTAAATCGTGCATTCTTCTTGATCACTGCTGCCTGGCACCTACATCTACGTTTCACCAACTATATGTCGAGCAGCAGAGCAGCACATGGATCCGAGTGCTGCAAAAAATCGTGTTTTACGTACGATTCGTACCTGAATTCGGACCGACGTTCGATGCACTTGGTCACGGCGTTGCCCCAGATGATCGGACGCTCTCACGCTGTGCGACGAGAACCCACACGGACCGAGGCCGCTAAACTTTCTGTTCTTTTATTCTCTACTGCAGGTGCGTGGACTGAGCGAGGTCGGCTATATCTAAAAGGACAGCTGAAACTAGGTCTGCATTGTTTGTGGCATTGAACGGCGAGGGACCGGGACGGACACAAGTCACACCAAGAAAAAAGGCGCGTCGAGTTTGGCACAGCGCCGATGCCTGAGGAACGTTATATAAAGATAAACAGCAGTAATTGGCTTGGACTATAGGCGGAAAAACTCAGCAAATTCGGCAAATGAGATGAACAATTATGATTGGAGGGGATTGCACCGAACTTCGCGCTGCAGTTGCGGCGCTGCTGTGGGAATTTGCTGAGAGGTGGCCCACGTACATGGCGTACACGCGAGACAAAAAGACGCGCGCAGCTCAAGCGCTCCGACAATCGCCGCCGCCGTCGGCGGCCCAACACCATGCCGGTGCAGTGGCGCATCACCGCTGCGGTTTGGCCAATTGCGGTTCTCGGCGCCTCTGATCGGTCGATGTGACGAGGTGGGTAGAACAGACCATCAGGGCCGACGAAGTTGGACAAACGTCCGCGTTTCGACAGAGGCCATATTCTTGCATGTGGCTACGCCAGAGCAGCAGCAGCACCACCACCACCCCACCACCATAACCACCGGACTACAACAGCACGTGCAAGTAGCAGTTTATTTTCCGTGGTCTATGGTCCTCGATGGTGCCAACGGCAGCGGACTGGCGGAGTTTATTCAAAGTCGCAAAGCAGTATGAGAAGCAGCACTATTAATAATTCGTGCACGTACGTGAAAAACCCAAAACCCATTGTATATCAAGTTTTTTTTCCGAACCCTCGATTTATTTACGAAAGACACAGCAGGTTGTGTGCTTGCTTGCGCATATACCCATGCGACAGAAGCACACCCATCACCAACTTCACCACCATACTTCATTACCAGCAGTATAGTTGATCATTGTTTATGGTTCCGGGTCTTTGCATCCTGTGCTGCGGTAGTGGGTAACTCCTGTAGGCCAAGTTAAATCGAAGACACGCAGCAACACAGCTCACGTGAAAAAATGCTAGCCGAGTCTATAGATCCAATCAAACTACAACGAAATCTCCCCTGCAAAACATGCCGATAACGAACTTCCTTAAACAATTTTCCCCAGGGATGGGATTGTATACACGGTTTGGGCACAGCGCCTATACCCGAGGAAAATTATATACTATTAAAAGTAATGGCTGGTGATGAGGCGCCGCGGCCTCAATAAGCTACTTGCAATAAGCATTTTGAATCGTAATTTGGGCTGTGGGGGGAAGAAAATCCAGAAAATAATACTTTGGTTAACGTAGGGTGATGGCGCAGTTTGCGAGGGAAAAAAAACATCGTAAAATCCCACATAAAAACGCTGAACGATCGAGCAGGCAGCCAGGACATCAACACATCGAGGCACACGTCATCTTCCACAGGGCATCCCGGACACACCAGACGGCACCCACAACACTCAAGCACTCTCCCGAAGAGGCGGTCAGGTTCCTGGTAGATGCTCTGCGGGATTGCCCACGGCAGGGACAGGCTGTCGCGTCATCAAGAGTGCCCGAAGCGGCGCAAGTTTAGCTCTTTGCTGCGAACACGTAACAGCCAGCAAACAATATTCGAAATCAGGAGGCACGTCTCACGTTCTTTGGAGACCGACGAGCTGTGGCCTACACACAAACGCAACGCGCCACAAGCGCTCCACCCACCACGCTAACGCCGCAGGTGCGGAAGACTCTACCGGCCCCACGCCTGACCCGCAGCTAAGCCTGTTTGCAGCCCACCAACAGCAGCAGTAGTAGAGTGGCCTTTCGGCGTATTAGAATATTTTGAGAAGTCTGCTCAATAATCAAAAAGCCACACCGGTACATTAAAACCGGCGAACAGTTTGAATTTCGAAAGCTCGGAGATCAGAAGACAGGAGGACGGCAATAAGCAAGGCAGACAAAAGACACGGTGCGTCCTCTTTTAGAGAAACAGGCTCACCCGAGTACGATCAAACGGAGTATGGGTCGCCTATACGTGGCACGTCTTGCCCATTAGAGTGAACATCGTTTCCATCAGATTGATCTGTGTGTCATCTTTTGTCGGGGGAGATGGAGCAGTCTACGCCCTCGGTTGCATAGTTGAAATGTTTTCGCGATTATCGCCGTGCCCGAAGCGCTGAAGCATACTGCCTTCGTCGCCCAGTGTGGTACATGGACCCTTGGTTCACGTCGCAGACGCACCGCCTTGCAAGACCTTATTCTCGCCATATGCTATGATCTTTCCTGGGAGGTCCTCTGCTTGCCCGGTGGCGCCGCTCTGTCGAGCACAGACAAGCGGCTTTAGCTCGGCCGCGCAAATGTTCAAACAGAGGCACCGGCGCCCGGGAATCTGCCAACATTGGCAGGAAGGAATATCCTGCCAACACGGAAAACGCCTGTACAACCTCTCTACAGAACCAATTCTTAAATTATTGCACCGCGAGCTACGCGCTGTGATAAACGCCTGCAGATCCTACTCCACAGAACCAGATTTCAATTTCAAAAAGAGTGCATGCCGGCACACCGCCCGCAGAGCACAGTACCACGCACAGCCAGCCTCTCGCGACACCGCTCACACCGCTGTCTACAAAGAACCCCGGAGGCACGGCCAATCCCGAAGAGCTGCACGGAGAAAAAGACATCGAAGTACACCTGACTCTGCCCACACGCCGTTGCCGAGAGCGTTGCGCCAGCGCACGTTGCGACCGTTGGTGTGGCGAGCGCTGCGCGTCCCACTAGCCGGTCTGCTGCCGCTGCGAACGAGGGCGCTAAGCGCACTACTAGCTGGAGCCCGGAGGTCGCTGCTGTTGCTGGTGGGCCCTCAATGCACGAGGTAAGGCAGGACGTTCTAAACGTAACAACCGATTCAATAAATGTATTACAAGTACCAATAACGCAGCTGGCAAAGATGAATGTTGACCTGAGATTCGTCGAACTCACAGCTGACGTCCTTGAAATATTTTTTACAAAACAATATGACCCCTCCCATTATGACAAAACTCACCCACATAGTATATTAGAAGTACGAACAACGCAGTTTGCAAAGATGAGTATCGACCCGAAATTCGTCGAACTCGCGGCTGACGTCCTTGAAATAGTTTTATAAAATGTATCGCGTTTGGATCCGCACACGCACGGGGGCTTTTTTTTGCCCGCATGCAGAAGCAGTATCCACGTGTCGTCGGTCCTGTTGATCAATCTGTTGCTGATTTGGTCTTTCCAGCTAACGAAGTTATGTCGATAGTTCTGTTGCCTTTGTTCTGTTGCACTTGGGTTGGACCCAATAGCTCGCCCCAGCGCTATGTAGACTATTTTGGTGTAAAATGTACTACAGCAATAGTTATTTTTCCCCATCCACCGGAGGATACCAAACAATAAAAGGAGATACTCCATAGATACGTTGGCTACAACCCCCAGTGTTTGTATCGTAGTATGTTCAGAGGCTATGTGCATGCGCTGTTGCCGCCCCCACAACCAGGGATTGGATCACCCTCCGCACCAACGGGCGAGGGTGCACGAGGAGACCCCGATCTGGGGGGCCGATGGAGCCGCCGTGAGAAAACAAGATCCCGCGGGCAATATCCAACGAAAATTGTGTTCCGCAGGGCAGCAGCAAGATTCTTCTGACAAGGGCGTGGAACATTTCCGAGATGAAAATGTATTTGATCCGTTTGAAGTGGCCTGATGCAAGTGCAGGAAACAGAAGGTTATTGCCACCGTTACCGGGTGATGCATCCTCACTCACACAAAAAAATCAATACTCGCTGTACTCCCTGCCCTTGATCCCTCCGGCGTGCTCGCTCCCGCGTGGGCGGCATGTTCTAAACGAAGATGTGATGCAACGAATAATGGAACTTTGGGGCGGAATGGAGTTCGCCTCGTTCCTCAAGTGTGTGAGGGAGAGTTGGCGGCGAACACATGCAAGGGACAAGACTTTTCCGAACGCCATCGCCGTTTTCCTATCATCCCGCCGCTTGGCGTCGGCTATTAAGGCGGGATGGGGGCAGCGGGGATGTATGCCTGCGGCAGCAACGGGCAACCTAGTAATATTTACGGAATGGCAGGGTAAGTTTAGATGTACGGTGATAGGTGGTTTGTTGGAGACCGCTGTGCAAGGCAACAACACAACGATTGTCGAAAAAGTACTGGAGCAGAACTTCGCCCACGATAGGACCTTGGAGTTTCCTAGGGACAAAGACGCGTACACTTTGGCGGCAGCCTCAGGTAACGCTGAGATGGTGGACATCGTAGCAGGAATCGTACCACATGTTGATGAAGCGGTGACCTCCGATGGGCTAAAGCAGGCAGCGGAGGTAGGCGACTTAGGCATGGCGAAGGTTCTCTAGGACACGTTTGTCGACCACAAAGTAAAAGGGCGGTGTGCGGGATGAGTGTAGCGATTGAGGTTGCTGCCTCACACGATCATTTTGAGGGGGCGGAGTGGTGCGTACCGACCCTTCACCGAAGCATGGACTTGTGTTCGCGGAACGTCGTAGAAGTTATGCGCCATGTATGTGTTTGGAGGCCACCAGTGCAGTGGCTGCACGAGGAGGGGTGTTTCTCCCGTTGGGGGAACTGGTTTCCCTTCGTGGGGGCGAAGGAAGGGAATTTGGAGTGGGTGCTGTGGTGCCTGGAAAATGGGTGGGAGTACGAGGATGGGATCATGGAGTCGGCTGCGAGGGGAGGTCATTTGCGCTTGGTTAGGGGTTACGGGAGCGCGGCTACCGCTGGACCACAGATATCTGCGGGTTAGCAGTTGAGAGTGTGCAAGTGGAGTTGATGAAGTGGTGCCTGTTGAATGGATGCCCATGGTCTTGGAAGAAGGTAGTGGAGGCAGGGCAGTCGTACAGCGTTTTCGCTAAAACTCGCGACTGGTGCGTCGATGTCGGGGGGGGGAAGTACTGGTGGACGGAATGTGGGTCCCCATGGTGGTTGCCAATAGCAATGGGTAGGTACGGCTGTCCGCGTTTCGTGCTAAGCTGTTCCGGATTCGCATGCAACGTTAAATATGGGAAGGGGTGTTGATTGATGTAAAGGTTCGGGCTGCCTTGTTTGGCACAACCGTCGGACGGCAATGCACACAAATGGTCAAATGTTCATGGGTTGCGAACGAAAGTTGTACGGTCAGCACCACCAAAATGCAGTCGACCCCTGTAGGACACAAATGAAGAAGCGCGTTTCATGCAAGGGACGTCATCGAGCATCCCCGGAGCCAATGGGTGCGTCGTGAGCGCGGGCGTCGCTGGGGCCCGCAGGCTGCCGCACATTATTTTTGAAGCAATGGCGGCGGGCCTGTAAACGCACATGTCGATTGAATGATATTTTACACGAGCAGCACCCAGCAGCACCGTGACTCTCGAAGACCACGACGAGTACGCACGGAAGTAGGCTTTCAACACGAGAACAATAGACGGGAGGAAAAAGTGTGTCATTCGCTGCCACCGCTGGCGCTCGTTGTCTACCATGGAGCCGCAACACCGCTAGCGAGAACCACATTGGCAACTCGCTCTCACGGGCATTGCTACTATGCCCCATTGTGACAAGTCCACTAAGGTTACCCCAGAATGACCCTCTCTCCCCATGTCGTCGCGCTACACTTCGAGCTTCATTCGCTGTATCGTCCATCCCCACCACAGATGTACCACTCATGTTGGGTTTCCAAACAAAGATTTTCTCCCAAATTCTTATCAATGGGCGGCCTGCGTACCGACCACAAACCTACTCCACCTCTGAATGCCCACCACCAGTAGAAACACTTTAGGACACCGCCACGAGCGTGCGGCGCCTACTTGCCGCCCTAACGCGCCCGCGGAACCTCCTTGGATTACGTGCTGTCCTCCCCCACGGCCGTCCCGCTGTTTCGTGGAGGTTATCCTCCTGGACGACCCTGTGTGCCCCTGGGCCTGGGGAGGTAGTACTTGGTAGAAAAACGCGCAGTGTTGCGGCGCTAACGACAGGCCCTGGCAGTTGTTTTCGCTGTGCCACATTTCTCCATTCAGTCTCGATTGCTGGAAATCCCCTGGCGCACAGTAGCTTGTCGTGTAAAATACCGCGGACGCGAGATCTAGAGAAGCCTGCCCCACCCCGGAACATGGTGCGATGGCCAGGGGTTGACACAGCAGCGCCTCTGCCCCCCCGCTGATGGTGCTGGCCCAAAGCCCCACGCCAGGGCTTTGCATGACCACGGTTGAGACACCAGCGCCCCCTCCGCCCCCTCCCCCGCTGATGGCGCTAGCCGGAAGCCCGACGCCGGGGCTTTGCATGCCCATATCTAAGAGACCAGCCCCCCCTCCCCCTCCTCCCCCGCTGATAGTGCTGGCCGTAAGCCCCACGACAGGGCTTTGCATGACCACTGCTGAGACACCAGCGGCCCCTCCACCCCCTCCCCCGCTGATGGTGCTGACCGGAAGCCCAACGCCAGGGCTTTGCATGCCCACGGCTGAGAAAACAGCGCCCCCTCCCCCCCCTCCCCCGCTGATGGTGCTGGCCGGAAGCCCCACGCCCGGGCTTTGCATGAGCACGGTTGAGACACCAGACCCCAACCCCCCCCTTCCCGCTGATGGTGCTGGCCGGAAATCCCACGCCAGGGCTTTGCATGACCACAACTGCGACACCAGCGCCCCCTCACCCTCCTCCCCCGCTGATGGTGTTGGCCGAAAGCCCCACGCCAGGGCTTTGCATGCCCACGGCTGAGACACCAGCGCCCCCTCCCCCTCATCCCTCCCTGATGGTGCTGGCCGGAAGCCCCACGCCAGGGCTTTGCATGCCCACGGCTCAGACACCAGAGCCCCCTCTCCCCTCCTCCCCCGCTGATGGTGCTGGCCGGAAGTCCGACGCCAGGGCTTTGCATCCCCACGGTTGAGACACCAGCGCCCCCTCCCTTTCCTCCCCTTTTGATGGTGCTGACAGGAAGCCCAACGCCAGGGCTTTGCATGCCCACATCGGAGAAACCAGCGCCCCCTCCCCCACTCCCCCGCTGATGGTGCTGGCCGGAAGTCCCACGCCAGGGCTTTGCATGCCCACGGCTGAGACACCAGCGCCTCCTCCCTCCCCTCCCCCGCTGATGGTGCTGGCCCGAAGCCCGACGCCAGGGCTTTGCATGCATACGGCTGAGACGCCAGCGCCCCGCCCCCTCCCTTTCCCGCTGATGGTGCTGCCCGAACGCCCGGCGCCAGGGCTTTGCATGCCCACATCGAAGACCCTGGCGCCCCCTCTGCCCCCTCCCCCGCTGATGGTGCTGGCCAGAAGCCCGACGCCAGGGCTTTGCATGCATACTGCTGACACGCCAGCGCCGCGCCCCGTCCATTTCCCGCTGATGGTGCTGGCCGAACGCCCGACGCCAGGGCTTTGCATGCCCACATCGAAGACCCTGGCGCCCACTCTGCCCCCTCGCCCGCTGACGGTGCTGGCCGAAAGCCCCACGGCAGGGCTTTGCATGGTCATATGTGAGACACCAGCGTCCCCTCCACCTCCGCCCTCGCTGAGGGTGGTGGCCGGACGCACCACGCCAGGACTTTGCATGCCCACATCTGAGACACCAGCGCCCCCTCTTCCCGCCTCCTTCGCCGGTGGTGCTGGCCGGAAGTCCCACGCTACCGCCTTGCATCCCCACGGTTGAGACACCAGCGCCCCCTCCCTCTCCTCCCCCTTTGATGGTGCTGGCGAGACGCCCATCGCCACGGCTTTGCATGCCCACATCATGGAAACCAGCGCCCCCTTCCCCCACTCCCCCGCTGATATTGCTGGCCGGACGTCCCACGGCGAGGCTTTGCATGTTCATATTTGAGACAAAAGCGCCCCCTCCCTCCCCTCCCCGCTGATGGTGCTGGCCAGAAGCCCCACGCCAGGGCTTTGCATTCCTACGGCTGAGACGCCAGCGCCCCGCCCCCCCCCCTTCCCCGCTGATGGTGCTGGCCGGAAGCCCCACGCAGGGGCTTTGCATGTTCATATGTGAGACACCAGCGCCCCCTCTCCCTCCTCCCCCGCTGATGGTGCTGGCCGGAAGTTCCACGCCAGGGCTTTGCATGCCCACATCGGAGTTTCCAGCGCCCCCTCTTCCCGCCTCCTTCGGTGGTAGTGCTGGCCGGAAGTCCCACGCCACGGCCTTGCATCCCCAAAGTTGAGACACCAGCGCCCCCTCCCTCTCTTCCCCCTTTGATGGTGCTGGCAAGACACCCATCGCCGCGGCTTTGCATGCCCACATCATGGAAACCAGCGCCCTCTTTCCCCCACTCCCCCGATGATGGTGCTGGCCGGATGTCCCACGCCAGGGCTTTGCATGCGAACGGCTGAGACACCAGCGCCCCCTCCCTCCCCTCTCCCACTGATGGTGCTGGCAAGAAGCCCAACGCCAGGGCTTTGCATTCCTCCGGCTGAGACGCCAGCGCCCCGCTCCACCCCCTTACTCGCTGATGGTGCTGGCCGGAAGCCCCACGCAGGGGCTTTGCATGTTCATATCTGAGACACCAGCGCCCCCTCCCCCTCCTCCCCCGCTGATGGTGCTGGCCAGAAGCCCCACGCCAGGGCTTTGCGTGCCCACATCGGAGATACCAGCGCCCCCTCCGCCCCCTCCCCCGCTGATGATGCTGGCCGGAAGCCCCACGCCAGGGCTTTGCATGCTCACATGTGATACACCAGCGTCCCCTTCACCTCCACCCCCGCTGATGGTGCTGGCCGGAAGCACCACGCCGGGACTTTGCATGCCCACGGCTGAGACACCAGCGCCCCCTCTTCCCGCCTCCTTCGCTGGTGGTGCTGGATGGAAGTCCCTCGCCACGGCCTTGCATCCCCACGGTTGAGACACCAGCGCCCCCTCCCTCTCCTCCCCCTTTGATGGTGCTGGCGAGACGCCCATCGTCACGGCTTTGCATGCCCACATCATGGAAACCAGCGCCCCCTTCCCCCACTCCCCCGCTGATATTGCTGGCCGGACGTCCCACGGCGAGGCTTTGCATGCCCACGGCTGAGACACCAGCGCCCCCTCCCTCCCCTCCCCCGCTGATGGTGCTGGCAAGAAGCCCAACGCCAGGGCTTTGCATGCCTGCGACTGAGACGCCAGCGCCCCACCCCCCACCCTTCCCCGCTGATGGTGCTGGCCTGAAGCCCCACGCAGGGGCTTTGCATGTTCATATGTGAGACCCCAGCTCCCTCTCCCCCTCCTCCCCCGCTTTTGGTGCTGGCCGGAAGCCCCACGCCAGGGCTTTGCATGCCCACGGTTGAGATACCAGCGCCCCCTCTCCCCTCCTCCCCCGCTGGTGGTGCTGGCCGGAAGTCCCACGCCACGGCCTTGCATCCCCACGGTTGAGACACCAGTGCCCCCTCCCTCTCCTCAACCTTTGATGGTGCTGGCAAGACGACCATCGCCACGGCTTTGCATGCCCACATCATGGAAACCAGCGCCCCTTTCCCCCGCTCCCCCGCTGATGGTGCTGGCCGGAAGTCCCACGGCGACGCTTTGCATGTTCATATCTGAGACACCAGCGCCCCCTCCCTCCCGTCCCTCGCTGATGGTGCTGGCCGGAAGCCCAATGGCAAGGCTTGGCATTCCTACGGCTGAGACGCCAGCGCCCTGCCCCCCTCCTTCCCCGCTGATGGTGCTGGCCGGAAGCCCCACGCAGGGGCTTTGCATGTTCATATGTGAGACACCAACGCCCCCTCCCCCTCCTCCCCCGCTGATGGTGCTGGCCGGAAGCCCCACGCCAGGGCTTTGCATGCCCACGGTTGAGATACCAGCGCCCCCTCTCCCCTCCTCCTTCGCTGGTGGTGCTGGCCGGAAGTCCCACGCCACGGCCTTGCATCCCCACGGTTGAGACACCAGCGCCCCCTCCCTCTTCTCCTCCTTTGATGGTGCTGGCAAAAAGCCCATAGCCACGGCTTTGCATGCCCACATCATGGAAATCAGCGCCCCTTTCCCCCACTCCCCCGCTGATGGTGCTGGCCGGAAGTCCCACGGCGAGGCTTTGCATGTTCATATCTGAGACACCAGCGCCCCCTCTCTCCCGTCCCCCGCTGATGGTGCTGGCCGGAAGCCCAATGGCAAGGCTTGGCATTTCTACATCTGAGACGCCAGGGCCTCCCCCCCCCCCTTTCCCGCTGATGGTGCTGGCCGAACGCCCAACGCCAGGGCTTTGCATGCCTACATCGGAGACACCAGCGCCCCCTCCGCCCCCTCCCCCGCTGATGGTGCTGGCCGGAAGCCCCACGCCGTGTCTTTGCACGCTCACATGTGATACACCAGAGCCCCCTCCCCCTTCTCCCCCGCTGACGGTGGTGGCCGGAAGCACCACACCAGGGCTTTGCATGCCCACAGCTGAGACACTACCGCCCCCTCCCCCAACTCCCCCGCGGATGGTGCTGGCAAAAAGCCCCACGCCACGGCTTTTCATCCCCACGGTTGGGACACCAGCGCCCCCGCCCTCCCCTGCCTCTTCGATGGTGCTGGCAACAAGCCCAACGCCAGGGCTTTGCATGCCCACGTCGGAGAAACCAGCTCCCCCTTCCCCCCCTCCCCCGCTGATGGTGCTGGCCGGACGTCCCACGCCAGGGCTTTGAATGCCCACTGCTGAGACACTAGCGCCCTCTCCCTCCCCTTCCTCTTTGATGGTGCTGGCAAGAAGCCCAACGCCAGGGCTTTGCATGCCCACGGTTGAGACGCCAGCGCCCCGCCCCCCCCCCTTCACCGCTGATGGTGCTGGCCGGACGACCAACGCTAGGGCTTTGCATGCCCACATCGGAGACCCTGGCGCCCCCTCCCCCCCCTCCCCCGCTGATGGTGCTTGCCGGAAGCCCCACGCCGAGGCTTTGCATGTTTACATGTGAGACACCAGGGCCCCCTCCCCCTTCCCCCCCGCTGATGGTGCTGGCCGGAAGCTCCACGCCACGGCCTTGCATCCCCACGGTTGAGACACCAGCGTCCCCCCCCTCCCCTCCCCTTTTGATGGTGCTGGCATGAAGCCCAACGCCAGAGTTTTGCATGCCCACATCGCAGAAACCAGCGCCCCCTTCCCCCACTCCCCCGCTGATGGTGCTGGCCGGAAGCCCCACGCCAGGGCTTTGCATGCCCACGGCTGGGACACCAGCGCCCCCTCTCCCTCCTCCCCCGCTGATGGTGCTGACCGGAAGCCCCACGCCAGGGCTTTGCATGCCCACGGCGGAGACACCAGCGCCCCGTCTCCCCCCTCCCCCGCTGATTGTGATGGCCGGAAGCTTAACGCCAGGGCTTGGCATGCCCACGGCTGAGACACCAGCGCCCCTCCCCCTCCCCTCCCCCGCTGATGGTGCTGGCCGGAAGTCCCACGCCAGGGCTTTGCATGCCCACGCCTGACACGCCAGCGTCCCCTCTCCCCCCTCCCCCGCTGATAGTGCTGGCCGGAAGCCCCACGCCAGGGCTTTGCATGCCCAAGGCTGAGACACAAGCGCCCCCCCCCCCCCCCCTCCCCCGTCGGTGGCGCTAGCCCCGGTCGCCGGTAGCACCGTCGGGAGCCCCCCACCAGGGCTTTGAATGCCCGCCGCTGAAACAGCAGCGCCCGCCCCTCCCCTCCCACCTCCGTTTGCCGCCCCTCTCCGGCCACTTCCGTTCGCGCCCCCCCGGTCAGCCCCTCCGCTTTTCTCCCGCCCAGAACGCCCGCCCGGCCTCGTTTTCTGCGACGCGTCGGTTGCCATCGCAGGCCTGGTGTTGACCCCTTTGAACACCCGGGTCGTGGACGTGTCGTGTTGCGACCTCAACTCGACCTCGACCATCAGGCGCGCGTGGTTTTTGAGGTGCTCCAGGACGCGTGAAAAGCCGGGTATGTTGTCGATGCCTTCTGTGATGTTTGCGAGCTCCTTCGTGAACGCGCTGCAGCTGGCCCACCCGCTAGCTCTCACCGTCGCTTTGGAATGCGTAAAAACGCTGGGATCCGAAGGTGCGGCCGGCAGTTCTCCCGTAACCCCCGCACCTGCCGTCGCAACCACAGCGGGCTTTGCGGCCAGCCGTGCCATCGTCCACTCCTCAGTGCTGTCACGTCAGCGGTTAGCAATAGATGCTCCGGTGAAGACGACGTCCCCGTCTTTCATGACCCGGAGGGCATGTCGGCAGCCGAGACCGTCGGTCAGGATCCTCAGGCACGTGCACAGGAAGAAGCCGTCGGACCCAAGTACGACGAGGTGACAGTACTGGGTTTGAGATCCATACATGTTGGTGACGCGCACGAGTCGGTCCGCAACTTATTCCCGCAGCAACTCCGCGAAGAACGTGATGGACGTCCGGGTGGTGAGGGTGACATCGCCGCCTTCGCTAGTGCCGTACAGCAGCCCCGCTCCAGCCGGGTTCGCCACGAAGTCGGCCAGCAGGCGTTGGACGTCGTTGTTACCCGTCGCAAGGGTCTTGGCCGTGTACCCCATAGCCGCAAGGGCCTCGTCGGACATGTCCTGCCGGTAAAAGAAGGACGGAGCATAGAACCGGGGTACACGGGGGAGGGGAGGTTGAGGATGAAGGGCTGACATTCCAGGAGGCTTCACCCACGTTTGCCGAACAGTGCCATGTTATGGAAACACAACTGTTACTATGGAAACACAACTATTACTGCGCTCCGACACCAGTACGCGCATGTAGGGCAGCAGGGGGGATTCAGAGTGGTGCGATACCCCAAAGATTCCCCAATCTATGAAAGCAAACCTCACTTTCATAGAGAACGCGCTGCACTTCGCCTGGCGCATGCCGTCCTGGACGAATTCGAAATGTTGAAGCCACTCGGTCGTCGTTACCTCCCAGACCGATTGAGACGGGATGCGCACACGTTGGACCGGCCCCCCGGAGTTTTGACTTCAAAGACCATCGTAACAAGCACGCGGTTCGCAGGTGAAAAGTTCCGGTAAGGGTCAGGGACACCTTGATGAAACGCGGCCCTGGTGTGAACATGGTGGGGGTGTCATCGTCATATTTAAAGCGAGGGTCCGCGAAGCGATAAGCAACGGCACAGACAAAAAAAAGTATATCCCTCCGTTTTCTTCCACACGCTATGTGACCGGCGCTATGTGACGCGCAACAAAAAAAATCGAACGTCATGAACATCTTCGCACCCCTACAATGCCAGCCAGCCAAACAATTGGAGTCCACCCCGCCCCGCCCCCTCATTACAACGTGGACATGATGGGAGTAAAGGAAACCCTGGGCCCATGATACTGTCGTAGCCCCGGCCTTCCAGCGCCGGCCAACAACTGCAATACAGAAACAAAACCCCAACAGAGGGAAAGAGAAAAAAAGGCTGCCGAAAGTGGACAACAAGATATCGTGGGAGAGGTGTTCCTTCGGCAGGCAGCCAGCAACAAACCTTTTTCCTCCTACCATTTTTCCCTCGCGTCGATATTGACGCAACTGCGACAACAGATTCGAAAAACACCCCACAGGTGAAAACCCGCCCACCTTATCTCCTTGTTGGCGTCTTCTTTGACTTTCTTGCTGATGGCCCGGTGTACGTCGACCGAAGTCCCCGACCTGCTCATCGCCGGCTTCAAAGCGCTGTTGGTTGATTCCACTCGCTGCGTGGAGGTGATATCGAGCGTGGGAAGCCCTGGGTGCCCGTACTTCGCCCACCGGTGTACCAATCTGTCTCATGCGCCGGAACGGCTCCAACTTAGTGGGTGGACACAGCGAGAACTGATTGCTACCTGAGTAAAACACTACTTCAAGCAACAGCCCCCCCCCCCCCTAAGCCGCGGGTATCTCCTCCACAGCGAGGAGGGCGAATGCACAGAAAAGCTAAAAATAAATTTTGATCCCAACTCAAACCCAACCACAACCCAACAAGACAGTCTCCGACGAGATATCCTAACCAGGGTGTAGCCCGACCGAGGCTGCTGCTGTATGCGCATCCCTATTAGCTCGGCTCTTGACATGCCAGGCAGTGCTTACTTGGGGCCAAAAACGGACGCCGCCATGTAGGTGTACACGTGGCTGCCCGGGGTCAGCAGATTGAAGAGGTCCTGTTGGGCCTGAAGGAACAGCTGGGACACGGCGAATAGAGCGGAGCAGGTGAAGGGGTAGAGAAAATGGGGCAGGGGTCTGAGGGGATTGAACGTGGAACGGTCCAAACCAAAGACCGTCCGGTTCCACGAGAGTGCAAGGAAACATAACCGCCTGCACACGCAATACCTACTTAAACAACGAAAATGCCCCAACATCGTCCACAAGGCACCTGCTTGTTGCCACCTCATGGCAACTCCATAGCCCTTGCGTGGTCTCACGTACAAGACAACAGTAAGTCACTTTCGCTTTTGCATCACGGTTCCCCACTGACCTCCTCGGTAAGAGCGAATGCTGCCTTGTGGAACATTCGAATCAACCCGGCAAGGACACCCTCTCCAAGACCCTTGCCATGCTTCCTGACGTTCTCGTCCGTGTGGAACAGGCACAGCTTGTGCCGCGACCACGGGACCTCCCTCTAGATTGCCGCTATCGCAGCCGGGTCAGCATCGGTGAAGATCACCTACAATTCGTCACGAGTGTGACCGACGCACATTACGGCCAGGAAAGCGAAACGATGTGGGAGACATGCACTACGCGGTAGTATGAATGACAACGTTCACAACGACCGACATCCTCTTGTGGGCAACACAACCATAGAATATCCTGCTGTCCTGTAGTCCCACGGTGTATGCTGCACATGGACACTTGGCTCACCTGTGGTTGCGCTCCCCCGATCAGTTCCCTGAAGACCCGGAAGAGGAATTCAAAGTCCTCCGACCGCTCGTTGGCAAGCAGTGCCTACATCGCGATGTAGGTGTAGTTCTCCTTGTCCACAACCACTATCAGTACCAGATGATGCTTGTATCTGGTTGGAGGAGAACCAACAAACTGAACGCACAACGGGCACGCGAATGTCATGATAAAACCATTCTCTAAACGGTAGGGGGGCGAAGCTTTCGTTTCGTACGGGAATACTCAAATCGAATCGGTCAAAAGCCGAGAGGTCTCGGGACTTAGCACGCAAAAACTTCTCTCACTTGTTCGTGTTGAATGTGTTGTCCTGGATGATGAGCGGGTAATACCACAGCGCAGTCGTCCTCTGCGCTTCCAGCGCCCAGGCGACGCGGTTGATGCGCCCCTTGTCGTCCAGCGTAAACCTCATCCAGTAACCTTCCAGCTGAAGCCGTAGCCATACCTCCTGCGCATCATTCGCCCCGCCTAGACTTTGGATTGTTCTTGTCCAAATCGCGGCCTCATGATTCTTATCTACGTCGGGAACACACGCAGTGTCGGGCCGAGGGAACACGGTGACGGAGAGTTCATGACCAAGAAACCCATACTTCTGTTGATATCACACGTACGCGCAAATCGAGGGCGACCAGACGAGGACTCCTTTCACGGGATGCCGCTGGGATCCGAACGTAATACCTCCACGCCACAAACCAACAGTAGGGGCTACGTCGGGTATCTATCCTCGCACACTCACCTGCTGCTTCCCTCTCGGTCCCAGAATCAACCCATCGCACTCAACAGTCCTGTGATTCGCCTTCGTGTCATTTTCTTCAACGTGCAACAGACGAATCATTTCCTCCTCCTGTTGAACCATCTCTGGTATCATATCGTTGACAATATTTCGTGGGGGCTCGTGTCCCATGATGCCGTCCTCTGAGTCTACGTTGTGGTAAAGACACAAGGAGGTCTGAGCCGTTGGGATTGAACAAGCGATAGATCCATGGTCGACAAAGGAAAGGGAATGGAGGGGCGACAGAGCAACGGTGAGAGAATGAAAGGGATATTGATTTCAAACAATTTGATTCCAGCAAATTTGCGCTGCTACACCTCTACCATGAGCGACACAACGCGTGTTGCAACCAACGGGCGCTGGCTGCGGTCGGCTAAGCACACCCGATACCACTACTACTGTACAACGGTCACCGATACGCCAACTCTATGAGCGCCAGTGGACACCGATACGCCAATTCTATGTGCGCCAGTGGACTCACCGTCGAAAAGGTAGGACCATCAGCGTATGCTGGCCAGTTGAACTCTACCAGAAAGCTGCAACCAAGCTAGATTCCGCACAACAAACGGCGGGCAAAATGCGAAAATCACGGCGTTGGGCGGGGGGTTAACAATCTGTCAGGACGCGGGCAGCGTCGGTGACTTCAAAAAACGCAAACGGACATCGCCTCTAGTAGCTTCGGCATCAATACCATGCAATGTCTTTCGGGGGTGCGATATACAGCAAGACGACAGCAAGGACGGGTGTCTGCCGTGAAGCCGGTACAACTAAATTAACGAAGAACAACATCTTACAATATGGATGGCGAAGAAAACTCCCGTTCCACAAATCCACGAGGAAGGAATCTTTCCGTTTGAATTGCAGAGGGACCAACGCCGATACGGTTGTACTTCGACGATGAAAAGATGCAATCGCGTCTGTTCCTTCAACAACAAAACAAATACACTTATACCACTCGAACACCACCGCCTCATACATCAACACGTACGCAAAGGTACATACATACGCTGCTCCGGCGGATACAGCAATTTAGGCATACCACAACAGCAGTAGGAGTCCAGGCTTTCATCAGACGCAAGTGCCGACAGTATCATGTACCGAGGTATATTGGTGCAGCGCAGACGATGTTTGCCGTCCATCGGCGAACAGATAAAATAAAAAGACAGAGGCGGCAAGGCTGGGTATTCTCTAGAGAGAGTCACGGCGACATCGGATACGGGGTACTATTTACTGCTGTGGGGCTGCTCAACACGAATAATCTACAATCTTCAGAACAGCACCTTCTTCGTTGTAGTGTTCTTCGTCGTTACCTTCACGGGAGCGTTGGCTGGGCCCGTAGGACCCTGTTTGTCTGGCGTCTCGCCTTGTTCGCAAACGACGTGGACGGTCCTCCACCTGTTTTTGTTGAGCCGACTTCCTTTGGCGCTTCTAGAGTGAAGTTGAAAGGACGAGAGGGAACGAATTTTCGAGAAGGCATTTCCGATCGGATGTCAATGGTGTCGGACATGCGATGGTAGACAGCAAGGTGTGTGTCCATGGTGGGTGGTGGGTATATGCAGCTTGCGCGTGCCATTCTTCACTGAAGGACGAGACGGGAGGCGTGGTCAGTGCGCACGGAAGGACCAAATGCCGCAGCAGTTCTCATAGTTTTCAAGCCCACCTTCACTTTGTTTCGGCGTTTCAAGTCGTATCCACGGCCGACGTACGCGATGACCATGTCAACGGCGTTCTCCCATGTCGCCTCGCCAAAGTCTTGCTCCGCTTCCTCTTCAAGGCGGGGGAACGACATATTCAAAAGCTCCGCCCTTAGCTGCGACATCCCCGCTGTACATGACAATATCAACCGGAAGGAGGGGGGCGACACTATTGCAAGCCAGAAGAGAGGGCCGATAGAAGCTTACTTAAGCCTACTTGTACCCAAACCTCGGCAAATAGAAAATAAAAAAGAACTAGACTACTGCTGTATCGCATCGCGTATCGTTTTAAGCCTTCTCCTTCGGGATCATGCAGCAAGCGCGTGCTACTGCTTGTAGCCACGCTGTATTCACGCGGCCCGCACCTCAGCAAAATGCGTCGCTCCTTCCTGCACGTCTGTCGGCATGTCATAAACTACCCATGTCATAAACTATCATCTCACCTTCGGATCTATCGCACTCGACTGCCACCACGTTGCCTTGGGGACATGCACGCGAGGCGGTCGCGTCCTCGTCGCCATCATCGTTTCTTCTGCCGCTGTCCTCGCCCTGTCTTGCGGCTGAGTTGCCGTTGTAACGAGCTACGTCGTCATCTACCGCCATAGGCTCCTCGTTACTCCACGTCAAGCCTAGCGAGGTCGTGGGTGCATGTCGTTCATCCGAGGCTGCACTCCACGCCGTTTCGAGCGAGGTCACCGGTGGACCATTTTCGTCCGTCTCGCAAGGTGGCAAGGAAGCCGAGCTCGCAAGAATGGCAGCAGCACTTGCAGCAGCCTGCATGCTGCTACGTAGATAACTTGGGGTTAACTACTGCGGGTCCGTTGCCACGTGCTGCTACGTGCGGCTACGTGTGTTAGCTCTGTGGGCAGTGTAGGGGCAGGTGTACTTCGTGGTCTTTTATGCACTCAGTTTGAAATTGAAATTTGGTTCTGTAGAGTAGGTTCTGCAGGCGTTTATTACACCGCGTAGCTCGCGGTGCAATACATGGAAAATTGGTTCTCTAGAGAGGTTGCACAGGCGTTTTCCGTGTTGGCAGGATATTCCTTCCTGCCAATATTGGCAGATTCCCGGGCGCCGCAGAGGCACCTCGTCGTCATCCTGAACGAGAGCTTCTGCAGCGTCATCCGTGTGCTCGGTATTTGTGCATGAGAACGTGACCGTCGACAGGAACGACGGCATGACGCCACCATCACAGCAGTCTCTTGACATCCACCACCTCCATCGCGCGACTTCCTTGAGTAGACGCGAAATCACACGCATGCCCACATTTTCTTCAAAAATAAAAACATTCGAATTCTCACCAACGAATCAAACCCAGATCAGTCGTTGGATAGACCGCAAATGGACTAATTGCTGCCATTGGTCGCTATCCACCCAAAGCAGGAAGCGATCGGTTGATGATGTCACGCATTAAAAAAACAAATACTATGTCGAATCGAAGGTGAAGGTCATGCCAGAGGCCCGCAGATATGATGTGCTCGGCGCGGGCGTGGGCGCCCACTATCTGTGCTTTGTCTGTGTCGAGTGCGCCTATCTCACCGGCATCTTGCGTTCGTAGAGTCCGCGCTTTTGCTCTACATGGCTGTGACAAACCTTATTCGATGCGGTCCTTGTTCTCTTCTCCCGAAAAAGCAAAAAATATAACTCATAGTTCGAAGAATAAAACAAAAACAACACAGCACCCTCTTGATCGCGGGCTGGGTGGTGTAGGACAGCGCTTTACTGTGGAGGGGGCTCGCACGGGTTGCGCCCTACAGCTTTCTCTCTCGACTGTACCCAGGGCAATTGCCCCTCGCATCTGCGCCGAGGCTGCTGATTGATCAATATATTCATGACCAGAAAAAAATGTCGTCGTATTGAGTGCTTTGTTGGTTGGCGGATGGCAGCCGGTGTGCAGTTCGTCGGTTTGTTGTCATATCGCCATAATGCATGTTGCTGTTTTTGTTCATCTACATGCATGTCGGAAGGAAGTCTAGACGTTCGTTTCGGCTACTGCTGTGTAGTCTATATTGCTACAATTAGCATTCCTCAGTCGGGCAACAGTATGAGGTACAAGTAGCTGATACTCGACCGAGTGGAAAAATATATTTTTTCACAACGAAACAAACGGTATTTAATAGTAGTGGCATCAGCAGCGTCGATGGTTTGATGAATGATGACGCGATTGTGTGGTTCTGAGCCACGGAGTAATAGCGTCCCCTTGAGCGATTACAACCCTGGGGGGAGTGCCAGCCCTTCCGTTGTATCGAGGAATAATATATTCGAGACATTCGCCGTGCGCCAACGGCGAGACCTCAGACGAGCTGGGAGAATCCCTCTGTTGATATTCTTCGTCGATCTCAAGATGACATATAGCTCCGTCGACCGAGAGCGGCGGTGCGTGGTGCTCGCACGTTTCCGCGTACCAGAGACGATGTTGACAATTATTGGCCAGTTCCACGACAGCATGCGGGCTCGCGTGCGTACGGGTGACGGTGAACATTATGAGTGGCATAACCTCACTCAGGGATTGTGGCAAGGATCAGCAGCGTCGATGGTTTGATGAATGATGACGCGATTGTGTGGTTCTGAGCCACGGAGTAATAGCGTCCCCTTGAGCGATTACAACCCTGGGGGGAGTGCCAGCCCTTCCGTTGTATTGAGAAATAATATATTCGAGACATTCGCCGTGCGCCAACGGCGAGACCTCAGACGAGCTGGGAGAATCCCTCTGTTGATATTCTTCGTCGATCTCAAGATGACATATAGCTCCGTCGACCGAGAGCGGCGGTGCGTGGTGCTCGCACGTTTCCGCGTACCAGAGACGATGTTGACAATTATTGGCCAGTTCCACGACAGCATGCGGGCTCGCGTGCGTACGGGTGACGGTGAACATTATGAGTGGCATAACCTCACTCAGGGATTGTGGCAAGGATGTGTACTGTCACCGCTTCTTCGCAATGTATTTTCCGCTGCACAGCGATACATCCCGTTTGGCTAAGTTTCAGTGAGGACCCAGGCATTTGGGGGACTTGGTGCAGCTCGAGGAAGACCTCGGGGAGGGCGAGTTGGAGATTGAACCCCTGGCATATGTACGGAGGTCAGTCTGTGGTATGATGTACGCCGACGATGCAGGCGTTGTGTCTAAATCAACGGAAGACCTTGCGAAGATGACTGTCATTGTGACCGTTTTCGAATCAGCAGGTCTCACCGTGTCCGAAACGAAAAAGGAGAAAACGCTGCTCTGCACACTCAACAAGGTTGTCCCGGCCGCAATGCTCGTTATCGAAGCGGCGGGCCAGAGGTATATATGCAGACGATGCATTCTCTGTTCCTGGGCGCGGTCGTATTAACGCAAGCGCCGAAATCATGCTATAAAGTTTCGACGGATCCGACTCGCGTGAGCATGCTACGATCGTTTCAAGCGTGAGTTGTACATTATGGAAAATGCTTCGTTCACATTAAATGTGCGCCTGCTAGGGACCGAGGTGACGGACACCCTGCTGTACGGGAGTGTGGCGGAATCGCTGCCAGGGACCTCCGAACGGCACACTACAACCTCCTCCTAACGGATATTGGCTTTCACGCCGACAACGCACCGACCACCATATATCGACCGCCATGACCCTCCACACAATGTGTGATCGTTGAGACGACCACCCAAAACCCACCTCCTCTTTGCGGGAGCCGCACAAACAACAAAAACTGAGCGGCTGACTCATCGGGTAATGTTCGGGACGATGGTTGCTGTGGGGACAACCCGGGATCAGGCCGGCCAGAAACGAACTGGGCCCAATCTGTAGCAGACGATATCAAAGCATTCAACGGACAACCCCCTTTCCTGTTGAGAGTAAAGAGTGTGCTATCGTCGAGGGCGGCTGAGAAGAGTGGAAACTGGTACCGAGGGGTCGTCGACGCGGCGGGCCGCTTCATGAGGAAATGGCACAGGACCGAGGCGGACAAGAACTGCCTAATCCACGCAGCAGTGGACACCAAGAACAACAAAAAGGAGAAACTGGAGGGGGGGGGAGGGGGGGGGGGGCGGGTACCGATACAGCTGTGGACGAACGCCGAATCGAAATGGTACATGCTGTGGTAGGCTACTGGTTTGACTAATATGTAGAGCGTGTTCAAGTACTATGGTATAGCCCGAAACCCTGTAGTGAGCGGTAGTGTTTTGCTTTGTTTGTATTCATCGAGATCACAGGGCGGAGCGCGAGCGCGGCAGTGATGACATTCACTTGTTGTCTTGCTCTTGCTTTGGTCATTTTTATTGCCTTATTTCTCTCTGTTTTCCCTTGTTTTCCCTGCTCGCCGGCCTTATGACGACGACATTGGTAAGGCTATCAGTGGGGTATTAGTCCGTTTGACCTCTTGAAAAAGGTCAACCAATAGTGCACTCAACCTATGTCTTTTTACACCGGTATCTTTCTCTTCTTCTTGCTGTTACGTCCGTGCAATGGTTAGCTGTCCCCCTTCACCAGCACGTAGGTTGTTCCTCTTGAAGCCGTTATGGCTTTCTTGCATCACATTCTTCTGAGCCCCTGGTGTTTTCTTTTTTAGTTACATTTTTTCTTACGTTATGGTCTCGCTCGTTTTATTATGCTGTCGTGCCCGGTACGCCGGCATTCCACTTGCTTTATGTTAATTCGTCATTGAGATTGTTTAGGTTACCCTGTCGCACACATACTTTGTATGTCTCTAGGATGAATAATGAGCACGGACGCCGGGTGTACTCAACACACATAACAAACAATCTTTTGGTCATGCTACCGGCTGTGCTGTAGTTCATTTTTCATTATTCTGGGAAGTTCAGGAGTATGAACAAGAGGTATTGTTGCAGAACGGAAAATTGTACCGCAGCAAACACCACGGCAGGGTATCAGTACATGTTGCAGGGAGCCCAGCGACCGGTTCCTTGCCCCGACTCTGACTATCGACTGGGTTGAGGCTGCTGTGCTGCTGCTGCTACTGCTGCCACTGTGTGGGTGACTGATGCACCATTTTATATCACTCTCGTGGGTTGATGATGTGCTCAACTGCTGTTGATACTGTGCTCAACTGCTGTTGTTGATGATGTGCTCATCTCCTGGGAACAAACTAAAACGGTTAGAAGGCTCTGATGACAATGATGTTTGATGTATGTGGAGAATTTGGTTGGATTGGATTCATGTCAGAGCAGGGGGAGACGGGACAAAGATTAAAAACAATATGAAACGATTTAAAAGTGCACACCTAAGACGGGTCGTCGATTACCACGTCATGGTGTACAGCAGCAGTAGCTATTCAAAGGCAAGATCTGTGTTCTCGATCTTGTCGATGTTGTGTGTAACATCGATGAATTAATAAAAACTCTCGAGTGTTTCCGTGAGCACTCCTGGTCATCCGGACGATGTCTCGCGAACCACAAACATCTGGCTGGATCGTCTAGCCACAAAGGGTTGCATTTGTGCCGTCCTCTTTGTAAACCCGGAGGTGGCCGATAAACCGATGGTGTAACATGGGAAACGGCCGCGCAAGCAGGACACAAGGAGGGTTTGGGAGGGTAACTCGAGGCTTCAAAAACGGTGGAGACCGGCTTCTTCCAGAATGGAGACCGGCTGGCTCAGGGGTGGAGACGGACTGCTCCCGGGTAAAGAAAGACGCACAGTGTCTCTGGCCTGCCTTGCTTAGTGTCGTTCTCCTGTCTTTCGATCTCCGAGCTTTTGAAATTCTAATCGTTCGCGGTTTTTCATGTACTGGTGTGGCCTTTTAGTTATTTAGCAGACTGCTCAAAATATTCAAAAACGCCGAAAGGCCACTCTACTACTGCTTCTGCTGGTGGGCTGCAAACAGGTTTTGCTGCGGGCCAGGGGTGGGGCCGGTAGAGTCTTCCGCACCTACCTGTGGCGTTGACGTTGGTGGAGCGCTTGTGGCGCGTTGCGTTTGTGTGTGGGCCACAGCTCGTCGGCCTCCAAAGAACGTGAGACGGGCCTTCCTAAATCGATAATTGTTTGCTGGCTGTTACGTGTTTGTAGCAAAGAGCTAAATATGCGCCGCTTCGGGCACTCTTGATGACGCATCAAGCTGTCTGCCAATGGCAATCCCGCAGAGCGTCCCCCAGGAACCTGGCAGCTTCTTCGGGAGAGTGCTTGAGTGTTGTGGATGCCGTCTGGTGTGTCCGGGATGCCCTGTTTAAGATGATGTGTGCCTCGATATGTTGGTGTTCT
The DNA here is from genome assembly GCA_012845835.1 of Undaria pinnatifida. Taxonomy (NCBI): domain Eukaryota; class Phaeophyceae; order Laminariales; family Alariaceae; genus Undaria; species Undaria pinnatifida. Next base: position 16,477,738 of record JABAKD010000008.1, on the reverse strand, counting down.
GGCCGCCTGGTCGATTGATCAATTTTTTTCTATGGGATTCTACTATGTTTTTTATCCCTCGCAAACAACTGGGCGATCACCCTGCATTAACCAAGTTATTACTTCCCGATTTTCTTCCCTCCACAGCCCAAATAACGATTAAAAAATAAACTTATATCGTGTCTGCCATGCACCATACATAGAGTTCATTGTAATGTATTGAAATGTTTTGGCATTGAGCGCGTCCCAGAACAAATTGCTCCTGCGGTAGATTGGCTCCGGATTCGATCGGTTGAAGCTGCTCTCGTAAACATTTACGCGGCTCGGCCATATCCATCCATATGGATTGGACCCAGCTCGCCGAAGTTGTTGTATGCCTTGATTCGAATTGAGGTTGTTTCCGTAGGTTCGACATCATCATCACTGGTTCTGGTATTCCAAACAAAAGGGGTAGATATTCTGTTGTTTTTCTAGACGTGCTTGTGGGCTTGTGGGCATCGTGGACTTATTGTCGACGAGCTTGTGGGCTCGTGGGTATTGTGGGCTCATTGTTGATTAGCTAGTGTCGGCTAGTCGGTATATTGTGCGCCGGTTACTTGGGTAGAGTGTGTGTGGCAGAACTAACTCTACTCTATTTTTCTCGTTTAAATCGAATTTTCACAACGAGGTTTACATCATGCTTGCTGCAACCCCCGCCCTCTATACTGACCATGAAATATAATAGTTTTTTTTTCTTCATTTTCTGTTTTTATTGATCCCATCGTTTCCTCCTGCATGAACGCCCCACCTACTATCGAAATCCGCCAGAGTAATAAACATTTCCACGCCCGGGATATCGCCTCGTTATCGTTTCGGAGCCGTCCATGCCGCTGCTGCAATTCCCACCCACCCCCGTCCCCAACGCCCCCTTCTTCACCGAACACCCGCACCATCGCCTAGATCTAGCACCCCGCGTATAGCCAACCCCTACATCTATGCGACCTAAAGCCCTCCCCCCCCGCCCCCGCCCCCCCCCCCCGCCACTTCCCCCCTCCCCCACAAGAAATATTTATAGTTTCCACGCACAAAAAGACCTGCCCCACCCGTGCCCTTTCCCCCTCCCCCCCCCCTCCCGCCCCCCCTTTTGATCAAAATCAGGCCCCCACGTCCTTAAAAACTCCGCCCTCCCCTCACCGGATATTCGACTTACAGGATTCACTTGATAAACTGATGCATTTCCTTCCACAGCTGTCAGATTTTGTCCCCCTCAGAAACAGGTTTTATAGTTTCCGCGCACAGACTGCCTAACATCACCCTGTTGACCCTGGTAGCTACACTGTAGTTGCAAGGGGAGTCGCCGACCTATATCCTTAATGAGGACACACAACCCGTAATACGCGCGATCGGAGTATCACACACAGCTTGCAAAGATGAGTTTCGACAAAATATTCGATCTCACAGCTGGAGTGTACTTTAATTTTTATAATAGTACAATAATGCTTACTGTTTAATAGCTACCCTCCATGCGGGTTTTATTGTATCAGCGCACAGACCAATTATTATGGAAAATCGTCCTGTTGACCCTGACAACATCCAGAGGAGTCACCGACCTATATCTTTCATGAGGATCAAATATATAACTCACGCGAACAACCTTCAGTAAATTCCGTGCAACTACTGAACATTTGCGAAACATGGATGTAGCATGCAGCTTGCAAAGTTGAGTCAAAACCATCCAATCGTTCGTACTCACAGCTGACGGTTTTGGATTATTTATAAAAGAAAAAAACGGCCGTTTCATCACGTGATGTCGTTATATGGACAGATGACGCGGTTCAGCAGTGCCTCTGAGTTCTGGTAAGTTGGTACGATGTTTTGAAACTTGGAAATACAGTTATGGAGGACCCAGGCTACGGTAGGGGGGTCCCCTTTTGGGCCGTACATTTCAGTGGCTAGGGGTCACTCGCGCGAGTAACCCCTTTGTTCCTGTGCGATCTTACGTTTTCTTCATGTATTACATTGACGAAATTAATCCGCAATGCAAAAGTGATCTAAGTTGCGCCGAAACAAGTGCCTAAACCATCTTCATCCGTGGGGTACAGAGCCACTCATGCGAGTGGCTCAAACACACCACTGAAATTCGGGGTACCCCGCCTACCGTAGCCTTGGTCGGAGGTGGCGGTTAAAACACACGTTGCCGCACCTGCCTCGCCGACGAACTCTCAAGGATTTACAGAGAATCGAGTTCGAGAAGTCTTAGAGTTGTTTGCTTTTTTTTGCGTGTACGGAGTCCGTCGGGACTGGCCTTGGCGTCGTGTACGTTGAGTGCGGAGGACTACCGTGGCCGAAAACAATGTTGACTTCCACAAACATACACACGAACACACACAAACAATGAAAGTCGCTCAAGGCACCCTATACTCTCGTTCGCGATCCGATATGGAGTGGCTATTTTTCCTTGGAAAACGAATACAGGCTCAGCGATTGGCGCTTGACGTGCCTCATTATAAAATTATATAAAATCATTCCTTGAATATCGAGTCATTCCTTGGTGTCATGGACTTTGGTCAGGAGTTTTTTGTCTCGGTCTAAGTATGCGATTCGCGGAACTGGAATTCTCGGTCGAATATGGCTTGGTTCGAGCGCCGCCTTCAGGCGGCGGCTCCAACGCCCCTCGCCCTGCCGTGTCCGTTCCGCACACCGACGTGAACGCGGACGGGCGCCGAGCGAGACGAGCGAGTGTCGAGGAGGAATTTTGGAAAAATCGTTGAATCTTAATGGCTGCAACGCCTGAATGATTTACAAAATTGGCATCATTTCCAAACGGTACGTGATAATGTTTGGGATTTTGCGGTGGCATGTGCAACTTTCTATTGTTTGATCACAGATTGTGCACCAGGTGTGTTTAATTGCACCCGCCTGCATGATTTACGAAATTAGCATCATTTCCAAACCGTACGTAATAATGTTTCCACTGGCTTTAGCATGGCCGCTGACACTCCAGGCAGCCTCTGCTGTGGGCATGAACGAGTGCGGTTGATTCGCAGCGAACTATCCCGCTGTGCTCGCTTCTATGTGGCCATTGTCCACGCCATTTTATGTCACCTCCCTTCTGTTTTGAGCTCGTCGTCGTGCCGTCGAGGTACAAGGAAACCCTCACGTACTGGGTGAGAACAGCAGTATGTACGACGAGCATGAACGCCAACTGACGACATTGGCAAACACACGACATCAGGTGCAGCAGCAGTAGCCGAAGGGCGAAACTTCTGGCACATACTGCAGCAACTAGTAGCAACCAGAACCACAGCAGATAGCTCAAAGTGCAGTACGAGTGCAGTTGGCAAAATTAGTCGTACACGAATCACCCTGTCTAATATATAACAGAATCTCGAGACAAAACCAAGCAGGTAGAAGAGCCGTTTCTTCAGCCTTTGACCCTGGCTTTAGCACGGCCGCTGACACTCCAGGCAGCCTCTGCTGTAGGCATGAACGAGTGCGGTTGATTCGCAGCGAACTATCCCGCTGTGCTCGCTTCTATGTGGCCATTGTCCATGCCATTTCATGTCACCTCCCTTCTGTTTTGAGCTCGTCGTCGTGCCGTCGAGGTACGAGGAAACCCTTACGTACTGGGTGAGAACAGCAGTATGTACTACGAGCATGAACGCCAACTGACAACATCGGCAAACACACAAAAGGGCGAAACTTTTAGCACATACTGCAGCAACTTATAGCAACCAGAACCACAGCAGATAGCTCAAAGTGCAGTACGAATGCCGTTGGCAAGTTTAGTCGTACACGCATCACTCTGTCCAATACTGAAATATATAACAACCGTTTTGTGTTCTTATTGAAAGAGGAAAAAAATATTACATTTCCTGTAAGAATGATACGTCGTACGAGCGGACGTTCTGATTCTGGTGTGTTGCTGCCGTGAGACCATGGAGCACACCGCATGTTTTACCTAAACAAGAGCCAACAAGAGGCAGCGCACAGGGGCCCTCAACACAGAGACACGTGACAACCACAGCCAGCTGTCGATCGCGTAATTCGCCGGTAGTCCGTGCTTCGGTGGGTGTATCGGAAGTCGTTCGTAGTACTGCTGCAGATCGTCGAAAAACCATGTGGCATCGTCCTGGTGGCAAACTCGCCAGTAGACCCCCCAAAATTTATTCACCTTTTCTTTTTCTTGGCCCCATGCACCCATTTCCCTCCTTTTCTCTTTTTTTTTTTTTTGCCAATTGACTTTGCGTCTGTTGTGCGTATGCGTAGTCATAGATACCACGTGTAATATATGCGTGGTAGTCTTTCTTGGGTGGCAAGCGGTATAGTCGGCTTTTTCCAGGCGCGAGTAATGAGACGTATGCACCAGCATGGACCTGGCACATCGTAGACTGACTCCCGATTTCATTTTTATATGTTTCTGGTGGAGGCATGAATCGCGACAGCTGTGATTCATGCGTGTACCACCTTTGGTTTGTGTTTTTCCCCTAGGGTATTCCTCAGCTCCAGAGTGACTGGAGCCTGTCCTATGACCACGGACTTGATTATGCGAGTTGATGTGAGAACGACAACAGCAACAACAATCGAAATATTGCCTGTTTCTTGACCTTTCAGATGCTTCCTGCAAATTTGTTTTTTCTGCCAACACGATTTTGAACCTTTTCGCGATTTTTCTTCCTTTTTGAGTAGTAAGTTGAACCTCCTACCATTTGCCGCTAATTTGCCGCCTGTGCATTAGTTGCGGAACGGTCCAGCGTTAGCTTTTCTTTGATTCGCACCATTTGTTTTGTACTGGACGAAGCTTCATCGGCTGAGATCTGGGCTTGGCTCATCAGCTCGACACCGCCCAGCACCCCATCACAGCGCTATAGCTTACAGCAACGAAGCGCCGTGCAGTGCCCTGCGATGCCCTGCGGCTCAGCTCAGCAGCGCACCGCTAGCTCAGTGGAGCGAAGCGCTATGCTTTGCCGTGCTCTGCCGTCGCGGTCGTTCGTTATTCATGATATCTAAAACTCCGCGTACGCTGATATTTAGGTATTTGGCGCTTTATTCTATACATGTCGCGTCAACCATCGTAATATCATACAATATGGGGGAGGGAATGTAATCTCTATGCAAGGATCCTGTTTTGTTTTAATCAATTGTCAGCCGACCGCCCCGGTGGTCAATTAAAAATAGTGGTTTTACCCTCGAATACTACTAACGTTTGGTTGTCCTTGAGTTCGACACCCACCACGATGAGATTTGACTTTATTTGCAAAAATGCAAAAAAAAAAACAGGGATCAACTAACTGCTGAGAGCGCCTAGCAGCGTGGGTTGGTTCGACGCGAGTCGACGAGGGAAGAAAATGCTGGATTCTCCTCGCGGTAAAAATGAAAGCACGTGCCGAAGTGAGGAGGGAGGAGGAGGGCCCGCTATGTGACCCCGGATCTGAGTTACTACTGGGAGGGAGCGCGAGAGTGGTGCGGGGATAATACATGGGATGAAGAAAACAAAATGTTGCAAAGGTATATTAATATTATTACTACCAGTAAATAATATGTCAGTCTCTAGGAAATACGCACGGCACTATCAGCAGTCGTCATGGTAGAGACACTCCGGATATTATGCATCGAGGCGACGCGTCCGATTTCGACAACGTGAAAGCCCCCACGAAGAAAAGACAGCAGACACACGTATCCCGCCTTCCCGAGAAAAAATAGAGAAGAAGCGCTACGCCAACCTCCCGTACGAGCAAAGCCATCCCCGCACCAATCTTAGACAACGCCGCCTCAACGAGAGATCGCCCTTCTCTTCTACGTTTTCCTCCTCGCCCGCGACCACGAAGACCAATCGATTGCGACAGCCTTCACGTAACAAACAAAGCAATCTTCTTCCAAAACCTCGCCGGCTGACATGCCCTCATGTCGACGTTTGATGCAAACCGACTTTGCATCCTGTCGACTTCGAACCTCCATTGCCACAGGGACAGCAGTGCAGTCACTTCATTAATGCCAAGGCCTCTTTTGTTTCGCCTAGAGGCGACGCAGGTTCTCAATTATAATACTCCTTTCGGTATTTTTGTCTGACAGACGCCAACTTCTACTTGACGGCGCATTTAACATAGTTTGTTTCGCCCATCCTTGCCTTTTTTGTTGTATAATATTACGTTTTCTCTTTTGTCAAAGCATGCCTTTCATAATCCCATGTTCGTATTAAACTCTTGGCATTACTTTTAAGTTCAATGCATGCCAAATCGGACAGCTACACCTTAAGTTGTCGAAGTGCTGCCCTGCCCTACCCGAAGCATTGGCGCCGGCGAATGCCAGCGCCCATGCGGAGCCCTTGTAATAGTTTAACAATAGTGACTGGCTTATGGACAGAAGTAGACAAATTTAGCAAATGAAACATCCTAACGAAACAAAATATGAGGAATCGTGACAATTGGAAGTGACAAAAGATTCCCGAGTTCTCACATTTCATCCCTAACGATAAAAGTTGTTATTATTTTAATGATTTACTGAGTGTAAGATTGCATATTCTTGGTATATGTGGTTATTAGGTACGTGTACGTATGCCTGGCGGTCATACATAGTCGGTGGGGGTGGTAGAGGTGGTGATATGTTTCAGGTCCAACGGCGAACGGATAGACTGACCCTCAACGGCGTAGACATGTACCGTGAAAAAAAAAAACACTTCAGCTGTGAGATCGAAGATGTTGTCGAAACTCATCTTTGCAAGCTGTGTGTGATGCTCCGATCGCGCGTATTACTGGGTGTGTGTCCTCATTAAGGGTATAGGTCGGCAACTCCCGTTGGAACTACAGTGTAGCTACCAGGGTCAACAGGGTGATGTTAGGCAGTCTGTGCGCGGAAACTAAAAAACCCGTTTCTGAGGGGGACAAAATCTGACAGCTGTGGAAGGAAATGCATCAGTTTATCAAGTGTATCCTGTAAGTAGAGTAAATGGTGAGGGGAGGGTGGAAATTTTAAGGGTGTGGGGGCTTGATTTTGATCAAAAAAGGGGAGGGAGGGAGGGAGGGAGGGAAGGAGGGAGGGAGGGGGGGAGGGACAGGGACAGGTGTGACAGCTCAACTTGTGCGTGGAAACTATAAAAACTTCTTGTTGGGGAGGGGGGGGAATGTGGAGGGGGAAGGGGGGGGGCTTGGTGTTGGTTTGTGCTCGTATCGAAGTCTGATTGGGATATTATTTGTGGTTTGTGAAACCGTGTCGCATCTTCGGAGATGCGGCGGAACCAGGTTGGTCCCCCGAGAGATAATAATAAAATTGTATGTGGTCTCTAATCTCTCATGATTGGGGCCACCATGCGGCTGGGGAGGAAAAAGCCCCACAGCCGCACTTCAAAACTCCACTTCAAAACTCTACTCTGCTCTTCCCTTTCGAGCCCGATGGCTCTCCGAACTACGTGACTTCTGACTCCGCGAGCCAGCCTGTGCCGTTAACACCTGGGTTGATCGATTGTGATAGCATATCGTACGACTAGATAACCGGTGCTAGGGGCTAGGGCAAAATTGACCCCAACATCGGAGCCAACCTGCCAAAAGAAGAGCGCCGCCGTCTCCATGAACAGTTCGATGCTGCTGTACTGCAGGTTAGACGCGAGGAAGCTGCTCGGAGGTATGAAGAACTACCTCACAACCAGGAGGACCAGCCTAGGGGTAGCACGGTTCAGTCGCCCGGGCATCCAACGCAAGTCCAAGCACAAGCACAGCAGCATCAATGGGCAACAGGCCCACTGCCAGGCACGTGTCGTATCAACAGTAGCATTAGACCTAAAGTGTTTGATGGAATGTTCAAAAATGGAGAGGAGGTTCAGCAAACGGTGATGGTGTTTGTTAACCAGATGCTTGCTCATTTTGGGGAGGAGGGCTGCCTAGATGCGGTAGAGAGGGATGTACCTATCAAGGTAGCGTCTGCAGGAGTTAGCCCAGAGGCGCTAAACAGGGAGTTTGGAGAGGAGGCCGTAGCCAGCGCACGTGTTGCTTGGAAGATATTAATCCACCAGATCTCGTGCCCCACCATTCTGAAACTGATCATCGCAGCTGGACGGGACACGCTCTCGTTGCTTCCGACTGGTCTAGTCGGGGAAACGGGGGTGACCCAAATGGCGGGAGAGGGGGACGAGGAGACCGTGGAAAAAGCAGGAGAAACGGCAACAAGGGCGGACAGCAGCAGCAGCGGCAGCAGCAGCAGCAGCAGCAGCAGCAGCAGCACGCAAGCGGTCGCGGGCGTGGGGGTTGTAACGAAGCGCCACAGCAGTGGGGAGCTGGAGATAGAGGAACCAGCGGCAGAGGAAGCGGCGGAAGGTATGTCGGTGGGCGTGCGCCAGCGATCGGGGGTAGGGGGAGAGGTTTGCCATCGTACCCCCCCCCCCGCGGCGGATATAATTATGCCGGATACCCGCCGAACCTTCCCCGTCCTTTTGGTAACCAGCTACCGATACATGGGCCTGACCCTCGCAAACGGCGCGAAACTTGCAACGAGTTGGGGCACACGCAGCAGTATTGCGCGTGGCGAGTGGATCCAGGATACCCGATCTCCCCCCCTGTGCCCGCCGGACCTGCACCGCCTCGCCCGAGGCGTGCCGCCCCCGGCGCGCCAGGCTACCAGCAGCCGTGGCCTAACTCATACGGTCAAGCACATGTCGCCGCTGCCGCCGCCTACGGCAATGCTCTGCTCGCATATAGTGCCGACACCAACGCCGCCGAAAAGTACGACAGCAGCAACAATGACGACGACTACTGCCACTACGAGGAGGAGCAACAGCCACAGCAGCCGGAGCAGTACCAGCAGCAGCTGGAGCACTACTACGAGCAACAACCACAGCCGTCGGCACAGTACCAGCAGCACGTGGGGCCCTACTACGAGCAACCGCTACCTCCACCGGCCCAGTACCAGCAGCAGATGGCACCGTACACTTGCGGGCAGCAGCCGCCACCGCCATCATTCCAGCAGCATGAGCACCCTGCAAGCCATGCCCCGTCCTCTTCCTCTTCGCCTTCTCCCGGAACATGTCCGTCTCCTCAGGCCGCGCTGCATCTACTGATGGCACGCTCGGTGCCACAAGACAAGTCTGATTTTTCGTGAGATACAAATAGAGTAGGCATGAATGGGATAGGGCTTGCCAGCCAGTCGCATAGTGTGACTGCTGTAGCGGGGCGTGGGTTAGGGCCGAGAGGCAGTGAGCTTTGGGTTTCCGACAACGGAGCCATGAACCATATCACTAAGGACCCACGCAATGTGTATGGTTGGGTTGCGATTCCCCCTGGCACGGAAAAGGTGTTGATTGGGGATGGGAGAGCAATGCGAATGCCTCAACGATGTCATCGTGTTCGACTCCGACCCGGTAACGCATGTTCGGACGATTCGCTCTCTCTTCGAACGCCTTCGAAAGCACAATCTCAATCTTTCCCCCTCGAAGGCGCGTTCGGGCGCTACCGATCAGAACATTTTAAGCCACTCCATCTTTCCAGCGGGCCTGCGCCCAAATTCGGAAAAAGTGTCGGCATTGACCAATATGCTGATGCCCACTGACGTTGAGCAGGTGCGCGCACTCATGGGTGGTATCAATTATTACCGCAAAATTTTGCCCGACTTATCAAAGAGAATTCGTCCGATTAACGCATTTCTTCGGAAGGGGGTAAAGTTTGCGTTCACGCCTGCTATGGAGAAGTTGGTGAGAGAAAATTTTGCGGAGCTCACGACCCCACCGGTCCTCGTTTTCCCTGATTGGGACGCCGTCGCCGGCGGCACACGCCCGTTTCACGTGTACTGCGATGCCTGCATCGACGAGTTCGGAGCCGCTTTCGAACAGGAGCAGACGGACGGTTCCATAAACTCCATCGCGTACATCAGCCGAGCTACTTTCGACTCGGAAAGGCATTGGACTCCTCTCGATTTGGAGGCTGGCAGCATCGTCTGGGCTCTCAAACGCCTCCGCGGCTACCTTTGGGGCACCAAGTTCCGAATATTCTCAACCCACAAGGCTCTGTAAAGCATAGGCAAAGTGGAGAACCACAACGACCGAGTCCAGAGATGGCTCGAGTTCCTCACCGCATTCGATTACACCCTCGAATATCGAAAATGAAGCGCAAACGGCAACGTCGACTTCCTGTCTCGCTTGCCGGAGCCTGCCACAGAATACGACCGCAATGGTTCGACGAGTTTCACCCCTGTTGAGGATGGTGGCATATCCCTCATACGGGCTTGCGGGCTGTACACTCCTTCCTCTCCGATTCCGGGTGTCGGCTTGGGTGGGCTAATGCCCCGCACCGAAAGTAAAGCCTTGGGTGGGCTTCCTCCCACCCTTGCCGACTTTTGCGATTTTTGCATACACGGGCCACGTATGAGGCTTTACGACCTTCCTACTCCGTCCAGGAGATTCGTCGCTCGTGTTTCTGCATCCACTACTACCGTCGATAGCTCACCCGGCCAAGGCGGGGGCTTCCGTACAGCGGACTACGATTTCGCTTCGTTTTTTGCTGTACCCACCGCGACCAACGAGGACTCCGCCGAAGCCCCGGCTGCCATGACATCAGTGGCCCAACCGCCTCCTTCCCGGAGCTCGGTACAAGGTACTTACCCAGTCGAGCCCACGGGCCCGACCGCGCCCGTCCCAACTTCTCCCAGATCACCGGCGCCCCAGACGATGACGCCTTTTTCGGGCCGCATCTCCACTCGGACGCGCCGGCGTTCAGCAACAGCAGCTGGTAAGGCACCCCCTGCTGTCGACAATTGCTTTGGACCCGGCGGGGTCCTTAGACCATCGTCCAGACGAGTTACAACTCCGCCGCGAGCTCGACGGCGGCAGCCGGCTCAGCCAGCCGCCGCGACCCTTACTCTTGCCACCCGTCGATCCGCACGGTGCCACTTGCGTCCGACCACGACAACGCAGAGCCTATGGGAACTTCGCTCCAACAGCTTCCGCCTCCTTCTGGTGACACGCCGGCTACAGGTACAAGGTCGGATGCCCTCGGCGACGCTGCTGAATTGCGGTTCGCGGATTCCGTCGCGCGTTATTCACATGCCGATTGGAAGCGCGAACAACTCGCAGAGCCGACCTGCCACGCCACGATAAGTTACATCTCTATCGGCCGGCCGTCGGCCCTGCCACCCGACTTCTTGGCATGCTACCCCTCGCTCAAGCGCCCCTCTCTCTCAGACATCCAGGAGCTGGCGGGTAAGGGTCGACTACATACAACCGACGACGACATCGTCCTACTCATCCGTAGCCCGACACTCCCGCCAACAAGCTCAGACAAACCGAACTCTGTGGGGCGAGCTGCTTGCTTGCTAAACGACGAGCCAGTTCGCATCTACGTTCCCCTGCTAATGCGCCGTTGGATTATGCAAGCTTGTCACTCGACGGGCTCCTGTCACCTTGGCAGCACGCGTACGTTGCGCTTGCTGGAGCGTTTTCATTGGTGATTTGGCATGAGTGTGTGCACTCAACGGTGGCTTTGCCACTGCTTGAAGTGCCAAGCGCGGAAAACCCCACGGCTGACTGTCCGCTGGCCCATCATCACAATGCCTCTGCCGAAACGTCCAGGCATCGCCGTCAGTGTTGACTACTTTGGCCCCCTTCCGGTCACACCACGAGGCAACACCTACATCCTGCTGTTCACCGATCGCTTCAGTCGTCGGGCCGACATGTTTCCCGTCCCCGCGGAGGGTACAGCCAATATCCTGGTGAACCAATACATCCCCTTGTGAGAGTGCCCGCGCACCATACTCTCGGACAACGGGCTGCAGCTCTGCTCCAAGCTTTCACAAGCTGTATATCAACTGTGGAGTGTGCACAAGCTTGCTACAAGCTCCTATCATCCCAACTATAACGGGAGCGTTGAGCGGGTAAATCACACCATGGCACAAATGCTGGCTATGGTCGTCAACGAGCGACAAGACGATTGGGACTTGCATCTACCCCACGTAGAATTCGCTTAAAACAACTCTGTCAGTGCGGCGACGGGCTTGGCGCCTAACGAGGTCCACATAGGCAGACTCCCACGGCTCCCCTTGACACATTTCGACCGCAGAGGCGTCGTGGGACACCAGAGTCTGGCCCGTGACCACCTGGCCTTTTGCGACTTGGCCACCGACCGGCAAAAGCGGGCGAACGACATTGTCCGCGCACACCGCCCTCACCGTTTTCCGTGTTGACAGCAGAAACTCCGCCCTCGCCAGCGCGCTGCGTTCAGCACCTAACTTCACTGTGGGTGGTTGGGCTGGGGTATTCAATTCTGCCTCTACCATCCGCCAGGGTGTGAAGGCGAACACCGACGCCAAGGTACTCGAGGCCAAACTCGCGCTTAACTGGGCGGGCCCGTACAAGGTCCTGGCCGTCGGTCTCTGCTCCGCCGCCGAGACCCAGAACGGCTCGCCGCTCGGGAACAACCTCCTCTATCTCGATCTCCCTTCCGACCTGCCCGGTTCGGACGCTCGTCGGCGTGTAGCCATCGAGCGCTGCAAACCCTGTGCCAACCCCCACGACAGCGGGTACATGCCCAACTAACTACCGGCGGGACTGACACAGTACGTGTTCAACAAATTTTCCAGGAAGTTCCCGCTGTACCACGTCATTCAAGACGACGTTCTACTCCCGTTCAACGCCTGGAGGTGGAGTAGATCACTGGTCATCAGTCGGTACGGGGGCGAGGTGGCGTCATCGTGGTGCTATACAAGACGCATTGGGCGGGACTCTCCGAACGTTCCTGGGAGCGGGAAATGGACCTTCACCTCTCCCGCTCCCACATCTTGCGTTATTGGGCCGGTACCCCGGACCAGCACGGATGAACCAACCGTTTCTACCGCCGAATGCGGATCGGGGCGGCACAGGGTGATCACTCCCGCAACAACAGAGAACGTTTCCTAGCGCCAGGCTACGCCTGTGTTTCCCGCCCCGATTGCCTCCGTCTCTACCACGACACAGTACTCCCTAAGGGAGCCCACGTTTGGTACAAGGGAGACGATGGGTTATGGTGGCTTGGAAAATCAGCGCGAGCACTACCGAGGACAAGATATACCTGGTCCGCTTTCTGGACGACCCGGGACCGATTAAACTTCCTCTTCCCCCGGCGCGCTACACGACTTCGATAGGAGGCGTACGAGGATCTTGGTGCTTGAAAGTTCACATCGCCAGTGCGTTTCCTCGAGGAATCTAACGCAACGTAGACGAATCTCGAGGGGTAACCGTGGCTAGTTGACTTCCAAGCCACCACCGCTCCTCGATAGTTCTTCAATTTTATGGTCATGAGTTTTGAGTCTTTGTCTTTGGGTTATTCGTAGTGTCCTGAGGGTTTTCGTCGGCTTTTGGGGTGGTTACTCCATATTGTTTTTTTCTTTCTGTCCTGCCGAACCCCCTGCTCAGTGCCGGGTCAGAGTTCGGGTAAAACGCCGCTATCTGAGGCGCAAGGCTGCCGTTTTTTTCGTCATTATTCAGTTTCGCCCTGCCGACGCCCTCCTCAGCCCAGAGCCGGGGGGCGACCAGGGTACTCTGTTCGCGCGTAACGTGGTATAGGGCTATGTACGGGTCAGTGTGTCATCTTTTTAATTTTACGTGTTGTATTTGTTCTACTTTGTTTTTTTTTCGTCTGAACACTTCCCCCTTCGCAGGGCTGTAGGTGTTGCCACCTTCCATCCAGCGTGTTTGTCGTTTCCTCGTCTAATCCCCCGCCTTGCCGATGGCCCGAGGGAGGTTTTTTCGCATGTGTTCTCCCTTCTATTAGCGTCTGTGTTCCATTCGATATCGACGAGGGCTCGCCTCGCCATTGTACATTTTTTGTGGTTGGTTTGCCGTAAAGCCTTTCCTGCCCCCCCCCCGCTACACCGGCGGCATGCGGCAGGTTCTAGAGCCTTTCCCCCCCCCCCCGCCACACCGGCGGCACACGGCAGGGTTTTGATGGGTGACTTTTTTCTTGTTGTAGGGTCTGCGTTTCTTTCAACTCATTTTCTTCGCTTGTTCCTGGCTCCATAGCCAGACGGTTAGAGATGTGGAAGTGGGTTTTGAGGAGCCGCATCTTCGACTCATGGTCTAGTTTGTAGAACCGGAGTTTCGCCGAATCTCCCATATTCCTGCATATGCGACTCATCAGGGCGGGCTAGTGTTAAGATACGGCCTCGAAACGCCTGTAATTATCCGAATTCGAGTTCATTTAGATTGGTTTTGTATTATAAGGTTGGCGTTGTATATTCGGGAAAGTTAGGAAGTAGATCGGAGGCACGTGCCTCCGATCTCAGAAGCTATCCCGGAAACGAATAAAGCTACATCTCTACGAAGGAAACGAAAGTGAGTACTCTCCGAGGACCTGCTCAATTGGCAGACCTGCAGGGGGCACTCTGTGTCCCCCACCTTTGATTTAACAGTTTTCCAAGGAAAAAAAAACTAATCATATCGGACCGCATACGAGGGTAGGGTGCCTCGAATTACTTTCTTGGGTATGTGTGTATGTTTGTATCAAGCTTTTCGGCCACGTTTGTCCACCGCACTCAGCGTACACGGCATCAAGCCCAGTTCCGACGGGTTCTGTGCACGCGCAAATGACTACTGAGTGTGCGGCATTTGGTGATTCGATAGGCATTGCTTAGCTACGTTATACACGAATACAGTATGATTCTTGCTGCAGAATGCTGTTGTACGAGTATACCTAGTTACAGGAGGTTGGCCGACGAGACACACGCACAGCGACACTGACTGGGCTTTGGTCCCGTGTTCCGTGCTGCTGTTACTACCGCTGCTTCTTAACACATTCTGCTGTACGAGTAGTAGCTATTTTCAGGAGGTTGTTGAACGATGTTTTCTTTCTGTATAAACCATCTATGCTGCTTTACGAGTACCTATTTCCAGGAAGTTGATCGATTACTTTTTTTTCTCTGAATAGAGAACGTAAATATCAAACTGCGTACCTCGTAGACGTTGGTTTAGCTCATACGGAATATATAAAAGCCCACAATACCGGGGATAGATGCTGATCGTCCTGACAAGAGTTCATCCGAAAAAACAGGAGAACTATCACGTCTAAGCTACTGCTGCTGTACGAGTACCTATGTCTACAAGCAAACCCACAAGCGCGCTAGGAACAACAACAGCTCTCGCTCATCATACCCTTTTCGTTCGGCATAGTTGTTGGGGCCGCGCTTCATGACCACCAACTACAACCAGGTATTATTATTCTTCTGATCATATATTGTTTGTTTCCCCCCCCCCCCCAAGCCATGTGTTGACACCAACAATAGTGAAGTGAACATGCAGAAAATACAGACAATTTCTACAACCGTGCCCAGCAGCACAAGCAGCAGCATGCAACATTGTCATTGGCGTTTGGCATACCCATACGTGTTGTACTGTGCTTCATACAGCAATACACATCAGTATATACGTACAACAGCAAACTGATGGTTTGGTTGGTACTCGAACTTCCCTAGGCAAACCAAATTCGTCTCCTCGAGGGGATGGTTTTGAATCGGACGATGATCAGAAAAAAAACCCACAGCGTCATTTTTCTTGACGAACAGCAGTGGGTCTTGTAGACAATGATGCTCCATCAGAGAAGGCTCTTCTCTATCTCAGCGACAATAGAAGCCCTCCAGTTCCTCATTCCGTGTACTTTCTGTGACGAGTTGGTGGGGAAGGGGGACGATTGCCCGTCCTGGCGTGGATCACTCGTCGTGAAGTTTAATATCTGGCTCAACAAGGAGAACACTATTCTGAAATGGCTGATTCCAATACGAACGAACAACAAAAAACCAACCACGATTAAAAGACCGCGCACGGAACAACTGCAGTTTGTTATAGCTCAAGAATTCTGGTCATTAATTTGTCGAAGGGGGCACATTCTGTGCCGGGCTACAATAAAAATTGGAGGTGCCGCGGCAAACCGCAAACCCCTACTCACCCGTGAGGGGCGCTGATATATTTTTACCCCCTTGCGTAAAAAAACCCTTGCGAAGGGAAACTATAGAGGATCAAACTGACCCGAAAAACATCTTATGCCCCGTTCTCCTGCGGAGCAAAGTAACGCTCACTCCATAAGGACTCCGAATACTGAAAACACTCGGTCCACAAGGGCACGTGCTATCGTAGTCGCTTCTTTGTGTGGGATTGCTCCGAGAATACCAAACGTGTCATATGGCCGATTACTGACAAAACATATTTGCAACCTTGTGAAACTGTTTATATTCCACAAGATCAATAGCAACTCGTTGAAATGGTCGCTCTACTGGTACGTGACCTGATGGTAACGGTGGTCGGCGGTGTGGAGTCTTCCGACGTTGGCAGGCGTCACACAAGTGCAATAGGATTGGATATCACCTTGCATTGTGGGCCACCAGTACCGGTCTCGAACTCTATCAAACGTCGCTTTGAATGCCACGTGACCACCAGACGCTGGAAAGTCATGACATGCTGGCATTATGAGCGAGCGAAATACCCACGGCACCACTAATTGATCTCGAAAAGAACTTCGCTTGCTCAAATAGCCCGGTAGGTATGACCGGTAGAGGACCCCGTCAATTGTAAAGGAGTTACTTGCGGATTGGAGAGCTTCTCGTCGCGGAAGAGGAGAGAATGAATGGGTCATCTGAAAACTCGAATTATGCTCCAAATTCTAATTTCTGCCCTTCTATTAACTTCTCCGGGTCTAATGTAGGAAAAGCTGATACAATACTCGCAAACAATACCCGATCACTCTCGACTAGACAGAGTTCATTCAGATTATTAGAGTGTACTTCATACGCACGTGGCGTTGGTGGGCGATAGGGTTGCCCACATCTTGTGGTACATTACGACAGATAGAGGCTAACCTGGGTTGCGACGGCAACACATCAGATGAGCCGTCTTTCCTTGGGTTGTGTCCTCTGATATATCGCGAAACAGTCGGGACAATGTGTCCGGTACTACGTGTAATTTACCCGGCTTACGCTCGACTGTAAAATAGAAACTTTGCAAGGCAATGGCCCATCGTGTTAACATTTTGGACGTGTTTTGCATATAATATGGATGCGTGAAAGCAGCGTGGTGGGTGACGGATTCAAATGTTTGCCCCAAAGGTACGGACGCCAATGCTGCAGAGCAAGGACAATTCCACAACACTCTTTCATCGTTGCTGAATAATGTTTTTGTCCTTTCGTAAAATGTTTACTAAAGTAGGCAATGATTTCTAGGTCTGGTTTATCAGATCTTTCGTTGGCATTTTGGGCTAAGAATGCCCCGACTCCCGCTTCACTTGCATCTGCATGTACGATAAACTCTTTAGAATACCAGGGAAATGTAATACTGTTGGGGAAGATAACAACTTCGTATTCCGGGTTACTGCTTCAGATTTAAAAGTTCCCAGTGTTTCTCAAATTCACGCCGTTGCGTATATTGCTTTTTAGTATGCTCGACCAACGGGTGCTGTAACTTCAGCAAATTTTGGTAGAAACCGGTGTACGAAATTGAGTGTGCCCAATACAGAACGTAATTCCGTGATACTTTGGGTCTGGCAACTCACCAATGGCTTTTATACGGTCATCACCAACAGTGATAGCATGTTCCGATATGACATGACCTAAATATTTAGCTTGTTTCGAACCGAACTGTAACATGGACGGTTTTAACGTCAAACCAGCTGCTTGTAAAGCCAAAACCATGCGTTCGAGTAACAACAGATGTGCTTCCCACGTAGATAATCAAGCTATTAAATCATCCATATAACACAAAAGACCATTGGCTGAACCAGTATCACCAAGAGTGAGCGACATCATGTTTTTATACAACCAGGGTGCGTTACCGACTCCGAACGACATTCGTTTAAAGCAATACTTGCCTTTTGCAGTAACAAAAGCAGTTGATTCGATGTCTGAGTTAACAACAGGAAGCTTACGAAAAGCACTCTGGACGTCGGCTACTGTGATGAACTTGGCTCCACCCACAAAGTCGAGATAAGTTTAGATGCTGAGCATGGGCCATGCTTTTCGGACGAGATTACGATTAAGAGTGTTACGGTAGTCAACACAGAACCGTGATGACCCATCAGCTTTGCTGACAATATTTACCGGACTACTCCAAGCATTTGTGCGTTCCTCCATTATTTCCTGCTTCAGTAACTTGTCGACTTGATCATCGCTTTGTTTTGGAAGGCGGGGTAAGGTACGGTACGGCGCACGATCAACCGGATGAGTGCCTGGTTGTAACGGGAATGTAGCTTCGGCTATTTTACAACAGTCTAACTCACCCGCTGACAACGAAAAGACTGGGTGGTATTTCGCGCATAGTTCTATAACTCCGGAACTTGTTCGGGCAAGAAAGTAGTGTCAGCAAATGCTTTAGCAAGGGCTGGCTCTAGTGCTTCTGGCGCAGCTGCTAGTTCATCCTCATGTTTTTAGGTGATGCGGTTACCGCACTTATCCGTAAATCAGGTGCATCCGTCACACTGGCTGTTGATAAGAGAGCAAGTGCTACATGTGCGGTTATAGTGACACCGCGCGTAAACGGATTGGCGATTTGCAACCAGACGGACCCATCCGCTGCACGCCATGTTTCTACAGTACGTGAAACAACAACACGTTCGAAGGTTTGGATTATTTTTGTTCCATTAGTTTCGGAGAATTCGAATTCAGATAATATACGAGGTACTAATGCGACGTCAGTATCAACCGGAGGTTTAGTATCCGTGAAGACAACAACCGATGCATCAGTTCCTGCTGGTAAATAGAAACAGGATTTCAGGCAAGCAGGAATAGCCTCAAAGTCAGCATGGACGTATGCGACAGACACAGAGGTTACACCTGCTGGGGAAATTGATGATCCAGTGGTACTTGAATCAATACGATGAACAGCGGGTATAGTTGTTTCACTTGAGTGAAAAGTGATGCACCGATTTTTCAAGCCAAGTTTCGCACCAAATAAAAACATGACGCTGTTATATAACAAGATATCATCAGGACGTAACGATGAAATGACACGCGCTTCTACTGAGTGAGTGACGTCCCCCAGTTGCGAATCAAAGCGTATGAACCTTAGTATTTTCATCACTTGTCCGCTTGCGGCTTTCAGCGTAAGTACAGCTGGTAGGATGGCATGCACAGTTTTTTTTTTCAAGATCGGGTGGCGTTTCACCTATGAGAAAGCCACACATGGAACATCGCTTGCCGTGTCAACAGTGACACGAGGCACAACAGTGACACGAGGCACCTCGACGAAGCCTCCAATACGTCCACGTATACGAACGCGATGAGACGAGAAAGCAAGCATAAGCGGCGATCGCGTACGACGCGATAAAGCACAAGCGTACCATTCTTCATGTTTTTTAGTATTATGAGTACTGCTCCTTTCATGATCGGGACAGTCTTCATTGACATCCATAGACACAGACTTGTCAACCACTGGCAATAAAAAATTCGCCTGCGTATTTCCTACATGGGGGTCTGCGGGACACATGTCAACCAACGATCAATCAGGTACACTGTCTGCAAAACGCACACGCTTACTTACAGGGGAACGATCTTCGACTGCAGTAGTATCTTACTTGTGTCATCACAGATGGACATATCTTCGAGGGTGAGCGACTCGGAAAGCCGTGGTTCCTTATATCGCCCCTCGGACTCCCCGACCTTACAGAAACCGATGGACAATCGATCTGGGGGGAAACCTTAAACAACTTCCCAATGGCGCGAACGACTTTCACAGCTGGGCACCGTCAGGTGGACTTCTGACGGCGAGCTCTCCTCTCCCGATACCGGGCTAGGTTAGCCTCCCCAAACAGGGGGTGGTTAAAACAATCATTACTCGTGACTGGACATATCTCCAGTCGTGCACCCTGATACTGAACAGGGTGAGTGATCACGCGTGCTGTTCGACCTAGAGGAACACGACTTAGCTGCAGGCATCTTCGAACAGGACAAGTGAGATGCTGCTGCTACTAAATCGTGGTTCTTGCGAGAACCACTGTGTCAGCTTTTACACTCAAGACGACTCTGTGGGCCACGTACTGCTCGCACCTGAGCTCTAGAACGACCGCGCGCAACAATCAACCATGACATGGCATTGACTGTGCCATCGACTGCTGCTAGAGACGCAGCACTACGCTGGGCCCTATCGACTGCCTGCTTCATAGACTTACAGTATTGACCAATGCGTTGCAGTTCCAGATTTCTGGTCGTAATCCATGCTCAACAATTCCGATCTGCAAGGCTCCTACAGGCTGTACACGTTGTTTTAGAACTTGACGGTTCAAATTGTTAAACAATATCTCCGAGACGGTTACATATGACGTGACTGACCTTTTTTGGACCCTGAGTCAGAAAAAATAGTCGCTCTACTGAACGTGCTAGAACGTCTGCTGACAAATACGACGGTTCGAAAGCAGTTTTCATTTCCGACCATGAGGTCGGTTTTGCGCTGCTTTCTGTATCCGACTGTTGCCGATCTCCATCGGCACTACGTCTCCATGGAACCTGAGCTCCTACCAGCTGAATATATAAGTGGAAAGCTTCGTCCTTCAACACGAAGACGAAGTATGTTATGAGAAGGTCATCTATCAGGTCTTCGGTAACGCCACGACGTGACTTCAACGACGCAGTGACGAACGCTTCATACTGCAACATGACATTAAGTATAATATTCTTGTCGTTTTCGTTTCCCGAAAACTTGGAGATAGCACCGAAGTCAGACATTGTCATCCACGTGTTTTACAGATGACACAGACGGGACTGAACTACCTAATTTTAGACTGCTTGATTCAGACGGAGATAGTTGTACTCTACCCGTCGAAGTAGACAACAGGTCAGCAATGTTGCTTGTAAGCCCTTTTTCAGTTAACGACCTATCTAGCAGTTCATTCAACTTACCAATTATGCTTTCACTGACGAGCAACTGCTGTTGTGGGGGACTACTGTCATGGGACTACGAGACTTCACCAGCTGCCCCTTTCCCTACGGGGGTGAACGACTGGCGGTGGTGACGCCCACGACGACTACGGTGGCGTCGATAGCAGTGTCGCCTCAGCTCTTCTTCAGACGAGTCTTGGCCAGGTGACGGCTCACGGGGGCTGAAATAGGTTTCTTCTCATATTTCTTCTTGTTCCTGCCGATCTTGATCTAGACTACCCTCCTCAGGACGTGAGGGAAGTCCACCTCCCTCCTGACGTGGGGGAAGGGTGTCTAGGTCCATATGACCATCCCCGGGAACAGAGGGGTCCGTCCCGTCTGCCATATGGCAAGCGGGACAAACGCGCGGGATTGTTTTAATGAAGCTTATCGGCTCTTTTCGGTCGGGTTGCTAGCACCGACCGAGCTTCACTGCCTCGACGCCAATTGTGGGACGGTAGTCCCTTCGCAGGTTTCTCTCTCTCTGGTGGAGGTGTGGAGACACTCCGAAGTGGGTTATGTGCGCGACCGCACGCTCGAGGGTCAACGATGAGGAAACACTTCAGAGTCTGCGTCGAGGAGCCAGGATGATCTTGAAGGATTATAGTGATAAGGAGACGGAACGATCTAGGGAATAGGGACCGGTATCCACAGATTCACGCAATTTTCATACTGCTGTACGCTGCTGTACGGAAGGTATGATATGATACATGTATCTACTACTACTGTGTGTGCATTATTTCAGCATTTCACTTTCACGTGTAAAACTCAACTCCGACATATTGTGCCGGGCGCTCCGCCAGGCAGCCACAACACGGAATCAGACATGTTAGTCTTGCAGTACGTCTACTACAGATCGCTTTAGCCATCCTTCACTCTCAATTAATTTCAATTATGGGGCGTTGTTTGTAATTCTCAAATCAACATGAAACAAACCAAAAACATCAGCAGCAAGCAAAATCAACACGTGCCTGGTGCGGGCCTAAGCCCTCGCTGATGGCCCGTTGTTCTTTTCTCCTTCACTCGCGCTCACTTTGGGCATCTCCTCCGTTTTCGTCCATGCTCCGACCCTCAATCGATAAGCTACTTGCATCAGGCATTTTGAATAAATTATTTAGCCTGTGGAGGGGACAAAAATCGAGAAAATAGTTACTTGGTTAATGTAGGGTGATGATCCAGTTTGCGAGGGAAAAAACACATAGTAGAATCGCACATAAAAATATTTAACGAACGACCAGGCCGCCAGGACACCAGAACATCGAGGCGCACATCATCTTCCATAGGGCATCCCGTACACACCAGACGGCATCCACAACTATCAAGCACTCTCTCGAAGAGGCTGCCAGGTTCCTACAGGACGCTCTGCGGGACTGCCCACAGCAGACATGCTGACGCGTCATCGAGAATGCCCGAAGCGGCCCAAATTTAGCCCTTTGCTACGAACACGTAGCAGCCAGCAAACAATTTTCGAAATCAGATGGATAGTCTAACGTTCTTTGGAGACCGACGAGCTGTGGCCCACATACAAACGCAACGCGCTACAAACGTGCCACCCACGCCAACGCCACAGGTGAGGAAGACTCTACCGGCCCCCTCCCTGGCCCGCAGCGAAGCCTGTTTGCAGCCCACCAATAGCAGCAGTAGAGTGGCCTTTCATCGATTTTGAATTTTCAGCAGTCTGCTGAGGAATCAAAAAGCCACACCCGTACATGAAAACCCGCGAACAGTTTGAATTTCAAAAGATAGGAGATCGGAAGACAGAACGACACCAAGCCAGGCAGACCCAAGACAATGTGCGTCTTTTTTTTTTAGAAACAGGCTCACCCCGAGTACGATCAAATCGGAGTCCGGGTCGCCTATACGTGGCACGCCTTGCTTATTCGAGTGAACATTGTTTCCATCACATTGATCTGTGTGTCAGCTTCGACGGGGGAGATGTAGTAGTCTACGGCTTCGATGGCATGGCTGAAATGTTTTCGAAATTATCTCCGTGACCGAAGAGCTGAAGCATACTGCCGCCCAATGTGGTACATACGCCCGCGGTTCGCACGCGACTCCTTGCAAGACCTCTTTACTCTCGCCATATGCTCCGATCATTCCTTGGAGGCCCTCTGCTGGCCCGGTGGCGCCGCTCTGTCAAGCACCGACAAGCGGCTTTAGCTTGGCGGCGCAAATATTAACGCAGGCACCTCGTAGTGTTCCTAAACGAGAGCTTCTGCAGCATAATCCGTTTGCTCCATATCTGTGCATGAGAAGGTGGCCGTCGACAGGAACAACACCATGACGCCACCATCACAGCAGTCTCTTGAGATCCACCACCTCCCGCGCGAGACCTTCTTGAATAGACACGAAAGCCCACGCATGCCCATATTTTCTTTGAAGTTCAAATATTTCGAATTCTCACGAACGAAAGTAAAAGCCACATTAATCTAGCCAGTCGTTGAATAGACCATAAATGGACTAATCGCTGCCATTGGTCGTTACCCCCCCAAAGCAGGAAGCTATCGGTCGATGATGTCACGCATGAAAAAAAAAACAAAAAAAATCTCTGTCGAATGCAAGGTGGAGGTCATGCCAGAGGCCTGCAGATATGGTGTGTTCGGTGTGGGCGTGGGCGCCCACTGTCCGTGATTTGTGTGTCGATGTGCCTTTCTCACCGGCATCTTGCGCTCGTAGAGTCCACGCTTGCGCTCTACATTGCTGTGACAAAACGTATTTGATGCGGTCCTTGCTCGATTCTCTCGGAGTAGCAAAAATTGTAATGTCACGTACAACGAAAACAACACGGCACCCCCTTGATCGCGGGCTGGGTAATGAAAGACAGCGTTGTACTGTGGAGGGGGCTCGCACGGGTTGCGCCCTGCAGCTTGCGCCCCTGACTGTACCCAGGGCAATTGCCCTTCTCATCTACGTTGAGCCCGAAGATTGATCAAGAAGTTTAGTAACAGAAAGAATGCCGTCATCATAAGTGCGTTGTTGGTTGGTGGATGACAGCCGGTATGCAGTTCGTCGGTTTTTTGTCACATCGCCATAATGCGTGCTGTTGTTCTTGTTCATTTACATGAATGTCAGAAGGAAGTCTAGACGTTCGTTACGGCTGCTGCTGTGTACTGTGTAGTCTATGTTGCGACAATTCTCATTCTGCAGTCGGGCCACATTATGCGGTACAAGTAGCTGATACTCCACCAAGGGTAATAATCTATTGTTTCACAACAAAACAACCGGCATTCAACAGCAGCGGCATCAGCAGCGTCCATGGTTTGATGAATGATGCCACGATTTCGTGGTTCTGAGCCCCGGAGTGAGAGCGTCGCCTAGAGCGATCACAACCCTGAGGGAGTGCCAGCCCATCCTTTGTATCGAGGAATAATATATTTTAGGCATTCGTTGTGCGCCGCTTGCAAGAACTCAGACGAGCTAGAAGAATCCCTCTGCTGATGTTCTTCGTCGATCTCCAGATGCAACAGAACTCCGTCGACTGAAAGCGGCTGTGGGTGGTGCTCGCACGTTTCCGCGTACCCGAGACGATGTTGATCATTCTTGGTCAGTTCCACGAAGACATGCGAGCTCTCGTGCGTACGGATGACGGTGGACACTATGAATGGCATGACGTCACTTAGAGATTGCGGCTCAAGGATGTGTACTGTCGCCGCTTCTTCGCATTGTATTTTCGCCGCACAGCGGAACATTTCGTTCCGTCATGTTTCAGTGAGGACCCAGGAATCTTGAGGGACTTGGCGCACCTCGAGGAAGACTTCGAGAAGAGCGGGTTGAGGGTTGAACCACTGGCATGTGTACGGAGGTCGGTATGTGGTATGCTGTACGCCGACGATGCAGGCGTTGTGTCTAAATCAACGGAAAACCTTGCAAAGGTCAGTGTCATTGTGACCGTTTTCGAATCAGCCTATCTCACCGTGCCCGAAACGAAAACGGAAACAATGCTGCTCCACACACTCAACAAGATTCTCCCGGCCCCACCGCTCGTTGTCGAAGCGGCGGGTTAGAGATATATCTGCAGACGATGCATTTTCTGTACCTGGGTGCGGTCTTATCAACGAAAGCGTCGACATTATGCCATCAATGAACGACGAATCCGACTCGCGTGGGCATGCTACGATCGTTATAAGAGGGACATGCTACGATCGTTTCAGGCGGGGGCTGTACGATATGAAAGATGCTTCGTTCACATGAAAGGCGGGCCTGCTCAGGACCGAGGTGACGATCGTTTCAGGCGGGGGCTGTACGATATGAAAGATGCTTCGTTCACATGAAAGGTGGGCCTGCTCAGGACCGAGGTGACGGACACCCTGCTTTATGGGCGTGTGGCTCGGAACCTCGGCCAGGGGCACTTCGCTGACCTCCGAACGGCACCCTAAACGTTCTCCTAACACGGATATTGGCTTTCAGCGCCGACAACGCGCCGACCACCACATCTCTACCGCTGAGACCGTCAACACAATGTGAAAGCGTCGAGACGACCACCCGCAAAAGCCACCTCCTCTTTGCGGGAGCCGTAGAAAGAGCGACAACTGAGAGGCTGACCCATCGCGTGATGTTTGCGATTTTTGTCGATGTACGGGGACAATCCGGGACCAGGCCGACCAAATAAGAAATGAGACCAATCTCTAGCACACGATATCAAAGCATTCAAAGCCACCGAGGGGTCAACGGACATTCCCCCTTTGCTGTTAGGAGTGAAGAGTGTGATATGGTCGAGGGCGGCTAAGAAGAGTGGAAACTGGTACCGGGGAGTCGTCGACGCGGCGGGCCGCTTCATGATGAAATGACACAGGACCGACGTGGACAGGAACTGGCCAATGCACGCAACAGTGGACGCCAAGAGAAGCAGCAAGGGGAACTGAAGGGGGGGGGGGGGGGGGGGGCGTACCGATACAGCTATGAACGAACAATGAATCGAAATGGCACATGGTGTGGCAAGGTACCGGTTCGACTGATATGTGGATCGTGTTCAAGTACAGTATAGCCCCGAACCCAATAGTGAGCGGTAGTGTTCGCTTTCTTTGTATTCATCGAGTTCAACGGGGGGAGCGCGAAGGCGGCAGTAATGAAATTTGTTATCTTGCTTGCTTTGTTCATTTCTATTGCCGTATTTATCTCTTTATTCCGTCGTTTTCCCTCCCCACTGGCCTTATGCCGGTATCTTCCTCTTCTTCCTGCTGTTTTGTCCGTGCAACAGTTAGCTGTTTCTCTTCGTCAGCCTGTAGGTTATTCCTCATTACAAGTGATCTGGCTTCCTTGCATCACATTCTTCAGAGCCCTTAGTGTTTTCTTCTTTACTTTCCATTTTTTCTTATGTTGTGGTCTCGGTAGATTTGTTGTGCTGTCGTGCCCGGTACGCCGGCATTTCACTTGCTTTACGTTGATTATTAAATAAGATTGCTACGTTTATCCTGTGTCACACATACTTTGTATGTCTCTAGAATGAATATCAAGCATGGACGCCAGGTGTACTCGACACGCATAAAAAACAGTCTTCTGGTCATGCTACCGGCTGTGCTGCAGATTATTTTTATGATTCGGGGAAGTTGAGGAGTATGAACAAGAGGTATTGTTGCAGAACGGAGAATCTCACCGCAGCAAACATCACCGCAGGGTATCAGTATGAATGGCAGGAAGCCCACAGACCGGTTGCTACCCTCGACGCTGACTACCGACTGTGCAGAGGCTGCTGTGCTAATGCTGCTGTGTGGGTGACTGCGGCGTGATTTTCTGTCACTCTCGTGTGTTATAATGTGCTCAACTGCTGTTGATGATGTGCTCAACTGCTGTTAATGATGTTCTCAACTGCTGGGAACAAAACGAAGCGGTTTGAGGGATCTGATGAAAATGATGTTTGATTTATGCGGAGAATTTGCTTGGATTGGGTTTCATGCCAGAGCAGGGGGAGACAGGTCAGAGAAAAATGTAGCTATATATGAAACGATTTATGAGTACACACCTGGGACTGGTCATCGATTAACACGTCATGATGTACAGCAGCAGTAGATATTCAACGGCAAAATCGGTATTGCCGACCTTGTCGATCTTGTGTAACATCAATAAGTTATGAAACTCTGGAGTGTTTCCGTGAGCAGTTCTGGTCATCCGGGCGATGTCTCGCGAACCACAAACGTCTGGCTGAATCGTCTAGCCGGAGACCAACGCTTGCATCCGCAACGTCCTCCTTGCAAGTCCGGAAATGGCCGATACACGATGGTGTGACATGGGAAACAGTCGCACAACAAGGATATAAGAAGCGTTTCAGACGCTAACTCGAGGCTTCAACAAAGTGGATTCTTCAAGCGTGGTGACCGGCTGCCCCATGGGTGGAGAAGGGCTGCTCCCGGGTGGAAAAAAACGCGCCGTGTCTTCGGTCTGCCTTGTTTAGTGTCGTCCTGTCTTCCGATCTCCTACCTTTTGAAATTCAAACTGTTCGCGGGTTTTCATGTACGGGTGTGGCTTTTTGATTCCCTAGCAGACTGCTGAAAATTCAAAATCGCCGAAAGGCCACTTTACTGCTGCTGTTGGTGGGCTGCAAACAGGCTTTGCTGCGGGCCGGGGGTAGAGCCAGAAGAGTCTTCCACACCTGTGCCGTTGGCGTGGGTGGCGCGTTTGTGGCGCGTTGCGTTTGTATGTGGGCCACAGCTCGTCGGTCTCCAACGAACGTGAAACGATCCTTCTGATTTCGAAAATTGTTTGCTGGCTGCTACGTGTTCGTAGCAAAGGGCTAAATTTGGGCCGCTTTGGGCGTTCTCGATGACGCGTCAGCATGTCTGCCGTGGGCAATCCCGCAGAGCGTCCTCTAGGAACCTGGCAGCCTCTTCGAGAGAGCGCTTGATTGTTGTGGATGCCGTCTGGTGCGTCCGGGATGCCCTATGGAAGATTATATGTCCCTCGATGTGTTGGTGTGCTGGCTTACTGGTCGTTTGTTCAACACTTTTATGTGCGATTCTACTATGTGTTTTTTCCCTCGCAAACTAGGCCATCACCCTACATTAACCAAGATAGTATTTGCCCGATTGTCTCCACCCCCACAGGCTAAAGTACGATAAAAAAATATTGAAAGCAAGTAGCTCATGGTGCAGACCCTTCCACCAGTGCCCACCCCCGCTCCACCAGTGCCCACCACCGCTCTCTCATCGTTGATTCAGAATTTATACGTGTGTTCCATCGCGCTCGAAATCCCCTCAACCTCTCGCCCGGCTCCTGCCGCCCAAGTAATCCAATCTCTCCTTTTCATTTTATCTTGTACAAAGTAAAGTAGCCAAAGATTCAGGCACGGACCTGGTTTTATTACGGGCTTGCAGATACAGTGGTAGCAGCGGTCTCAGCGGCAGCAAAAACAACGGCGACGGCAGCGGCGGCGACGGTGGCGATGATAGCGGCGGGTGACGACGACGGCGGCTGTGATGACGACGGTAGCGGTGGCCACGGTGGCGGCGGCGGTGGCGGTGGTGATGACGGTTGTTTCATCGGCAATTCTTCCTCGTTGCAGACGTAGCAATTCTCTGACGACTGCTCTTGCTGCAGGTGGAGCGACGGGAGCAGCTGCTGCCTCTGCAACAACTGCTTCTCTCCAGCTCTGTCGACACCAGCACCATGCAGATATACCAGCTTCGCCTCAGGTTTGGCTTCGATAGGACCGTACCGTTGCTTCTGAGACGAAATATGTATACTCTTCTTCTCTCTCTCTCTTTATGTATACTCTCCTTTTCTCTCTCTCTCTCTCTCTCTCTCTCTCTCTCTCTCTCTCTCTCTCTCTCTCTCTCTCTCTCTCTCTCTCTCTCTCTCTCTCTCTCTCTCTCTCTCTCTCTCTCTCTCTCTCTCTCTCTCTCTCTCTCTCTCTCTCTCTCTCTCTCTCTCTCTCTCTCTCTCTCTCTCTCTCTCTCTCTCTCTCTCTCTCTCTCTCTCTCTCTCTCTCTCTCTCTCTCTCTCTCTCTCTCTCTCTCTCTCTCTCTCTCTCTCTCTCTCTCTCTCTCTCTCTCTCTCTCTTTTTCTTTCTCTCGTCTCTCGCGTTCTATCATTTACGAACAAAACCACCTCTTCGTACATTTTACGCATCACATCAGCTTGAAGCTCGTGTTCCTCGCGTAGAAGTTGTAGTGCGCCTTGCATTATCGACACCCCTTAGAAACAAAATGTAGTCAGGCCATACACCTACTTTGCACATGACGCTCACTGAGCTGCCTCAGCGAGTCCGACGTCTCTTACGCCCTTCTGCAACGTTATCCGCACCTTGACCAGCTGTACGTCCTCTCTTAAACAGTCTACACTATTGACAAAATCACCCGGACCTGACATGGCTCTTTCCTACCTCTGTAGGCTGGCCTTGGCTGCACCTACAAAAAGAAATCAAACGGCTCTCAATAGGGTGTTGATGGATCTCTGAAGGTGTATTAGTAGCTGGCGCGGGAAGACGTGGTGATGACTCAAGACGGTGACACATAACTCTCTCTATTTTTGTCCAGCCGTCGAGCCTGACTCGGTCTCATATGTAGCAAAATTACGAATGACAGCTCATCGCAAATCATGCCGGGAAACATCCGGCCAAACAATCCCCTTACACCTTATACATGAATCTCTTGCCAATGTATGGAACTCCATGATATAAGATGGGTCATAACCGTCATGTTCATGAGGACAATCAACAATTCCAATGCAACCACATTCAGCAAGCGTGCCACACTCACTCATACTGGTACCTACCGGTATCAAGTACCTGGTAGTAAGCGAAACCATAGGCCCGCTGCCGCAGCAGCAGTGCAGCAATACAATATTGCAGCGGAGCAGCATTGATCGATGGCAACATCTGCAGCAGAAGAAGGTGATATTGCGATTCTCGGGGTTCACCGAAAAAACAGAACAGCTGCTAACAGCAGGATGTACCACGCAGTCTCCAAGAATCTTCTGCTGAGCAACCTATATACGTGCCGCCTGCATCATCACACTTCCCGGAGGCCGAGTACTTCACACAGACTGGTAGGTATGATATAGTTAGGCAGGTTCTACTGCTGTTGCAGCTATATTTACGATGGCATGATTTGCGTTGATCATGCCGTCTTCGAACGACGGAAGCCATATGGTGTCATGGTGCTGCTGTGATCTCTAGAAACAATCTAGATGGCGCGACAATGGCCAAGATCACGACGGCTGTGTGTGCTATACAGCAACAATAGTGACACGACGGTGGCAGAAACAACACCGATGGTGGTAGTGTAACATTGCTGCCGAAATAAAAAGAAATTATAATCTAGATCGCGCGACAAAAGCCAAGGCCACGATGGCTGTGCGTAGGTACTACAGTAAGTAGTAGTGCCACGACGGTGGTAGTAACAACACTAACGATGACGGCAGCCTGACAGACGATCAGGAACATGTTCCAACAGGAATCTAAGCCCTTTTGCGCTCGAAACAAAACATTATATGGCAAGATGTTCCCCTACCTATAGGCGTGGAGCCGGAAAATTGTCTTTTGTCTGAACCGTCGGTTAGTCGACTGCTACTGTTTGTAGGAATTGCGAAGGTCGCGACCTCTCATCATCGACCAAGATTGATACTGCTGAAAGAGGCGCGTTGTATTAGTGAACAGACGGCTATAGGCGGAGAAGAAAGATGCACGGGCTGTTTCCTAATTATGACCGGGATGCCCGTTTGGCTTCGACGCTCACATACGCCGGGCTCAGGAGGTGTTGCACAGTGGCGGTGGCGCCGAGGAGAAAAGTGTTGTAGCGGGGGCGGCACTGGAGAGCGAAAATAAAAACGCTTTGATTGCGCCCGATCCAAAATCAAGATGGAAACTGGATTCTTCACCGACTGTGCAGGTGTGAGACTTCAACGATCAAGATTGACGATTGAGACATTCTTATGTATACTGGAAGAGAGTGTAGTTTCCAAGGACCTTAACGGAGAAAAAAGGAGCTGATGTCCTGCCCAATATGTTGTTCGCAAATGGCGGAGTTGCCTATGAAGGCGTACGACTTCAAAGACCAGCACTGGCAAGTGAGTATCAAGATGGCGACTAGCAGTGACTGAGCCGCCAAGAAGTCAAGCGCATACTTATGGGTGCTGGAAGATAGTGTATTTGCGAAGAACCTTAACGGAGAATGGATCTGATGTCCTGCCCAAAGTATTGTTCTCAAATAGCGGAGCTGGCTATGAAATCATACGACTTCAAAGACCCGCACTGGCGAGTGAGGTATCGAGATGGCGATTGGGAAGGACTTAGACGGCAAGAAGTCAAGCGCGAAAAGGATTTTGAGACAACACCAATTCCAATCATGAGCCTAGGATGAGCCCCATGAACAGGAGAAGAAGCTGGCGATCTCAGCCCAAACCGTTTCAGAACGATGGGTCT
Organism: Undaria pinnatifida; assembly: GCA_012845835.1. Lineage (NCBI taxonomy): Eukaryota > Phaeophyceae > Laminariales > Alariaceae > Undaria > Undaria pinnatifida. The sequence continues at coordinate 16,446,585 of JABAKD010000008.1, read as the reverse complement.
GTGTGAGAGGTTCCGCGGACCCCGGTAGCATTATTTTAAGTTCTGGATGATTATGCCAGGCGTGGGGGCGTGTTACGGCGGTCAATCGCAGGAACGCAAACGCGTACGGTGGGTCGTGGTCTCATCCGCGGCGCATCGGGCGCAGAGAAGTGGAAGATATCTCTGTGAGTTTCGGAACGGAGTTTTCATTATGCGGAGGGTTTCATTTGCGTGAGAAGAACGCCTTTTCCAGGGGACAGGGCATTCGATTGAATATCCAGCCCCCGCAGAAACCAACCTTGGTGTTACACTCGAAGCTGTTCCTCACATGTTCAGTCTTTGAACACCAAAGATCGAAGAAATCAAGTGAAAATCGAAACGTGAAAACGTGAAAACGGAAACCACTGTGTGCATGTGCATGACCCTGTTCACTCGTATGCATGTACATCCGCGTCACCTGTCGCCTACGTTTGATCACGCTGTTGGTATCTTGGATCTTGACAAACCTGTCACTGTGCTTGGTGAACGTCCCGGAGAACGAAATGAACGGAAGGTATGGTTGGATCTCGCTATACGTCTCAACGAGTGTGAGCTCATAGGCAGCTAGGTGAGAAGAGGGAGTAAGACAGGGCGCCCGATTCGATGCTGATACACTTGTCGTCGGAAATGGCCTCCGAATGACGGGGTTCCTTAACACAAAATTATAGGGAAAATATACCTTTTCTTGCACGATTCTCGTTGTTTCTTTAGGCCATGGGATTGTTCAACCGGTCAGCAGTGTTATATTTACCTAGATCAGGTTTTGGGATCCAAAACAAGTGTGTTGAAACTCTATCGTAAGACCCGTCCCCACCCCCCCTGTAGTATGCAGATTGTGGAGTGACCTTAACAGCACATTATTATAAAAATTAAAATACACTCCAGCTGTGAGATCGAAGATTTCGTCGAAACTCATCTTTGCAAGCTGTGTGTGATACTCCGATCGCGCGCATTACGAGTTGTGTGTCCTCATTAAGGATATAGGTCGGCGACTCCCCTTACAGCTACAGTGTAGCTATCAGGGTCAACAGGATGATTTTAGTCAGTCTGTGCGCGGAAACTATAAAACCCGTTTCTGAGGAAGACAAAATCTGACAGCTGTGAAGGGAAAGCGGGGGCCTGGTTTTGATCAAAAGCGAGCGGGTTTGGAGGGGGGCGGGGGGGGGGGGGAGGGGGGAAAGGGGCAATTTGTGCATGTAAGCTATAAATCCTTTCGAGGGGATAAATCTAACGGTTTTGGCACCAGTATATTATTGGGGGCGGGGGGGGGGGGGGGGGGGGTTGGGGCGGGGGGGGGGCAGCTCAATATGTGCCTGGAAACTATACATTATTTCGAGGGGATGAATGTGACATTTTTGGAAATAATACATCAGTTTATCATGTATATCCTGGGGTAAGTCGTACAATCAGTGGGTAAAGAGAGGGTGGAGTGTTCGAGGGGGTGGGGTTGGGATGGGTTGGGGGGGGAGGGTGGGGGGTGGGGGCGGGGGGGGGGCGGGGGGGGGAAGGGCTTTAGGTGAGGGGTTTGCTAAACGTGTGGTGCTAGGTCTAGGCGAAGGTGCGGGTAATGGGGAAGAAGGGGGCGTTCGAGGCGGGGGGGGGGGGGGGGGGGGGGGGGAACACAGCGGCATGGATGGCTCTCGAAAGATAATGAGGTGATCCTGTGCGTGAAGTGTTTATTAATGTGGCGGATTTCGATATTTGGTGGTAAGGGAGAGCAAGAGGGGGGGGGGGGGGAGATTTTTTAGGAGGTTTAGGTCACAAATAATATTCAATTACACTTCGGCCTTCGGCTGTGAGATCCAAGATATGTATCAGCTTGTTATACGCGTGGTGCTAGGTCTAGGCGATCGTGCAGGTGGTCGGGAAAGAGGGGGCGTTGGAGGGGGGGGGGGGGGTGAACACAGCGGCATGGATGGCTCTCGAAAGATAATGAGGTGATATCCTGTACGTGAAGTGTTTATTAATGTGGCGGATGTTGATATTTAATGGGGCGTTTGAGTAAGGGAGAGCAAGAGGGGGGGGGGGGATTTTTAGGAGGTTTAGGTCACAAATAATATTCAAATACACTTCGGCTGTGAGATCAAAGATATGTAGCAGCTTGTTATACGCGTGGTGCTAGGTCTAGGCGATCGTGTAGGTGGTCGGAAAAGAGGGGGCGTTGGAGGGGGGGGGGGGGTTGGGGGGAATATAATTGAAAACTACGTCATGGATGGTCAGAAAGATAATGACGTGATATCAACTGCGTATAGGTGTTTATTACTCAGGCCGATTTTGATTGTGAGTGGGGCGTTTGGACAGACTAGGCGGAAGGGGGGGGGGGGATCGGGGGACGGAGGGGCGGGGGGGGGAAAGGGTTGGGGTTTGTTATGAAAAAGAGGTCAGTGGAGGGGGAGGGGAGGGGGGGGGGGGGGGGGGAGGGGGGGAGGGACATTTCAATATGTGCGCGGAAACTACAAATTCTCAAAGGGGACAAACCTGACGATTGAAGCAATAAGACATCCCTTTATATCATCTGGCTTGTAATGTTTACTATTCTAGAAGGTTTATATGACAAATCATAGTTTTTTCCGGTATCACAAAACCTTTAAATACATTAATCTCCTTTTTTCACTGACCATTTAGACTATAATTCTGGTAACACGGAAACTGGTGTACTTTTTCCCCTCTATTCATTGACCATATTAGATTATGTTATGGCAAAAACCTTTTTATGTATTCCCCTTTACTCACGGACTGCATATATTCGATCCCGGTCGCAATACATAATCCAATTATATTTCCCTTTCTCACTTACCATATTTAATTACGGCACCACCAAACATGTTTTGTTCCCCTTTTGTCACCGACCATGTGTGATTATGTTAAACAACAAAAACCCTATATACATATATTATTCCTCTTTTTAACCATGATGTGTAGCTAGTGATACGCGCACCATAAAACTGGCGTCTGTTGTAACTACTTGGCCGCATGAGACGGCAGTGAAGATCGCATATCGTGGAGTATATTGGTTGTGGACCGCTACTACTATATATTGTTCTTCAAGCTGACCGAATATGGTAAATTAAGACCGCAACTTCCCAAACCGTCGAATGCGGTCGTGACATTGCTGTAAGGTTCGCCATCAATGTTTAGCCCTTCAAAAAACAAATCGCTCTCCTGTAGCGATTGGCCAGGTGGAAACGACTTGCCGTACGATGGAAGGCTCCGCGCACTCCCCCCTAGAATCATTCGCCATTTCCATCTCAATCTCCTCCTGTTTCTATATCTCGTGTGTATAATCAGGAGATAGGCGGGTTTCAGGTTTGAATAATAACAGATGACAGCTGGCAGCTCACGATTTTCGCCTCCGCCTGATTTAGTTTCTGTAAAAAAACATTCTGAATTCGTGCCTAGTAAGTGGTATCGGTCCGAACGAACGCCGATATAGTATAGCCTTAACGGACCTCCTTTATCCCCACCAATCCCCTCTCCCGAAACGAATTCTCTAATCCAGAAAACATAAAATTATACGGTTGAACTGAGACCGGCAAGAACCAAAAATGTAAGCTGGAAGCTTATCGCCGTGACCCTTGCCCACCAAAAACAAGAATTCACCAGCAAAATATTTTGCTGTTTTACTTGGTTGGAAAACGGTGTCGTGCCAAAGCGCTTGGCAAAGCCTTTGAAATATCCGGCGCTCATTCCAACACTACTATATCCTTTGATATTGGCGAATCACATGGATCCCTTCACCCACACGTAAGGCAGGCCAGCTGAACCGGCACGGACTTAACGGGAACAACCAAATATCCACCCCACACTAATCGGCCATGTAATGGCTTGTAACACTTGGGTGGCGGAAGTTTACGATGTCTTAGGGAAACGAGGGAAGTGCACAACAACCCCCCTTGCAACCAATGGTTTCATGAACCCGCATCCGTTGCATTGCTAACACAGGTGTGCCCCCATGAACGCGTTTCCCACGCATATCTTGTCGCCGATATAGAAGGACCCGTCTGGTTCCAGCCTGATCTTTTCGCCTGCCATAAGGCGGAACTCGTATGCATGTTTCTCGGGGAGTACCATGACCTCCTGCAGACCAAGGGCGGTATAACATTATTTACACGAATATTCAGCGGAAAAACAAAAAATGTGCGTTATTATGCGAGCACAATCAGACTTTATGATCCTTTATTATCTCCTGCGGACGAAATGTAGCGGGAGTCCGGCACGAATGAGCGCAGATCGAACAACAAGCACGAGGAATTGATATTAGCAAAGGGTTTCTTAAAGGGCGGGAGCTCCTGACCTCTACCGAGGGTCGCAAACTAATCCAAAAACCCTCGTTTGGCGTACTGCGCTATGGCGGCGTATGACGGAGTCGGCTGCTACATACAATCAACTCAGATAGTGCTCGTACGGAAGAAGTCGGCGTACAAAAAGGGTGAGTTAGAAAGAACCTACGATTATATTGCTTGTCTTCCTAGTTCAGGACAAACGCGTTAACGGGCGTTCACTGAACGGGTGCTTACGGGCACCGTTGGGCTGGCCACAGGAGATCCCAGTTGAGCACTGCTGCCGATCAGTATGTCTACTCTATTTCCGACTATACACGAATCGTCGCGGCAACTCGAACAGCAGCAGGCCACCGTCTTTCATGGCGTTTCAAATCTGCAAAGCGATGCAGGTCGGCGAATCCGTCATCTCTCCAACCGAGGGGTTTATCCTCATGGGGGGTGTAAATTGACATTGGCTCGATAACCTTGTAATTGGGACACTTGTGAACTCTAGCAGTAGCCCTGAATTGCAGTTTCAGATGTGATCATACCTGCCATTGCGAACCTTGTATGGGTTACGCCAAATGCAACGAGATTGACACCAGTAAGTCTTGCCGTATATCAGGTATATATATGTCAGATTGAACAAACCTCACGAAGAGTGCCCGGCACCATTGGTGAGATCGGGAACGGTCGAGTTATTGGGATGTTTTCGCTTTTCTTGACTGAGAAGCGATTGAACGTAGCCATATTCAGCAAGACCTACCCATTTATCGGCACTGTAACGTGGAGCTGCGGGCGGTTTTTTTTTCGCGCAACCGCACGTCTCTCACCTGTCTCTGTACCTCATGCGGGTACAGTAGTCAACTCTAGTTGCACCCGATCGTCTACAAAAATCTTTTGTCGGTACACAGCGGCCTAACGACATGTTTATCACTCACTAAACAGTACGGGACAGCGCTCTAACTCAGAGGCTCGACGGTTGAACATACATGACAAAAAACACATTTTCGTGACTGAAATATGCGTAGGGCACACATAACGGTGACCAATTGAGCTTGGCCTAACACGTTGGGGATCGGGGTCGCACTGATTATACGCGGTGCGGCAAACATGGTGCTGTGTAGTGCTAACCTGCTGCAGAAGACGCACAGCGACGATCTCCCCGAGGCGCAGTCCTTCCTCACTGTCCATTCTGTAGTGGACGCCGCACATCGTTCTGCAAGATACATAAACACGCATGATACGCGAACAATGACGATACATCCACGTTTAACGCTCATCCCATCTACACAGTTGTGCCGTAGTAATAGATTTGGGTCGGGGTCGGTCCATGAAGTGCGTATGCATTGGGATCTGAAAGTGTTCGCCTGTGCTCGAGATCAACGCACCGTATCTCTTTTTACCTGCCGAAGGCGATGTTGACGGCCAGTTTGTTGATTTCTCCCTCGTACGTCAAGCACTTGCCCTTGTATGGCTTGTGATCCAACCCGTCGTCGGTGGGGACTATGGGGTTTTTGAAGCATTCAGCGCCCCTCCTCAATCCGACAAGAGCCTGTGGCATGCATGTGGCGTGGTGGTTTGAGCTCATGGTTTCGAGTGGATCGCCGGAGGGCCAACATGGATGCATCATGTGATTCCGCTTTGACATTCGTGATAACGTAACTCCGCGTATGTCCTGCGGGGACAAGGGCAGTTTGCGCTGCCCCACCTACCATTTTCTCCTACGGTGAAATATAAACACAAAATTATCACAACGAGCACGCCAGGAGACAAAGACTCATACCAAACGTCTCCAAGGACGAGAGCCTTCTTTTTAAAATAAACACTTAGGGAAGCCAGTCAATACACAATTACACCAAACCAACCTCGACGCGTCAAGACTGAGTTAGTGCTGAAAATGAAATTGGAAATGTAATCGCAGGTTTCTACTTTACATATTACAGGGCTTCTTTTTCGTGTTCTTCCGGCGCCGAAAGCCTTCTGCGACTAAGTATTTTCCAAATTGTCGACGAGGAATGGAAACTGCTGGATCCTAGGCCCGAGAAAATCAAGTACGTATGGGGGGGGGGGGGGGGGGATAGATCACACCGGTGATCACGGTTCGTCATCACGGGGAATGGCACACATCTCTGGGCGTCGGTTGAACATTGCTGTTCGCGTCACCTCGAACAAACAAAATCTATCTAAGATGAAAGTATGTGAAATACTTTTAGCGAACGTCCAAAGATGACGGCGACGTTATCCCCCCCGAATTTACATCCAACGTATAAGGTATGGTCGACCTGCCAACGACCCTAAAGGCAAAAGGGTTCCTTGAGGATCGCTGATGATATGATCCGCAGAAGAGGCACAGGTGTGTCTTTCGCTTGACCACAGCAGTCAGCTGTGTAAAACCCAGATATAATTTGTCTCTTATTGTCATCGAGCAAGGCTTGCTTGATTGGGTCAGGATACAAGAGTGACTTGAGGGCGGGAGAGGAGTGGGGTGGGGGTGGTAGCCTGGTTCTGACTACGCTACAAGAGCCGGCTGTCGCACCAGCAAGAAACACAAGGGGTCATGCCCAAAGTTGTCCGTGAGCCCAAGCTGCTACCTGATTTACGTGAGTCCAACCAGCGAAACCCCGCGCGTGACGCGTTGCATACATACTTGAAGTAAAAGCAAGGACCAACTCATAACACAGCCAATCACATCGAATCCCGGTGATTTTCTAAGAACTATACTGCCCGGTATTAAAGAGCGCAACTTTAACCTAACGGACCAGATCAGACCGCAGGGCAAGACCGGGTGCGGTCATAGCTTTGTGTGTACGAACAAAGGCCACATGGTTCGTAACACAGTCGTAATTGTGTAGTATGTTCGTACCATTTCCTGGATTACATGACATCATCCGAATCATACGGCCCTTTTCCGAATAATATAAATTAGACAATACTGACCCACAGGGGTGGACTGTTGGACTACAGTAATTGCTTATACAAAGAGCGCATACAGAAGACACACTATAGCATGACCCCGTGCATGTATTGGAATCTTTGAAAATATGTGACGTATCGTGGCCACGTGGGTTAATGTAAATGGATAATCATGGAACGTATCCCGAATTCAACGTCACCGACTTCTGAGTGATGACATCTAGTGCGGCCTGTACCACCAGTTGAGTGTAAATATTCAAAAATGTTGTATACCATTGAAATAGACAAAACTGGTGTGGCCCTCGTGTTGTCCCGTTAATATACGATATGAAGGAATGACGTCAAGAATGGCCCAGATCCCCACTATTCACCATAACAACACCCCTATCCCGAACCCTAAGCCCAAACCGTACCCCAGATCTGCTCTTGCCCACGGGAAAAGCGTCCTGAAACAAAATGTAGTGTTCTTGTCGAAAATGTTTGGCCACACCTAAGCCCACATAGTCCATTGGTCTAGTGTTTAAGATCTATTACACGCACAGGGTGAATTTTTGTAAATTCGTTTATGCACTGCCCGGCGCCAAAGGCAACTAGTTGGTGAAGTACATGGGCGCGCCATCCCACGGTAGGGGTGCCGCAGAACATTTCTGGGCCCCTAACATGAAAAGCGCCAAAAAATAACTTCGACGCCATTCGTGCGCAAACCCGACCAAGATCCTATGCCCTAGTCCTGAACAATAAAACACTCGTATAAACATTATTAATTGACTAACCGGTAGTTTTTTAGAAGCTCAGCCGGCCAGAAAAGGTTTGGCACAAAGGTGCAACCCTTACCGCGGGTTGACTCGGACACCCCATACGAAAGCAGAATCCAACGAGCCCAAACCACTAATTGGGTTATAGTATATTTTACCTTTTTCTAGGCTCTAGGACAGGCTATCACTGCTGGGATCTTGACGTATAGATATCGGGGACACTGGACTATGATATTAATCCGCGTGCGCGAAAAGTGACTTAAATGGTTAGCTCCCTCACTTGTCACCACCAACACAACCGGTCGACCACAGATCGTCAACGAATATTGCTATGAAGATGGCTGTTGGAGTGCTATCTTGTCATGTACCCGGGTGTTACGTATACAACCCTAACCCATTGCCGTGGTCCACCCTCGATAGCGTACCTCCCCCTTCGCAACTCTGCCATATCTCCTTGTGATTACAAAGGTTTTTAATGAAAAACTATAACCGCCGTAGTCCCAGGATCAACACGAGGTGATTGTGTGAAAGGAAGACCTTGACAACACGAGGTGGTTGTGTGAAAGAAAGACTTTCACCATGCTTTCGACCAACAATAACACTAGATTAAAGGACGAATGTTTGTCAGCCAATAAGGGCGGCGACGCTGCGCACACGGTGTAGACTTTGTTTGGGTAAGCGTTCAGGCTAGGGTTAGAGTGAACGTTGGGGTTGGAGTTACAATAAGAGTTAGGAATAGTTTGGTCGGCCGAGAATCTTTTCGTGTTCATTTTCAAAGTAGTCATACGAATTCAAACAAACAAAATGAATCGTTCACGTAAATCGTTTGCTCATCCCTGAATTGTTTTTGTGCCACCACCGGCGAAACGCCCTCCATGTGAGTGACAAATGGAACTCACCTTGAGGATCGTTGCAAAGGCGCCGTTCTGGACGGCGTGCCCAGCAGGGTACGATGGGTGCGCTGGCGACCCCTCCTTGACCGACTGTGGATAGAACAGAGCAACAATAAGATCAAGGGCCGGTATGTCGGTGCACCCAAGTACACGATGCGGCAACACATGAAGTGCAATATGTTTACGCTGCCATGCCATTTCAAATCCCTATCTAGACTGTAGGTTTTTCGCTCTCTCCCTACCCCGCCAACACTCTACCTGTCAACAAACTACTCCCAATGGCCCACTCTTCGATATGTGTCCACATATTTGGTTCGTCGTAAGGGATAGTGTTAGTTGTCGGATGCTTCGGACAAACGTAACATCACGTTCCAACCCCAAACCCCCGTCACAGGTACGGCGGAATCCATTTCGATGCAGGTTCAGTGCTACACATGTCTACATTACGCAGGGTTCTGACTGCAAACGCGTATGCGCGCCTTCCAATCGTGGTTTTGAAAGGAGAGCGACGTTTGAGGTTCCTGCCCAGAAACACAATTTCGGGAGCTGTTACTGGGAATCGGTCAGTTGAACAGAAGGAGCCTACCCATCCCATAGACAAATAGATAGCGAAGAACAAGGGTCCACCAACACCTTGCCGATTCATGCTAAGGTGCCCGCAAGAGTTCTCTATGTGCGGGTCATACGTAGACAGCTCTTCGAAAGCTGAGTACAACGCACGCACCACCCGACCAGATTCTCGTATCTGGCCCGTCCTTCAGAAGCAGCATACGGTCCAGAGGGTTGTAGCTAAAGTGTATATGGGGTAATCCCTGAGGTATGTGGTATCAGTTATTCGATAGAGGCTTTGCTCACCTGCGACAGAAGATAGATATTCTCCGTTGGCTTTAATGACATCAGGTTGCGCTTCCCTGAGTCCACCTTCGCATCGCCCTGATTGTATTTCCCACTCCCCTCGTTTTTCATTGCGTTCACCTTTGAATTGTGGTACGCCACTCTTCTCAACAATTCCTTGTTCTTGAGAAGCGAGGGGTGGAAGTCTACTTCGATCTTATCGTTGAGGACGTTATGGAGTGTGCCGGCGACTGCCTGTCTCACCCAAAAAATTATTCAAGACGAAAACGGCGAGGGGCGAGAGAGTCAGTTCATGCAGTAGATACTTCGGATACATTGCTGTGTTGGTTTTACGAGGCGATGACGTGCACAGAAAGAAGAAAAAAACTTTCATGCTGGGTCACCGGTTGTGGCAATAGTACGTCCGATCGTTGTCTCGACGTTGGACCGGGGGTACATAACGAAGAACAGATACTGATCGACGCCTTTTACTCGAATTATATTCAGTGTAGTTATGTTCAATCCTTTGTTCATTACGCATAGTGGCGACAACTCACCTCCGGACGTGGGAATAAATGCACGTTCCACTTTTGGTACCACGAGGACCTCTGAGCCACTTCAGCGGTCCCGAGTAGCCTCAGCACGTGGGAATTACCGTAGTTCACGAAACCTTTCTGGCGGCCTTCGCGGGAGTACGGACCGTTAAAGCCGTCCCTGCTGATGGCTCCTTGCTCGAGGAGAACCATGGCGCCCCGAAATGCTTCTCTGGAATATTTGAGAAAACGTGACGTGGTTTCACATGAGTCCTGCTTCAACAAACGAACTACCATTTTGTTGTCTATCTTTTATATTGGGTTGCTGTCATTCGTTTATCTCTTAGGTGTGGGAGGGAGTCTCCACTGTGGGTTGACATGGTATCGACGGCACTGACGGTATTCCTATGTCCTCACTTATAATGGTGCTGCATGCAACAGCCGTGGTATTACTCCATGCAATAGTCCCAATCTTGCTACACGAAATAGCGTTATTACTCCGTGTAATGACCTTTTTCTCACACTTTTAACTTCCGGCTTTTGGACCAGCCGTGGTCACAGGTGCCTTCCCTTTTGCCACCCGGTTCTTGCCTTCAAATTTTTATCGCGCATAGGGTTCAGCAATCAAACTGCTGGTCGAGTTTTCATCGAGTGTTGCTAACTCACGCTCTCGCGCTTTCCGCGAGTCAATTTTTGCACAACAAAATTCCCAACGAATATTTACGAGTATGCACTCGGCGGGGCTCGAACTCACAAAACTGATCTATAACAGGCTCGAGGATAACCTGATACGCCACCGGCTCGACCGCCATGTTATTTGTACGCGATTTCACGTTTTACCGTATGACCACGTTACATCCAATTCCTTGCCCTGGTACAAGAAAAAAATGGGTGCGCTCGGGAAGAAGCGAGTAGCACGACAACCACACCACCGTAAGAGCGACGGTGACACCGTCTGATCGCGTCCCCGATCGCGCCCCGTTGATCTTATCTGGAATTTATGCCGCTACGCTGCCGGTCTTAGCGTTATCCCCATTTGCATCTGCGGCCTCAAACCTTTACTTTATCTACCTGACGGCACTGCCAACCACTCCGCCTAGCTGTTGCCGTCGAAACAACGTGGTGTCGTGTCACCATTGAACAATGTGTCGGGTACGATTTGTTCCCGTCCCGAAGGAATACCTCGTCCGAAGGGGCAATGAAATACCGAGCCCTTCTCTGGGCATTGCCACGACACCCGACCCGTCCACCACGCGAAGATATATGGGATTTTTTGCATATCTTCTCTTCTTCCATATCCCGGAATTCCGGAGTGCACACGCTACGCGATGTGTATTTGACGGCATGTCCCTGATTTTCGTTTTCTTGCCTCGCGCGTTTGACGAAACTTCATTCCGTGGGATACTCCAATTTTATGGCTGAACTATATGAAACTGCTGCGTCCCAGGTAGTATGGTGACAATTTTCTCAACTACAAGTAGCTTTCATTGACTAGCGCTTCGCCACGCGTACCTAAAGGTTTTTAACACGCTCCCTTGACGGCATGTCGTTGATATACTTACCGTCCGCGTCTGACGAACGGTCAATGCGTATGACACACGTACGTATTCCGTCGCAACCTTACATTAAACGGTCGCGTCCTAGCTGGCATGCTTGGAGTTGTCCCGTAGCTTAGACCGACAAGCGTTACACCAGGTGATTCTAGTACACTAGAACACACTCGACGATTTGTGTCGTCCACCCACAAGGAGTGGACCCGCTCTATTAACCGCGACACGTCGTTCTGGAAACGATAGTCGGGCGCAAATATTCGCTCTGACTCGCGCGAAAAAGAGTGACGAACGTAGTAGGGGCCAATAACATGATACCGCACGCCCCCGTTGCTGGGACATGCGCCTAACTCCACGGTGTACTAAGACGGAGCGCTCGGGATCTGCCGCCAGCGTGTTAACAACCCCGCGCGCATCATGCAAGTGTTTGCAGTGATTCGAGGGCAGGCACATTTAATTACGACACCTACATCGTAGGCAACTGAGCAGGCCGGTTTGGAACCGCCAGAACCAGATTAATGTTTCCTGAAATAGGTAGGAGAACACCGTGGACAGCACCACACTAACCGTGAACTGCTGGAATAAGTGGTCGTGCGCAATGCTATTAGCCCCTCGACTTAGATCTGGCGCCAAACGACCGTAGTATGATATAACACGTCGTGGAACCCATGTACGAGGTTACCTAGGGGAGTCTCGGACTGTTTTACGTTAGGCATCGTTTTCATCATCCAACTCGGGATCCGTAACCCGTCGTGTCGGTACCTTATGCTGATATTACCATACTATGTTTATGAAAATCCCGTCATCATACATCCACCCGTGGTTGGTTGCGAAATGTTCTTCAGATCGACTTTTCGTGAACGTACGCATATAATAACTATGACCCTATACAACAGCTATACATGTTTAGTTGTCGACCTAGTGGGCTCCAGCCATACATCGGGGCACCGCTCGTCGAAACTGCCGCGATGACATTCTGGATCAGCCCGCTCTCACGTCACTATGTGGTGAGGTATGTATCCAGCTCTCTGTTCGTGAGGGTTGCATTTCTGTTTTCGACGCTGGCGTTGCATTTTCCCGTAAGAGCTGCTCCAATATTCGTCCACTGGCTATAATTGGTAATCACTTTCGAGAATCCTGTCGTGAAATTTACAAAGCCGAACATAGACGATTGAACCATCCGGCCCTTGCCATCGGTACTACCGCGCCCCCCTGTATTACGTTGAATAATAATTTCCACGACTAAGCCAGCCACATCGTAGTCGGTTCTACTCCGGTTATGTGATCGTGCTGTCATAACCCCGCACACAGTACACACGTAGATATGTGCCTCGAAGCATACTTATGTTGGCTGGCCGAGTGCATTCTCCATCCATACACACCTGTTACCATATATATACAAGAAAATACCTGGTGCACTTTTTTCTTACCTCAAATCGCGTCATGCATACTGTGTGACGATACTGGGTGAGATAAATCCTTGTGCCTGGTATAGAATCCATGCCCCCGTGGTCATCATTGCGTATGTACGAGTACGCTTCACCTTTTTTTGACTGGTTTCAGCTCAACTCAAAACAGTTTACCCTCAGTGACATTCTGAACATGCCGTGGTCACAGGTATCTTGCCTTCTCCCCGCCTCGGTGCGTGCCATGGCGCGTAGGGTCCGGCATTCCCACCTTCAAACTTGGTGGTCGATTTCATCTAATTTTCCCCAACTCACGTTCTGATTCTCTCCGCCTATCAATTCGTATCAAGAGGGCCGCTTACGGGGCTCGAACAAATGACCTCACCCTCAATGGCGACGCGATTCACTATTACATTGAGTCACCAGGGACGCCGGCCCTATTTATTGAACCTATATGATAAAAAGAACACCTCCGTCGCCTTTGTCTTGTGTTATCTTGGTGCCTCATTCGTATACGCCTGCTATGCGTGTTAAACGTGCTCCAGGATGATTTGGCATCTATTTTCAACACGATACCGATAGCAAGATACGGTATGTCGTATTACCACCATACAATATATGCATCCGTACCGACATATCTCACACATACACGGTGCGCCAAATTACTCTCGTGTGAAACTCCTTCTGATCAGACGAGCTAAGATCCATACGCGTGAGCTACCAAGCAACTGCCGGTCTCCATTACATGCACCTGATCTCGTGTCCATACGATATGTATTTACCTCGTATTGCATTATATATCTAGGTACATGTATATAGATTTGGACGACGGTACCTGGTCGGGCATGTGTATGCACTCAACAATAGTGTCCACCCGGTTAATAGCGTATTTATCGTGCTCGGTTCCCAGGTATGTACCATCCTCTGCATATGTCGCTGGTATGCACATCTACTATCCGCACGTATTTGCTCATCTGTCATACGATGTTGCATGCCGAATGATATAACTATTTCGTGTCGTCTACTGCGCGATTGATACCAGGGCTTTTCACGGGTCATGACCTGACCCGCGGGTCGGGTCACGGGGGTTTCAAACTGTCGCGGTTCCGGTCGGGTCGGGATTTTGTGTTAGAAAACCACACGGGTCGAATCGTGTCGGGTCAAGACCTTTTGAAATATCACGGGTCGGGTCGAGTCGGGTCGACTCGGGTCGGGTCGGGTCAGATCGGGTCGAGAGGTTTTAAAAAATCACCCGGGTCGGGCCGGGTCGGGTAAATAGGTGTCGAAATCTCGCTGGTCGCGTCGGATCATGACGCGCAAGATATGGGTCACTCGCGGGTCAAGCCACGATGACCCGCGGGTTGGCGAGGCTGAGCCCCGGGTCGAACCCGCGGATCTGGCCTGCCGATGCGCCTTTTTCACACTTACAGATGCCTGCTGGAGGGTCCTTGTCGTGCCAGCACCTCGCGAGTCGGACCCGTGGATCCGACCTGCAGGTCGGAAAATGATACAAAAACTCCCGCTTCTTGCATGAAAGCCTCTCTCATGCCGATACTCCGATCGAATGTTATTGTAGCGTCCAGAACCATCAACCAGACAGCAACTTCTCGTACCAGGGATAACATATTACTACGCAAACTTCCGTGTTAGACGAAGCCGTAGGTACTATTCAGGTATATTGCCATCCACCCACGTCCACAAAAACAAGCCTGGCCACAAACTCTGCCTGCAATGCAGGGTGCAACAATAAACACGACAAAATGCAGTACAAGAACCCACGTACGACGTATACGTACACGTTGGATACCCGGTGAGAAGTTTATCATACCAGTACGAAATGTTATCAAACGTTAAAAGGCCAGGGCAGTCGTCGTCGAAGCAGCACCAGCAACAAGCACGAGCAGTAGGCCCCGGATCCTCC
This sequence comes from Undaria pinnatifida, assembly GCA_012845835.1. Classification (NCBI taxonomy): domain Eukaryota; class Phaeophyceae; order Laminariales; family Alariaceae; genus Undaria; species Undaria pinnatifida. The sequence goes on along the minus strand of JABAKD010000008.1, from coordinate 16,431,497 downwards.
CGGATTTCAACCCCTGCTGACAGATTCATCGCACCTGTTGTGAGCGTGAGCTTGCTGCCGGAGGCGGCTCAGCTAGGCTGCTTGCCGGGGCCGGAGGGTAGATAAATAGAGTAGCTAACTCGAGAATGATGAAACCAGAATGAAAAGTGACAAAACGTAAAAAAGCAAGAGCAGTCGTAGTCGAAGCACCACCAGCAGCCCAGCAGCAGCTGCACTGGTAGCAGCAAGCACCAGCAGAAGACAACGCATCCTCGCGGATCGCAGCCCCTGCTGATAAATCCACCGTCCCGGTTGTGAGATTGCTGCAGGAGGCGAGTCAGCGAGAGGCTGCTTGTCGGGATCGGAGACTGCATAGGTAACTGGCTCGCTCGTCGGGTTGCTCGTCGGGTCGACCCGGTGGTTAGCGCTACGGGCGTGGCGAATTACCCATGCGTGGGTTGCGGTTTCTTTTCATTTGGTTTTGCCACACACCACATAATAATGCTGTAAACAATGTCGGTAAAGAAAACAGATAGCACCACTGGCTGGGATTAGTACGAGGGAACCAAGCCAACTAACCGACCAAGGTACATATCCAGTCATGTTTGACCCGTGATATTTCGACTTTGACCCGTGAGATATACCGCGGGTCCAGTCGACCCGACCCGCATGAAACCCGAACCTCACGGGTCGAACAGGGTGTGACGGTCGGGTCGGGTGGGCGCAACAGGCTTCAAACCTTCGCCGGTCGGGTCTGGTCGGGTCTGGAGCTTTTCAAAATCTCACGGGTCGGGTCGGGTCAGGTCAAAAGTTTAAAAATCTTGCGGTTCTGGTCGGGTTTGGCCAACACGTTTCGAAATTTTGGCACGTCGGATCGGGTCAGTCGGGTCGGGTCAGCTGACCCGTCCCGACCCGATCCGACCCGAGAGGTTTGACCTGAGCCGTGAAAATCCCTGATTGTTACCAGCCTGTATGCGCTGCGCGTATGTTAATAGTATATATTTGTCACATTAGAGCGTTTAGCAGTTGGATTTGACGGTGAGTGGATGATAAATTGGCCCTACATGTACCCATTCGCCCAAATATATCATATATTTCGAGTTCCTGGTGGCCTGCAGCAAATATGTTTAAAGTGTTTCTATTCGATCGACAAATATTGCGCTAGCGAATGCAATGCGCCACCCGTGTAATCGCTCTGCTGAGATGCTGCTAACAAACGGACTGCCGTACGTAGAGTGTATCGCATGTGCGTCTGCTGCACGTTCGGCAATTCCTCCTGGTAGAGCTTTGATGCGATTGTAATAAGCAGTGCCGCCCAAGCAATAGACGAAACGCTGTTTCCCATTAAAAACGATCACGGTCTTCTCTCATAATGAACGCGTAAAATATTCCGTTTGACACATTTTCTGTAGAATTACGCCCTTTAAAAGTCTCGTTGTCAGAACCGTTTGGCGTTAAAATCATAATGCTATACCCTTCCCGTCTTGGGATGGCACGTTTAAATCGCCCCGCGGGTGTTATTCTCATTGACACCCCTGTTAACGTATTACGCCGTTGTGACCCTATCTATGTATTCGGTAACCTGGATACGTCAGCCTTTGCACTTTCCTTCCTTGTTGTGAGATAGTACTCAGATTGATACGCCCCTTCAAATATGACTAACTAATGTTACGTATGAACGCTTCCGTGCAAGCGGGGCAATTCGCCCTACTCTCAAAACAGTTGATTTTGAACTCTCCGCTCTGCCGCTCGCCACCCGGATCCTAGAGAACGCACGCCTGGGACACGCCCGCCCCACACATCAGCCCTCGGTGTCCCCGGTAATACAACGGCAACTCCGCGGGTGGGGGCCATGAAAAGCGTCTCCGGGGGGCGGCTCGCCCTCTCCCTCGGGAGGTAGAGAATCGTAAGAAAGTACAAATTCCACTTAGCCCCTGGCGTACGACAGGTGGACCTCTGTGGTGCATACGGTGCTGCCGTTGTGGGTTGGGTGGTACGTACTGCTCCACTGCTGTTGTACTGCTGTGGTGATAGGGTTGGGTGGTGGGTGGTAGATGCTTGGTGGATGAAGACTCAAACGTCCCCCGGAAATGTGGACAATCGTAAGAAAGTGCTAGTTCCACCCAGCTCCTGCCGTACTACCCAGGTGTACGGCTGTGGTGCGTACTGCCGTACGGTTGTGCTGCCGTTGTGGATTGGTCGGTATGTACTGCTCCACTGCTCTCGTACTGCTGTGGTGGTGGGTTTGTCCCTGGGCGAGTTGTGAGTGGTGGGTGCTTGGTGGGTAATGGCTCGCGCCCTCCCCCGGAAGGTGGGAATCGTGAGACCCATCCAGCTCCTGCTGGCGTACCGCTGTGGTGAGTACTGCGCTACTGCTGTGCTGCCGTTGTGGATTGGTCGGTATGCACTGCTCCACTGCTTTCGTACTGCTGTGGTCCCTGGGCGAGTGGTGAGTGGTGGGTGCTTGGTGGGGGATGGCTCGCGCCCTCCCCCGGAAGGTGGGAATCGTGAGAAATTGCAAACCTCATCCAGCTCCTGCTGGCGTACCGCTGTGGTGCGTACTGCACTACTGCTGTGCTGCCGTTGTAGATTGGTCGGTGCGTACTGCTCCAATGCTGTCGTACTACAGGAGTGGTGGGTTGGTCGGTGGGTGGGTGGTGGGTGGTGGGTGCTTGGTGGGTGACGGCTGGCGATCCCCCACGAAACGTGGAGAATCGTACGAAAATGCAAATTCCACCCAGGTCCTGGCGTACCACCCAGGTGTACCGCTGTGGTGCGTACTGCAGTACTGCTGTGTGCTGCAGTTGTGGATTGGTCGGTACGCACTGCTCCACTGCTGTTATACTGCTGTGTTAGTGGGTTGGTCGGTGGGTAGGTGGTGGGAGGCGGGTGTGCAGATGGGTGGGTAGAACGTGTGGTATAGTTTATGGGTGTGTTATCGTGCGTGCGTGTAGGAGATGGCCCGGTTATTTTGTTTTTAATACATACCATACCACACCACCCCAATTTCACTGCTGTACACTGCTTCCCATTGGGGGTGTGTTTTCGTGCCTGTCTGAGATTGCCCAGACATTATGTTTTTACGTATTCGGAAATTTGGACTTGATAAAATAGCAAATTTGACAAACGTTTATTTTGGATATTTTCGTTCGGCTTCGTTGGCAAGGTTTTGGAAGTGAGATTTGGCATTTCATTTGCTATTTTAGGCCAATAACGCCAACGCAAGGGTGTATACATACAAGCAGCAGCAGCAATCTGTTTATCTCCGCTATACCGGCCGGCACTGGCATACCTCATTCAGGAGTACCACTAGCTTAAATCACGGAACCAGATATATATGGTCTGTCTTGCGGCGTAGGTTTTGCATTTTTCGCGTATCTAGTGTCTGGGACTTGGTCTGACTGCTCAAATTGACGTTCGTTGTGTTTTTTTCCTGCAGTTGTGGTAGGATTCTTCCACTTAATACTAAACAAACCGAATTATTCCCTTACCTTTCAGCGCTCTCGGCGCATGTCATGCCGTCCGAATCCTTCTCCGAAATCAGCCAAGGTCTGGCTACTACCTTAGCCACTAGACCTTTTCCTTACAAATTTTGTACGCCTTACAGGATAGACATGATACTGATGCATTCCTTCCACAACCGTCAGATTTGTCCCCTTTAAGGATTTATAGTTTCCGCGCACAGATTGAGTACCCCCGCCCTCCTCACCCCCCCACTCCCTTTTGCTTTACCCCAGGCCCCACGCCCTTAAAACTTCCGCCCTCCCCCCACCGCTTATACGATTTACGGGATACACTTGATAAAACTAATGCATTTCCCTCCAAAGATGCCAGATTTTGTCCCCCTCAAAAACGGTTTTTATGGTTTCCGCGCACAGACTGATTGACATCACCCTGTTGACCCTGGTACAAGCTACACTGCTGTAGCTCCGAGGGGAGTCGCCGGCCTATATTCTTATTGAGGACACACACCTAGTAATACGCGCGATCGCAGTATCACATACAGGTTGCAAACACCAGTTTCGACGAAATATTCGATCTCACAGCTGGAGGAGTGTATATGGATTGTACCTATCGATTGATTATATTATATATTTCGTTCAAAATGCGGTAAACCACACTACCCACCTATTACGTAGGGTATCCCGTACATACCGTCTGCATGATCGACTCCCAAACCTATGCCAAACGAAGTATGACTAACGAAGTAACGTAATTGAGCGAGTGTACAATAAGCGTTCCTTTCAAATAACTGACGATTCGCATTTCTCCCTTTCGTGCTCAATGGCGGTGACATTGCATGACCACATCACGCCGCCTGTTGTATTTGGCAATACGTATCTCTTTTTTGTAATTAGCGATGTCAGAAAATAATGGTAACTACATGTTTGTACCTATCAATTGAAATATTTTATCTTTCGATCCATGTACAATAACAAATTATGAAGCTGCAACACGTTGTTTACTACACCTAAAAACTGGATTGCAAACTACATCTAACATCAAACCTTGTTACACCTAAAAAATGGGTTGCATACTACATCTAACATCAAACCATCTAGAATAATAAGCATTACCAGGCAGATGATATAAAGGGATGTCTTCTTGCTACAACCGTCAGATTCGTCCCCTTCAAGGGTTTATAGTTTCCGCGCACATATTAAAATGTCCCGTCCGCCCCGCCCCGCCTCCCCTCCCCGATCCCTTTTGTTCAAACGCCTCACCTAACATAAAAAAACCCATCAGAGTAGTAAACACTACCAACCAGCAGATATCATCTCTCACGCCATTATCTTTCTAGCCATCCATGACGTAACTTGCATTTATCCTCTCCGCCCTCCCCACTCCAAAGCCCCCCTCCTTCCCTACAACCTGCACGATCTCCTCGACCTAGCACTGCGCGTATAGAAACCCCTTCATTTATGATTAATACCCGCGATCGGAGTATCACACACAATGCTCCACAGATGAGTTTCGACCAAACCCTTGATCTAACAGCTGGAGTGTAGTTTAATATTTTATGTGACCTAAACGTCTTGGATACCCTTCCCTCTCCCCCCCCCCCCTCTTTTTGTTTTTTCCCTCGCTCTCTCTTTCTCAAACTCGCCACCTAATATCGAAATCGGCCAGAAGTAATAAAACCTTCCACGCACTGTATATCACATTATCGTTTTATAGCCATCCATGCCGCTGCTGCAATTCCCAACCCCCACCGCCCTCAACACCTCCTCCGTCCCCAACACCCGCACCATCGCCTAGACCTAGCACCACGCGTAACGCAAACCCCTACATATATGCGACCTAAGACCCTCCCCCCGCCCCCCCCCCCCCTCACCCACCCCCCACCTCCCCACCTCCCGAACTCACCCCCACCCCCTCGAACACCCCGCCCTCTACTTACTGGTTGTACGATTTACAGGATATACCTTATAAACTGGTGCATTATTTCCAAAACCGTCACATTTTTCCCCCTACAGGATGTATATTTTGTTCGCATAGTTTGAGCTGCCCTGCCCGTCCCCCCCGCCCCCCCCCCCGTTTCCCGTGCATTCTTCCGAAAACTGTCAGATTTATCCCCTTAATGGATTTATAGTTTATAGGCACAAATTGAGCTGCCCCACCCGCCCTCCCGCCCCTTCCCGGTCCCCTCCCCCCCCCCTCCCCCCCCCCTCCCCCCCCCCCCTTTTATTCAAAATCAGCCCCCCAGGTCCTTACAATTTTCGCCCTCCCCTCACCGTTCATTCGACTTACAGGATTCACCTCCCCCCCGCCCCTCTTTGAACAGAATCAGACCCCCAGGTCCTTAAAAACTCCGCCCTCCCCTCACCCGTTATTCGACTTACAGGATTCACTTGATAATAATCTGGTGCATTTTATTTTACAGCGGTCAGATTTTGTCCCCCTCAGAAACGGGTTTTTACAGTTTCCGCGAACAGACTGACTATCATCGCCATGTTGACCCTGATAGCTACAGTGTAGTTGCAAGTGGAGTCGCCGACCTATATTTTTAATGAGGACACACAATCCGTCATACGCGCGATCGGAGTATCACGCACAGCTTGCAAAGATAAGTTTCGACAAAATATTTGCCCCCACAGCTAGAGTGTATATTATTTTTACACTTTTTAAAAAATGTATTACGTTTCGTCCACGGTCAACCGCGGTTTTGGTTTCACTTTCTTCCTGTCTATTTCTCGCTTATCCACAGCACCGCAGCCAGTTCTCTCTACTATACACAACCTCCATATTTAGGTTTTCTATGGAGTGCACCAACACCCAGTCTTCAGAATTACCTGTCCGCAAAACCACACCCCCACAATAATTTTCAATGGCATATGTTTCATATAAATGTCGCCCTCAACCTCTTGGTACGGTCCAGTCTTTACTTTCCCCTTATCTTAGTCACGTCCTTTTTGCGCATCTACTATGGAGGACGGGGCCGTCGAAAAGGAGGCCCCGCCCGACTATAATACAATGTTTTGATCCAATTCAACCTATTAATATATGCATATCGTAGCATTTCTCGTGGGACTTGATATCATTCAGAACACGTCCTCCCTCACCCGTCTCTCCTTTGTTGTATGTAGTAATGTTCAGACTAACCTCTGTAAACACAATCCTTTTTTGTTTTACCTATTAATAAGTCACAAGTTAGTTGATGATTGATAACATATTATAAAAGTGGAAATACACTCCTGCTGTGAGATCGAGGGTTTTGTCGAAACTCATATCTCCAAGCTGTGTATGATACTCCGATCGCGCGTATTACGGGTTGTGTGTCCTCAAAGAGGATGTAGGTCGGCATATATTAGCCAAGACGTCATTACGTAAGGTAATACTTTAAAGTGGAATATATCCACGGAAGATGTCATCAAGATACCGACATACCAGGTACCAGAGTACCTATTTTCGAAGTTCATCTTCCCTCGTCATCGTCAGTAGATCTCGGATCAGGATATAGATCTTTCTGTGTTGCTGAAATATACACGGGTTGTAATAATATGAAAACTCAAAAAAAAATTGATGAGCAGTGGGATTTCTGAACCCTATGCGTGATGAAAATCGAGGGGAAGGACCGGGGGGTAAAAGGGATGACACCTGTGACCACGGCTTGTCCAGAAGCCGGAAAGAGGACGTGAGCAAAAAAAATATAAAATATAAAGTATGTACTTGTATAGGAGTGGGAAGGTCGTCGTTGGATACGTGTAGTACCACTTGCTACCACTTGTTGAATATTGCTGAGAAGCATATGTGTGTCGTGATATAGAACTGATTGTCAGTATGTACTTGTAAGATCGGAAACGTCCTTTTGGGAGCAAATGTTCCGGAAGTTGTGGTGATCACCATTTCACGTAAGAAGAAGCTAGCTGGGTGTCGTTTGGAGTCGTCTCGAGTCAAAGCGCGAGACGGCAAGCCAACGGGGTCGGGTGAGACTGATGTAAGCGAGTGTGAGGTTAATACAGTCAGGTGACGGATTGGTAGGCGGACAGTGAAAACGAAGAATAAAGAAAGCTCGACTTCACAGGATCCATGAATTATATTTCTTGACCATTTCTCGAACCCACAGAAAGCGTTATCTCGTCAGATTGAAGAACCTGTAGATATATTACTACCATACAGAAATTCGTCTAGGGTGGTCGAGCAGCTCAGGCTGGCTCGTTTTTTACGGGGCCTGTTGGCCCGACTCGCCCTTTTCGTTCAGACCTCATGGCCCGACTCGCTTCTTGCTAGTTGCCTGTCTGTACATTGGCAACTAGCTTTTTTCATGCTTCTTGGCCCGACTAGCTTGCCCGACTAGCACAAGCTGCCTTCTGGCTTACTAGCCCGTTGAGCACGCAACAGGAAACACACGAGCATGGTCAGCTGACATCCCTCGATATCTCTTACAATACGAACCTCGCCATACAGTAGGAGGGGGCCAGCTGTTGTTCTGCTCTGCTTGCCTGATTCTGGTGGTGGTGCTACTGCTGCTGCCTCGCTGCAATAGAACCGTCTGTAGTGGAAGGCCAATGCTTTGGCTGTCTTGCGTGATGCTCGGGTGTTTTCTGTGGTCTTGCGTTTTTGTAATTCATTTGGGGACTCCAATTTAGTGGCGACACGCGCCACCTCAAAATACCAGCTCTACTAAGGACTATTGGGAATTGAGCTATTCGCATTAAGCTATGTTCTCGGCATTTTAGAGGGCAGGGGCACCATTCAACCGGCACCAAGAAAACAGATGCTCGAGGAAAAACAAACAAAGTCGAAGCAAAAATATGTACTCGATACGGCTATGCAGCAGAAGAGCAGCAACACAGCGAAGAAAGCAAGAGATCAGCGCCTGGTGCTTGGTCCCTTCGTATCACTCAGCACTGCGCCGTACAGGCTCTTGCGTCCATGTGTACCGTGCTGCTCTGCGCTCTGGGCCTGGTGCTGTACAGCAGCACGTTTTGGACGAGAAGCAAAGGCATTGCACTATTCACCTGCCACAAAGCTTTCAACGTTTGGGGAGTATAGGTATTCGGCAACCCAAAAACCGGCATTGAGTAGGACACCGGCACTACTATTGGAAATTTGATGTCAATGTTGCAGTCATTGAGAGCTGTAGTCAGTCGTGTCTAGCGAACTTACCTGCAAAATGAAGAGCAGTGGTTCAACCGGCACTGCTGTAGAGTCGTGTACTCTTCTACCAGGTACGTATTAAAATACCTATTTAAGCCTGACGATATGCCCGTATATATTTTGAGTTGTTCGTCGACGACTTGTACTCTACTAAATCGATAACTACACATTGAAACGGACAGGAAACGGGACGGTGACCGACAGGTAATATCGGAGGACGGTGTGACGTCTTACAATGTTGGCATGATGAACATATTTTAATGTGCTTTGCTACGTATTTCGACATAGCAGGCCACCAGTAACGATCTCCGATTTTATCAAACGTAGCTTTGAAATCTAGATGACCTCCAGACGCCACTAGATCATGACACGAGTGGACGATTAATTTCCGTAAAGCTGTGGCCACGACAAGCTGGTCACGGAACGAATTGCGTTTACGCAGATAAACCGGTAAATACGATCGGGAAAATATGTTTTCGTACAAAAAATAATGACTCATATCATGCTGTTCTTGTTTTCGCCATCTGGGACGGGTACAGTCACAAGGAGCTCACCTAATAATTTGGCCGCCCTGATCTTTGGAGCGGTGGGCTGTTCACGTTTGCGAGCTGAAAGCACTCCCTGGTTGGATAGAGCTACGGGCGTAGATCCAACCCACTCTCTAGCCCTAACCCTAACCCCAACCCTAACCCTAACCCCAACCCTGACCCCAACCCGGACCCACAACGGGTATCAAATGGGCGAGACACACGGCTGCGCCACTTTTGAAAAAATGTTTCATTATTCCGATCTGCGGACCACCACAGAGCCCTCGACCGATGAGAGAGGGTGAAGAATACCCTCCAGGATGCGGGCGGCCACACTGTTAGGTCTTCTGGTAACAGGTGCTGTTTCCTAATCGATATACGGACAAAACTTAGAACGTTGTTCTTCCAGTATTTTTTCTGGGTCAATCAACAGAGACACTGCACCAGCAAGAAGTTTGCATCATTCTGTACAAGGTCTACACCTTCGAGGTTTTTTGAAGATACTTGAAAATCGCGGGGGCCAGGTGCACGATACCGTCTATCTCAAGGAACATTTCGGCTGATAGATGCAAGGGCTGGCTCTTGCGGTAATGGTTCTTTTTCCACGTCATCACACAATCGAGACAGCGCGTCGGGTACTACGTTTAATTTTTCTGCGACGTATTTAACGCTAAAATCAACCCTTGCAACGCAATAGCCTAACCAGTAAGCATATTGGACGTATCGTGCATATAGTACAGATGGGTCAATGCTTGATGAACAGTGATCACCGTGAAAGGTTTCCCAAATAGATGCGATCTCCTATGAGCGAGTGTAAGTACGACTCCACAACACTCTATCGTTGACGCAGAGTAATTGCGTTGCCCATGTTTGAATCGTTGACTAAAATACGAGATAATGTCAAGATCAGACTCCGAGTGGTCATTTTTCGACGGCTGAGCGAGAAAAGCGCCACCTCCTATCACACTGGCGTCTACATGCACATTAAACTCAAGCTCATAGTAGGGGAATTTCAAGACTGGGGCGGACACCAGCAAACGTTTGATGTGAGCGAACGCGGCATCTTGCGGTTCACCCTAGACTTTCTTAACGCGTGATCTAGTTGCAAACTCTTTACTGGTGAGATCAACTAGTGGTTCGGTTACTTCGGCGCAATTCGTCACGAAACAACACACAACATTCGTCACACCTAATACGGAACGAAGATATTTGATGCAGGTCGGAGTAGGTAGCTCTTGAATAGGTTTGATACGATATTTCCCCAATGCAACCCCTTCAGCAGAAATAACATGGCCTAAGTATGCAACCGATTTAGCACTAAACGCTAGTTTAGGCGTCTCCAAGTTGGGACGAGCTGCTTGCAACGTTGCGAACACGTTTTCTAACGATTTCAAACTATTCTCCCAGGGTGTGGACAAACAGCAGGGATCGTCCATATAAATGAGCAACTCGGGAGTGTGGCCTAACGTATATAAGCCATTTCGGTGAAAAACCACGGGGCACAACAAACACCAAGCAGCATACGTTTATATGAGTACTTGCCAGAATTAGTGACAGTACTTGCCAGATATATTAATAGTGACAAATGCTGTAGTCTCGACACGATGAGGGTGAACGGGAATCTGCCAATACGCGCTTTGGACGTCAGCGACACTGACAAATGTGGCGCCTCCGACCATGCCAATGTTGTCCTCAAGATTTGCCTTCGGCCAGGTCTTGCGGATAAGGTTTTTGTTGGTTGTACTTCTATAATTAACACAGGAACCAGGTTGATCCTCTTTGCGAGATACGACGGTAACGGGAGATCCCTACGGGCTAGAGCGCTCCTCTATTATATCATCGTTGAGCATATCCGGAACACACTTAAGGATCACGGCTTCAGCGCGCGGTTTAGCTCTATTCGGACGACGACTCACAGGTTTGGTATGAGCGGGAAGGGGAAACGTGTCTTCGGCGATGTTTTACTCACCCAACTCCGTACATGATGACCATAAAACAGGACGGTATTTTGCACAAAAATTCGGAATTGCTGACTGCTGTTCAACGGTGAAAGTAGAGTCTACAAATTATCTGGGTAGTGGCGCAATGATCTCGGCACTTGCTGCTGACTTGTCGGTCGGGGTATTAGGTGTTGCTGCTACAGCGTGCACATGCAGCTGAGCAGAAGATACGACGACAACACTCGACAATTTCCCAATCTCTAACTCTGCGTGTAGGGCAAGAGACGGAAGATGGATTAGCTACGACGTTTTTGAACGGCACCCGATCAATCTAATGCTAGCCACGTGGTGAGGGTGCGAGCTACGATAGCTCGATTAAAGTCGACCGGACGACTGTCACAAGGCATAAAATTTTTAAAGAGTATGCGCGGTTCAAATATAACCTCCGTATCTTGTAGTGGTTTGATTTATGTAAAAGCAGTGATCACGGCACTATGACTGGGGCATAAATCGATATGATTGCACAACTTTTTCAGCGTGTACCTCGGCATCTTTGTGCACTGTGGCCACGGATCACAATAGAGTGGATGAGGTCACGTGGGAACGAGTATCAAGCGACCAATGGGTAGCTGGAATAGTGACCGTACTGGACGAGAAAGTAAAACGTGGATTTTTCTAGTCAAGTATGTGACCCCAAAACGAGACAGGGCATAATTGTCGAGTAATATCTGGTCAAGCCCCAACGATGGGATAACGAGTGCATCATCACGACGTGTGATGTCACCCAGGGTTAGAGACCATTTAAAAAATCCCAAGATCTCGAGCGACGAGCCGTTTGCCGCACTCAGTATCATACATGATGGTAGGACGGATTCAATCGGAGCCTTGCACAAGGTTGGATGTTGCTTCGCAAGCAATTGTGGAACACACGTAATATCGCTTGCTGAGTCAACAGTCAAGCCTGAAACAGCAGGATCATTAACTAGCCAGGGAATACGAATTCGCCTAGACGAGAAAAGAGAGCGACGGATATGTTTTGTTCCGAGACAGCGAAGCGCTGAAAAAGCACGAATTATATTTTCCCAAAACAAATTCAAGGACGTCAGCCGCGAGTTCCACGAATTTCAGGTCAATACTCATCTTTGCAAGATGCATTGTTTGTACTTGTAATATACTATATGGGTGAGTTTTGATTGGGAGGGGTCCCATTTTTTGCCCACAGTAGTAATGATAAGTGTTGAATTTTTGCTTTAAGTGAGGAATTTTGACCTAGATCTAACATCACATCTACTATATAAATAGCAAACCCCTACATCTATGGTACCTAAAGCCCCCCCTCCCCGCCCCCGCCCCCCCCCCGCCACATCCCCCCCCCTCCCCCACAAGAAATATTCATAGTTTCCACGCACAAGTTGATCTGCCCCACCCGTCCCCTCCCCCCCCTCCACCCCTCCCGCCCCCCTTTTGATCAAAATCAGGCCCCCACGTCCTTAAAAACTCCGCCCTCCCCTCACCGGATATTCGACTCACAGGATTCACTTGATAAACTGATGCATTTCCTTCCACAGCTGTCAGATTTTGTCCCCCTCAGAAACGGGTGTTATAGTTTCCGCGCACAGACTGCCTAATATCACCCTGTTGACTCATATAGCTACACTGTAGTTGCAAGGGAAATCGCCGACCTATATCCTTAATGAGGACACACAAGCCGTAATACGCGCGATCAGAGTATCACACGCAGCTTGCAAAGATGAGGTTCGACAAAATATTCGATCTCACAGCTGGAGTGTATTTTCATTTTTATAATAAATATATTACTTTAGTTCCCACTATACTGCTCTGTCATGGGTATGTTTATTATTGGTACTGTAAAGACACCCGTTATGTACCGCTGCATTACAGTCGAGCGCGCGACGTTTCGACCTTGCACCAACTGGAACAGCAGTACTACTATCAATAGCGGTTTCCCTCTTCTGACCACAACGAGGTTCAGAGGGAGAGTTCCTACCGGTAATCGTGTTACACGAATGAGTCAAATTTGTAGCAGTTACGGTTTGTTGTTCTGACCATGTACAATCCGATACACACCCGCTCGTATAGCAGCAAACTATTTCAAAGCAGACACAGGTTGTGTGCTGATACAAGCTACGACCCAATATTCCACTACTAACGGTACTCTCTCTTCTGGTATGCAAGCGGCGCAATTATTTTTTTGACAGAAGAAAAAGCTGACGTTTATCATTTTTTTTTTCAATAAAAATGAATGACGAAACGAAATCAGGGTATACCTACCGTCGAGGCCAAATGAGAGTTTGGGGTTCAACTCGCCACTTGCAACAACTTATCTTCTTGTTTCGCTTAGCGTGGAGGATACGCCAGGTTAGGGCAAGGTTCGACGGCGAATCACGCGACAGTAACGATAGAAGTGCCCCGAGGCAACGAGGGGTGCTTCAGAGGCAAACAGATATTCGACGGTGATTACTTGTGTATGAGTATTAGACGGGGGATTGGAAACCCATTGTGATTTCACGCAGAGGTTCGTGTCCTGCCGACGAGGCTATATTTCAAGAGTATTGAGCGGGGAAACAGAGTGTCCCCTGCAGTCTGCCAATTGAACATGTCCTCGGAAAGGAGTCACTTTCTTAGCCTTTAGAAGAGACGTAGCTTCATTTAATTCCAACAGAGCCCCTGATGCCTTCTGATATCGGAGGCACATGACTTTCCTCTATTTCCTGACAATCCCGAATATAATACGACAACCTTATCATACGAAATCCATCCATACTTTCTCGATTCGGAAAATTGCAGGCCTTTCGAATCCGTATCTTGACACATTTCAGCGGGACACCTGATTAATCGCCTGTCTGCAAACACTCGTCTGTCATCATAACCGACGCAGTCTCCACGACTACGTTTTGTACTACAACACACGATATGCAAGAACTTTGAAACGTATACGGTTCACACAAATCTTCACGAGAAGATCTGCCTACATAACGGTAGAAAATGTAGCTGGGACATATGTTGTTGTTGTTGTTGTCGTGGGTCACAGTGCTCTGAACCCAACCTGTCTACTTGCGTCTGGCGACAAATCCTAGAACCTTTGGGAACGTTGCGCACGTTCTCCTAAAACATTGTCTCTCGGAGTGGTGTCGTTATCGCCGACGCTCCAAGCCACAAGGAAGAGTACAACATCCCGAGGAACCTCAACAAGTCTTCCCAGAGGCTTCCTCGGCTCGTTGCCCGTTGCTCTCATCCGAGAGGAGTGCGAGGGCGCGCCCTTGCACACCTCTCACTCTTCTTTCTGTCCCCATCTCACCCTGAGATTATGTCTCTTTACCAAGCACTTCTATTCGTCCGGTGATCGTCAACACCGTCCATATTCTGCGACTGGTGACTGAGAAGGACGGTTGTTCACACAGCGTTGGACATTCGCACCTCCCTGCGGTGTTCTCGAGTACTAACCCTCTTTGGCGTACAGACGGCAGCCTTTTTGATTGAACCTTTCTCGAGTTCATCTCAGCCATGTCCGTCATCTACGGAGGGAATGTGGACAACCCGGACCAACAGCCCGCTCCCTCTGCCGACGGGACTGTGGTCATCACCAGTGGCGCCGTTGGTGATAACCCCGCCAGCCCCGCTGAACCTGATGGCGATGGCGCTGCCGCAACCAGCGACGGCGCTGCCGCCGAGGAAACCACGGACGCATCTTCCCCCGCAAGCGCCATGGACGTGGACGGCGACAACGCGATAGGTGCTTTCGGCTTCAACCAGGCGAATCTCACTCCGCTTATTTCCGGTCCTTCCAACATATACTACACCGTCAACCGACTTCAGTCCATCGTCAACAAGGACATCGCCAAGTTCGACTCTGGCAAGATTGCGGAGCTGTCGCCGCAAACAGTGGAACTGATGAACCGTCTGGTAAGCTTAGCTAGTTCCGAGTCTAAGTTGCCATCTCCTACCGCTTCTGTATAGCAGCAGGAGACCTCCGCCCTATCATTGGCGCAGACATTCGCTGAAGATTTGTCGCTTACGTATAAGCGTGTAGGCATCACTTCACAGGACGGCGAGCAGGTTCCGCGTCTTACCGGCTCCGCTGACGTCGATGTCACTTCGTTTATACAGCAGTACCGTCTCGTCTGCAGATTTGCGTCAAAGCAGGAGTATCTACTCGTGTGTCTGATGCTGAGTTAGTCAAACCGGAATAGGAAAGCCTTGCTGTTGCCTACTCTGGTTGTTTACCGCCAAAAGACTGCACTGTTCTTTTTCGACTGTCGCGTTGTAACCGAGAATTATTTTTCCGACGACGCAACACTTGAACCTTTCAAGAACATTCTCGTCGCCCGTACTTGAGCTACGTGGAGTGCTTCTGATGGCTCTGTTGTCGTACTAATATGCAACTCATCTGGTGATGGCGTCTACCTTTTACCAGGCCTGCATCTTCGCAATTTGTACACGGCGTCTGTAGTCACCCTTGATCAATTAAATATCAACGCCGTTGCGAACACCCCCGTCTACGACGAGGATGTTCGCCGCGCCAGGTCTGACCTTGCAGGTCCTCTGTCTAAAGCATCTGCCAGATCCATGTTTACCGAGGAGCAGGAGGATGCTGTCCTCGGCTTAAGCGCTAAATTTTTCCCTGTTTTCTCTCTGCCAGTGTCTGAATTAGGACGTTGTACAATTGCCGAAGCGACGTTTCCTGTGCCGGAAAGCACCCGTCCTGTCGATCGTTCTCCATACCGTCACAACCCCCGCACCTCTGCCGTAATTGACAAATGTGTCAACGAGATGTTGGAATGGGGAATTATTGAGGAACGGCCAAGTCCTTGGGGTAGCCCTTCTACTATCGTCGCCAAGAGCAACAGCAGCCCCTGTTTCTGGGTCGATTACTGCCATACCCTCAAACACCACATCATCCGTAAGAGCTGGCCCATTCCCAACCTCGAGTCTCATGGATGCCGTCGGAGACACCGTTAACATTCCAGTCGTCGACATCCTCAGCGCGTTCTGGCAGCTACCCGCGGCGCAGGTGCACGTCGACCGCACCGCCTTTGTGACACCGAGAGGCAAGTACTGTTTTAAGTGCATGTCTTTTGGAGTAGCGAATGCACCGTGGCTGTTTCAACACGTCATATCTGTAGCTTTAGGCCACCATGGCCCTGACTTAGATATCCTCTCGTACATGGACGAATTGGTTTGTATCAATCACACGTTCGAAAGCCACCTCGTTTCTCTCGAGAAAATGTTCGCAGCGTTGCATGTTGCAGGCTTGACACTCAAACCGTACAAAATTCAATTTGGGCAGAAAGACGTCGACTATCTCGGTCATGTTATTTCCGCCCAAGGTATTTCCGTCAGTACCGACCGCATCAAAGCGATTCACGACCTGCCCACGCCAAAATCCATTAAGGACTTACGTTCTGTTCTGGGTATGGCGAATTTCGTCCGTCGGTTTGTCAAACATTATTCGGACCTCACGGCACCGCTTGAGAACTGACTCAAAAGAGCTTCGTCAAACGCACGTGTTTTGAAAAGGCCTGGGGTCCGGCACAAGATGCCGTACTCCAGAAACTCGAAGATGCTTTATCCGAAGGCACTGTCCTCCACTTTGCCGATTTTCGAGATTTTTTTGTCGCTCACACCGACGATTTGGAGCAAGGTGCAGGTGCTTTCCTAGCCCAACCGTTCAAGGGCAGTACCAATGGCAAGGAGCTGGATATTGTCGCGTACTATAGCAAGCGTTTTTCTCGTAGGCAAAGCCACTATAGCCCTACGATGAAATAATGCCTTGCAGTCCTAATGGGCTCTGACCCATTGGCGTCCGTACCTATGGGGTCGACACTTTACGTGTTGTACCGACCACGAAGCTCTCAAGTACTTGTACCACATGAAAGACACGTCCAATATGCTCACCCGTTAGGCAATTTATCTTCAAGATTACGATTTCACCGTCAAACACGTTTCGGGAAACCTTAACGTTGTACCGGATACGGTGTCTCGTATTTCTAGCGAGGTGGACGGAAAACCAATTTCATCCGAGCCGCAACTTGCAGTTATCTGTCGCAACGTCCCCGATGGTCAGCCTTTTCATCCCCCCAACTCTCGTGAATACGAACTGTCCGCTAGCAACTTAGACGAGATGATACCCGTCGAACGCGATCGCGATTGTTTTTTTTTTGCTGGTGCCGTGTCTGTCTACCCCGTCGTCGATGCTGCGAAGTTGCTTGATCATCAAAGAAAATAATGTTTCGGCAATACTTTGACTATCTAGCCAATCTTGCCAAGGCTCGTGTCTCACACCAGCAATCGAAGTCCGGCACAAGTAATTTCTTCATCTACGAAAGTTTGCGTTGCCGGACTTATGTCCCTGCCCGCCTGCGTAGGCGGGACACTTCGTAATCAACTGGTGCTGCCGAACTCGTTGAGAACGCTTGTAATAAACGCTCGCGATGACCTCGACTCGTCAGGCGATCACCTAGCCTTCAAAGGTACCCTCAACAAAGTTCGGGATGGCTATTGGTGGCCCACCATGCACTCTGACGTTGCCGAAAATGTTGAAAGTTGTCTTCCTTGTCAACGACGCAAAACGGCTCCCGGTCAGCTACGCAGCCTACCGGGCACAGACCGGTCACCAGACCGTTTCAAGTTGTTGCGGTGGATCTCGTTGAGTACAAATCTATGTTGGAAGGAAATTGATTTGTCCTGTCTGTCATCAATCACCTCACGCGCTTCATCATTCTGATGCCTATCAAGTCTGAGGAAGCTGCGTTATGATTCGCCATCTTATTGCCCGCGTTCTTTCGGTATTTGGCCCATCGAAAACCCTGTATTCCGATCAAGAGAACGAATTGCAAAACCAAATCGTGGATCTATTACATTGTCTTTGGTTTCAAGAAAACACGTACCACCGCGTACTGTCGGCGAGGGAACTCTGTTCTCGATCGTGTCCACAGCACCGTTTATAATATGCTTGCCATGTATAGCAACTTAGCTTGCGAAGAGGGGGCGGAACCGCACCGTTTGTCCAGCTCGCGCACAACACGGTCTACTCCAAAACGTTGGAGGAGAGTCCCCACGATCTTGTGCTTATGCGCACGGCTACTCTCCCCGTCGATCTCATTCTCGGTGTTCCTTCTACTGATGCACCACAAAATATACTCGACTAATCACGCCGAACAGTAGAAAACCTGCAGCTGGCGTGCGAGTTATCCCGTCGAAATCTACAAGAACGAGCGGACAAGCAAGGTGTTGAAAACAAAAGTCGTATTTCCGCAGTTTTAAAGTGGGCGACAAAGTTTTTCTGCATCGGCCGTATCACGAAACTGACGAACCACACCCCAAGCTCGTTAGCCCTTGGCATGGCCTGTATATCGTCGGAGCTCAGCTCTCCCCTGTTATTCATTGCGTTTCAAAACCGAACGAATCGGCCGAAGTTACGGTCCACTTAGGTCGAATGAAACAAGTCCTCAAACCCAAGTCATCCCCCGCCCCTGCCTTTGAGGCACTCGATGAAATGTTCCTCGGAAACACCCTACTCGTCCCTGATCTTAATGGCTCAATGCACGCCGTCTCTATCGGCCCGTATGTCATCGAAGCAATCGATCGTCATAAGCGGGGGATAGTTGCAGCGTCGGTGGAGAATTTCCAATACCACCTCAAACTTAAAGGTCAACCACCACAGTGTGGTGTATGACGTCCCTGCAGCACTCTATGCAAGACGATGATCGAATATTACCGTGTTGTGCTTCTGTAACGAAATCCTTCGGTTTTCGACCCACTCGGGAAGAAGAAGCGAACCTATTCTAGATCGGCATCGCAACGAACGTGACACGTAGGGCATGTATATGCGCGTTGTCTTCTATTTTTTTGTGATTTGATCGCTTCGGTTTTGCAACGACCGATGCCCGGCGCCCACGTGTTTTAGTATTCCCTGTAGTCGGCAGCCCTTCATGGCATCCTTTGATTTTCGTTCGTCTTTTGTCCTCCGTGCGAAGTACCGCGCACGCGTGCTCGTGGTTTTCTTGTTTTCGAAGAATGACCACTTATCGTGTATGTTTTTTCTTTTGCCTTCTTAGGCCGGTACAATAGCGTCTGTCCTATGCCAGTTGACTCCCTATGTCGTTACGCGCCCTTGTGTCCCCGCACGTCCTTTGGAAGCGGTATCAATTTGGGTACTATTAGCAACATGGAGCTTTGCTTCGCCAGAAATCCGATTGGCATAGCCTGTTTGTCGTCTTTGTGTTGCATCGTTTGCGTCGCCTGTTGGCACTTCGTCTCGACGACACCCAGACGATTAGTCGACTACTCGTGATTTTCGTTCCGCAGTGGTTTTCAGCCACATGGGGGACGAACAAGATTCGAGGATAGCCGAGAAGAAATTCATAATAAACGAGCAAACATTAATGTTTGTCTACTGGCTCCACGGGCATTACACGCCAAGTCTCTTTCCACCGGAACGCTTTTGAGAGCCCTGGTGATTGGATATGAGACGCAGGTTTGTTGCAGGGTGCCTTTTTCTGCGATATTTTGTTCCATTTTAACCTCCGAAAGGCAAAAAACTAAAGTCTGACTTCTGCCTACATACATGCCGTCACCTAGAATCGGCCTACTCATGCCGCTGTTTTGCTTTTCGCCATGAAGTTTCGTTCGTCATTGCTGCCAACGCATCATTTTTATCGGGCCATGATGCGCCAATGTGTTGCGTATTACACCCAGGATCCGTCGAATTATCTTTCGCCCGACGCTTTCATTACGCTATGCGTATAATTTTCTGTGCTAGCCACTCGCCCTGCAGGCCGCAGCAATGCTGTGTTTGGCTAATCACATTGTCATTTCTCTTCCGCCATTCGATCCTGAACAATACTCTGGTTTACCTCAAGTATTTCCGGAACCTTGTCGATGCTACATACTTTGGAAGATTTTGAGGAGATTCTTCTATATACTGTCTTAGTAAGGTTGGATAACCAGAGCCTGTGTTCCCATTGCTTTGTGACCTTGATGGAGTAAGCGCTCTTACACCATCAAAACTGGAGGGTGATGTGGGTCACAATGCTCTGAACCCAATCTGTAAACTTGCGTGTGACCACATATCCTAGAACCTTTGCGAACGTAAGGCACGTTCTTCTGGATAGAACGTCTATCGGAGGGGTGTCGTTATCGCCGACACTCCAAGCTACAAGGAAGGGTACAACATCCCCAGGAACCTCAAGAAGATTTCCCAGACGCTTCCTCGGCTGGTTGCCCGTTGCTATTTTTTTAAAGGAGTGCGAGGGCGCGCCCTCGCACACCTCTCACTCTTTCTTCTGTCCCCATCTCAACCTGAAATTACGTCTCTTTACCGAGCACTTCTATTCGTCCGGTGATCGTCAACACCCACCACATTCTGCGACGGTTGCCTGAGAGGCACGCTTGTACACACAGCGTTGAAGATTCACACCTTCCTTCGGTGTTCTCGAGAACAAACTCTCATTGTTGTTATTAAAGGTAGCTACGTTGCTACGCTACGCAACAACAGCAGAGTCAGTATACATAGCAGTATTAGCGATAGCATATCAGTGCATTGTATCGGGACGTAGTATTCTGATTGAAGTAGATAGTATCATAGAGCACAGCAGCATCTAGTGATATGTACCAGTACCAGCAATGTCGGATCAATTGCCTAAGATACATATGAGATCAGTTTTTAGTAGTTCATAATGGGTTGATTGTTAAACGGCCCCATTAAACAGGTCATACGGCATCTCCCTAGCATGCCCGAGCTTTTACGTATTGTTTTATCGGGGACCGGGTACAGAGCATATACAGGGTCTCCTATGTCTTTCGTCATGTTTTTTTATCGAGTCGAACGATCGATGATCGTGTGCACCGCACACACTCACTTTTTCTTTCTTCTCCCTCGTCAACACGGCGACTGTACTGGGCGTCGACGCTGATGAGAAGCCTACAATCAACTTCGACGATGATTTTGATTTTGCCTTTCAGGTTTAACTCTTGAACCTTCGTCATAAAGCATCACCCGGGTCTATGAGCAAGATTACCGTTGATCTCTGGAATATTGTGTCAACACGTGGTCGCTTGAACGGCGGTTCATCGATCCTGTAAAAACGCTTGAGGTTGTCGGAAAGATGATTTCCGGAATCATTACAGCAATGTTAACCGAGACTGTATCGCTGCCGAGTCGTCACACCAACGACACAAGAGGGTGGGGTCGCTGGAGGGGCATCTTTCATGACCCGGGCGACCCCACCACCGAAAACTATTGTGAATACCAGGGAGAAAGTTTTCAGAATTCACTACATACATCATCATCATCATCATCATCAGGACTGTCGGAACAACGGTTTTTCAGGTCGTTGGACATCATATCATCGTCGTTTTGGACTGGGTAAACATTTTCGTTTCTGGATCGCTTTAAAAGGATCGCACAGGTATATCTACATCGTCCGGCATCGCACCCCAACGTTAACCGCAATTTCGTCTTTTGTTTGATACCACGTCGTTAATGCACGTCTTCCTTGCAATGGGAGGGGGCGGCAGAATTGTAATTAATTGCTACAGTATTTGTGCATAGTTCGCAGTAAGTGTAGTACTATAACATTGTAGTACCACAACGTGTCTTCCTTGTACGGGGCGGACAGAAGTAAGCGCCGGGCATTACCACTAGTTGTTTCTATTTCTTGGTCAACAAGTCGAGGGCGTATTGTTTTGTTTCGTTTTTGTTTTCTTCTGTAGTAGTTGAGAAATGTTCAGATAGGTATAACTGAAAGTTCGCGGTACGGGTATGAGTTCGGACTCCGGCACTACTTGCATTTTGCGTGGAAGCTCATGAACGCTTGCGTGGAAGCTTTCACCGCTTTCATGGGAGCTTCCATGGAAGATATGGGAGCTATTGAAGCTTCCATGGAACCATTTCAAGTGGTGGAAGCTTCCGTGGAAGCTTCCATGGAAGATATGGAAGATATGAAAGTTTCCACGGAAGTAATTTCCGCGAAAGCTTCCACGAAAACTTCCACGAAAGCTTCCACGCAAGTAACGTCCACGAAAGCTTCCATCGAAGTAACTTCCACGAAAGCTTCCATGGAAGCTTCCATGGAAGTAGTGGAAGCTTTCGCGGACGTTAGGGAAGCTTTCATGAAGGTGGCTTTCACAGAAGCTTTTATGGCAACTTCCGTGGAAGCTTCCATGGAATATATGAAAGAACTGAAAGCTTCCACCGACGTAACTTCCTCGGAATCTTCCACGAAAGCTTCCACGAAAACTTCCATTGAAATAACTTCCACGACAACTTCCATGGAAGTTTGTATGGAAGTAATGGAAGCTCTCGTGGAAGTTATGGAAGCTTTCATGAAAGTAAATTCCACAGAAGCTTTCATGAAAGCTTCCGTGACGATATGGAAGATATGAATGCTTCCACCGACGTAACTTCCACGGGAGCTTCCACGAAAGCTTCCACGACAGCTTCCATGGAAGTAACGTCAACGAATGCCCCAATGGAAGCTTTCATGGAGGCAACTTACACGGAAGTCTCCATGGAAGCTCCCGTAGAAGCTTCCGTGATGATATGGAAGATATGAAAGCTTCCACCGACGTAACTTCCACGGGAGCTTCCACGAAAGCTTTCACGAAAGCTTTCATGGAAATAATGGAAGCTTAGGCGGAAGTAATGGAAGCTTGCATGAGAGTAACGTCCACGGATGTCTTCATGGAAACTTCCGTGGAAGCTTCCATGAAAGATATAGAAAAAATGAAAGCTTCCAAGGAAGTAACTTCCGCGGAAGCTTTCATGGTAGCTTCGGTAAGCTTCCGTGAAAGCTTCCAAAAAAAAACGGAAGAAATAAAAGCTTCCGTGGAAGCGAATTCCACGAGAGCGTCCACGAGAGCTTCCATGAAAGCTTCCATGAAAGCTTCCATGTAAGTAATTGAAGCTTTCGCGGAAGAAATGGAAGCTTCTATGAAAGTGGAAGTTACTTCCATGGAAGCTTAGGGTTAGGGTTAGGGTTAGGATTAGGGTTATGGTTAGGTTGCTTCCGTGGAATCTTCCTTGAAAGCTTTCATTGAAGCTTCCGAGGAGGTTGTTTCTGTGGAAGTTGCTTCCGTGGAAATTTTTTCCGTGGAAACGTCCGTAGAAGTTGCTTCCGTGGAAGCTTCCGTGGAAGCTTCCGTGGAAGTTGCTTCCCTGTAAGCTTCCGTGGAAGCTTTCATGGAAGCTTCCGAGGAAGCTTTCATGGAGGCTTCTGTGGAAGAATTCATGAAAGCTTCCACGGCATGGAAGCGTGAAAGCTTCCATCGCTTCCATGGAAGCTTCCGCGCTTCCATGAAAGCTTCCATTGCTTCAATGGAAGCTTCCATGGAAGCGATGGAAGCTCCCGTGGAAGTCGTGGAAGCCTCCATGGAGGCGATGAAAGCTTGCACGGAAGCTTTCACGAGCTTCCACCAAAAATTCAGCGAGTGCAGGTGGCCGTATGAGTTCTGGTTCTGTTTTTTTAGAGCAAAACAAATATGCTGTTAGCTTTTACACTGCTTGCGGTGCCGCTGTACATCTGCCTTTCTTTCAGAAGTATTTCATGCGGTCAACACTGACTGACGTAGTATTTTATTGTAATACCCGGAGGAACGCCGTGTCATACCTGTCTGTCTGGTGAATGTGTAGTGGAATCCCCGCTGTTTACAAGGTGCTGTGTGTGATAAGTTTTCTGCTTGCCTGCTATTTAATGCGTCAAACCTGTCCCATTGTCAGTAGTATACCTTAACGCCTTAACGTTTCCAGGTATTACGTCGTAGGTATTGCGTTAGCTTTAAGAAGGATTGATCACCCGTCAAAAATCTCAGCAGGAACGGTTGATGTTGTTTCGACACGGCAAAGAAGTAATGAATCTTCGTCGGGACATGACAACGAATTCTACCTCGTATGTAAGCAGACAAGAAGTTGTAGACTGTTGCACATTTGAATATCGACAGTCGGAACTATCTGAATTATTCTTGCGGAGGTCAATGTCACTTGCAATAAGTGTCAAGCGAGCGTGCATTTAAACCAAGCTATTTAGCAAGTAGTTGTGATTGTTTAAAAACAACTTGACCTTAAGTCCTAATAATCGCGGGGTCGTATAAAGGACAGCTACGTTGCTAAGCTACGCAACAACAGCAGAGTCAGTTGCAACCCACACCAAAGGTAACGGTAGAATATCAGTGCGCTGCATCGGGAAGTAGTAATCTGGTTGAAGCAGTTCGTATCATAAAGCACAGCAGCATCTAGTGATATGTGCGAGTACCAGTAATGTCGGGTCGATTTGCTAAGATACTTATGAAATCAGTTTGTAGTAATTCGTGGCGGTTATATTGTAGAAGGGCCCAAGTAAACAGGTTCTACGGCATCTACCCAGTATGCCCGAGTTTTTGCGTGTTGTTTCATGGGGGACCGGGTACACAGCATGCAGAGTACAGGGTCTCCTGCGTCTTTTGTTTGGTTTTGTCTTTTCGTGTCTAGAGATCGATTACTGTGTACAAGGCTCACACTCTTTCGCTTCTTCTTTCTTCTCCCTCGTCCCTCCGTCGAGACCGCCAATAGCAACTGACACAATTGAGATGATCTCGTCTATCAGCTCCGAGGGGATTGCAGCTCTGCTGTACCAGCCGTCTAACTTCGATTGAGGAATGCGTGTAATTCTAGATTACTTTCGTCTTCTTACTGTTACTATTGCTATTGCAATCGGTGTTCCTGTTGCTATTGTTCTTGCTACTGCTATTGCTATTGCTCTTGATATTGCTGTTAGCTCTTTGCTATTGCTATTGTTGTTAGCTCTTTGCTCTCGCTCTTGCTCTTGCTCTTGCTCTTGCTCCTGCTCTTGCTCTCGCTCTTGCTGCTGCTCTTGCTGCTGCTCCTGCTCCTGCTCCAGCTCCAGCTCCTGCTCCTGCTCCTGCTCCTGCTCCCGCTTCTGCTCCTGCTCCTCCTTCTGCTCCTGCTCCTGCTCCTGCTTCTGCTCCTGCTCCTTCTCTTTCTCCTGCTCCTGCTCCTGCTCCTGCTCCTGCTCCTGCTCCTGCTCCTACTCCTGCTCCTGCTCCTGCTCCTGCTCCTGCTCCTGCTCCTGCTCCTGCTCCTGCTCCTGCTCCTGCTCCTGCTCCTGCTCCTGCTCCTGCTCCTGCTCTTGCTCCTGCTCCTGCTCCTGCTCCTGCTCCTGCTCCTGCTCCTGCTCCTGCTCCTGCTCCTGCTCCTGCTCCTGCTCCTGCTCCTGCTTCTGCTTCTGCTACTGCTTCTGCTCCTGCTCCTGCTCCTGCTCCTGCTCCTGCTCCTGCTCCTGCTCCTGCTCCTGCTCCTGCTCCTGCTCCTGCTCCTGCTCCTGCTCCTGCTCCTGCTCCTGCTCCTGCTCCTGCTCCTGCTCCTGCTCCTGCTCCTGCTCCTGCTCCTGCTCCTGCTCCTGCTCCTGCTCCTGCTCCTGCTCCTTCTCCTGCTCCTGCTTCTGCTCCTTCTCCTGCTCCTGCTCTAACTCTTGCTCCAGCTCCTGCTCCTGCTCCTGCTCCTGCTCCTGCTCCTGCTCCTGCTCCTGCTCCTGCTCCTGCTCCTGCTCCTGCTCCTGCTCCTGCTCCTGCTCCTGCTCCTGCTCCTGCTCCTGCTCCTGCTCCTGCTCCTGCTCCTGCTCCTGCTCCTGCTCCTGCTCCTGCTCCAGCTCCTGCTGCTGCTCCTGCTGCTGCTCTTGCTGCTGCTCCTGCTCCTGCTCCTGCTCCTGCTGCTGCTCCTGCTGCTGCTCTTGCTGCTGCTCCTGCTCCTGCTCCTGCTCCTGCTCCTGCTGCTGCTCCTGCTCCTCTACTCCTGCTGCTGCTCTTGCTCCTGCTCCTTCTCCTGCTTCTGCTTCTGCTCCTGCTCCTGCTCCTGCTCCTGCTATGGCTATGGCTATGGCTATGGCCATGGCTATGGCTATTGCTATGGCTATGGCTATGGCTATGGCTATGGCTATTGCTATGGCTATGGCTATGGCTATGGCTATGGCTATGGCTATGGCTATGGCTATGGCTATGGCTATGGCTATGGCTATGGCTATCGCTATCCCTACCGCTATCGTTGTCCCTATTGCTATCGCTGTAGGTAAAGTTAGAGTTACAGGTACAGTTGTAGCTATAGGTATAGTTATAGTTATAGTTGTAGCTTTAGTTATTGCCTGTGCTTGTCACTGTTACTGTTACTGCTAGTGCCTCTGCTACTGCTGTTGCCACTCCTACTTCTACTGCTACTGCTATTGCTACTGCCATTGCTATTGCTATTGCTATTGTTCACCTAACAGTCTATAGGGGCCTGGGGGGGGGGGTTGCCTTAATTACAGCGCAACATCATGTTTTAACAGCAGTAAAATAGTGGCGTAGGAGCCCGAAACAACCTAGTATTAATACATCATACTATAACTATTCGTCGGGTTTGCAGAACAATAGTATTCGTCCACTCAGTACAGAAACAAACTGCTCTATTATTTTATCTGCTCTCGCCTTTTAGTTTGATTTGCCACCCTCTTTTGGTCCGCTTGCCTCTCTTATATTTTCTACTTTGTCGTTCCCTGTTAGTTATGTTTAGTAGTTCTTGGCTTCTACTCTCACGTCCATGCTGCCGTCGTAGCATTTTTGCCATATTTAATATATTTTCACGCCCGAACGGAGAACTTGTATCGTACTGCGAGATTGAACAGCTCGCGAGCACACAGCAGTGTCTCGCGAGTGAGGTTCGCCACACCGGGTGGGAGAGTTCACTTCTCATAAATTTGGCGTCGTCGGCTGGACGATATGGGCGTCGTCATGTGATATGGTCTGTTGATATACATATTAGGAGATAGATGACATATCATTCTATTATCATTACGGTATCAATGTTTAGTAGCGAATGTGCAACTCCAGGTCAGCACTACTTGCTGCTGTGCAGCCACAGCAGTAGGACGTAGCCTACAAAGTTACCCGTCGGTGTGGCAATACCACTTTATACTCGTAGCGGTTAGAGACACTGCGCTATCTGCGTTGTAAATTAATATCGGCTAATCATACAAGATACCACATACAAGGTTATGATGCCCAGACACAGCAGCAATGTACTAGCTGCTGTTCACTCAAGGAATAGTTGTCCCTGCACTCGTAGTTCACGTTCTAGAACGAGGGCTCTCGGTAGATCGTGTTTTGGAAATATTCGAGAGTTTTCTGACAGTCCTGCAACGGTCTATAGGCTTCTGGAGTATACCTGATATCCAGACCTCGGTCGAACAGGGTTTTGGAACCTAGCGGCTTTTTCGACGTCAAAGAAGCAGGTGGAGCCCCCACCCTCTTCTCTTACTCTTCTCAACCGCACCTGAGCGTCTTCCCGTTCATCGGTTACCAAGCTGTAGTTGGACCATCGAGCGCCCCTGTTCAACCCGAAATATGTATCTTCTACCCCATATGTGAAGCTCGAATCCGTCTCGCAACGACTCTGTGAGCAACCCCTGAAGGCCGGCATCGGTCGGCCACCTGAGAGTGTCCCTGTTTCTCAATAATGCATGCTTGCTAACGCTTCGAGGCCCGAACCGCACTGAGAAATGAGAGACTAGATGTGTCTTCGGACCATGGTACGTCGTAGGACAGGAAGCTTGTTTTTCCTTCGCAATTGCATTTGTTCCGCTTTGCTTTCCGGACCACTGCAATGGGTGTAAATGGAGTAACTTGTTGCGTTTATCCTACGCCACAATGTCGCTTATCTTTATAATGCCACAAGCGGTGCATGTCACACTATGGATTGCCCTACATCCGTTCTACGCTGCTGCTTCTGCTGCTTCTGCTGCTGCTGGCGTACGAGTACGTGGTTCTTGGTTGCATCACCATAGCCCTTCTTCCATAGCAGTTATCTCACTCCAACGCGCGCGTCAGTGCGTTGGTTTGAATAAATGTTGACGATCTTACTGCCTTCTATTCGTCGCTATTATCTTGTTACCAAGGTAGTACCAGCCGGCATCCCCAGTTCAGCATGCCCTGGGCGCTGCGAACACTCAAATATTTTTTGCGGATTTGGATTTCATACAAAAGAAACAGAGTAATGAAGTTGCCGGCAGCCAACCCGCACCAGCCGTCGATACTGCTGATTGGATCAAGCAGTGATTTGATAACTACCTGGGGAGACATATCCAGTCTTCTTCCGCCATATCGATCGTTGTTTGTGACCGCCGATACCCGTGGAGTAGAAATTTTTCAACTTGTACGTTGTTGTTTTGCCCCCTCAGTCGGGACCTCCGACATCGTACAGACCTGTGTGATGGATCCATTCGAAAACCCATGACTCGCGTGTCACGAGTGCCTGAGCTAGAGTGTTACGTTCCACCGCATGCTGTAATGGATCCATTCGGGAATCCGCGACTTGTGTGTCTCGAGCGTTTGCAACTACTTTGTATTAATCAAGTGTTACGTTCCATCGCACGCTTGGAAGAAGATAAAAACAGCAGTCATGACCTCGGTTTACCAAAATACTTCACGAATTAGCACAAATGAACCGCGTGCTGATTCCAAGGATTCCGATAAAGGAACATCGTCGGTAGGGGGCTTGGAAGCCCCCCAGTCGTCGGCACGCGCGATTTTAGGTGTGATTAGTAGTGCGAATTCCAATGAGTGGTCTTTCCCCACCTGGTCACCCCTTTTCCGGGACAGAAAACCAACTTTCCGTGGCATGGTTTCTACATTTTTCAGTGGGAAACTACAGATACATGTTGATTACGACGGAGAATGATGAATGGTTGCTACCCATCGATGAAGAAGCGGTCCCGACATATATGTACTTTTTCACACCAGTTATGCCCGCAACAATAGCGGTATCGTTTGTGTGGCCCTTCAACAGCGTACCCAGAGCGGGGGGCCCTAAGCGTCCCCTGGTACCAGGTTTCCCGTAAACTCGAATATCTAGATGTTTTATCGGAATAGTAAAACACATGGCTAGGTTAACACGCTTTGTTGAGAGCTTCGACTGGTTTGTGGAACACAGACCAGGAAACCCATGAAAAAAAGGGCTCAATCCAAAGATGCTGTTAATCTTTACAGATCGGTGTCCCTCTGGTTCTCAGCAGAGGTCCACACCTCGACTTGGAGGCACTGCAGTGGTCAACGAGACAAAAAGAGGCCCCCAACCGAACGTATGCAATTCACTAGCGCGCAGCTACAGCTCCCAACAAGCAACCACGACCCGCGAAATTGAGGGAAGTTTCTGGTGAGGTGTCTGACGACGTCGGGTGCGCCAGCCAGCAGTCGTAGGCGACCAGAAGCGACTCACGAGATGTTTTCGTGAGTTCGAACTGGCGAGCAGCAACACCAACACTAAGCGAAATCGCATAAATATTCGAATTCACGCGCGGGAGCCTCATACAATGGGTACATCACTAATATAAAAACCGAGTCGACCCAAATCTTACTGCTCACCAGGTGGATGATTTAATTTTGTAATAGGTAGGGTTTAATGTCTAGGAGAAAGATAGAGGGACACCAATATAGAGGTGGTTAGTTATGGAGTCCAAAAGAGGAATTAAAGCACCTGAAAAGCTCTGTAATACTTGTATTGAATCTTTGCTGCATTTTTTCTACAACTAAAATTTCGAAATAATAAGATTGTTTGCAGATGCCATTTTCTATTTTCAAGTGGTTTTATATGTACGCGAAATGCCTCCATACGAGCTCCTACTCAAAACATTCCTGTGTCATCCCCCGGGGTCTTAACATGGTATTACGCAATATGTCATGCGTGACATACCTTTACAATAATATATACATGTTGGGTGCCCAGAAGTTACAGTATAAGAGTACTTTTTCCGCTGATACTATGTAGCGCCAAGCCACCCTTGTGCGACCGTATTATATGGCATTTATGTGTGTATTATTATATAAATTATAGTACACTCCAGCTGTGAGATCGAATATTTTGTCGAAACTCATCTTTGCACGCTGTGTGTGATATTTCGATCGAGCGTATTACGGGTTGTGTGTCCTCATTAAGGATATATCATGTAACAAGTCCCAGGTAATCTTATAGTTCGCTTGCTCGCATCGTTTTTGCACTAGCGGTGACAAAATAACATTATGTACCTCTTCAACCAAGCGTATATATGTACGTCCATGCATACTGAATTCTAAAGATATCTAGTTTTGTCCCCCTCAATGCGAGTTATGCAGTTTCAGTGCGCACAACAAGGCGGAATGCCATGGTCCTGTTGACTTTGGCATTGTCAGGGGAGTCACCGACCTGTATCATTATCGAGGGTACATACGCCGTAACACGCGCAATCTAAATATCACACGCAGATTGCATAGCTGAGTTTTGATCAAAAAAACATTTTTGGTCGATCTCACAGCTTAATGAAGTGTATTTTTCATTTTGTAAGTTCATGTACGTCCGCTAGAACACATTTTTGTTGCTGCCCTGGTCGTCCCCTGGTCGATTGTCGTCATCACGTACGTCGTGTTGCTGCCATTATTTAACGACCGCTCATTTGTATATGCTCTGCTGTATATCCGGTATTTAGTAAATATATATATATACTCCAGCTGTGAAGTAGAAGATTTCGTTGAAACTCATCTTTGCAAGCTGTGTGTTATACTCCGATCGCGGTTATTTCCGGGCGTTTGTCCTCATTGAGGAGATAGTTCGGCGACTCAACTTGGAACTACAGTGTAGCTTGTACCAAAAAAAAAAGAAAGACAACGTAGGGCGGACCGTAACTGGACCAAGTCCGGCGGAAGGCCATCTCCCATGGCCGGGGGTATAGTTAGTAAGTGAGCTTATGCAAGTTCCACACTACCCGGAAAGATGACATTGCGGGTGGCTACTTTCACCGAACCTGACCCTCAGGGGACAGGCCAGGTCGACATACACACGCATCCGTATACAACGGCAGCCTGCGCTGCCGGGGTTGTAACGAGGACCACTGATAGAGTCAGCTCACGCCATCACTACAGTGGGATTCGAAGGGTGCACCCGCTAGCGTGGGGTTGCGAAAGCAACTGAGTTAAATCGACACACGACGCGTATGAAAGTTCGAGGAAGTGTGGCGAGCTTAAGCTTTATTTTGCCCCATCCGCCGGGGGATAAAAAAAAGAAAAAAAGAAAGGAAAAGAGGTGATGTTGACCAATCTTGACGCGGAAACTATAAAGCACGTTTTTGAAGGGGACAAAATATGACAACTGTGGACGAAAATGCATCAGTATATCAAGTACATCGTGCAGTCGTATAACAGGTGAGGGGAGGACAGGGTTTTAGAGGGCGTTGGGGGCGGGGGCAGGGGGGCGAGGGGTTGGAAAGGGGGGGGGGCACGGGGGGGGGGGGGCGCAAGGGCAACAAAACATTTGCTAGGAAACAGCAAACACCTTAAGGGGACAAAATTCAAGGTTGTTGGAGGAATGCATCAGATTATCATGTATATCCTGTTAGTCGTACAACCGGTGAGGGGACGGCGGAGTTTTCGATGTGGGGGGCTGGGGAGGGGGGAGGCATTGTAGCCGCTTTAAGTCGCATAAATAAATACATACCTGGTAAGAACTTACTATAATACGTGTGGTGCTAGGTCTAGGTGATGGTGCGGGTGGCGGGGAAGTACGTGGAGGGAGGGGGGATTTATAATGGTATATGAATTGGAGGAGCTACGCCATGGATGGCTGGAAAGGTAATGAGGTGCTATCATCTCTCTGGTAGTGTTTATTACTCTGTCTGGCATATTTTGATTTTAGTTGGGGCCGCGGGGGATGGGGGGGGTACAGTAGTTCTGTGGGAAAATGTCCTTATGTTCGTGGGACAGTACTACTGTATACGCATAGTTCCTGTTATATATGTATAGATTCCCGGTCCTATGATCGCCATTATTACGCGTGCGAAATGTTTGTCTGCCATGGCTGGTATGACCTATATCCTACATCGTCCTAAGTTAGGATCGATCTGTTTCACGTTGACACGCAAGTAGTCTCTTCTTTAGCATTCATGTATAGGGTCTTCACGTCAATAGAAACCGAGAAAAAGTAAAGTCATGTACCTGGTATATTATTTGGATAATCATGAAATAATACATACACTCCAGCTGTGAGATCGAAGATTTCTTCGAAACTCATCCTTCCAAGCTGTGCGTGTTATACTCCGATCGCGCCTATTACTATGTGTATCCTCATTAAGGATATAGGTCGGCGACTCCCTTTAAAACTAAACTGTAACTTGTACCAGAGTCAACAGGGTGATAAGGTAAATTGATCTGTACGCGTAAACTATAATACCCGCTCTTGAGGGGGACAAAGTTTGACGGCTGTGGAAAGAAAACCATCCGTTCACCGGGTATATCCTGTAAGTCGTATAGCCGGTGAAGGGAGGGCGGAGGTTTTCATTCTGTGCGAGCCGGGGACGGGGGGAGGTGGGAGGCAACTAAATCTGCACGCGGAAACTTTAAAACCCATTTATTTTCTTACTGGTATATTCTCGTACGTTCGCATTTCTCGCTTATCTGGTAACACGTCCGTCTTCTATATTGTCCTGGTATATTACGAAAACAAATCTTATGATTATCAGGTCGACTCGACCGACCGCATGCTACACGGGGCGTATACATATTTCGTAATAGCATACCAATCCCATATATAGTTGTGTCATGCATATTCGTATGATAACTGTAACGTTATCCGTGTATTTCGCCACGATGACAGCATACATCCATACATATTGTCCCCCTCAAAATCGGGTTTTTATAGTTTCCACGCACAGCTTAATTAACACCACCTTTTTGCTGACACTGGTGCACCCCAGTTCCAAGGGAAGTCGGCGACCTATATCATAAATGGGAACACACACCCAGCAATACGCGCGATCCGAGCATCACAGACAGCTTGCAACTTTTAGTTTCGACGAATATTTGACCCTTCATCCCTTCATGCCTCCTCCGGCAAAAGCGTTTGTACTTGTATGAGTGTTCCTTGTGTCCCCGCTGTCCACCAGTTTTGTCAACGTTCATTTGACGAGCATTTTGTCTCGTGGTTTGTCCTCCTACACCAATACCTGTGCATCGTTCCTGTGAACCCTGAACATAGTATTCCAAATAGACGAGAGTTGGATACCGCCTCCCCGAACATAAAAAACAAGTGGGGTAAATAAGTATATGAAACCCGTCATATGCATGTCATATACCAGGTATTGATTTCTAACTGAAAGCATTTCCTCGGCAAACTGCTACAAATTTTTCCAGTACGTTAGTATTTTCAAGGACACGAAGAAAAAAAACATCTGAAAGGAGGTGCCCCCATCGAGTACCAGGTACGATGTGTGTTCTAAAATGAGCCACGATGATGGGACACGTCATATTTTCCCCATTCGTCTGCCCTCCCAGACCTGCATGCTCTCTTCGAGTCAACCTACCTGAAGGCATGCCTTCCGAACATATATCTTCACCTGTGCGTTGTAGTCCCTGTACCTGTCCCTACGATAATGCGTTGTTAGCCATTATGTGACAGCCATGTCTTAGATGCACGTCGTATATCGCGCCTACCGGGTCGCGTTGAACGAGAACAGTCTGTAGTGACCGACCTATTTATTATCCCACGCACTCGTATTACAATTAAGTTGTCATCGGCCAATCGGTCTTGTTCCAGATCACGTGAATGTGTGTCGTCCTGCAGCTTCTGTGACCATTCCAGCCTGACCGATTGCTGGGGGGTGGCTTGCGTTCCAAGACCCCTGACTGGCGTGACCATATGACTCCCAGATACCAGAATCTATAGCGCCGAAAAAGAAAACTACGGGAATGCCTTTGCAGATTGCGGTCCAATCACCAGTAGTAACGTCTTGTTCTTGATTAATACTTTACCTCTTCAGCTGACGCCGAGGGCATGGAATGCCGGTGCGTTTTGAATTCTGAACCGCGCAGTCATGAGAACAGTGCTGTCGTGAACGCGTGCAACCCGTAAATATAAAATGCCGGAATCCAGATTATTATCTCCGATAAATGATGACGTTTGCCTGACCTGCTCAGGCTTCAGACCTTTCGCTTGAATATACTCATGATCTCCTCGGGCTGTGTATATATCTTGGCATAATCAAAGTTTACACTACACAATTTTCCGTTCACATCAAGCCACAGATTTATTATCCTTCTGTTCCAGAATCTTCTAGAGTATCTTCGCCATCATGTCCCGTTTAGGACTGAACCTCAATGTCGGGGACCTCTTACAGTTACTGGATTTATCATGTGAACAGTGGTGCGGTTGACGCTACAATTTCTCACGGAATCGTTCACCACTGATGGAATTTCCCAACTGAGGACCTACCCAACATCTTTCGATCTGAGGCGTGGTTTCGTTTTGGTTCTTCAGATTATCAGCCTATAGAATTGTGTATTGGGCTTAGCATACAAATTCACTCCGCGTTGGTTGTTTGGTAAGGTATACATTTTCGCAGGCGAGGATCCACCGATCATACCGGGGTTACCCATTTAGTAGCAAGCGTCACATCAAAACACGAAAATGCTGAAGTGTTGAAAAAGCTACCTTTGCTGAAATACGGAGCGAAACAAACTAAGTGGAGAAAAACTCATGCTACATTGCGAGAAAAAATATCCTGGCTCTCGTCCAACGGGGAACTTATTGGCCCACATGGGTTTCGACGTTGCGCAACAATGAAAATCTCAGCCAGATGACTAACACCATGACCCAGGTATCTAACGAATCGTATTGCAAAACAAAAGTGACGTTGCAACCATTTCGGGGAGAACTTCTATCAGGGAACCTCGTCATACCGTTTGGCTACAAAAAAATGCTACCCCAGTCGTAGCACACGACAGGGACACATTATTGGGCTATATTTGAAGATACCAATGGTTCAATGGTTCAGGTAACTGTCGCCTACAGTGGTGGCAGGTGTAATGGCAAGTTGGGCTGGGATGCTCACGTGTAGATGGTGTCGGTGTATACCAGCCTTGCCAGATCCCGAGCGTTGCGAATGTACCGCTTCAGGTAGTCGAGTTTCTCTGGCACGGCAGGCTTGTGTCCGTTCTGAGCAAAAAAGGACCGGCACACGAGAGCTCCTTAGAAACAATAACTGCCTAAATAGACGAGTAAGGACGGATTCCGTTCCGGGGAAATCGTAAAGCGAGAGGGAAGGACCTTACGTCTGCCAAGACGGCATAAAACGATAGCAGGAGAATCAGCCACCTGCGCCGACCGCGTGGTACCACAGGCGCTCCGACGGTTCGTTGGTGCTGTTCTTCCTTTTTATCTTGTTGCCATGTTTGACAGGGACGCCGTAGCACTATATAGGTCTCTCGTCCAAAAGGAACAAAGGTGCTGTGCGGCTAGGTTCCAGTGCATATGAGGAAAAAACGAATTACCCTGCACGGAGAGCTTTGGAATGTACGCTGATTGGGGGGTTGTTTTCTGGTCTCCATGCCTACATGACCCCGCACCCTTCATACAGTACAATCCTCGGCGATCGGTATGATGTGATACGTCAAAACCTTGAAGAACAATCCGGACTAACTTGCATACTGTTTGATGGTGACACTCTACTTGTCGCATTTTCCAGCGTCGACCATACTATTGATTGTGTTGCGGTACACACGGGAGCGCAATTTCCGTAGCTCACGGGAACTGGAATGCTGCCGTAACCTGTTTCCTCTCGAGAATTCACGAATAACAATTAAGCGCATCAAGCATAAAGCAATAGGTAACCTTCCGCCCTCCCGAACTCGGGCCACCTTTATCCGGAATGCTCATAATCTGTTCACGCGGCGTCCCTTGGTGAACGAGGTGGACGTGTTGTGTTGTCGCTAACCTGTACGTTGAGCCATTCGTTGTACTCAGTCATGTAGTCATTTCCTTTGATATAGGTGCTCTGCTTGGGCGTGACGGTCAGGGAGTCGATAGTGAAGTCGTTCACCAGCAGCTGGAGTTTGACAAAATGACGAGAAACGCACGTAAGAGCGAGGAAATGGTTAAGGACTGGTTTAGGAAAGCTCAGACCGGGAAGTCAGCAGAACCGCCTCACGCCGGTTTGGAACGGATCCGGACAATATTTCGGACACGTGATTTATGATGCATGACTCATGGCTTAACGGAATGCCCATTATAATACGGCCTTGATTAGACGATCACACTTATTGCGCAAGCGTATTTATTGGGCTATGGGAATGCCGGCGGAACAAACCTGTTGTATAAATAGGTTTAGGATACCATCCTCCGCCTTATATCAAGGTAAACGTCCGAGACGTCAACGTCTGGATCCGACCAAAACAGGCCTCAGGCGCTGCCATAAGCCGATACTGGACAGGTACCGAGCTTTAGTGTGTAAACATCTAAAGCTAGCGAGCATAATATTTCACTTGAACCTTGACCATAAATTTATTGGTGAAAATTGATCCACGTGCTACTAATATCATGCGGAAGAGGATGGCTGAAATAACAATGACACTCCGCTATGCCACCCTCGCAAACTTCATCGCAATATTGGTTAAATGTTGATGAAAATATTTGGTTTAAACACGTTAGACTTGCCAACGCCCACCACACGTATCCGGTGAATGGATTTGGTGACGACAATGCCTCCGTCTGTACCTGGTAATATCTGCGTTACTACCCATTGTGTAGTCTGGAACGTCACCACATGCATAGTCTGTCGATGATCCCTGGTCAAAAAAACATTCTCCAACTCGTAAAATCGCGGCTATACATTAGAAAGGCAACTACCCTGGCTGCGAAGGCTGCGACTGAAGCCACTAGCAACCTCGATTGCACGGGCAAGAGGATTATCGACAAACGCCGAAGCACCGCAAGGGTGAAAATTGCACGCACAGGTTGTGGGTCTGCATGGGCGTTCTGTTGACGAAAGCGATCGAAGCAAGTAGAACGTTCGACATATGAATCGAGTAGGTAAACCCTACACCACGAAGGGGGCAGGAGACCAGCTGTCGTGATGCGGCACCGATGACGCTCGATATCAACAGCGTGACACAACAATGAAACGAGGCGCGTGTTACGGAAGGGCTACACCGTGATTCCGTTAGGTCCCTCGTTGGAGGAGCCAGAGTACGTCACCTAAACGCATGCTTTGTGAACGATACACGAAAGTAGTACCCCGGCAAATGCTTCTATGACTTAACAGTACAAATGTACTTCTGATGTCAAAACACGGTAAATTACGAACGTTAGTCCAACGAGATTGGGCATTTGCTCTGTTGAGGAGCCTCTCCAGTCAAAAATGTCGTGATCAATAGTGGTACACACATGCCATAGCACGCGTAACACAAAGCAGTTCATCGTCCGACGTGCTGACGGGTGGTCCATTTAATAAAGGACGAGCTTACACACCGCACCTGGGAAATCATGGGTCCTGTCTCAACACCAACCGCAGAGGACCGGAACAGCTGCGACTTGGGATCCGCTCTGCCACGCCGATCGACGGCCACTCCCCGCATCTTGGCGAACCCCGGCATTTTAGCCAGATTATCTGTCCCATGTCATAAGTCAATTATCGGGCAGAATTTCGGTGAGCGTAGTATTAAATTGAAGGTTTGAGATAAATAGCGACGACCATAGCCCAGGAAAAGACCGCAGCGGTGGGAGGTATTGTCCAGACTCAAGTCAATCATCAATTCACGTAGAGTAATGCAGGAAAACAACCGAGTACCAAATGAAACCGCGATCCACATGGAAGGCCCTTAGATTTACGGGGACGTAACAAAACGTGTCGAGGAAACCCCGCACTTGCAAATATTTTATCTCTACGTATGCAAGAAGGACAGCATGGCGAATATATTGGGTACACGGATAACAACATGGGTTGTTGCCATACTTTGACCGGGACGTCCC
This sequence comes from Undaria pinnatifida, assembly GCA_012845835.1. Lineage (NCBI taxonomy): Eukaryota > Phaeophyceae > Laminariales > Alariaceae > Undaria > Undaria pinnatifida. The sequence continues at coordinate 16,393,641 of JABAKD010000008.1, read as the reverse complement.
AAATTCAGTTGTTGTACCGCCGAAATATTGAAAACGCTCGGTCGTCGTCAGGCCCCATGTCATTTGATTGATTTTAGTGTACTGAAGTATACCCCCGCGCACACGAAAGATACTATTACACAGCCCTTATTTTAAAACGGTTTGATCGGAGACCAGTACCCATTGGTCATCTCCAACAAGTGTATGAAATCTACCAAATGCGGCCGTACCCGCGACGTATACCATGTATACGAGATTTCCGCGGATAACCTTACCTGCTGCGGCGTTTGTGTCCCAGTGGTTTCCGTACTGCGAGAACGGCACATCCCTTACTAGAGACATCCAGTACACCTCCGCGAGTTGAGCAGCCTGAGGTGGAAACCCGTGGAAATGCATTCGAGTTTGCTCCTGGGCGTGTATTAGGCCGTCGTAAACATAACACCAAACCAATCGCTTGCACGGGTAAAAACAACCACCACAATGTTGCCCCCCCCCACGCCAACATGGGACATGCCTATCAACGAAGAAGCTATACCTCAGACACCAAAAAAGGGAAAACCACTTGGTAATCCAAGACATTTTTGTCACAAGTTGAGTTGGCGATCGACAGCGTTGAGTTGACGGAAGCAGAGCGGTCGAGAATGGAGCAGCACATGATATCACAAGTAATGACTTACCAGGTCCTCCGAGTCGAGCGCTGGCGCGCTGGGAACGGTCAGGGCGGAGCTAGGTTGTATAGTCCAGCAGGTAGCCGAAGCGCGGCATCCATTGAAGTGGAATCAATGACCAACGCATGGTCGGTGTTTGGACCGGCAGGTTTTCCCGTCGCCACCACCGTCGTGATGATCGCATGATAAGTCAAATATCCGTCCGGCAAAGGCGATACGTGCGCAGGAGCGAGTTATCAATTTAAAGTTTTCGGTTTGGACGATTTAAGGAACGACGCGAGGACCTTCAAAGTACCAGAACAAGTGAAGGGGAGTTGAGAGGGTGCAAAGCGAGGCTCTGGAGGACACCAGGTAAATAGTGAGCTAGTGTGGGAGGCAATAAAATCGCAAAAAAAACGAATGCGGTAATATTACGTCTGATGTAACCCAAGTAAGTAGTACCCTGCTCTCGCCAGCTGAACCAACAATGGGCACGTTTTTTGTAGGGGTGCACGGGGCCAAGAACAACAAGGCAAAAAGGAAATTGCAAGTCTGTTCCCTGCATTTTCCACACGGGATCGGGGGTCTACTAGCAAGTCTGACGGCAGAACATATGTTCACGTGATTTTTCGACGGTCTAATGCAAACGACTTCCTACACACCCTCCGAAGCACGGACTACCCGCCAATTGCGCGATTAACAACTGGCCGTGGTCGTCGCGTGTTTCTGTTTTGGGTGCCCCTGTGCCCTGCACTCTTGTTGGCTATTGTTTTGTGAAAGCTGATGTGTGGTCGATGGTCTCGCGGCAGCAGCACACCAGAATGTCCGCTCGTACGGGGTATAATTACTACATGAATTGTAATCATTATGACATGAAATGCAATATTGTTTCTGTGTTTATATGAATATAAACCGGTCGTTACAGCTTCGGACAGAGTGATGCGAGTAGGAGTAAACTTGACAACGGCAGCACTCGTGGTACACATTGAACTATCTGATGCAGTTCTTGTTGCCGACCTTGTTTGTTGATGAAGAGTGTGCTAGAAGTTTTGCCCTAAGGCTACTGCTGCTACAACTGCTGTTATGTGTTCGGCTATTTCGCCGGTTGGCGTTCATGCTCGTCGCACGTGCTGCTGTGCCCACCCCGTACGTACTGGTTCCCTCGCACCGTCAACGTACGACGACGAGCAAAAAAGCAGGAGGGTAACACGAAATGACACGGAATATGGCCACAGAGAACCAAGCACAGCGGAGTAGTTCTCTGCGGATCAACCGCACTCGTCCATGCCTGCAGCAGAGGCTACCTACGGGTCAACAACCGTCCTAACGCGAACGCCAAAGTTGGAAGACACGATTCTACTGCTTGGTGTCGTTTCGAGATTCTGTTACCTGAAAATTATATGTTTTGGGAGTTTTTCTGTCACGAACCGTTTCGCCGTCGGTGTTTTGTGTCACAAAGTTCGTGTATGTCGTCGGTAAATTTGTCACGTTTTTGGTTCACCCACGCTAAAAAATCGCCATAATGATAGTCGATGAGGGGAGAAACACGTGTTAATGGGCGATATGTAAGTGGTTTGATTTATACCACATTAAAAAATACATTTTTGCATTCGAACAGGCAGGACATATTGAGCCCATCCCCCTGTTGCACCTGATAAAATGCGCCAACCTCGCCACCCACAATGACCGGAGTCACCTATTTACCTCTTCCACTTAGAAACAGTATTTCATCTGTTCTGCCGCTAACGCCGGCTGCAAGCAAATAATTGTCCCACAGAGAATACCATTAATCTGGGCTCCAAGGACACGCCTTTAGCGCTTATTGGCCAAGAGAGAATACCATTCGTTTAGGGTCCAAAGACACGTCTACAGCGCCGGACATGGACGTAACAACAAAATGAGTGCTACCTAAGTGTGACCCCGAGACCAAACGGGGAGTGCCATGTTGCGGGGGCGTCGCACAACTCCTTGCCTTAGAGATGGGGCAATAGTTTTGCTATTATCTATCTTGGTAATCTCAACGAAGGGAAACGACGATTCAAAGCCCAGGCTGTCCTCCAATCAGAGAGTCCAGACAGAGAGGTTTACGATATTCGTTTTGACACCTTACAGATGCCAGCAGGTACAATTCAATATAGTCAAACTGGCCATGGTTCCGTCTACATTCAAAGTTCTTTAGCAATACTCCCGGCAACGTAAGTGGCGCGTGCTGCGGAAGGGGTAGCCCAAAATACCCCTTAAACTCCAGCTTCGCCTAACAAAATATACGCTTCGCCCGCCGATGGACTATTACATACAGCGTGGGATATGCTCGATTCACAATTCCATGCGCAATGCGTCTCTCCCTACATTTAGCTAGTTGATTTTTTTCTTTCAATGAGATCGGCGGGGTGAAAACTGGTTGGCCTTCAACGTTCGTTATGTAAGTATCGCAGCGCGTCCCGACGGCCCTTCAGTAGTCGTGCGGTCCTCGTATTTTTGGACCCTTTTTCGGCTAACAAAATTGTACGTGCTTTGGACCACGAAGAGTATACCTGGTGGGTCCAATCATGTCGACGGCGATACCTCCAAGGGGGTTGATCAAGTAACCGTCCCTGTGACCGGCGGGGACATCATTACATTTGTCAAAATCTGCCTCTGCGATGCACTCGACGAGCTTGGCGAAATCCTCTGGGGATACCTGAAGCGGAGACAGGCAGCACAACGACGGCGGCAGCCAGCTTAAATGAAGCCCAAATCCAGCCTTAAAGTTGGTTGGTTGTTCTCCGGGCCTAAACGAAGAAATCGAGATCGAAGATGGTACACGACGTACGGTTGTTTTAAAAGCGCTCGATTTTACCATCCAACGTGAAGTCAACGCTAAGATGGCCCGACATCAAGCCTGCGGCAAGAAACTAACAAGCAAACACCGACTCTTGCATCCTGTTGACGTGAACTGCCGGTATACACTTTAACTAAACAAGCCCCATACCCATTTAGCATTAGTAGTACTGAGACGTGCAAGACTCTCGTGTCAGCGACATATTCGGAGCTTGACTCGACAAAAATACCAATCATAACTGTTTTCGAAAATTCCCGATCTGACCGATATATCGATCATTGGTACGTCCCCACCCCAAGATGTTATTTGCTTGAACTCTATGGCTTGTGCTACCATGGGTTCTGTTGCAGAATATAAACAAAAATTTCCATCACTGAGAAGTTGACTTCAAAAGCATGCCGCGGTAGGGGTGCAGATACCTTGTTTGTCGGTGTTCTGCTGAGCAGCTCTATGAAGTACCCGAAAACTGTTGGAGAGGAGAACAGCGATTATATCAACGCGAGGCCCCATGCACTATAAAAAAAGGCGTAGAACGATGTGATTTATTTGGCACGTATAGGATTAATCAATATTTGCTGACTCCTCATTGGAGAAGCACGATCAGTCCGTAATGAATTGACTGACACGAGCGACCTCGTTGCATGCTCTGGAGGTGGGTTATCGACAGAAGGGCGGCGATTTAGGTCCGATACTTGCCTTCCGCGTCACCAGTAGGTTCAGCCCCACCGTTGCTTTGTTTTCATTCTTTGTATCGTCCCCATTCACGCACGGAACACAATCGCAAAGGTCACGACCTATTTCTTGACAACATGGGCATCTGGCGTGTCGCTAGCGTGGCGCTAGGGAGTGTTAAGCGACCTAGTCACCAATATTGTACCACTGTTTCCAAGGGACCTACGGGGGGTCTTCAATACTTGCGCAGGGTTAGAATTAGGCTCGGCGTTACTTTTCAGGAACCAAGACTCTGCCCTGCAATACGGGCGATGCTGGTTTTGTATATCTAGTGACCTCACCTCTCCATTGTCGTTGTGAGGCAGCGTTTTGTGGAAGGATGCGGCGGACGACCGGTCTCCGTTGTTGTTGTGAGACGTTGACCTCGAAGCTCTGAACTCTGAGTACGCCTGGTATTCCCGCGTCTGTAACGCGTTATTAGCTCTGTCAATAGGCTACACATATCGCGTGGAAAAAAGTGTCACATCGGCGGAAAAGAGAAAGACGATAAAGGTTAGGTCCAACGTTACCACGGCAAGGGTGTCAACGGCGTCTTTGGGTGAGGTTTTCACCGCCGTGACGCGCGATTCTTCCCGCAGAAACGTGACACGCTGCCATACGGTTGGCTTCATTACATCAATCTGGGTCATTAAACGCACTCTACCTTGAAAAGCTAGTAAGCGCCCCTCCCGGAGTAAATGCCTCCTAGACCCCATTTCAACCAAAACCTGATTCCGGAGTAAACGTTCTCCCGTCAGAGGAAATTGCAAAACACGTCATGGCAACACGGTATACGCCCCCTCCCTTTCCATTGCTTAGGGTGAACGCGCCTGGGTTAAGGTAGCAACTAATTGAGTGAGGGTGTGTTTTACAGCACTATCCACTAGGGTACTGAGTCCCGTGACTAGACGGTCTTGTGGATACTGCTGCATAAAACATAGTAAGATCGCGTTGCTTTCGAGCGGCGGCACGTTTTCGCGACGGCCACGCCGCGCCTTCGAAGCCAGAAAAATATTGTCAGTTTCCCCAGGCACCCTGGGGCCCCGCTTGGTCGCACCGTTCGGAATCGGGCCGCACGAAGCCTCGCGACGGGTACTCTGGGCCAAATACACTTCTTAAAAAAAAAAGGAGAAAACCAGTTCAGCGCACACTCAAACAATGCCCCACCGCTCGCACACACGAGATCATGCGACCGGAGAACCTACCCACATCTTATCACCCGCTCGCGAGACCATGCCAGGCGTCGACCATGGTTCCAGACACCAAGAGCAATTAGACTTCTCGGGCTCAGCAGTACTGCTGTTGTATGTGGTGCATCCTTCGCGCGAACATACCAACACGCTCGAGCTTAATGTGGGGAGCAGGGTGCATGCAGGGCCCTCTGTCGCACACAACCAAAAATTGGATTGCTTCATGCGTTCGAACATAAGCTACGGTACATCATGACATTAGATACAGAAATAGCCTTACATTCTCGTCCACACACGAAGTTCGAACCAAACTTTCTATACTCGGGGACACTCGTCAAACGCCGTGACCATAAGTGGAACTATTTTTCCCAGGTCAAACGCGCAGTAGCGGACGAATATCTTCGACTTGGAGTGGTCGGGGCTGCCGATATCGGTCGCGGTTTAGCGCCGATCGGCCGAGCGAGGACGACAGGACCTGAGGTGTTCATGCCATCGTTGGGCACAAAAACAAACAGTTAGTATCGGAACAAAACGAATTGTTTGAGGCCCTGCTCCGCCCCGGCTTGCAGGAGCGGGCTGTGCGAAACCCCTGCCCCGCCGTGCCAGAGCGGGCCGCACGAAAACCCCCTCCGCGCGCTTTGGGCTCGCGAGATTTATTCAAAAACGCAAAAACACAGTTCCGCACACACGCAAAACGCAACGCCCTGCCGCTCGCACACGCGAGATCATTCGTCCGAAGAACGCCTTAAATACGAGTACCCGCACACCGGATCATGCAGCGCATCGACCATGGTTCCGGACACCAAGAGCAGCTACCCGGAATGATGCCGTTCCAGTTGGCTATCTCCACCGCACCAGACCCCCGGGATCAGGTAGGGTCGACATACTTACGTATCCTTATACAACGGCAGCTTACGTGGCTGGAATGGTAACTGGGACCGCCGGTAGGGACAGCTCGCGCTATTGCTATCACGAGAACTGAAGGACACGCCAGCAAGCAGTGCGTTGCAAATGCAACTGAGTTAAATTGACATACGGCATGCATGGCATTACGTGGAAGTGTTATGAGCTTGAGCTTTTTTTTCACCATCCGCCGGAGGATGAATAAACAAAACAAACAAGAGAAACTCGCCTTCTCGGGCTCAGCAGCACAGTTGTTGTCTATTGTGCGCCTTTCGTGACAAGGTACCGAGACGCTCGAGCTGAGGGTGGGGAGCAGGTGGCAGAGAGGGCCTTTTGTCGCGCACAAGCTCCGCTTGGATTGCGTCGGGCGTTCTCACGTATGGTGCGGAAAATCATGATATAAGACACGGAACGAACCTTACATTCCTGTCCACACACGAAATTCGAACCGAGCTTTCAAAAATTGGTAAAATTCCTCCGCCACCGTGATCACAGGCGCAAATGCCTTGCCCAGGTCAAACGCGCAGGAGCGGACGAGTCTCTTCCACTCCAAAAGGTCGAGACTGCCCATTTCGGTCGCGGTTTGAAGTCTATCGGCCGAACGAGGGCGGCGGGAGCTGGGGTGTTCGTAGCAGCGTGGAGCGCACGACCCAAAGGTTTGTACCGGCCTATAATGAACGATTTGGTATTCATGTTTATATCCAAACGGTCTCTATGTTCCTGAACATATTGCACACGTACGACGTGTTCACATGCCTGGTGTCCCGCATCCTCCATCGTACGCACGACACAACAACAGCAGCAAAAACAGCGCTCGAGGCAATAGAACATAGTGTTGCTGCTTTGTTCTCTCGTTATATGTATGCACCAGACTGAAGCTAACGCGTGCTCGTTTCATGTCGTGGTCTACCACCGACAAGGTGATGCTGCTTCTTGCTGCCGTTGTACGTTCGCACCGGACAGGGGCTCGTGCTTGCTCGCATTTTATCGTGCTCTAGGCGCTCTTCGTCAAAATTGTTTTTTATAAGGTCTGCGCGTCGGGGTGGCTACGTACGGTCTTTGCATTGTGGGATATATACTTTGATGATTTTCTATGTTTACCCTTTTACTAGTACTGCAGTGGAGTAGTCGCTGCTTCTATTTCCGGCCATGGTGGTGGCTTGTTGTTTCACACGCATAATTGTCACGGATTGTTCAGTCAACCAGAGTCACCGCTAGCTTTTTTTGACGAAACCAACATATTCTAGCGACAGGACGCATCATACATACGTTTGAATGTTAACGTTTTCATCGTGTATACGAATTTCCATAATATATATACTCTACCCCAGACGCTACCCTAGGGGCGGGGTGTACTCAATATGTGTATCGCCGTGGTTGTATGACAATAGACCGTTGCATCCCTACTTTGCCGAGACGGAGCACGTCGGTTTTTCACCCACCAGGCAGACTTTGCTTGCACCAACAGCGAAACGCCGTAAGGTATTCGGCGAGTCCTATGAAGGGTGAACTGTAACCTTCCAAGAACTGCTCGTAAGACGGACTTCGGCACCTTGTGCCTACTTTCTTGCAAAAAAATGAATGACAGCGCCAATGGGTTACTTTGTTTTCTGATGTGGCCACTCCAGAGACAGCAGTGGGTATTTCTATGTAGCAACTGGCTCGTGGGTGCCTTACCATATTCACACTACGAGATGCGATCATTCTCCTAGTGAGATGTTAGGATTATCCACCACATATAAAATGATCTAACTCGATACCCATCATGGTGACGGACAAAAGCAACATCATCAACAAAAACGGCACCCTGGTTATCTAGCTCACGCGGTGACTTGCATAGTTTTCAGCGTCGTTGCCAACACACGCCAACCCCATGATAAATATAAGGTTCTACGGCGTCGGGGCCAACCGAGGCTAACTATTTCATATAAAAAACGGGTTTTATAGCTTCCGCGCAAAGACTGACTAACACCACCCTGTCGACTCTAATAGCTACATTGTGGTTCCAAGGGTCGCCGACTTATATCCGTAACCTCTTTAGACCCTCCCAACACTAAATCCAAGTGATTTTGTCCCTAAAAACGGGTTTCAAGTTGTAAAGGGGTTGAGGAGGATACACAACCCGCAATACGCGCGATCGGAGTATCACACACAGCTTGCAAAGATGAGTTTCGACAAAATATTCGATCTCACAGCTGGAGTGTGTTATTATTTGCAAAGATAAGTACACTCCAGCTGTGAGATCGAATATTTTATCGAAGCGCATCTTTGCAAGCTGTGTGTGATACTCCGATAATATGTTATAAAAAATTAAATAAACTCCAGCTGTGAGATCAATGTTTTTGTCGAAACTCATCTTTGCAAGCTGTGTGTAATACTCCGATCGCGCGTATTACGGGTTGTGTGTCCTCATTAATGATATAAGTCGGGTACTCCTCTCGCAACTACAGTGTAGCTATCAGGGTCAACAGGGTGATGTTCGTCAGTCTGTGCGCGGAAACTATAAAACCCGTTTCTGAGGGGGACAAAATCCGACAGATGTGGGAGGAAATGCATTCGTTTATCAGGTGAATCCTGTAAGTCGAATAACCGGTGAGGGGAGGGCGGAGTTTTGAAGAACGTGGAGGCCTGATTTTGATCATAAAGGGGCGGGTCGGGGGGAGGCGGGGGAAGGGACGGGTGGGGCAGCTCAATTTGTGCGTGGAAACTATAAATCCTTCTTGTGGGGGAGGGGGGGGGTGGGCGGGGGGGGGGGGGGGGGGGGGGGGGGGGGGGGCTTTAGGTTGCATAGATGAAAAGGTTTGCAATACGCGTGGTGCTAGGTCTATAAATAGGCGATGGTGCGGGTGGTGGGGAAGGAGGGGGCGTTGGGGAGTGGGAATTGCAACAGCGGCATGGACGACTCTAAAACGATAATGAGGCGATATCCAGTGCATGGGAGTGTTTATTACTCTTGCGGATTTCGATATTAGGTGGGGCATTTAAGCAAGAGAGAGCGAGGGAAAAATAAAAATAAAAGGAGGGGGGTGGGAAAGTTTCAAGAGCTTTAGGTCGCAAATAAAATGGGGAAGTTTCAAGAGCTTTAGGTCGCAAAAAAAAAAAAAATTCACTCCGCCTATTGGATCAAGTATTTTGTCGAAACTGATTATCGCAACATTGTGTGTGATCCTCCGATCGCGCGTATTAATCTTATATGTAGGGGCTTGCTTTACGCGCGGTGCTAGGTCTAAGCGATAGCGAGGGGTGTGGGAATGGAGGGGGCGTTGGAGGGAGGGAGGGGGGATGAATGAAAGCTACGTTATGGATGGCTAGAATAATAGTGGCGTGATATCAATTTCTTAGAAGTGTTTATTACTCTGGCCAATTTCGATTGTAAGTGGGGCGTTTGAACGAATTGGGCGGGGAACGAAAGGTGGGGGGGAGGGGGGCGTGGCGGAGGGCGGATATGAGTTGGAGCTACGGCATGGATGGCTAGATGGATAATGAGATGGTATCAGCTGGCTGGCAGTGTCTACTACTGTGGTAGATTTTAATTTCAGGTGGGGCGTTTGAACAAGAGGGATCGGGGGGGGGTGGGGGGCAGGCATTTCAAGATGTGCCCGGAAACTATAAACCTTTAAAGGGGTCGAATCTGACGATTGTAGCAAGAAGACAACCCTTTATATCACCCGCCTGGTAATGTTTATTATTCTAGAAGGTTTGATGTTACATGTAGTATGCAACCCAGTTATTAGGTGTAGTAAACAACGTGTTAAAAGCTTCATAATTTTTTATTGTTCATGGATCGAAAGATAGAACATTTCAATCGATAGGTACAATCATGTAGATACCATTATTTTCTGACATCGCTAATTGTAAGAAAGACAAACATATTGCCAAATACAACAGGCGACGTGATGTGGTCATGCAATGTCACCGCCATTGAGAACGAAAGGGAGAAATGCGAATCGTTGTTTTTTTCAAAGGATCGCTAAGTGTACACCCGCTCAATTGCGTTACTTCGTTAGTCGTACTTCGCTTGGCATAGGTTGGGAGGCGATCATGCAGACGGTATGTACGGAGTACCCTACGTAATAACTTGATAGTGCGGTTTTCTGCAATTTTAACATATCTGTCTGTACCCCCTTTTCACATTAAAATTGTCGCACATATACGATTTTACGCCTATGATTTTTACCGTGCCGATGTGGGGCTCTGAGGTTGCCAACTCTAAGGCAGAAATACATCTTACAAATACACCAAGCGAGGTGACGTGGGCATGCGATGTCACCACTTTTGGACGCGAGGGTGACTTTACTTTGATAGTCATATGCTACTGCGTTCGGTAGAGGTTGTCAGGCGATCATTCAAACTACCGGAGGCACGAAATACCCTGCGTAATAGGTTCGTAGTGTGGTCTACCGCAGTGTTAAGATATCTGTCAGTACTTCTTCACATTGTTATTATCTAGTGTACGATTATACGCCCTGTTTTCTCCCCACTGTCGTCGAAGATGTGGTGGTCCTGTGCATGTCGCGTCCATGTCTGGTGCTCTTGTTAGTGGTGCTCATGAAAACATGCCCTAGCGTGTATTAGATGATCGCTGAGTGGGGTTCCTTTGCTTTACATCAAGCCAGGAAGTATATGTCAACGCAACCGCTTGCTTATAAACGACCAATATAATTCCTCACACACCTGATGCAGAGGAAACGCGGCCCGAAGATTGTTCAGTATACCGATGGTCAGGAACAGGTGATCGAACAGCCCATTTCATTTTTACTACCGCTCCTCACTCCACCTAAACCACTACGGGCATGATTTGGACCCAGTTTGTTGATGCCCAAACCCAATTGCAAAGGAGGTGATGTGGTGGGTCAATGCTATAATGATGGGTGCTGCTGCGATTACCCCGTCTCTTGCTCTGTTTGTTCTTGCGTTCTTGATGAACCTGTGGTTTGGCAACGAGTAGTTTTGACGTATTTCAGGTGTGTGTAAAGACTATGTCTGCATGATCGCCCCCCAACCTATGCCAAGCGAAGTATGACTAACGAGGTAACGTAATTGAGCGCATGTATACCAAGCGTTGCTTAAAATCTGACGATTCGCATTTGGCCCTCTAGTGCTCAATGGCGGAGACAGTGCATGGCCACATACATCACCTCGCATGTTGTATTTGGCAATACGTATATCTTTCGTATAATTAGCGATGTCAGAAAATATTGGTAACTGTGTGATGGTGGTGACAAACAGTGCATGACCACATTACCTCGCCTGTTGTGTTTGACAATACGTACCTCTTTCTTAAAATTAGCGATGTCAGAAAATAATGGTAACTACAAATATTCGATAAAAATGTTCTAGCTTTCGATCCATGTATCATACAACAACATATTATGAAGATTTAACACGTTATTTACTACACTTAGCACTGGGTTGCATGCTGCATCTAACATCAAACCTTCTAGAATAGTAAATATTACCAGGCAGATGATATACAGGGATGTCTTATTGCTTCAATCGTCAGCTTTGTCCCCTTTGAGGATTATAGTTTCCGCGCACATATTGAAATGTCCCGCCCCCCGCCCTCCCCTCTCCCTCCCCTGACCCCTCTTGTTCATTAAACCCCCCCCCCCTCCCCCCCCCCCCCCTCCCCGTCCCCCGATCCCCCCCCCCTCCCGCCTAGTTTGTCCAAACGCCCCACTCACAATTGAAATCGGCCAGAGTAATGAACACCTATACGCAGTTGATATCACGTCATTGTCTTTCTGACCATCCATGACGTAGTTTTCGTTTCTTTCTCCCCACCCCCCCCAAAACCCCCCCCTCCAACGCCCCCTCTTTTCCGACCACCCGCACGATCGCCTAGACCTAGCACCACGCGTGTAACAAGCCCCTACTTATCTTTGATCTCACAGCCGAAGTGTATTTGAAAATTTTTTGTGACTTGAACCTCCTGAAAAATCTTCCCCCCCCCCCCCCCCCCCCGCCTTCTCGCTTTCCCTTGCTCAAACGCCCCACCTAATATCGGAATCCGCCAGATTAATAAACACTTCACGCCCACGATATCACCTCATTATCTTCCGAGAGCCATCCATGCCGCTGCTCCCCCCTCCCCCCGCCCCAAACGCCCCCGTCCTCCCCACCACCCGCACCATCGCCTAGACCTAGCACCACACGTATAACAAACCCATCACCTAAGACCCTTCCTTCCCCCCCCCCCTCCCCCTCCGCCCCCCTCGCACCCTCCCCCCCCCCCGCCCCCCCCGCATCCTCACCCCCCCCCCTCCCCCACCCCCCACCTCCCCAAACCCCCCCAGCCCATCCCAACCCCTCCCCCTCGAACATCCCGCCCTCTGTCAGCGCACTGATGGTACGACTACCTTCAGGATATACATGATAAACTGATGCATTCTTTCCAAAACCGTCACATTTACCGCCTCAAAATAATGTATAGTTTCCACGCACAGATTGAGCTGCCCCACACGCCTCACCCCCGCCCCAACCCCCCCCCAAGATAAACTGGTGCATTATTATTCTGTATTTATTTACATTTTTTTCCAAAACCGTCAGATTTATCTCCTCGAAAGGATTTACAGCTTACACGCACAAATTGCCCGCCCGTCCGCCCCCCCCCTTATCCCTCCCGCCCCCCCCTCCAACCCCGCTCGCTTATGATTAAAACTAGGCCCCCACGTCCTTCAAACTCCGCCCCCGCTCCTCACTGGTTATTCGACTTTCAGGATTCACTTGATAGACTGATGCATTTTCTTCCACAGCTATCAGATTTTGTCCCCCTCAGAAGCGGGTGTTATAGTTTGCGCGCACAGACTGGCGAACATCACCCTGTTGACCCTGACAGCTACACTGTAGTTGTAAGGGGAGTCGCCGACCTATATCCTTAATAGAGACACACAACTCGTAATACGCGCGATCGGAGTATCACACACAGCTTGCAAAGATGAGTTTCGACAAAATATTCGACCTCACAGCTGGAGTGTTTTTTCATTTTTTATAGTATATATACCCACCTATTACGAAGGGTACTTCTTACATGCTGTCTGCATGATCGCCTCCCAACCTATCCCAAACGAAGTATGACTAACGAAGTAACGGCAGTGAGCGCGGGTACACCAAATGTTCCTTTCAAAACACTGACGACTCGCATTTCTCCCTCTCGTGCTCAATGGTGGTCACTTTGCATGACCATCACTGCTCGCCTGTTGTACTTTGCAATATGTATCTCTTTTATATAATTAGCGATGTCAGTAAATAATGGTAACTTCATGGTTGTATTATTTATCTTGACATCTATATACAACAACAAATTGTGAACCTTTGACACGTTCTTTACCGCACCTAAAGGTTGCGGTACATACCATCAAATCTTCTAGAATATTAGGCAATACCAGGCAGGTGATATAGAAGGATGTCTTCTTGCTACAATCGTCACATTTGTCCCCTTCAAGAATTCCTAGCTTCCGCGCACATATACAAGTGTCCCGCCCGCCCCCCCTTCCCCCCGATCCCTCTTGTTCAAACGCCCAACAGAAATTAAACCTGACTGGGAGTAGTAAACACTGCCAGCCAGCTGATATCACCTCATTATCTCTCCAGCCATCCATACCGTAGCTCCAATTCATTGCCCCCCCTCCCCCATTTTCATTTCCCTCCCGCCCTTTAGTTCTAACGCTCCACCTGCAATCGAAATCGGCCTGAGAAATAAACACTTCTACGCAATTGATATCCCGTCATCATCTTTCTAGCCATCCATGACAAAGCTTTCATTCATCCCTCCCTCCCCCCCCCCCCCCCCCCCCCAACGCCCCTCCTTCCCCACGACCCGCACCATCGCCTAGACCTAGCACCATTAAATTCATTCATTCCCCCCCCCCTCCCCCAACGCCCCCTCCTTCCCCAACACGCGCACCATCGCCTACACCTAGCACCACGCGTACAGCAAACCCCTACATATATGCCACCTAAAGATGTTGGTTTAAAAAACCCTTTCTGCCCCCCCCCCCCCCCCCCCCCCCCCCCCCTCTCCCTTCTCCCCCCTCCACCCACCCCCACCACTACCCGCACCCCCTCCAACGCTCCGCCTCCCTCCCCTCACCGGTGATTCGACTTACAGGATTCACTTGATGAACTGATGCATTTATTTCCACAGCTGTCAGATTTTATCCACATCGAAAACGGGTTCTATGGTTTCCGCGCACAGACTGACTAACATCACCCTGTTGACCCTGATAGCTACACTGTAGTTGCAAGGGGAGTCGCCGACCAATATCCTTAATGAGGACACACAACTTGTAATACGCGCGATTGGAGTATCACACACTGCTTGCAAAGATGAGTTTCGATAAAATCATCGATCTCAGAGCTGGGGTGTATTTTCATTTTTTCAATGTATCACGGGAGACCAGAGACTACAGCAGAGGCGTCTTTTTTGTGTTCCTTTTGCTGGTGTGGCTCGGTATCACTCGCGCGAGTGAACTCCTTGATCCTTTGCGGCCGTTAGTTTCCGCGTGGTTGAAATTCGCGATGTAATTACGCAAAGGATTTGTAACCTACGAGCCGCGCCTGAAAAATGACTTCAAATACTTTTAATAAAAATGTTTTAAGAACGTCAGTCGTGAGTTCGACGAATTTCGAGTCAATACTCATCTTTGCAAGCTGCGTTGTTTAGTGTTTTGTCCATGAGGCAAAGAGTAACTCGAGTGCGAGAGGCCCAAACCCGGCAGTGAAAATTCGGGTACCCCTCCCCTACCGTAGCCTTGGTTCCACGTATGCTACGACTGCAACGACAAACGACATTGTTGCAGCTGCTTGCTGCCTCGTGTAGTGGGTACACAGGTGGTGATTTTTGCAGTAGGCGTTTGCTCTGCTATGTGATCGACTCTGCGTGCAAGTTTTTACAGCCTTTGACGTATGTACTATGTAGTTGTTTCTCGTTAAACGAGGGGAATATATGTTTGCTGCCGTACGTATACACGTACGCGTAGGCATGTGTACGTTCCAGGTAATGTGGCTGCTGCTTGCTGTATGCTGCATATAAAGCAGTGCAGCAGTGTATTGTTGAGATGGACGTATTTCTCATGCAGCAGCAGTAGTTGTAACCTCATACAGAAGAAATATGTGTGTGTTGCTGCTCCTTGCTGCAGGTGCACGTAGCTGTTTGAGCTGCTGCTGCTTGTGACGCTTCTCGCCGTCGTTATATACTGCTTATGCTGCACTGCTTGCTGCTACTGTATGCTGCTCGCCGCACTACATGACGCTTCTGAATACTGTTGGCTGTCCGTATACAAACGCGATTTGCTGCCGCTTGCTATACGCATACGAGATCGACTACGTGCTGCTTCCTGTTTGGTCTGGTATTTTAGGCCGTTCGTAACCAAAACGAAACTGTTACGAAATGTGACAAAAACACGGGATATTTTTGCGAATCGTGATATTAGCCGAAATTCGCGACAATCGCAAGTTTTGACGACCGCGAAAAAAGGAGACGTTGCGAATCGTGACAACAAAACGTGCGGTCATTTTTGTGGTATCACTTATGACGCTGATCCGCAGATGTAAGATGCGTGAGATAGGTATAACCCTCATACGTCCGCTGGATGGCGATTGATAATTATTCTTCTGTGTCATGCCTGCTTGCGTCACCTCGCGGGGAACACATCGCTGCCCGACAGACCAGCTTGCGTTGCCCCACGGGGATACTCAATCCCCAAGGAGGAGCCTTGTTGAACATGTTAAGATCGTCTTCATTTCGACCAGCGGTGCGCTTTCGCGTCAACCCCGCTGCTCCCGGCCGACCGCTGGCCGCCCGGGGGGTGCACCCCCGGGGGCCTCGCGCTCGCGCGCGTGTTACATTTAGGGCATCACATTTGGGTTGTACAAAATACATGGTTGAATCGTATCAAAATCCTCCACGATCATCTTAGCTCGGCTATTGCTCGGCAGCGTGCAGCGCAGCACCATGCGGTACCGTGCGGTGCCGTGATCTGCCCTGCGGTTCGGTGCAGAGTAGCGTCGTGCGGTGCCGTGCGGTGCCGTAACCTGCCGTACGGTGCGGTACGGTGCGGTGATGTTCGGTATTGTGTCGTGCTGTGCCGTGCTGTGTACTGTGCTGTATACGTATTACTTCGTATACGACAGGTATCATTCGACAGGCATCAAACAGCAGTATCGAGGTACACCAGACCAGTATTGTACGTACTACATCACATTCAATGCTCCCAGCCCAGCTCAGCAGCTCAGCTCAGCGCGCAATGCAGCGCCGTGAGGTGCCGTGCTGCCGTGGGACCGTGGCTTGCCCGGGGGTGCGGTGCTGGGCCGTGTGATGTCTTCAACATCCAATTCACCACTCAGTCACACTCACGACCCATCCTTGACTAGTAATGTAGCACTTTCCACTGGACCCTACCCCGACAAAGGGGCATAGCGAATAGTGCTATATAATACAATAGGTACATGGCGTCATCTGTGCGGTTTTCGAGCCCCAATCCCATAAGCTGGAGGACCCCGCCCCACCCGTCCTCGACCAATCAGAGGACGAGGCGGGCGCGGCGGGAGTTGCCCCTCGTGGAATGACCCTAGTGCCGCCGCACTCGAGAATCATTGTGCCCCATCCCTGGTTTAGGCACCCTTTTATATCTGTACAATTCCGACATAACGGGGACGGAAATAGAGTTCGACACCACTCTGCACGGTGGGGAAACCCTCTTCCAACTGGCCGATCACTGATTGTCTGGGCCGCGTAGAGCGAGCGCTATCCAGGGAAGATAGGGCCCCATCCCCGTTTCAGACGTCCCTCCGAATCACAACAGGTCCGACTCCCTGGGGATGAAACGAGAGTCCCCCGGGTCGTCGCCACCCCGCATGATGCCGGAAACTCGATCCCGCCGGGCGATCGCTAATTGGGTAGAACGCGTAGAGCCAGCGCCACCCGGGGAAGATAGGGCCCCACGCCCGGATCATGCATTATTCTGTATTTGCACAATTCCAACACCCCGTGAACGAAACTATGTCCTCCCGGATGGACTCTGCCTCGCACGGTGTGGAAACTTAACACCGCTGGCGAACTGCTGACTGCACATAGAGCCATCGCAATCGGATAGTGTAGGGCCCCACTTCTGGTTCAGAATTTCATGCATGAATCTCCAACTCCGAAACCTGGCTGGTGACAACGGAAACGCCAACGGTTGATACCTCCACGCACCTTGCAGAAACCACAACACAACCCCCCAAGACTCGAAAAAAAGTTCAAAAATGGATTCAAAACTGAAGTCAAAGTAACAAAAGAGTTACAGCCGAGCGAAATAGCCACTCCTACATCACCATGAAGATAAAAAATCCAAAATGAAAAAGAGGCGGGAAAGTCGTATTAAAAAACGTTTGTTTCTGTACCATGCGGCACAGCGGCCTCTAGCAGGGTGCTCCTCGTTAATTTCCCTATATCCGGCACAGATTGCTCCACATTCGGCATTGATTCCTCCACATTCCACACAAATTTCAACAAATATATCGAGCACGAACCAAACGAATCTGTTTGCTGCTGAATGTGCTGCTGTACGTCTGTAGCACATGGTGGTTGGGGCGTTTGGTGGGTGGACGGGTCGGTGGGTGGGTGCGCGTTTGGTTGGGTGGCTGCATCGGGGTCGTTTCGTGAGTGGGGGGGTGTTTTCGTGCCTGCGGGAGGTGGCCGGGTTGCTTTTGTTCGTGCAGCATTACGTTTTCTCCCCTATACCGGCCTGACTTGGCGAAGTTCGAGTACGAGCCAACTCATCTGTTTGTTGCTGGACGTACTGCTGAACTACCGTAGTAGTACATGGTCGATGGGTTGGTCGGTGGGTAGATGGCTTGGTTGATGAGTGGATGTCCGTGTGGGAGGTTGCCCTCTTACTATTTTATTTTTTAGGTACAGCTGCATTGTTTTTTTTCAGCTCCACTTTGGATCCGGATGGCCTTGGCATACGTCGGAAGCAACACTACAATAGTGGGTCAATCAATGCACAGTTTACTGCCAACCGAGTGCGAGATCGGTGCAACTTGTTTTTCGAGCAGCAAGAGACCCACGTCACACTAGCTTTCAACGATGAGCAGCAAAGAGCACGACCAGTAAGAAGCAGCACACAACGCTGCACCAACACGACGACCACGCTTCCAGTTGACCGGGAAACGACCCAAAACAGCAGCGGCACACACAGGCACCACAGCAACTGCACACCTTTCATACATTTTCTACTGCCCCAAGGAGCCTGGGACCAACGCGGTGACCCCCCGCTACGATACCGTGGTCAGCGCATATGTTTACGTGGATACCCATCTATCATCTTCGCTTCGCGCAGCCCAATACATAAAATGAGGAGCGCGAAGCGCGCCGACTATTGCGCTTGTAACTGGTGAAGGATGGGTCGCGAGTGTGACGAAAAGGTCAAGTAGATATCGCTAAAAAAAAAAATGGTTTATATCTTTCATCCCTGCGTTTTCCGCTCCCCCATGGCGTTGACAGAGATTTTTTCCCCAATCCGCCCTCCGCCAATCAGCTGGCGAGGCAGGCGCGGCGGGAATGGTCCCTAGGGGCCATCCTCCTCCCACCGGTCTCGCCGCACCCGGGGAGGTTTCAGCCCCATCTCCGGTTCAAATATCTCGCCATGTCTCTACAACTTCAACACTTAGGGGATGAAAATTGAGTTCTTCCGGGTCCACTCCGCCCCGCACGGTGTGGAAACCTATCCTTCGGGCCGATCACAGATTGGCTGGGGCGCGTAGAGCGAACGAAACATGGGGAGGATAGGGCCCGATGCCCGGTTCAGAATCCCTCCGTATCCCTATAACTGTGACACCCCGCTGATGAAAACAAGAACCCTCCGAGTCGGCAAACCTCCATACGATGAGCACCCCAATCCCGCTGGCCGGTCGTTGATTGGCTGGAACGCGCAGAGCCAGCACCATCCGGGAGGGATAGGGCTCCATGCAATGGGCGTATGGCTTTCAGACCTGTGTTTTCCAAGCGCTGATCCCATTTGGCGAGGGTTCCACCCAAGCCTTCCCTCGGCCAATCAGAGGGCGAGGCGCGCGCGGCGGGAGTTGCCTCTCGGGGCACCCCCCCCTCCGCCAGTCCCGCGACACCAGGGGAGAATTTGGCCCCATCCCCGCTTCAGGCATTATTTCACATATCTACAATTCCTATACGTCGGGGATGAAAATTCAATTATGCTCGGTCCACACCGCCCAGCACGGTGTGGAAACCCCAATATTACCGGTAGATCGCTGATTGGCTAGGTCGAGTAGAGCGAGCGCAACCAAGGGAAGATAGTGCTCCAATTCCGGTTCATATATCCTTCCGTATTAGTACAACTCCGACACACCAGGGATGAAAACTGGAGTCCTCCGAGACGGCACGGCCCCGCGCAACGTGGAACACCCAACGCCGCTGGACGATCGCTGATTGGTTGTGGCTTGTACATAGAGCCTGCGCAACCGGGGAAGATAGGGCCCCACCGCTTGTTCGAAAATCTTTAAATGCATCTACAACTCCGAGCACGTGAGAACGAAAAAGGAAAAACCCCGTGTTGATACCTCCCCGCACAATGCGAAAAGTCCAACCCAACCACCCATAAACCGATAAAAAGTGTACGAAAATTGATTCAAAACTCGGGTCAAAAAAAAAAACATGCCAACGCGCAGCGAGATAGACACTCCTACACCAACTTCAAGATTCAAGACAGAAAAATCAGGAAAAGTGGAAACGTCGCCCTAAAAATAGTTTTTTTCTTGCACCATACATCACAGCGGCCTCGCACTCGGTAGTCCTCGATCAATTTTCTACATCCCGCACTGGTTTCCCCACATCCCACACAACACTTGGAAATATAAATCGAGCACTGAACAAACGCATCTGTTCGCTGCTGTACGTACTGCTGCACTGCCGTAGCATATCGTGGTTGGGAAGTTTAGTGGGTGGACAGGCTGGTGGGTCGGTGGGTGGATGGTCGGGCGGGAGAGTTGGGGTTATTTCGTAGGTGGAGGAGCGTTTTCGTGCCTGTGGAAGGTGGCCCTACGCCTTTCTTTAGTACAGTATTTGGGTTTCTCCGCTACACCGGTCTGCTATGGCGAAGTTCGAGTACGAACCAGCGCGTCTGTTTGCTGTTGTACCTACTGTTGCACTGCTGTATGTAGTAGCACATGGTCGGCGGGTTGGCTGGTGGGTAGATGGCATGGTTGATAGGCGGGTGTGTCGTGCGGTACGTTGGTGAGTGTTTTCGCGTGTGGGAGATGGCCTGGCATTTCCGTTTTTGGTACAGGAGCAGTTCGGTTTTCTTATCCGACATATAGCCCGCCGGCGCTGGCATACGTCGGAAGTACCAGGATCCACTTATAGCACAATTCAGTACCGATCGTGTTCGACATCGGTGCAACTTTGTTATTGAATCAGCAGAAATCCACCTCAAAATAGTGGTAATGAGGAAGGAGCAGGAAGGAGCAGGAAAAAGCACATCAAGTAGGAAGCAACACACAACACTATGCCAACACGAAGCCCGCGCCTCCAGTTGACCGATCAACGATCCGAACAGCAGCGGCTCAGGCAGGCACCATATCGGCAAAGCACGCATTTCACACCTTTTCTTGTGCTCCAACAAGCCCGGGACGATAGTGGCGACCCCCCGACAGACACCGTGACCAATGAAGTTGTTTACGTGGGTACCGTCTACGACTTCGCTTGACGCAGCACGATAACAAAACTAAGGTGCGCCAAACGCGCCGACTTTTTCACTTGCAATTAATAGAAAAATGGGCCATGAGTTCCAACCCCACCTTATTCATATTTTGGCTTTTACGAGCGCGCCAGCTGGAGATATCATGGAAGTTACGATAGTGCATTCCTAGACACTATTCACCTAGCGAGGGGTGAGCCCCGAAGATCCCTGTTAGTAAACGTCGGTCGACGAACCCGAGAACACATACCTGGCATTTTGTTAGCTATTATAGCACTATCCATTAGAAGACTGAGTCAGGTGACTTTGTGGTCCAGTGGATAGTACTGTGTAACTAACAGAGGGCAACAGAACTGTTTCTGAAACAGGAAACGGGGTGGTTAACATAGAAAAATAAATATGTTTTCATATGGGTAGGTGCGTGTGCTGCGTCACAGCACTACAGACACATCGGACATCAGCCAATGCCTAGATCAGACGTATTTTACACCCGGGCTCTAATTTCCTTCCGAATTAGCCCTTGATCTGGCCCGGCCGCCGCTCCAAGATCTTCCACGGCCAATGTCAAAGTTGTTCTCAGTACCTGCTTCGTTTACGGTCGCTATCAGTCTACACGTATTTTGCAGTATCAATGTCCGTGTTATTTTCATCAATTTCAGTGTGATGTCGATGTGGATAGAATGACGATATTATTGTAAATGTCAGTATTGATATTGTTGTCGATTTCGATTGTCGATTCCAGTCTGCTATGTCTATAGATACCGTCCGGGTCTTCGAGGCGGGTGTACTCTATTACGGTGGGCATCATGGCCATCGTGTAGAACTGTCTTCTACTCGGCCCCGCTGAACGCTCGAAGCGAAGCTCGGAGGTTAAATGCGTGGCAGTGGCGCACGTTGTAGGACCTGCTGCGCAGCAAGTGTAGTCGAAGGTATAGGACTGGGCGGTGGCGTATCGTCTCCCGTAGGCGCCGCTTGCCTGGGACGGCGTAAAATTCCCCAAGAGTTTGTCTCGTCTGTGGTTTCATCGGTGCTGTGTGCCTTTGCGGTGCTGCTTTGATGCAACATGACCAACACCTCTTGCTGCCGCAGGGTTGTTGCTGGGTGTGTGTGAGGAACGCTTTAATTCTGCTGCCTTTGGGTCGTCCCGGGGAGGCGAAAGGCCCGAGATCTTCTAAAGATCGCCCCCGCCACGTTGCAAACGCCTCGAACTTTTTTTTGTGCGCGCAAAGGCAAAACGCCCAGGGCGGCGTGTATAACAACGATAAAGCCCCCTGTTCGAAATAACGCCTGCTTCG
This sequence comes from Undaria pinnatifida, assembly GCA_012845835.1. Taxonomy (NCBI): domain Eukaryota; class Phaeophyceae; order Laminariales; family Alariaceae; genus Undaria; species Undaria pinnatifida. The sequence goes on along the minus strand of JABAKD010000008.1, from coordinate 16,371,399 downwards.
TGTGACATGGTATCGATAAACTACAAATTGATATCCTGGCGGTGCTATACAACAATGTTTTGATGCTGTCCCACCACTTCTCACTCATGTACCCCCTCTCCATCGGCCTCAGGGCAAGCATGGTGCCGTCACGCATAGTCAACGCAAAATTTTTGTATGCGTAGGCTCTAGTTTCGCGCGACGAGTCTGCTCTGCGTTTTTTTCCCTTGTTTACGGAGACGGCATGCGGGTAATAGCATTCCCTCTGGCTGCCTAGGCGCTTTGTGGCGAACTTCACTCTTGTTGCTGTGGCTATGTAGACTAGAGTAGATGTTTACCCCTGGTAAACCTTCTTCAGTTGTCGTGGCCGGTGATACTCGCGATTTGTATTCTACGCACAACACATCTACAGCTGTTGTGACGCGCGCTAGGGTAGGACTAGGTGCACTTAGTGTTGTGCATCTCCTCGCTTGACGAGCTATATAGCCGCTATGTAGCCTACATACCCCGGATAACAGAAAAACAGAAAAGAACACGAACGACCCGACGAACATTCCAATGGCCTTTGTATGTGTACTATTATTGGAATCATGATGTTGGATGACCTCAAATGGCATGCCAACAGCATAGAGCTGTGGCCAGTTTAGGAGCCCCGACAGTCAAACATATTTTAGCCAGGGAGTCCTACGAACCCCTGTCACGTTGTAAGAATCAGGGGTCGTTTACCAGCCCCCCCTGCCCCAATGAGTTAATGGGTTTATGACTGCACCAACGTTGTGGGGAAAACGTTTTTGTCCTAGCTGGACGTTTGTTGCGCTACAAAGTCCAATCACCGCAAAGGGAGGTGTTGACACTTACAGATCCGTGGACGTCGAGGGCATCATCAGTTCGTCGTTTGTCATCGAATACCCGCTTTTGAAGACGACGCTGGTGGCTTTCGCCATCGGTCTTCACGATGTCTGACCCTGCGGCATGTGTGCCTCCAACATCGACGTCGCCGGTTGGCTCTTGTCGCCGAGGTTGCCCGGTTACCCTAGACGATACCCCGAGCGCAAATATGACAGCAACACTGACGGGTTTCGAAAGGACCCTCATGTTGCACTTCGATGCCGTGGCGATCAAGCGCTGTTCTTCGTTGCGATTAAATCCTAATCACTTTGTAGGAAGGACGCGAAGGACACGAAGGACAAGAGGCATTGCGAGGATGTCAGCGTGGTTGCCTTTTGGCCGTAATTTCGCCTTCTGGTGTACAATGTCCAATAATAAGTCCAAAAATCATGTTTACAGGCCAAGCTTGGCAACAAGGAGTAAATAACAACCTTACATACCAGCAGCCCGCACCTGTAAAACGTCATATTCCTATAGATGTACACCGCATGGGTGTGCACCTGATCTCTAAGATGTAAATTCGACGTACAATACATACCATTAATGCACGTCTAGCCTGCGTACTGTTTCGTCCATCACAAACAGCGTGTCAACTTTAAGAATGTAGTTAGCGGATTACTCTACCGTACGCCCGTCACAAAATATTGTTCGGATTGGTTGTGATTTGTTCAGTTTATTTCCACGTTGTGTTGCAGTCCGAGGTGGTGGTCTTTCCGCCTTTGTCCAAGTTTATGAACGATCTAGGGTTGTAGTGGAGCCTTTAGCGTTTCAGTGTTTTTTCATCGACGTGGCACAGGAACGAGACGGAATGGAGGGTGGCGACAACGTACAGGGAGGGGAGAATTGAGCGGCGGCAAACCGGAGGAAGGGGAGAGAGTTGGGGGGTCGGGGGGGGGGGTGGGGGGTGGGGGGGGCGGGCGAGAACAGGTTATTCCGCTGTCGACGAAAGCAGAACATGGTTGGCAGGTCGTGTGGCATAGAAGCAGTGTGACTAAAAGATGGAACGCTGGACTATGTGTTTGGAGACCCGATGTCTAGTGATTTTTTGTTTGTGTTAAGTTCGTAATATATATACTCGATTGGTTGGTGGGACAGGGTTGGTGCAGATATCTGACAGCGACCCCGACGGAAAAAAAAAAATGTGGCAAACCGCGTGTCAGTACTGTTCCGAGTCAGCTGCTTTTCAGAGAGCCGTGACAATATGCTCGTTCTTCTCCAGCGAGAAATGAGATTTTCTGAAATGGCTTTCCTTATACTCGTACTACTGCATTTAAATGTGTTGCTTTTAAATTGTTTTACTCTCTGCCTATTCCTCTCTTCACGTTGTGCTTCGCGTTGGTCTTGTCGCACCATATTCTTATATTGCGTACGCACCACATACGACACATAACAGCCCTCTCGTGCATTACTGGTGTTCTTGTCTCGTCTTGATGATTTAAATTTTTCTGTTTGTCTTGGTATGTCGTAGTTTCTATTTTGGTGCTTCTACAATCGTTTTTATACTATGTGCGTTGGAAGTGAACGTGCTTTCGCCGACGAACTTATTTAATTACGCTGCTTTCTTTGTCTCACATAATATGAACACACGAAGAGTGTACTTAATGAAAGCTCCGCGTGTGTGCCGGTGACCCTCCGGCGTACACGCTCCGATAAGGGCAGAGGGTGCTGAGGCGCCATCTGTGTATATGCCTATTTGCTCTTGAGCGTGTTAAGTCACGGACGTTGGGGTATCAATGCAAGCGTTAAAACGCTGATAGCAGTTGTCGGTAGATGAACAAAATAATACAACGTACCTCTAGAGGACTACGCCTACACACGGTGTTGGAGTACACCACTTGGAAGCTGTGTGGCATACTTTTCAGAACCAGTAGGATAAGTAACCGGGTTACTTGTACCGCCGTGGTCGTGTCACTGGGCATCTTACCGTACATGGAATGGTTGGATACATTTTGTGATTTAGTTCAATTGTTATTATTGGTTTTTGTTGTGAGTTCTTGAGATCTTGAGATTCAAACGGGAATTTCCATGGCCGACGGGATATCACTTACGTCCTGAGATAACGTACAGACTATTGCAGTGTAAACAAACGCACTCGGAGCCTACGAGGGGAAGTCCTCGGATCTGATACCACCGGGCCCGCGGTCGCGCGAGTCGGTACAATTCAAATATATTGAGTAAGTTCTGCTTACTTCCAAAAACGTGACCAATTTTCTCTTCGGAGGCCGGAAAGCAGTGCTTTGGGTGTCGGTGTTGGAGACCAGCCGAAAACAATGCAAAAAGACCATACTGCAGCAAGGGGTGCGGGAGCGCATTTGAGCCCTTGCATTAGCTCCTCCTCGGAGAGGTCAACCCAGGCCTTGCCATCGTAGAATTCATCAGCCACCATCTTTCAGGTCGCCGAATCCACCAGCTCTCGCCTCCTCGCGAGTACCCGATCTCCTCCATCTTGGTTTGTGATAGGCATCTGCTGCTCGTACTCCGAGTAGGCAACAAGAAATTTACGCATATCATCAAGGTAACGACATCACCACCCAACCTAGACGGTCCGGTTCCTCCCATTGTCACCTTGACTTCCGGCTTCAGCCCGCCACCGGCACGGCCTCCACCTCTCGGGTTGCCCCAACTTGCAGAATAGACTCCGCCAGCAGCCTACGCTCGGGCTCCTCTTGCTGTTGTACGGTCTTCTTCTATTTCCTCGGCTGGTGTCCAACCCCAACATGCAAACCACTGCTTTCCGTCCTTTGTAAAGAAAAGTGGTCAAGGTTTGGGCAGTAAGCAGTACTTACCCAATTTAGTTGAATTGTACCGACTCGCGCATCCGCGGGCCCGGTGGTATCAGATCCAAGGACTTCCCCTCGTAGGCTCGGAGGGCGTTCGTCCACAATGCAGTAGTGGCGTTTTCGGCCAGGGCGCTGTTAGCTCCTATTGACGTAGCCACAGCTGACGATACGTCGTGGAGGCTGTGTGAACAGAGCATGTCCGTGGTTGAGGCTTCCGTTTCACGGGGGACTGTTATACTGAAATACACGTTCCATGTTTGGTCTGGGTTTCGGCAAGTTGCATGCGCAATTGGAGCTGTGACGCTTAATGCGGATGGTTTGCTTGAAGATGCATTGGTGGTGACGCGGCTGCTGAGCAATCGTTGTTCACGGTCAGTAAACGTGGTAGATCTTAGGTCTTGGTAAAACTGACCGGGATGTGTTGGACTTGATATTTGCACAACGTACGGAAAGGTGTATATCAAAGCTACTCAGTCTGAGCCAACTTGTGGTTGGTAGCCCGAGATTGGCATTTGGAGGGCGTTGTACCGCTGTGGTCGTATCATTGGACATTTTACCGTACATAGAATGGTTGGGTACATTTTTTCAGGGAGTTCAATTGTCATTATTGGCATTCCTTGTGAGCTCTTGAGATCTTGAGATACGAACGGGAAGGTCCAGTGCTGATGGCATGGCACTTCCTCGTGTGGTTATGAACAAACTTTTGCATTGTGGTTAAACGCCCTCCGAGCCAACGAGGGGAAGTCGTCGGAGCTGATACCACCGGGCCCACGGTCGCGCGAGTCTGTACATACTGCAGACTAACCTCATATCAACAATATAGGCGGAAAACCAATGGTAGTGCATTTCCGGCGGATAGATGGGTTGGAAGAAAAACATTGCTACCGTTCGCACATACTATGTGATGATCAAATCTTCTAAGGGTATGTTAGGTAAGGTATGCTGGCGTAAATACCCAGGTACGTACCGGTACCCGACGCTTAGGTTCGTTAAGTACCGGCCCCGATACCTCACTTAGGTATTAGGTACTTTACACGATATTTTACCCAAGTTTTAGGTACGATAGGTACGCCGCTGAAATACTTACCCGGCTATAGGCATACCGGTCGCCGAAATCCCCAGGTACATGTACGAGCCTGGGATCGACCTCAGTACCTTTTCTAAGTGTTAGAGACGTTGAGTACGGCTGTCGATACGTTACCTAGGTGTTTTCTACGTTACGTACGGACCACGATACCTTACCTAAGTTTTAGGTGCGATGCGTACGTCGCCTCAATACGTTCCCGCGTATAGGTATACCCTTCGACGAAATACCCGGTTAAAGATACGAGCTCAAATACCATACCGGAAATGTGTTCGTCGTGCGATGTTCTCATGGCGTCATCTGCGAGACCAAAATGCTAAACTTACAATGTAAAATAGTCATGCGGTCCCCCCGCCACACACTCATCACACCTGCTACCTGAGGCACACACAGGGCACCTGTCGCCCAGAACTGCCCGATCGAGAGGCTCGAGTAGCGGGGTGACTAATGATCTAAGGTTCTGGTGGTGGAGACCACGAGAGCCAAGCTAACCAAGCGAGGGAACCAGTGCGCAGGATAGTCCCGATCCAGCTCTCGAGCGAGTGGTGACTAAGGTGGCCTCGGGAAAGAAAACGGTTGCGGTGATCACTCTTAAGCTTGTTTACATGATAAACGGGGACGCCCAGGGCGTCTACGATATGCCGGCGGAGACTACAAAAGTCAATAACTCATGACGTTGCCGTGCCGGAGAGTTGCCGACAAGAGGGGCTCGTGAGGCGTCGTGTTGCTCCATCGAGGTGGTTTTGTAATAGGTTACCACCCACTTGAAAGATACCTTGCACTGGCCATGGTGGTTCGTTAACAATTTGTCGCGTTTCTTGCACGGGCGTCAGGTCAAACATACCATTAGCCTCTACAGGCAGGCCCAGTCGTAGAGGGCTGCTGCCAGAAACTTGCTGCTGCCAAAAGTCTACTACTTCCAGCACATACTTGTCTGCTAGTGCCGAGCATTACCAATTTGACGTTTTCATTGCAGGTACGTACCCGCACTTGGGTACGGGCTACAATAGTTTACCTAATGTTTAGTACGATAGGTACGCCGCTCCAAAGCTAATCCGGGTATAGGTATGCCGGTCGATGAAATACCCGGGTTTAGGTACGCGTCTTGGGGCTACCTCACTACCCTTTCTAAGTTTTAGATATGTTAGGTACGGATCCTGATACCTGACATAACTGTTAGGTACGTTAAGTTCGGCTTTCCACTGCTTACCTGTGATTCAGGTACGTTAGATACGACCATAAAAACGCACCCGGGCATTGGTATGCCTTACTATGAAACCGTACCTAATATTTTACCAACCAAATGGTTTGCAATGCCGTACCACATTATCGACGTACTCAAATCTACCTCACGGCATGATGTGTTCGTCGAATTGATACCCTTCTCATACGTTGTGGCGTTCCGCAACACCGGCAGAACAGCAAATTCAAAGCACAACATGGCGCAGACAGGCTGCCCACAGGCCTCGATGTCGCAACGCGGATGACCAGCCCCTCCAGGCGCTTAAACAGATAGAGTACGCTCTGCAGATTATGGAATTCATTTATTTGTACGTTAACCCCTCTGGGACTAGGCTCTTCGCAGCCCGCTAGTCAAGCAGCCCCCGCGCGCGCCGATACTGTCACAGAAAAGTTGGGTCCGCACAGCAGACCCGGCGCATTTCTTCGCCCAAAAAGAGACTTCTTGTGTAGAAGTGCAGCCCTCAGTTAAACTCGCACCGTGGTCCTGTCGCCTCCCGGTAACAGGCTGGGGACGTCTGTCTTTACACTAAAAAGGTCCCTCGGCCCTCATAACATCACCGCTATTGTTCACTTGATGCAATTTTCACCCTGGTCGCGCGGTCCCATGCCCTGAGAGCAGTCAAAGTTCAGTATGTAAAAATGATCACGAAAAATGATCACTTGATCAACGTCGAGAAGCCCTGCGGGAATAGCGTACTTCTGTACTTCTCTGAAAACGCCCCAGACAGCCGCGGGCTTGGTAAGGCGTGATATCGCTCAGCTGAGGACCCCAGGCGGCGTGCAGGCTTCATGCGATTACCAGCGTACCCCTGTAGGCCGAGTCCAAGGATGTTGCCAGGTGTGCGTGTGTGCGTACGTGGCTGTGCTATACAACGCCCTGCGTTCAAGTTCGGGCATGTCTTTTTTCATTCCCGGGCTGAACAGACCGGTCCGTCCGGCGAAAAATACGAGGATTGATAATTTTTTATATTCACAAAAACACCCTTGGAATCCCAGAAGGGTTAAGCGTGAGGCAATGTCTCGCCAAACCGTTTGTCTGCGGCTTGAAACCAAAACAAATTTCAACGGTGCAGTCCACCGCAGCACCTCAGTAGCAGCCGTAGCAACAATTTTTCGAAAGAAACTGCAGCAGGAGCAAAAGCAGCAGCACCATCAACAGTTGTTGTGACGATCTGGTGTGGTCATGACTAAGACTAGAGGATGCCAGTACTGGTCAGGTAAGCGATCTTTGAAGTATACGCAGGCTACAAGAGTAGAAGTGCAGCCAAAATATAGTCGCCACAATGTTGAGGTGACTATGGGATTGCCACAATGGGAACATAATACGTTGTCAAAGCTCAGCGCAAAGGCAAAAGGCCGGCGCGGCGGCCGAGAGGATAACTATATAGGCAAGGCACGAAGCACTGACCAAAGGTCGAGTCGGTGCCGGGCCAGCCCTACCACCCGCCCCCTTCCCAAGGCAATCCTTATACGAGGTCCTGAGAAGGAACAGGGGTTACAGCTACGTTCAAGGGCAATGATGATACCTTTCCCCGAGAGAGTAAGGCCCCACCACATGGAGAAACTATATGGTGATCCTCTCCCTCACACTAATTGCTCGCGACGAGGCTAATGGAAGAATGGCAGCTATACTCACCTACTCAACTAAAATGTTGGGATGCGGGAGTACGGGGAAGCGAGAGCATGACGAGAGGAACACTCCGGCAGCGTTTCGGCTGTTAACCAGGCGGAAGATGTCGAACTCGGTGAGCTTTACATTAGCAGTAAGGTGGAATGATGCGGGACCCCGATATATCAATTCATGATACAGGTGAGAAGTGATTATCGACCCATCGGGTACAATATGTGGAGGAGGTCGAGAGGCATCATTGACGTATGCTGGGAGACACTAAGTTCGTGACATGGTGTCTAGTCCTTGAAATATGCTGCTGCACCGGTGCGTCGGGTGTGTATGTACGCTGCTGCTCTTGAGATGTGTGAACAGGTAGACAGTGGTTGAGTTTTTCATTATATTTCATTTCGATTTTTTCGATTTACTTATAGGGCTATGTTATCATGCGAGATGGAGTTGTTGCGGTTCTTGTGCTGTTATTCTACGATGATGTGTATAAACGAATACTTGTGGTAAGGGCTCGCCCTTCCCACCAGATGAAAATAGGGAGAGGTGCAAGGGGCATGATGAGACCAACAGGGAGGCAAAAGGGAGAGCGGGAGACAGGGAGATACTTTTAGGGTGTGAAAATGACCACTGCTTCAATTTTCAATGGCAGATAATATGGTGCGAATCAGAAGCTGCGTGAAACAACAATGAAATATGACAAACGAGTTACCTGATATAAACGTTTACACATAGTTTTTGTTTCATTTTTTGCAATACGTCATCAAAACACCAAATATCAAAGCAGAAAGAAAGCACTGCAGGTATGAGGAATGGAACGAAAAAAAAAAAAGTAATAAGTAATGGCCGAAATCGAGTACACCCGATCGACCGATAGCCGTTATCGAGTACCCCTTGAAGACAGAGTCCCACAACGACTCAGGACGACATCTCATTGGTCGAAACAACACCGCATCTAAACGCAGCAGCATGTCCATCGGGTGCACCCGACAATGGCTGAACAAGTCCTCGAAATGTACCCGACTCGCATACAGGTCACCCGATTATGGCCGGACTACTCGACCACCAGCCCACACGCACACACCCACGCGGAGCGGGCGCTAACTCGCGCCACGTCACGAGGCGGGGCGTTGTTTGTTTTTTCGTCTCGGAGCCCTTTCTACGGAGCTGTTTCTCAATCTTTTTCTGCAGCTCTTTTTTGTGGGCCATGAAGTCGCAGTTAGCACCCCTACGCACAGGGCACAGAAGGGCATCAATGCAGACGGTTTAGACATAGATCACGGACTACCTGGGCACGGACACGGCACGACAAGGGCTAAGGATTCAGATGCTCCTATCCACATGGCACAGGGAGATATGTTGGTAGCGTGGCGGGCCCGAGAAATGTATTGCCGCCACCTGTCACATCACACCCCGAGAAATAACTTGATCAAATGATTTGAGTCAAATAATTTCCTGGGTCTCGCTAACAGGTGCCCTGCAGGGACGTTGTTTTCAGGAAAAGCTCTGTCGGTCGTGATTGTACCGCTCTTACATGGGAATTAGTTTTGCAATGGCCAAAATCCAGCAGTCCTGTACACAGCAGTGCTTCATGTAATGTGTGGTGTCTCACGTGTATTCGTGCACATTTTGCGTTGTGTTGCCAATTTTGTGTGTACTCGGCTGTCGCTCGTGGTGGTTGTCGCACATCCCTACTCCTGTAGCTGTGGTTGGGCGCGCCGGCGTGAGCGGAGCGGGGTCTCACAAGCCGCAAAAAAGAGCTCCGGAAAAAGATCTCTGAGACGAAAGAACGAACAATGCCCCGCCTCGTTACGTGGCGCGAGTTATCGCCCGCTGCGCGTGCGTGTGTGCGTGTGGGCTGGTGGTCGAGTAGTCCGGCCATGATCGGGTGGCTTGTATGCGAGTCGGGTACGTTTCGAGGACTTGTTCACCCATAATCGGGTGCATCCGATGAACATGCGGCTGCGTTCGGATGCAGCGTTGTTTCGACCAATGAGATGTCGTCCTGGGTCGTTGAAGGACACTTTGTTCAAGGGGTACCCGATAACGGCTATCGGTCGATCGGGTGTACCTGATTTCGGCCATTGCTCAAAAATAAATAACAATAAGTAGCGTATATTGTATACATACGACGTGGACTTTTTTTCGCCATACGCGTATGCGTCTGGCGTGGACGTGCAACATACATGTAGAGATATGAATGTGACTTAATGTATTTCGGATGGTAAGTACGTCGTCAGATAATAATATCCCCCCCCCCCGCCCCCCCCCCCCGCCCCCCCCCCCCGCCCCCCCCCCCGCCCCCACCCCACAACTCCCCCCCAACCCATCCCAACCCCACCCCCTCGAACACTCCACCCTCTCTTTACTCACTGATTGTACGACTTACCCCAGGATGTACATGATAAACTGATGCATTATTTCCAAAACCGTCACATTTATCCCCTCAAAATAATGTATAGTTTCCAGGCACATATTGAGCTGCCCCCCCCCGCCCCCCCCCCCCCCCCGCCCCAACCCCCCCCCCCCCCCCCCCCAATAATAAACTGGTACCAAAACCGTCAGATTCATCTCCTCGAAAGGATTTATAGCTTACATGCACAAATTGCCCCTATTCCTCCCCCCCCCCCCCCTCCAAGCCCGCTCGCTTTTGATCAAAACCAGGCCCTCACGTCCTTCAAAACTCCGCCCCACCCCCCTCACCGGTTATTCGACTTGCAAGATTCACTTGATAAAAGGATACATTTCCCTTCACAGCTGTCAGATTTTGTCCCCCTCAGAAACGGGTTTTATAGTTTCCGCGCACAGATTGACTAAAATCATCCTGTTGAACCTGATAGCTACACTGTAGTTGTAAGGGGAGTCGCCGACCTATATCCTTAATGAGGACACACAACTCGTAATACGCGCGATCGGAGTATCACACACAGCTTGCAAAGATGAGTTTCGACAAAATCTTCGATCTCACAGCTGGAGTGTATTTTAATTTTTTACAATAATAAAGATATTATTGAGCCCCAAAACACCTCATTAACCCTTTTAGCATTGCCCTCCCGACATGGGGACCGACCACTTGAGGTTATAGTAGGAAGGAAATTATGGTTGGAAATCGGTTAACCTCGGGTCTAATATGTGTCTTCAATTTAAACTGACATTACCACCCGTCTACATCCATACAAGTGCATACAGCACGAAATACAGCCCAATATAACAAATAAAAAAATAAAATAGAGGTTAAGTTCGATACCACAAGCATAGTGGTACGGGATGTAATATTGTACAAGACACATGAAGTATGTACAAATATACTCACAGCTGGAGTGTAATTTTATTTTCACTGCGAGAATAAATACACTCCAGCTGTGAGATCGAAGATTTTGTCGAGACTCATATTTGCAAGCTGTGTGTGTGATACTCCGATCGCGCGTATTACGGGTTGTATGTCCTCATTAAGGAATTAGGTCGGTGACTCCCCTTGTAACTACAGTGTAGCTATCAGGGTCAACAGGGTGATGTTAGTCAGTCAATGCGCGGAAACTATAAACCCCGTTTGTGAAGGGGACAAAATCTGACAGCGGTGGAAGGAAATGCATCAGTTTATCAGGTGAATCCTGTAAGTCGAAATATCGGTGAGGAGTCGGCGGAGTTTTTGAGGATGTGGAGTCCTGGGTTTGATCAAGAGGTAGCAGGGGGGGGGGGGGGGGGGGGGACGGCCCGGCGGGGCAGCTCAATTTGTGCGTGCAAAAGTTATATCTTTTAAGGGGATAAATCTGACGGATTTATGTAGAATGCACCAGTTTATCATGTGAAAACTGTAAGTCGTACAACCAGTGAGGAGAGGGCGGAGCGTTTGAGGGGGGGGGGGGGGCGGGGAGGGTTTTTTAAACAACTTCTTTTGAATGCATAGATTTAGGGGTTTGCTATACGCGTGGTGCTAGGTCTAGGCGATGGTGCGGGTGGTGGGGAAGGAGGGGGCGTGCGGGGGGGCGGGGGGGGGGGTAACTGCAGCAGCGGCATGGATGGCTCTAGAAAGATCATGAGGTGATATCAAATGCCTGGAAGCTATATACTTCGTATAATCTATAAATATTGCCCCATGACACAGCCTGTACGGTTGACCGTGATTAGCTGGGCCCTTGTATGCTTTTTTCTATCGGAGTGAAGTAGCCACCAGCTGAATGGTCTTGAATCTGTGTTGGGTAGACCTTGTGGCCGTTTTCAAGGTTGCACAATCAAGCGGAGCCCGGATCGTCCTGCAGGCGTTTCGGGTACGTTTATTTGTTCAATCAGAGCCCGAGACCAAGCCACCCTTGGGTTATCGGTTGTTGTTGTTGTTGTTGTTGTTCTCACATTAACTCGCATAATCAAGTCCGTGGTCACAGGACAGGCTCCAGTCACTCTGGAGCTGAGAAATACCCCAGGGAAGAACACACACAACCCAAGGTGGTACACGCATATATCACAGTTGACGCAATTCATGCCTCCACCAGAAACATATAAAAGTGAAATCGGGAGTCAGTCTACGATGTTCCAGGTCCCGGCCGGTGCATACGTCTCACTACTCACGCCTGGAGAAACCAAATATTCCGATTGCCACCCAAGGAAGACTACCACGTATATATTACACGTAGTATCTATCACTACGCATACGCACAACAGGCATAAGTCAATTGGAGAAAAAGAAACAAAGAAAAGAAGATGAAGGAAAGAAAAGAGAAGAAAAAACGAAACAAGACGAAAAAGGCAAGCAAAGAGAAGAAAAAGACAAGAAAAGCAAGAAAAGACAAGACAGGAAAGCAAGGAAAGAAGAAGAGAAGAAAAGAAAAAATTAAATAGAAAAAGAAAAGAAAGAAAAATGTCATACTAGCAGACCCTAGGAACTGGCTAAGGATGGCATTGGGCTAACAGAGGGTATCACGTCCATCATCAATGGCACCTGGGAGAGAACGCAACATGGCGAAGAAGTTCGGGCGGTCTTATGCTAACTTGTGATGGCCATTTGAAAGCCCACAACTTTCAATACGATAATGGCCAAACCCAGACTTCAGTCACTTGGGCATGACGCTTCCCCTTCCGCCCCTCCCCCCTTCCTCCCCTTCCCCCTCCCGCCTCCCCCCCTCCCCCAGTCCCCTCCCCGCCCCCCCCCCCTTCCCCCTCCTCCCGGCCGCTTAGAGATGCCAACGGTGGATGACGCTGCCGCAGCCTTTGCGCGTCGCTCTGCAGCTTTGCGTCTCTCCGTTTCATGCCAATTCCGCATGAACAACTCGGCTCCCTCCTCTACTCTTCGAAACCATCTGCCAGCCTTCTGAGCAGCCTTTCGCCATCCTTCGAATTTCATTCCAAAAACCGACATATCCTCCTTCAGATGATCCATCCAGTCTTTCTCTTGCCCCCCTTAGTAGCCTTTACCCCCGACAAACTCCCCAAACATCACCCTCCGTGGCAGCCGCTCCTCCCCCATGCGTGCCACGAATCCCGCAAACAAAATCCTCCGTTTGCGAACTATCACCTCAACGCTCTCGGAATCTGTCTGGGCAAGCGCGTCGGCGTACGATAGGGTGTGGTCGTCGTGCTTCCGTTTCCGCCATCCAAGGCATCGGAGGAGCATGGAGCGGTGAAGCCGACGTAGCCTGTCATAGTCAGGCTTCTTCGGGCTCCACGTCATGCAACCGTACAGCAGTGTCTCGACCACCTCAGCTTTCAGCAACCGCACCTTCAACCGTAAACGCACACCCGGGCGATCATAGATTTCCATCTTGTACCGCTGGAAACACGCCCAGGCCCTCTGAAGACGCCGCGTTATTTCAGTGCTAAGGTTTCTGTCTGCGGTGATAGCCCCGCCCAAGTATACAAACTGGATTGTTTGTTTGTAAACATGGCCGGCTGCATTGATCGTGAAGGACACCTTCCCCCCGCGTTTGGTTTCCAGGCACACTATCTCTGTTTTTGCCTCGGATACTGTAAGCCCGAACGACGAACACGCAGTCACGATCGTCGTCATCATCCTCTCCAGACCTTCTGATGATCGCGATACGATGCCCGCATCGTCCGCGTACAGCATACCCCACAATTTCTGCACCCCCTCCCCCTCCTTCCCCCTCCGTCCGTCGACTTTGCCTGGGCGTGAAGTGCCCTTTTCGCCTTCCTTCTTTCGTTGGAGCTGCACCATGTTGTCCGTGATGGCTGCATCAGCGAGGAAGCGTTTCTCGGCCACACGCAGTACCGCAGTGAGAAACATGTTGAACAGCAGTGGCGCGAGCACGCATCCTTGCCTGAGACCTTTGCCCCACGTCGAACTTATCCGAGCACTCTCCATCATCCAGCCGCACGCATGCTTGCATACCGTCGTGAAATTGAAGGATGACGGCGAGCATTCTCGGTGGCACGCCTAAACGAGCAAGGACAACCCACAAAATGCTTCGGTCGACGGGGGTCGTATGCTTTGTGAGGTCGATAGAGCACATGTACAAGGGGGTATCCTTCTTCCGCGCTAGTTGCTGCAGTTGTCGTACTACGAACACCATGTCAACCGTCGAGCGTTGAGGTCTGAACCCACACTGTTTCTCCGGCAGAATGTTCTCGCGTTCGCAATAGTCACTCAGGCGACCCGCGATGACTTTGAGGAGTACTTTACCGGCGTGAGCCACGAGGGAGATGCCACGATAATTGCCGCACTCATTCCGATCTTTCTTCTTGTGAAGCACCTCAATCGTAGCATCTTTCCATTGTTAGGGTACGCCACCCCCCCTCCACACAGCGACGATGATATCGTGGAAGTTTTCGAGGGTGCTGAATTCTCCTTCGTCGGCCAAAACCTTCAAGAGCTCGGCCGGGAGACCATCGGGCCCTACCGGCTTTCGGTTCGCCAGCGCCCGGATCGCCTCCTCTACTTCGTACCTAGACGGGACATCGTCCAATGGTCTGCACGGGGGCCACTGCTTAAGCTCGCCCACAATGCTTGGATCAAGGGTCGGCGACTTGGTGTTGAGCAGCTTGTGAAACCACCTCACCCACCGCTCGCGGATGAGGACGTTATACCGCAGCAATCGACCTTCCTCGTCCTTGATGTACTGCGAGTTAAACGTCCTCTTCCCTTCCACATCCATCCCCTTGAGGTGTTTGTAGAAGCCAAATTGATCACCTTCTCGGATACGCCCTTCGAGTTGGCGAACGTAATCTTCGAAGAACCTCTGAACAGCTTCCGCCCGCGTGCGTTTTAGCTGTTTGATGGTCGCCTTCAAGGCTTGCCGTAGACCACGATCGTTTGGAGCAGAACGGACCCGTTTCCTCGCGTCTTCTCTATCCTACCATCGTGCATTCAACTCGGCTCTCGTCTCCTCAGTTGCACACCAGCCCCTCGGCACTTGTTTACGCCGAGTAGGGGGCGCTATGTCCGCGGCGTTTGACAGTATCGTCTTGGTCAGTAATGAGGCCATGTCATCAACGCTTCCGGCATTACTACCGGGTGTCGGAGAGGCAAGGTTGGCTGCTATCGCATTTGTCAAATTCATCCGTAGATGCGGGTCCGCCATTAATCTTTGTAGATCAATAGCTCGCCGGCTTTTGACAACTACCTTTGGACGAATTGGTGCGATGCGGCCTAAGAGGCGAATATTTGCTATCACGAGGTTGTGGTCCGACTCGGCGTTCTCCCTGGGTGAAGTCCGCACAGTGACATTACGTACCAATCGTCTATCCACTTGCCGTGTCAGTATGTAGTCAAGTCTGTACTGGGCCTTTCCTCGGTTAGGGCTCTGAAATGTATACGATATGCAACGAGCAAGTGTAGCATAGTACGTGTTGAGGAGGGCGAGTTTGTTGTCAGTTGCGTGAGTCAATAGTCGCTCTCCGTTGTCGCTCAGCTCATCACGTCCGTATGCACCCAATACCTTGCTGTCGGTCCACTCGATCCCTCTCATGCCTGTACGAGCATTTGCGTCCATCAGGACAAGGAGGTGGTCCCTACTGGCAACCTCCTTGACCACCTCGTCAAGTGAATTCCAAAAGTAATCCTTTTCGCTGGTGCTCTTGTCGAGAGTGGGAGCATAGCCTACGATGAAAGACACACCGTTAGATTTCCCTTTGAGTTGGATGCGAACCTTCATCAGTCTATCACTGATGCACTCAACCGCGACGTCACCCTTATCCATCCCTGCCACAATAGACTCTCTAACAGCTAAGCCTACCCCATGGTTCCCCTTTTTTTCGTACTTTCCTCCGTCTGCTCCTGAGCAAAACACAACATACCCCGCCGCCGTGAAAGCACTTTGTCCATTGCACCTCACCTCCTGCAATCCTATGACATCACAACCTGCGTCTTGGCAAGTCTTCATTATCACCTCAGGGTGGCCTATACCATTCGTGCCCTTGAAAGCAAGTGTTCGAACGTTGTACGTACCCACGACGAGTTCCCCTGCTCTCGACCTAGCCCTTGCATCTGTGCGAATTTTGTGAGCAGCCCTTCGAATCCTCCTGCGTCTCCTCCTTTTCTTCCGAGCCTCCGATTTCCTCCATTCCACCCTCCGTTTTTCCCATACAGAGCATTTCCCCCTCTCCGTCTCCCTTCGCCCAGCCCGGTTCTTGCCTAAGTGCCAACGTGAAGGGGGCAGCAGTCCCGACACGCCACGTCCATCTCCTTCCCGACTTTGGTGCTTACTCACGTGGGTTCGATCCTCTCTTCTCTGTTCGATACGTGCCCCATGCTTTCCGCGGCGGCGATGCGACACTGCGTCCGCAGGCAAGGCTGCTGCGTTAAAAAATTCCGCGAGCATTTTTTTTGTCTTGTCGCTGGGTGACACCGCCGGCCCGGCCATACCCGAGCACTAGTTCAGCGCACGAGTAAGGTCGACGCCACACAACCCCTCAGGGGCTCTGACACGTTTTGGGGAAACCTCAGGCCCGAGCACCACCTCGGCCGGGGAGCAGCCGAGGTATCGGTATGTGCTGATGATACAGATTAGTTTTGGTTCACCCTTTTCGGTTGTGACGCGACTGTTACTTGTTATGGCCAAGGGCACTATAGGCCTCTTAAGACCAGTCGTGTTGTTTTATGCCTCTATACGTTCATGTTTTGTTTGCACGCTGTTTCCCCCCCCAACAAATATATATAATACATGTGCAGATCGGTTTGTCACAAGTAGCCACAAGCTGCACCCGTCGACCTTGATGGCATGCACGGTGGGTATGGGTAGCGGAGCTTTCGTCCGACAGAAAACAGGTCGAAGCAAGTACCACCTTTGAAATGGTCTTGGAGCTGTTTCAGAAGCGACAGGTAACCAATTTTAGTGATACATTTTATACCGAGCCCAGGGTCGACTTACATACGTTCACGAGAGCGAAAGGGGTTTTTAACAACATATTTAGGCCGCAAAGACGTAGGGGCTCGCTATACGCGTGGTGCTAGGTGTAGGCG
Source organism: Undaria pinnatifida (assembly GCA_012845835.1). Taxonomy (NCBI): domain Eukaryota; class Phaeophyceae; order Laminariales; family Alariaceae; genus Undaria; species Undaria pinnatifida. The sequence continues at coordinate 16,354,396 of JABAKD010000008.1, read as the reverse complement.
ATAGTGCTGATGGTAGAGAAAGAGGGGGCGTTGGCGGGGTGGAGGGACTTACAGCAGCGGCATGGATGGCTCTAGAATGATAGTGAGGTGATATCAAGTGCTTAGAATCTGTATAAAACCGTCACATTTATCCCCTCGAAAGGATTTATAGCTTACATGCACAAATTGCCCCCTTCCCCCCCCCCCCCCCCCTTCCAAACACGCTCGCTTTTGATCAAAACCAGGCCCCCACGTCCGTCAAAACTCCGCCCCACCCCCCTCACCGGTTATTCGACTTGCAAGATTCACTTGATAAAAGGATACATTTCCCTTCACAGCTGTCAGATTTTGTCCCCCTCAGAAACGGGTTTTATAGTTTCCGCGCACAGACTGACTAAAATCATCCTGTTGACCCTGATAGCTACTCTGTAGTTGTAAGGGGAGTCGCCAACCTATATCCTGAATGAGGACACACAACTCGTAATACGCGCGATCGGAGTATCACACACAGCTTGCAAAGATGAGTTTCGACGAAATCTTCGATCTCACAGCTGAAGTGTATTTTCATTTTTAATAATAATCTATAACATTTATCCCCTCGAAATAATGTATAGTTTCCAGGCACATATCGAGCTGCCCCCCCCCCCCCCCCACCCCCCGCCCCCAATAATATACTGGTGCCAAAACCGTCAGATTTATCCCCTCGAAAGGATTTATAGCTTACATGCACAAATTGCCCCTTTCCCCCCCCCCCCCCCCCCCCCCCGCCCCCCTCCAAATCCGCTCGCTTTTGATCAAAACCAGGCCCCCCCTTTCCCTTCACAGCTGTCAGATTTTGTCCCCCTCAGAAACGGGTTTTATAGTTTCCGCGCACAGACTGACTAAAATCATCCTGTTGACCCTGATAGCTACACTGTAGCTGTAAGGGGAGTCGCCGACCTATATCCTTAATGAGGACACACAACTCGTAATGCGCGCGATCGGAGTATCACACACAGCTTGCAAAGATGAGTTTCGACGAAATCTTCGATCTCACAGCTGGAGTGTATTTTAATTTTCATAATAAATATACTTGTACTAACGTGAACAATTTCGTTTTACAGCTCCCATGTCCCGCTGAGCACGGATTGAATAAGAAAAGTTCTCACGTGCTGGGCCCGTCGACCCATGGCACGGCTGTCACGGTAGATCGTGATTAGCTGAGCCCTTGTATGTTATTTTTATCGGAGTGAAGTAGCTACCAACTGAATGGTCTTGAATCTGTGTCGGGTAAAGCTTGAGGCAATTTTCAAGATTGCACAATCAAGCCGAGCCCGGGTCGTTCTGCAGGCGTTTCGGGTACGTTTATTTGTTCAATCAGAGCCCGAGACCAAGCCACCCGTGGGTTATCGGTATATATATGCTGATGATACAGATCAGTTTAGGGTTCACCCTTTTTTGTCGTCACGCGACTGTCACTTGCTATGGCCAAGGGCATTATAGGCCTCTCAAAGACCAGTGGTGTTGTTTCATGCCTGTATACGTTTATGTTTTTTCAGCTCGCCGTTTCCCCCTTCCAACAAATATATATATATATATAATATAAGGTTCCCCTCCGGGAAGTGCCTAAGGGAATGGCGCAAGAACGAAACCCAAACATCCAACATCCGGTTGTCTGTGGGCCAATAAGATGTACCTGGTGGTTGTGAAAACTATGTTCTTGTCTGCAGCTCGAGAATCGGAGTGTGGGGAGGCGCCCTCCCGGGTACGGTTCGCTCTCTCGCTGTCGTGGTGGAGGACCGTAAATAAGTGGTAATCCCATCAGTACGTACGTGTCCAGCGCCAGTACTCGTACGATGGGGACTTTTTTAAACGGGCGACTCTTATGCAGTAAAGTTTGCGTGGTAAAAACAAAGAACGACTAGGTGGATTTTCAACCGGCAGAAATACAAATCACCAGTTGTTCCGTGCGCCGTCTTTCTATCGTGTTTTTGATGTTTTTTCTTTGTTTCCTGTTGTTTCGTATGGAAATCAGCAATTTCACAATAGGTACTCCTCGTATCTTGTTAACCAGATATTGAACTTAACGACGAGTGATACACGCCAGGATGGGCAATCATCCCCCTTCAACGCCAGTTCGTCGCATAGAGTGCGCGGAATGAGGAACTGTAGGGCTTCTATTGTCGCTGAGACAGAGAAGCCCCGTCACATGGAGCATCAGCGCCTATATCCGCTGCTGTTTGCTTCTGAGATTCAAGAAAAAATACGCTGGATTTTTTAAATTGTCGTCCGATTCAAAATCGTCCCCTCGTGGAGATGAAAGCAACTCGCCTCGCCATAGCGAGGACTCGCCGCGCGCACATACATGATGTATATTACTACTGCTGCCGTGCGGCAAGGTTGTACACATAGCGTTGTGTTGTCTTCATGTTGTCTGGTCCCGGTAATCCGTGGTGTGAGAAAAATCTCCGAAACAAAATAATACCCCTTTAGTATGTGGTACAGAAAAATACTGCCTCTTCGAACGTAAATGTAAGAATAGGTTAGTGTATCAATTATCCTTGAAAATGTTACTATATTACCGACGAAATTGTCGCGATTTATGGACATGCAATTGAGATGCGTCTGAAGCGGCAGCACACCAGAAATATGGGCTATGATGGGGTGATAAATGCCACGCTCCGATCAAAGAATCATCTACTACAACAGCAGCCACACGCGCATAGAGTTGCAGGCTGCTGCTGCTAGGGGGCTGGACTGCTGCTGGGCGGCAGGATCGTAGCGTGGTGCTCTGTGCAAAAAGAGGGAAATATACGTGTACCCTCTACGAGAGCAGAAAGGCCGGGTTTGCATGAAATTTTACGTACGTACGCGGGGATAAGTGATAGAGAAACCCAATCCCCGGAGATGTTGCGGAAACCCGGGGATTTTCCGTCAAGTGTGCCCAAGGCCAAAAACGTTTAAAGGGCTGGCCACGCGCGACACACTTCACGGATCGCGCCCAAACCTCCAGCAACGTAAGCCCGACGGTCGAATTGTGCCCACCCCATCCGACGTTTGGGACAGAGGTGCGAACACGAAGAGATGTGCCGGAAGGAAAAAACAAAATCACAATTGTACATATACATATTTGTGCAGACGGTTTTGTCACAAGTACCCACGAGCTGGGCCCCTCAACCTTGATGACATGCACGGTAGGTACATGTAGCGGAGCCTTCGTTCGACAGAAAACGGGTCGAAGTAAGCACCACCTTTGAAATGGTCTTGGATCTGTTTCGGGAGCGACATGTAAATATTTTATAGGATACACTAAAGACAAAGCCCAGGTCGACTTGCAAGCGTTCACGGTAGCGAAAGAATCTTATAAACAACATATTTAGGCCGCATATATGCAGGAGTTTGCTATACGCGTGGTGCTAGAGCTAGGCGATGGTGCGGGTGGTGAAAAGGAGGGGGCGTGGGGGGGATGGGGGGGGTTAATTCCAACAGTAGCAAAATTGGCCCTCGAAAAACAATGAAGTGATATCAAGTGATTTGAAGCTAATGTAAATATACTCGTACTAACGCGAACAATTTCGTTTCACAGCTCCCATGTCCCGCTGAGCACGGATTGAATGTGACAAGTACACACGTGTTGAGCCCGTCGAGCCATGACACGGCCTACACGGTTTGCCGTGATGAGCTGAACCCTTGTCCGTTGTTTTATCGGAGTGAAGTAGCCACCAACTGAATGGTCTTGAACCTGTGTCGGGTAGAACGTGTGGCCATTTTCAAGGTTGCGCAGTCAAGCCGAGCCATGATCGTTCTGTAGGCGTTTCCGGTAGGTTTATTTGTGCAAACAGAGCCCGAGACCAAGCCACCCTTGGGTTATCGGTATGTGCTGATGATACAGATTAGTTTTGGTTCGCCCTGTTTCATCGTCACGCGACTGTTACTTGTTACGGCCGAGGGCATTGTAGGCCTCTCATAGACCAGTCGTGTTGTTTTATGCCTGTATAAGTTAGCACGCTGTTTCCCCCCCGAACAAATATATACAATATATGTGCAGGTCGGTTTGTCATAAGTACCCATAAGCTGGGCTCGTCGGCCCTGATGGCCTGCACGGTAGGTACACGTAGCGGAACCTCCGTCCAACAGAAAACGGGTCGAGGTAAGCACCACATTTGAAGTGGTCTTAGATCGGTTTCGAGAGCGACATGTGAAAAACGTTAGGGATACATTAAATAACGAGCCCAGGTCGACTTGCAATCGTTCACGGTAGGTTTATTGCGTATATACTATACGGAGCCCAGAACCGGTCTGAGAGTCGGATTATCCGTATGTTCTTACATAGACCGTTATTGATGTGCAGCACACGTTCCACGATAGCTCGGTATGGTCGAGGGCCCCAAGTCTATGTTGCTACGTGTCAGACCCGTAGGAGCTCAACACTGCGTTGGATCGCCAACACGGTGTTGTTGGCGCAGGCACGTATCCCGCAGTCGAAGGTGTGTCTTGTTGCTATCAAGTATGATATTACATCATATATTCTAAAATGTTTGTTAATATGATAACGGCTGGGTATAGTACACATTGGAGTCGACGGTTGTGAAAGCTATCATATATGTCCACAACCCGGTGTGTTTCATCGATTATCGTCCGCTCGTTTAATTAATCGTGTTACAATAGTCAGTATACGCATAATTCTTGTGCGACAAACAGCAACAGCGCATGCAGCAATCATTGAAACGTAACAACAAACGACATTCCGGTATATTGTGGCAAGGTTCTAGAGGGTAAGATATATGGGAGAGGAAGCAAGTGAATTTGCGGGGCAAGTGGTGGAGTGGGGGCGAGGGTGATACGACGAGAGGCGGCGGAGCATGCAAAGGTGACAATGGACCATGGCGCTAACATTTTGTCCACCCCAACCAATAAATGAAAATGCGTTCGACCCCGTCAGATGCATGAAAACTGCTTCCCAGAACTAGTGTGAAGCCGGACATCGCACCAGTTCAGACGCTTGGCCGCATGTTGTGGCTGCTGTACGCGCTTACACGGGTGGTGCTGGGCTTCAACTCGACAACGCTACAGGCAAACAAGACAGATGCACCTAAAATTGTTGCAGGTGAATATTTGCACTGCGAATCTCTTTGCAAATGGAACTGCACGCTTACAGCGAGTGTCCGGCGGTAAGACTAATGATCAAGATCAAGGTGCTACAAATCAATGATGATGCCGCTCAGCAAGAAGACTACGGTACACCAAGCACCAAAGCACCGCCGTCACCCTGTCGATCCAATGTACATGTCAGCTTCTCCAGTGCATGAGAACGTTTTTTTCGAGCCACACATTCCTTACAACTGAAATGAGGATGGTTACCCAACCCCGGCTACGCGTCCGTGCAGAAAGGACGTCACCTTGATGCCGTCTTCACGCGCGTGGGTCTGGATGTCAACCTCAAGCTACCCAGTCCCGGAAGACCACGGAACGTCACCCTATCAATTCCGTCTTCATGAGAACATGTCGAATGTTTCGACCCATTGTAAACGTCAGCTTCTCCTGTACATGTCAATTTCTTCAGTGAAATCAGGATGTCACCCTCAACCTACATATGCCTGGAAGATGTCACCCTGTATGTCCTGAACACGTTTTCTAAAACTGAACATCACTGGAAAAAAGAACGTCACCCTGATTGTCGTCGTCATGAGCACGTGCCTGGATATCCACCTCAAGCTACACATTCCTGGAAGATCACGAAACGTCACCCTGGTTGTCGTCTTCATGAGCACGTGTCCATTACTTCGTCATACGGGATGGCGCCTGTCTACTACGCCTGTATCATAGCTACTACGCGTATGTAAAGAACTCTTTGGTACGGTACGAACACCCAAGCTTCTATCCGGATTGTTTAGATGTTGTTGTAGTTTACGCCCGATTTGCCACACCGAGAACGGTCTTGCAACAAGGGGAGAGGATTGGCTAGGAATTGAACCGCCGTCTGCCAATTCGGTGATGAGCCGCGCCTTACATTGGTTGGAAGACGTCCCAGCCGTAGCAGGCATCAGCAAGAGTGCCCGCTCCCACTCCGTACGGCTAGCTGTCCGTTGGTCAGAGACAGGGGCGATAAGCGGCGCCTGGCGATGGAAACAAGATATCCCACTTAAACAGGCGGTCGAGGACGTAGACAAACATTACTTTATCTACCTTGAATGACCTTGAGGCGAGATCATGCACACCACGATCAACCAACCCAGCCTAGCCTTTCGACGCCGGTTCCAGCTCCTTCGTCGGCGTCAAGACAGATGCAATTAGCAATGCATTATTGTCACGGATATGCGATCCGCCAACCACAAGTAGTCTGAACGACAACGTCAACATCACAATTTAACGTCGCCATGGACGAAAGGAAGTTATGGCCGCCCACAACCATGACCGTGCCGATGTATACTTGCTAGCAACGCAGGAAAGGGTAGTTTACAATTTGTTCGAATATTGGTGGGTACGTTTACTTGAGACTCGATGGGAATGTGTTCAATTGTAGCACGCCAGCGATACAAAATCGTTGATGAAGTATGCGCGTTTATTATGTAACATCAAGAGCTATATTGAGTGACATCAAGAGCTGTCTCGAAACGGCTAGGCGCGCACAGATGAAAATTCCTCGCTTAAGAGATATAGTTGAAGCGAAGCGATGGTATTCGACATCGTACGTCGCTGATCTCCTTCGCGAAACGGCTACAGACCCGCCGATAGCGAGTGCACACCTTTAATGCAGTAGTTAGATGGTATTCCGAGTGAGATCTACACAGCAGGGAATAGCGGGCTACTAAGGTAGCCGTGACATGTTACACGGCGACCAGGTATACGGGATAGTTGCGGTCAACGCGATCAGAGGTCTATGCTGATGGTTAAGGTAGCTTAGGAGACGCGATTATTTCCTGACCGACGCTTTTGTCCTTCCGATCGAATAACTTGTGCATGGCCAGAAAATACTTGAGCTGACACGTTGCTTTTGGAGAACAGCCAGTATACACCGTCTTGGGTATCGCACGACTGGCGTTTCACTGGCCACCCTCTTGAGGGGGCGGTTACGACGCTCTTGTGTGGGCATGATCAAGACTAGAAGATACCAGAACTTGTAACGTAAGCGATGTTTGAAGTATACGCAATCTAGAAGAGTAGAGGTGCAGCCGCAATAAAGGCACCACAACATTGAAGTGACAATGGGTTTGCAGCAGAAAGGAATATAATATGTCGTCAAGGCTTAGCGCACCGGCAAAAGGCCGGCGCGACGGCAGAGAGGACAACTATACAGGCTAGGCACGAAGCACTGACAAAAGGTCGAGACGGTGCCGGGCCAACCTCCCCCCCCGCCCCCCGCCAAGGCAGTCCTTGAACGACGTCCTGAGAGAGAACAGGGGTTACAGCTACGTCCAAGGGCAATGATGACACATTTCATCGAGAGAGTAAGGCTTCATTATATGGGAAAATCACATGGTGACCCTGACCCTCCCAATATTTCCTCCTGCCGAAGCTATTGGAAGGTCATGGTCTGAGCCTATACTAACTTACTCAATTAGAAGGTTGGGATGCAGGAGTACGGGGAAGCGAGAGAACGACGAGCTGCAAACTCCCGCAGCGTTTCGGCTGTTAACCAAGTGACAGATATCGAACTCTCGGCAAACTCTATATCACCAGTAGCGTGAAACGATGTTGGACCCAAATATATTGGTTCATGATACAGGTGAGAATCGATGACTTGATCCACCGGGTACAATACGTGGAGATCGAGAGGAAACCATGATTGATCTATTCTGGGAGACCCCGAGTTCGTAAAACAACAACCTACATTCGCATAATGTGATGCTGACATGGCCATGCAGTAAAGTCCTTGTGTGGCGAACATACACCGAACAACGAACAAAGTTGCTGGGTTCGTGTGTGTGTTCGTGTTCGTGTGCGTGTGCGTGTGCGTGTGAGTGCTATTCACACTAAAATGACTTTTTCACCCATCTAGTATGCACCCAACACAACTATTACAATTGCCGAAAATTCCCGTTAGAGAATCGAGCTCTGTGGTCACCAACTTTTAAAAGTACACTCACATTGCAAACACAGGAGATTTGTCGAGTGCAAAACCTAGCGCCATTAGTGCGGGGCGGAGTGAAATATAGCCAGCATACAGTACTACGTGCAAGGCAGAAAATCAAATTAATGATGAGAGTATAATTACTTGGAATAAATATAATTGCGCGGTTGGAGAATCTATTGAAGAATGACATAGGAGTTTTCATGGGGGTGTCATTCCATAGTCGTTCGATGAACAAACCTCACTTTCTGCCACTTGCGTGTATCGTCTATACATCGGCTCTTGCCACCAGACAACATGATCAGGACCCAGTGCTTGTCTTGATTACGCATTGTAGTGGTATTGCGAATGAGGGGGTGCGTAGTTAGTCCGTGTTTGGAAGTGTGCTCCTCATGGGTTCCGGTATCACTGGTTGGTCTCTCTTAATGGCTCGCTGGATAGAGTCGAACGCTTTTATGCATTATTTTCCGACATATAATACCAAAAGACAGACATATCAGGGCAGCGCAGAGTAACGCGGGGAAGCGCAGGGTAGTGCGCAGGGTAGTGAGGTGAGGGGCGTCCCGCTTTTCCAACCATCGTCACCTCCTTTGTCCCCCATATATAATGGCTTTGACGTGAATGCGATATCAAATATTACGTGGGTTCACCTCAACCATGACACGGTTTCACGTCGAATCTATAAACGATCCTTCTACGGAGGGCACTCAAGTACATTATGCCACCCTTAATAGTCGTAGATGCAGATCACCTGGCAATCAAATGATGCCAACAAAATATCCAGAATAGGAAAGGAGATCGAAGATACGGCTATTCGAAACAAACAAAAAAAGGCTATAGGTTCCCCCACACCTCGTAATAATGACGCGAAAATGCCTCATTGCAAGATACACGACCGTATGATGAAGCGCACAACCGTGAGAGTACGAGAGAGGGTATGTACCTACAGTGTACGAGTAGCAATCGTCCTAAAAAGACACAATGGGTGCGGCCACTGACCACAAAGATGTGAACGGAGCCGAAGAGAAATGTATAGACGCGGAAACATTTTCGGAAGAGAAGACGGGAACACGTGTCACGTTGTGAAGTCCAAACAAATATGCGGCCTGAATCATAGTGCCGATAGGGCGAGCGGTAGGGCCATTTGCTGAAGACAAGGGATAAAGTAAGGAGCACTGCCTAAAAAAACGACAGAGCCGGCTACTTTGGAGATAGAAAGCTGGCGTGAGGCCATCGGTTGGACGGTGAAAGAGAAACAACCAAGACGCGAAGAAGTACGCGAGGGTCGGACCATTGGTCGAAAGGCAGAAGAGGAAGATCCTGAAATGAGAAATAAGTGTAAGAAGAATTGGACTCGGCTCACGCGGTCTGGTGAATCTCACTCGCGAGACTGCTGTATGCTCGCTAGCTGTCCAAACTCATTCCATACAATATCTGCAGGTTCTTCCATCTGACGAAATAAATGCTTGTTCTGGCTTCGAGAACTGGTCAAGAAATACGATTGATGGATCGTGTGTAATTGAGCATCATATATCCTTCTTCACTGCTTTTGTCCGCCTACCAATCCGTCACGTACTTACTGCTTTCGCCTGATACTCGCTTACATCAGTCTCACCCGACCCCGGTGGCTTGCCATATCGTGCATCGACTCGAGACGGCTCCAAGCGACACCCAGCGAGCTTCTGACATGAAAGGGCAACCACGACAAACCCCGGGAAATCTGCTCTCAAAACTTACCGACCTTACAACTACTTGTTGGCAATCAGTTCTGTACCACGATTTTCATATCCTTCTCAACTTCTTCCTGGAATCCGCGCAGTACCCAACGACAACCTTTCCACCTACCAAAAACCCGTGATTATTCCAGCTACCAAGATGGATCCATATCCTACTCCAAGATCTACCCACAACTACGAGCGAAGGTCAACTCCAATGCCAGGTACTCGTATGTAGGTGTCTTAACCTTCCTTGGATCTATTCCCAACCTGAATTCTCAACTTACGTTATGAGCTTTTGACTTTCTTTATCAAATTATCAATTGACTTATGACTTATTACCACATTGGCCCACCCTGCTTTTTAGTAGCAACCCAAACAGTTTGCTACTCAAAAGCAATTCCCGCAAGGTAAGAAGTTACACAGTAATCCCACGCAGTTGATTTGATGGCAATCATACGTGTGCATCACTGAGACGTTTAATGAACTCAACGCGACCCGAACAAAAACTTGAATGACCACCCAGACTGAACAATCGATCAAGCCGGAACGACAGAAAAGTCTCGCTCTGAGCGCTAACCGAAGCACAAGGTATAATCCAATCTTTGCCCTACTCACCCATGCCCCTCAAAATAGCGTGGGGTGGCAAGCTGAGAATTTTCCTCGATACTTCAACATTGTCAGTTCGCCAATGCGACGATGAAACCGGAATTCAATCCCACTCTTTTTCCGAAACGACAGCCTCAACGAAACCTGGGGGCGTTGATGCGAGCGATTCCAAATCCCCAATGCTTCCCCGAACGGCAGCCTCAACGAAATCGGAGGGCGTTGATGCAAGCGATTCCATGTCCCCAATCCTTCCCCGAACGGCGGCCTCAACGAAATCGGAGGGCGTGGAGGCAACCGTTTTAATACTATCGTTACTATGCCTCCGGCCCACCCAGGATGCAACCTATCCTCGCGATCCAGGTAACTTCCTAGAGGCCTACCCAAGCACAAACCCGTCTTTCATCAAAAGAAAACATGAATCTCTGAACATTTTTCTCCCGAAAGAAACACCGGATAACTGGTTATCTTCGCAACGACAGCGCTGCGCCCATGCCTGTCTACCATTTTTTTCCTTCACTTACAACGCCCCTTGAAAAAGCAAAAAACATACAACCCTAAACAAAACAACACAAAACGAAAAAGATGGCGGCGTAGGGTGATCTGGTGTATCCTTCCGACGAGGCGCTGGGGACGTGTTCGAGCCGTCGTCCTTCAGTATCCACCATGAGATAGTGCGAGCTTCTTCACGCCTTTCGTCAAACGTGCCTTGCCGGTTTCTGATGCCCTGGGGTAAGGACGTAACCTGTCAGGCAGCAAAACAGTGCTAGGCCCCCGATGTTCTGCACGCTGTGTGACAAGGCGTTGGTGCGTTCGGGAACACCTGTTATCGGATCCTACGTGGGCGATGTTACAGCTTCGGCGCACCAAAAACTAAAGAGTATCTGACAATCTCACAGTGAGTTGTATTCGTCTCGGACTCCAAACCCGGTTATCCATATACGATAATAATACATGAGCTAGTTCATTATTTCTTGCAACGGATGTGGCAAGTCAAACGATACTCTCCCCCCCAACTAAACTGGCAGCGGGAGGAACTCAGCGGCATAACAACGGTTGTTTTCCGCGCGCGACGTCTCGCGGCTTTACGCAGTGCTATACTTCGGCATATCCACGATTCTGATTTACTCTCGCTGACATACCCGTCTACCAAAAATATCGTTCGACTAATGCCCGCGGGTGACATTATTGCACGAGCATCAATCGAAGCGTTGTAATAGTGGTGTGACGGTAACCGAAATCCTTATCCTACCATACTTCTTTGGCTAAACCTGACAGACGTGAATGGTGGTGTCAGGAACCGATGAGCTGCCAATTATCCAACAGGCGGGTCTGTGGATTGCAGTAGACTCGGCACGCAATGGTTGAACTGCGCTCATCGTTGCTGAAGAACGTCTTCTAAGCCAGAGACGTTTTTACCAAAAACAACACAGCGTATTGAGACGCACAACAGAGTAGTAGTAACTGCTAATTGCTGTTAGAAAGTAAAGGGGGAAAAAGCAATTGACATTTACGTGCGTCAGTCAATTCTTCGGGCGGACTCCACTATGAGAGAACATACTTGTACAAAATACTGCTGTGGGGAACCCGTGTCAATGAAAGCTATGCCGGGGTATGTGCGTTTGGCATGAGGCCCGGCGTGAACTCGGACATGGGTTGTTTGGGGGGAAAGGGCGACGTTGATTTTTCCTCCCAGGAATGTTGAAATTCAGGTAAGAAATCAGGCACCTCTATCTTAGAGTCAGGGAGGTCTACCTGCTGTCTACATGCTCTGGATGAGACATCTGCCAGACAGGGAACCAAATCGCTTTTTCTGAGAATTCCGACAAGGGCGGCGCGGAGCCGCCACGACCGATAGAATGGGTGTGTGCGTGCTTTAAAGCGACCGCACAGGCGTTCCCGGCCAGCTGATACCGTCGTTGCTACAGGCTCGGCCGACGTGGTTTGTTATATGATTGTTGTAATCGAGACTGCCTCGTCTGCAATCGTCGACTAAAAAAATCATACTTATCAAAGAGTTGCCAGGGGCGAACGTCGTGCATGCGACCCTGCGTGTACTTTGACGAGTAAGTGTTGTTAATAAGAGGGGCTTACTGAAGTCACCCCCCAAGCAAATGATGGCATGCGGAAAAAAAAAAATCAGCTACAACAATCTTGGTCAGAGGAATAAAAAAATGCAATCGGCTATGTACAACAATCTTCGTCAGAAAAAAAAAACAAGCGGTTACAACGATCTTGGTCCGAGGAATCTAACATCCTCCAGACAAACTGCTTGCCCATACAGGCAATCTTATTTCTTGTCCTGAAACAACCGGTAAAGAAGGCGCGGGGCTACATCTTCGATTGAACAGATTTGCGTACGCTGTTGAAGGGCCATCACAGGCGATACCGGTACTGTAACGGGCATAACCGGTGAGGAAACGTACGTGGATGTCGGGATCACCTCTTGGGCTCGTTGGTGATGGGCGACAAAATTCTGGGGGTGCCACACTACAGTATTTTGATATGCTGCCATAACCAACACCTAGCTGTAGCTCACCAAAACGAGGTACCTTGCCAAGGGTACCTGGTTTCCTACCCTGGAAACGGGGAGACGCAATGGGCGAACCTCGTTTGCTACAAGTGTTCGCACTGCCTAAAGCGCCTAACTTAATCGTGTGATCAAAACGACCGGAGATTTTCCACGTCTCCTACTGGATTTCTTTCTTCAGCCTACTGGGGAATTGATACACGGCTCATCCATGCAAAAATTCGTGAAGCTGATGACGAATCGAGGTCATGACTCCTGTTTTCGTCGGCTTCCTGCTGTACAACGGAAAAACAAAACACTGTAGTTAAGGGGCCCATGGAAACGCTAGTCCAAGGTACCCGAATGATTCCGTCACACGGTTCTGTACGATATCGGAAGTCCCGATCGAGGGGCAAGGCGATACCGCACATTTTGGATTATCTACTCTACAGGAATCGGCGGTCACAAACAATGATCGGAGAGGCGGAAGAAGACGGGATGTATCGCCCCAGGTGGCCCTCGAATCACGGTCTACGGCTACTCAACACTATCGATGACTGGTGCAAGTTGGCTGCCTGCAAAAGCATCACTCTGTTTTGTTGTACACAATCCTAGATTCACGAAAAAAAATAATGGTTTCGCAGCGCCCAGTGCATGCTGAACTGGGGATGTGCCTGGTACCACCTTGGCCACCAGGTGCGACGATTAGAAGGCCGTCAGATCGTCATGATACGGTAAAACCAAGGCACTGACGGGCGCGTGGGAGTGAGAAAACTGCTATGGAGGAAGGGCTAAGGTGATGTAACCGAGAACGCACTCGCACGGCAGCAGCAGCAGCAGCAGCGTCGAGCGGCAAGGAGGGCAATGCAGGGTATGACATGTACGACGGTGGACAGAAACATAGGCGCCATACATTTATTTAATATGAGCACCTTTTTGTTGCTTACATTTACGCCCGTTGTGGTCACTCGAAAAGCACAGCGGAACAGTTTGATTGCGAAGAAAAAACAAATTGCCGGTCGTACGACGCACCAGGGTACAAAGACACGTACATCCGATCGTCTCATTTTTCAGTGCAGTTCACATCTCGAAGCGTTTTGCAAGCATGTATCTCAACAGACGGCATCACAGGACAACGCCAATGTAATAAGAATTGGACTCGGCTCACGCGGTCTGGTGAATCTCACTCGCGAGACTGCTGTATGCTCGCTAGCTGTCCAAACTTATTCCATACAATATCTGCAGGTTCTTCCATCTGACGAAATAAATGCTTGCTCTGGCTTCGAGAACTGGTCAAGAAATATGATTGATGGATCGTGTGTAATTGAGCATCATGTATCCTTCTTCACTGCTTTTGTCCGCCTACCAATCCGTCACGTACTGACTGCTTTCGCCTGATACTCGCTTACATCAGTCTCACCCGACCCCGGTGGCTTGCCATATCGTGCATCGACTCGAGACGGCTCCAAGCGACACAAAGCGAGCTTCTGGCATGAAAGGGCAACCACGACAAACCCCGGGAAATCTGCTCTCAAAACTTACCGACCATACAACTACTTGTTGGCAATCAGTTCTGTACCACGATTTTCATATCCTTCTCAACTTCTTCCTGGAATCCGCGCAGTACCCAACGACAACCTTTCCACCTACCAAAAACCCGTGATTATTCCAGCTACCAAGATGGATCCATATCCTACTCCAAGATCTACCCACAACTACGAGCGAAGGTCAACTCCAATGCCAGGTACTCGTATGTAGGTGTCTTAACCATCCTTGGATCTATTCCGAACCTGAATTCTCAACTTACGTTATGAGCTTTTGACTTTCTTTATCAAATTATCAATTGACTTATGACTTATTACCACATAAGCAAAGAACAATGTCTAAAACAATTAGAGGGTCCGCGAGATTGGACCTGGAAGGCTGACGTGGGACCATTGCTCGAAAGGAAAACCAATAAAGAACCAGTACGCGGAGGTGTAACGGAAGCACAGAGACCGTAATGTGGGACCTAGAAGGCTAGCACAAGACCTTTGGTCGAACTGTAGAACGGAAAGCCGAAGCAACCAAAATAAATCGCGAAAACGCAGCGAAAGACAACACGTGAACAATGGCACAGACAACACATAAATGGTGGTACTGGAGGCGTGTGTGATACGCGGGGAAAGCTGAACCGGGGGGCAACAGTGTATTGCCCTTAGAAGCTACCTGGCTACAATACCAGGAAAATAGTAAGAAAAACATGGTGAGGTCACGTAGCCAAAACAACACTCGAAACAAGGATGTAACTGAAACGTACACACAGAAAGACGGAAGGTACTATCGGAAGCCGGAAATAGAGTCGACATCATGAGACCTTGAGAGGCTAACTAATAACGGAAACAATGCCAGCAAACGTAGCGAGGCTATTCAACCATAACAGAGCAAGCCAACAAGAGGGGGCAAGAAGATACGCGTTCAACTCGAAGCAGCGCTAGAATTGTCTAGCTCTAAAAAGAATGCAGGGAACAGAGAAGGCAATATGAAGAAAGCCGCAGCTAAGTACTATACGTCGGGAACACGGGGTCGCTAAGGTGGAGCATCCCTGAAAACATAACAGAGAAAAAAGCACGGGAAAACAGGGAGTAAGAAAATCGTGTCCGAGCAACGTACTGCAGCCTGGCAAAACAAAGGAGGGTCCAAAGCAAGGGACCTTGAAAGGCTACTTGAAGAAAATGAGCAACACTAGTTACGTAGCGTAGATGTTCCTCCGAACGCGATATTGCAGAAAGAAACAACACGAAAGGGGGTCAACAGGAAACGACCTACATGGGCTGCGAAAGCAAGGTGGGGTCAAAGCGTGGGACCGATGCGACTAGTACGCCAACAAGGCAAGAGAAAAACGGGGGCGAGGAGGGGACGGCTTGTGGTCTACACAGTCGGGACGGGCTGTAAAGCCATGATTAAGGCTGGTGCATTTAAACCCTATAGGCAGGTATGTCGAAACGTATCAAGAAAAAGTGGTCGACGCCGCCAAATTTAACGGTACTCCGAGTGAGGGATGCGTGGTCGGTCGGTGTTGGGAAGTGTGCTCCTCATGGGTTCCGGTGTCTCTGATTGGTCTCTCTTCATAGCTCGCTGGATAGACTCAAAATATCTTATGCATTATTTTCCTACATAGAATACAAAATGACAAACATATCAGGGCTGCAGAGTAGCGCAGGATTGAGCAGAGTAGCGCAGGGTAGAGAACGGCAGTGGGCAAGGTAGTGAGATGAGGGGCGTCTGGCTTGTCCCATCATCGTCACCTACATTATCACCCATTTATGATGGCCTTGACGTGAATGTGACATCGAATATCACGTGGTTTCACCGCAACCATGACACGCCTTCACGTCGAATCTAAAAACAAGCTTTCTACGTAAAGCGTTCTATTACAGCATCCTATTGAGAACATAACCCATGTCGTCGCTCGTGCCATTAACGAATGATAATAGGCCGCCTTCTAGTAACTTTTTCCCTCGGAAAAAAAGTACTCAGTTCAACTACCTCTGACCAAGCCTTAGCTCCGATCTCTGTCAAGCACGTGTCACGGAAAACTGAAACTTCGTATGCCCGAACCGTAAGCCGCCCCGGCCGAGGAGCTGAACACCATGCCTTTATGTGTGCTGTGTGCGCCGAACCACCCCGGTTACAATGTGAGCGGCAACTTGGCGTTAATCGTCCAAGCAGCTGGAAACAGATTGTGGAATTGGCCCTTAGAGCGTTACACTACGTTCACCATCAAAACGAAAAATCCCGGGACCACCCGTCAGTTGTGTTCACGTGATGACGGTTTGCAAGCGCCGATGTGGACGAACGATGTATTCGATGTTTATACATTTACTACTTGTATCAAGGGATCTGTTGTACAATATAGGGCACAATATCAATGTTTTTTGCTTGCAAGGTGTTTGCGTGAGAGAACGACGCACCACCTCACTATAACATATGGAGCTTGAGTTGCCTCCAGGTCGACTTACTGTCCGGGCAAAAATGCATAGAAAAACCCCGTGTTCTTATAGGTTATCCGTCCGTGCACGGTGAGTTGTTTTTCATCTAAAAGGCCTACGGTCCGGTTCGATGCGTGTGTTTGAAGGCGGACATTATACGGTGAGGTTCAATGCAGTCTTCAGACGTTGTAAATCGTACGGTGCGTTTCGGTGCTATTAATAGCAGCTGTGATATATCCTACCGTGCGGTTAGGTTGATTTTGAATGACAAAAAAACCTACGGTGCGGTTTGACGTGTTTATTAAATCGCAAATGCTACCTGGTACGGTGCGTTCGGTGCCTTCATGTATCCTGCGGCGTGGTTTGGTGAGCATTTTACAAATCAGGAATCCTACTGTACTGTTCCGTTCTATTTTTGACATGGTAAATCCTACCGTGCGATCCGGTGCTGGGTTACATCTTACGGTGCGGTTTGGTGCTGTTCCCCATTGAATGATTTTTTCTACTGTGAGGTTCCGATATCTGTAGAGAAAAACGTGTTAGGCCGTGGTGTACCGTGTTAACATACCGTACATAAACACGGTTTCGTGCGGTTATCGATCCTTTTTTCGGGGCACCAACGAAACCGATGTGTTTCTCTACGGTGCACCGTATGAATAACCCGTAGAAAGATCAACCAAACTACAGGTTGGCCCAAGTTTAATAGCGGAAAATTATTCTCCAGCGAATGCCCACGCTTTTGTTTTATACAGACGTGAAATTTTGCACACGCCTTAACTACTATACGCCCTTGCAAGGGCCTCACTTGTGTTTTTCTTTTTCCTTTTCTATTTTCGTTTCCTTATTGCTCGTTAGAAAAGATTTTTCAGAAACTTTTGAATCAACTTATACCAAATGTTTTCAGCGAAAAAACAACAAAAACACCCAGATATCAAGTCTCGGAATGGCCCTGTTGAAAACGCGTGCCAAATGTCAGGGCCTATATGCGTATCAAAATTGTCGTGGGCATGCTGTGCTACTGCAGAGGTACTGGGTAGATGGGGCTCCAAGATATACCGATCGTCTTTGTGTCCCACCATTTGGATTGCGCGATGAATGAATAGCTTTCGTTCTGGGGATGATATATGCACAGCTTACGCCACTATGGACAGACATATTTAGCAATGTCTCGGGCTCGTTCCCTTATGTCTGGAGTGTTTGGCAATTGAAATTGAGTAAGGTGGCATGATGTTCAGCAGCGTCAGTATTAGTACAGTCCGGACAATCACAGCGTCATGACGTGTAACAACGGTTTTATCAGCACGACGAACGTAACGTATCATAATGAAACTGTCGCCGTACACTAGCAATTGGTTGTAACGAGGTGCCGAGGCCTCAATAACTGCAGTAGGTATATGTGCGATGCATCACATATCGTGTTACTTGTAATGTATTTTAATGTGTTGGCCCCAAAACCAATTTCCCCTGCGGTAGGTTGGCTCCGTGCTCGATCTTTCAAAGCTGCTCTCGTAAACATTCTCGCAGCGTGGCGACCCATCGGGATTGGACAGGTCGCCGAGGTCGTTGTACCTTGAGTATAACTGAGGGTGTACCTGTAGGTTCGACACTCCTTCTAGTATTCCAAACGAAAAGGGTATGATGGCAGAGAGATTTTGTTGTTGTCGTTGTCAGCGCGCTTGTGGGCTCGTAGGTATTAGGTTCATTTTCTCGACGAGCTTGTGGGCTTGTCGGTATACCGTGCTGCGGTTACTCGGGTATCATAAGTCGGTGAAACTAGTTTTACTATTATTTTCTCTGGAAAATTGAATCATCAGTGAAAAAATAGCCGTTTTATCACGTATTGTCGATTATTGGACCAATTGACGCGGTTCAAGTGTTTATCCGTTCCGGTACGTTGGTACGATTTTTTTTTTTTTTTAATTATAGAGAAACCCAGTTTTGGTGGCGGTGAAAACACACGTTGCCCCACCTGCCTCGACGAACTCTCATAGACTTACAGCGAAACCAGTTCGGGAAGAGGTGTCTGTTGCTTGTGCACGGAACCCGTCGGGACTGGCCTTGATGCCGCGTACGTTGAGTGCGGTGGACAAGTATAGCGGACAAAAATGTTGACTACAACAAACATACACACAAACACGCGAACGGAGAAAATCGTTCCTTGGGCACCTTACCCCCGTATGCGATCAGATATGAGAAGGCTTTTGTCCCTCCGAAAACAAATTGAAAAGTCTAAGCGCTGCGCGTTAGCGCGCCTCATTGTAATCCCACCCACGCCTCGGCACAACCTGGCACAACCTGGCACAACCTGGAACAACCGGGCACAACCTGGCACAACCTGGCACAACCCAAATACAAGTCTAGGAGAAAATACCAAGCAAGGGAGAGATGGACGAGAGGAGGGACACTCCTACTTCTTGCAACGACGTGTATTCGCCCAAGGGATGTCGAGTAATCGATGTACATCGAAGACGTCAGAGTTGACGACTCTGGTAATACCCCTGGAAACAGTAAACGAAACTCTAACACAAGCCTGTTGGTGGAGGCCTGCTGGACTGCTAGATATACGTTTTAGATGTTACCCAGGGCGACAACACGGCGTTTAGTACCATACAAAGTACTGATTCAACTATGGTGGGCGAGTATTCCGGATATAAAGTTATTTGGTAGCATCACAGATAGTGGTGGGTGTCGTTGATATCGTGATTGGGCGGATCGTAACGTATCAGCGTGAGGCAACGGCAAGACAGCGCTTCAGCACCTGTGAAGGAGGCATAACCATCCAGAATGGTCGTCCGTCACGATCATACCTAAAGCTCGGGACAACATAGCACATCCCCAACACGAGCCCCAGGGCTGGTCACGAGCTCGAACGAGGTTTATGGTGCCCAGCAGCGCCATTATTTGACGCTAATTGACGCCGTGCGTTCGATTACGCACTCTGATTAATGCAGTCTGATACAATCAAGGAAATAATCGATTACATACTTGATGCTGGAGAATCGCTGATGGTGTTTCGAGATGTTCGCCAGAAATTAGACACCAAGCATTTTACAAAATACCGGGAATACAAGTAAGGTGGGCGAAAATGTCTGGTAGACAGCGATCTTGGTGGCATTACAGAAACCGGGTACTTGTACCTAGTAGTACCAGTGTCAGTACCTCTATAGGCTCAAGGATTTCCGCGTCCTAAAGTGTGACAACTGCGAGACTGCGTAACGGTGTGACGAGAGTATACGTACGATGTACCTGGTATGTACGTGTCCTAGTACAGCATTGTGAATTTGTCGTCTGTCATGACCACACCGTTACGCTCGGCATAAACTGGTACAACCTGGCACAACCCAAAGACCAGATCCAGACCTTGAAATGATCACGAACTATGTTGAAGAGACCGGGCATCCCCTTAGGTCTGACAATACACGCATTCATCTGGAGCAACGTGGTCCCCTGTCAATTAATCAATGTCAATCGACGACAGGCGACTCGACTGCGTCAGTACTAATGTAGAGTACAGTACTCTGACGATAAAAATGAAACAAAACGAGACACAAAATAAACTTCTTCACGAAGGTGTTTCAGGCCTTCGACAGGAAGATATAACACAGATATATCAAGGAAGGTATAGTAGTAGGTGCATCTGACCGATCAGAAACGGTTGCTGGGGCATCTCAGATATTATAGTGGCCGGTGTCAGCATCGAGGTAGCCCGGGGGATCACAACGCCCGATAGTCGCAACCTAGGATATCATTACGAGGGTACACGTGTCATAGCATTGGGAATTCGGCAAAACCTGCCACCAGCTAAAGAAGAGACTGGGAACCATATAACTGAACAGGGAAGAGAGGGGGGGATTGGGGATTCCCTCAAGTCCTGGTAATACGTGCATTCGTCTGGAGTAGTTTGGCCCGGCAGCACCGGATGTATCCTGCAGACAGTCTTTCGACGGTACAAGCAGCAGGGGGAAGAAGTGCTGCTAAAAACGATTATCAACAAAGATTGTCTTAAGCTTTGCACTGACATTGGATGGTAACTATATGGTTCTACCATTAACAACTGCGACGCTCACACTCTGTCGTAAGGCGAGAACTTACACTTAACGAAGCCGATGGCCTCTCCGTTTCAAGATAGTTTTCCGCGGGGTCGGTGCTCCACGGAACCAGGTGTCGATCTGTGTCTTTTGTGGTTATGATTTTGCAGGGCTTGGGACGAGATCAGTCACAACAAGAGAGAAGGCTTGTGATTGCGCGGTCGGACGCTGATTGGCCCACACATCCATTTTGCACCGCATTCATCATCAGTCGGCCAACATTGGCAGGTCCAAATATATATTTGGGTGTTTGCGACTTTCAACATGTTGTTGGGTTGGAATCAATAAAACCCCGTAAATATTACTGAAACCGACTGAAATCTATGTTCAAGATCTCCCCTCTCCCCGCCTTTAAATCTGCAGGCAGTACGTTTTCCATAGTTCATACTGTACATTCGCAGCTCGGCACGAATGAAACCCAAGCAACTCCGAAGCCCCCCGAAATGGCATCCCGCCGTATTCACCACGTCTACAGTCTGTAAGGCAACACATAGATTCAAAGTCGCCCCCGTGGGCAAGAAGACGTCGGAGGCTAACACCTTAAAGGTATGGGTCATCACGTAGCCATGCCGCAAAGGGAAAAGACGTCGAAGTCACCTTCTCTTGGCTCTCCGTTGTTATCACGTACACCCGCCTGTTCTCGGCCAAACGTCCCGATGTTCCGACTCGGACAGACTCGGTTACCGTTCTCACTCATCGCTGGTCGCTTAGAACGCTTCGTCCAGCTGACGAACTCGAGCAGGGCACCAGCTATCAGTGTGGTCAACTGCATGCTCTGCCTGCTGTCAAAAAATCTGCCTGGGATAGATATATACTACTGTAGACTTTATGGTGTATTCTTTCCTTAGCTTGTCTTTTGTGCTTCTTGCAGCGGTGTGTTGTGCTATTCAAGTTGCCTGTGGCTCTATGGCATATTATAAAAAATGAAAATACACTCCAGCTGTGAGATCGAAGATTTCGTCGAAACTCATCTTTGCAAGCTGTGTGTGGCATATATGGTACAAATGATGGAGTGCCTTCATATCAACATGAGGACTCGAATATCCGATATCCCATTGACACCATGCTTTTAACGATGCTGACTTTTGTGGACAGAGAACGCGGCATTTCTACTGGCACAACGTTCAACGAGCTGCGGACATCGGCAATAACCCACCAGCCGCCAAACATTATGTGGTAAGACGTGAGCTGAGGACCTGTAGAGGTACGACACGCCTTGAGTCGGGACCCCACAGTTTTGATCGAACTCCCTCACCGATGCGACGGGCAACTGCGTGCGACGCCCGGGTTTGAATCGCTTTCCACTATGATGGTGTTTTTTTAGATGTAGCAACAAGGGTTCCGCATGGGTAAGGCAGGGCAGCACTTCGACTTGTTCATTTCAATACTAGGTAAAGTAACAAACGTCACCTCACACAATCATAGTCTGCGCGTACAGTATGTAAGGTAATGCCAAGGGTTCGATATAGACTAACAATCATAGCAATGTACTACTATTAATATTAATAGCTTCCTTTTAAAGTTAATCCGATTCCGAGTTATATTCATCAGATATCGATCCGATAAATCCGAGCACACGCCGACTGACCCTTTGGTCTGGCCACGAAACGTGTCGAGTGTGTTTCATATGATAGTTTTACTCAATCAAGCATCCGGGGCCAGTAAGGTAACTGGCCATGTCCGCTGGGTGTGATTAGAGAAGTTATACATGGACCAATTGCATAATGGAACAGCAGTCAGTCCAGATCGAGTCCATCGGTGCAACTTGCTTGGGTATCGTAGTATTCCAGCAGAAATATTGCACTTCACTTCTTTTCTTTTTCCAACCCCACTCAGTATGATTCTCGCTTTTCTCTCGCCCTCCCAGTAGTATAACTTTAATCCGGGGTCATATAGCGGGCTCCCCTCCCCCATCCCCACTACGGTACCCGCCGGAATTGATATCGCAAGAAGAAGCCAGCATCTACTCCCCTCGTCGATTCGCGTCGATTTGTACCTACCCACGCTGCTAGGCGATTTCAGCAGTTAGTTAGTTGATCCTTTTCTTCCATTTATTTCAAATAAGTAACGCCAACAAAGCCCACGACGGTGGTTGTTTAACTCGAGGACTAACGCTAGTATAAGTAGTAGTAGTGTTCGAGTGTAGCCCCCTAGACCACCAGGGTGACCGGCTCTATATCACTCACTGCCCCGGTGACGTATCAGGGTTTATCCTCGAGCCTGGTAGACTATATATATATGTCAGCTTCGTGAGTTCGAATACCCTCGAGTGCGTACTCGTACAAATTGTTATCTTGTGCAATAATTGACTTGCGGAAAGCGCGAGAGCGTGAGTTAGCAACACTTGATGAAAACTCGACGATCAGTGGGTGTTGAACCCTATGCGCTAAAACAAAATGAAGGCCACAGCCGGGGCGGGGGGAAGGGAAGGACGAAACCTGTGACCACGGCTTGTATGCCCGTAAGCTAAAAAAAAAACTGTGCCAAAAACAAAACAATATCGCTAGAGGAGATGATCAATCAGCAATCAGCAGCTATAAGGAGCACGTCAAGAACGAAGCAACAGAAATTTATTGGACAGTTACGTACCAACACACGACCGCTTGTGCTTGACCGGCAAACGACCACAACAACGAAGGCAGGGACCACAGCAATAACAAAGAACGCCATCCTACTGTCTACTTACCACCACCTTTGAGTGGCGCAGCTTGACAACAGGAGGAGCTTGTATAATACAATCCTCGAGGCCACGGGCACGCAGCCACTCGCAATGCTGCTTGCTGTGTGGCTTTTGCTGGCGCAGTAATCGTAATCACTACTACCCCCTCCTCGTTTCGTCATGCGTGCGCTTCAGCAGTTGGTTGATCCTTTTTTCCCATTTATTTATGCAAACAAAAAAAGTTAACAAAGCTCACAACGGTGGTTATTTGAGTATGACAGCAAAATTTCAAACATTAGCAACTACCGTTTGGAAATGATGTTAAATTTGTAAGCCATCCATGAGCTGCAGACAATCATATAAAACTAAATGTACAGAATTCCTCCTCGACATGCGGTATTTTTGCAATTTCTCGTACATCTCGCTCGCCATCCGTCAACGTTCACGTCGGTGTGCGGAACGGACACAGCAAGGCGAGGGGCGTTCGAGCCGCCCCCCGAAGACGCCGGTCGAACAAAGCTTTTGACCGAGAATTCCAGTTCCTCCAATCGCATACTTGAGCCGAGATGATGAAAAACTCCTGATTTATTTTATACCAAATCTCTGGAACGAAAGAATGATTACATATATTACATATCTTTGACCTCACAGCCGAAGTGTATTTGATTTTTTTTCGTGACCTAAACCTCCTAAAAAATCCCCCCCCCCCGCCCCCCCCCCCACCCCCACCCCCCCCTCTCGCTCTCCCTTGCTCAAACGCCCCACTAAATATCGAAATCCGCCAGATTAATAAACACTTCACGCACAGGATGTCACCTCATTATCTTTCGAGAGCCATCCATGCCGCTGCTTTCCCCCCCACCCGCCCCGAACGCCCCCTTCTTCCCCATCACCCGCACCATCGCCTAGACCTAGCACCACAGGTACAACAAACCCCTCACATACAACCCTTCCTTCCCCCCCCACCCCCCCCCCACCCCCGCCCCCCCCAGCCCCCTCCCCCTCCCCCCCCCCCCCCCCCCCGGCCCCCCCCGCCCCCCCCCCTCCCATCCAACCCATTCCAACCCCACCCCCTCGAACACTCTACCCTTTCTCTAATCACTGATTGTACGACTTACCCCAGGATATACATCATAAACTGATGCATTACTTCCAAAACCGTCACATTTATCCCCTCAATATAATGTATAGTTTCCACGCACATATTGAGCTGCCCCACACGACCCCTCCCCCGCCCCACCCCCCCCCCCCCCCCCCCCCCCCCCCGATAATGAACTGGTGCATTTTTTTTTTTTTTTTTCAAAACCGTCAGATTTATCCCCTTCAAAGGGTTTATAGCTTACATGCACATATTTCCCCCCCTTCCCCCCCCCCCCCCCCCCCCCCCTCCAAACACGCTCGCTTTTGATCAAAACAAGGCCCCCACGTCCTTCAAAACTCCCCCCCCCCCCCCCTACCGGTCATTCAACTTACAAGATTCACTTGATAAAGGATACATTTCCCCCCATAGCTGTCAGATTTTGTCCCCCTCAGAAACGTGTTTTATAGTTTCCGCGCACAGACTGACTAAAATCGCCCTGTTGACCCTGATAGCTACACTGTGGTTGAAAGGGGAGTCGCTGACCTATATCCTTAGTGAGGACACACAACTCGTAATACGCGCGATCGGAGTACCACACACAGCTTGCACAGATGAGTTCCAAAGAAATCTTCAATCTCACAGCTGGAGTGTATTTCATTTTTTATTTTACTTCGAAGTATATATATAACCCGTAATACGCGCGATCGGAGTATCACACACAGCTTGCAAAGATGAGTTTCGACAAAATATTCGATCTCACAGCTGGAGTGTGTTAATATTTTTATAATATATATATTTTTAAGTACATGTGACCGCAAATCTGAGTCACTACTGGGAGGGAGCGTGAGAGCAGTGCGAGGACAATAAGTGGGATGAAAGAAAGAACTACCTGATATCAAGAGAAAATCTCGATAATGAGGTGCGGCCCCTATACCTGCAGTAGTCCAATCTGCAATGCTGGGTGAACACGCGAGGACGGAAAACGCATGTGGAGACCATAACTCATTCCAAGTAACAGCAAGCAGCTACCTGGTCATGTGGTAGATGCGAACTGAGCAAACCAACGCAGACGAACATCTATAACTCTTGATATTTACGTTCTGTTTTCTGAGTGAAAAAAACACTCAGTCCTCGTACGACTGGCGGTGGTGCTGTACTCGTCGCAGGGGCAGCATTCGTGACGACGACTATATTATAATGACTTGTTAAGGAAGCTTGCCGAATAGTGCTGTCATGTGCTACTGCTGTACATATTGTAGGGTACAACTGTTATTGGGCCTGCGATTCTACCACTACGGTGCATTCCTTCGTTTTTAGCGCGAGAAAAATTCAGCATTTGCCTTCCCTCGTCGACTCACGTCGAATTGTGTGAAGTACAGTAATGTAATATGAAATACGATGCGAGCACCACTGCTCTTCATGTTGCACCTACATATATAAACTATAGACTATATATTTCCAAATATATATTATAAAAATTAAAATACACTCCAGCTGTGAGATCGAAGATTTCGTCGAAACTCATCTTTGCAAGCTGTGTGTGATACTCCGATCGCGCGCATTACGAGTTGTGTGTCCTCATTAAGGATATAGGTCGGCGACTCCCCTTACAGCTACAGTGTAGCTATCAGGGTCAACAGGATGATTTTAGTCAGTCTGTGCGCGGAAACTATAAAACCCGTTTCTGAGGGGGACAAAATCTGACAGCTGTGAAGGGAAAAAGGGGGGGGCCCGGTTTTGATCAAAAGCGAGCGGGTTTGGAGGGGGGCGGGGGGGGGGGGGGGGGGGGGGGGGGAAGGGGCAATTTGTGCATGTAAGCTATAAATCCTTTCGAGGGGATAAATCTGACGGTTTTGGCACCAGTATATTATTGGGGGCGGGGGGGGGGGGAGGGGGGTTGGGGCGGGGGGGGGGGGGGGGGGGGGCAGCTCGATATGTGTCTGGAAACTATACATTATTTTGAGGGGATAAATGTGACATTTTCGGAAATAATACATCAGTTTATCATGTATATCCTGGGGTAAGTCGTACAATCAGTGAGTAAAGAGAGGGTGGAGTGTTCGAGGGGGTGGGGTTGGGATGGGTTGGGGGGGGAGAAGGGGGCGTTCGAGGCGGGGGGGGGGGGGGGGGGACACAGCGGCATGGATGGCTCTATTTGGTGGGGCGTTTGAGTAAGGGAGAGCAAGAGGGGGGGGGGGGGGGGGGGGGGGGAAATTATTGAGGGGGTTTAGGTGACGAATAATATTCAAATACACTTCGGCTGTGAGATCAAAGATATGTATCAGCTTGTTATACGCGTGGTGCTAGGTCCAGGCGATCGTGCAGGTGGTCGGGAAAGAGGGGGCGTTGGAGGGGGGGGGGGGGACACAGCGGCATGGATGGCTCTCGAAAGATAATGAGGTGATATCCTGTACGTGAAGTGTTTATTAATGTGGCGGATTTTGATATTTGGTGGGGTGTTTGAGCAAGGGAGAGCAAGAGGGGGGGGGGAAATTTTAGGAGGTTTAGGTCACAAATAATATTCAATTACACTTCGGCTGTGAGATCAAAGATATGTAGCAGCTTGTTATACGCGTGGTGCTAGGTCTAGGCGATCGTGTAGGTGGTCGGAAAAGAGGGGGCGTTG
Source organism: Undaria pinnatifida (assembly GCA_012845835.1). Lineage (NCBI taxonomy): Eukaryota > Phaeophyceae > Laminariales > Alariaceae > Undaria > Undaria pinnatifida. Next base: position 16,327,112 of record JABAKD010000008.1, on the reverse strand, counting down.
GAGGGGGGGGGGGGGGGGGGGGGGGGGTATATAATTGAAAACTACGTCATGGATGGTCAGAAAGATATTGACGTGATATCAACTGCGTATAGGTGTTTATTACTCAGGCCGATTTTGATTGTGAGTGGGGCGTTTGGACAGACTAGGCGGAAGGGGGGGGGGGGGGGGGGGAATCGGGGACGGAGGGGCGGGGGGGGGGGGGAGGGGGTTGGGGTTTGTTGTGAAAAAGAGGTCAGTAAAGGGGGAGGGGAGGGGGGAGGGGGGGGGGGGGGGGCGGCGGGCGGGACATTTCAATATGTGCGCGGAAACTATAAATTCTCAAAGGGGACAAACCTGACAATTGAAGCAATAAGACATCCCTTTATATCATCTGGTTTGTAATGTTTACTATTCTAGAAGGTTTGATGTTAGATGCAGCATGCAACCCAGTGTTTACGTGTAGTAAATAACGTGTTAAATCTTCATAATTTGTTGTTGTATGATACATCGATCGAAAGCTAGAATATTTGATAGAATATTTGTAGGTACCATTATTTTCTGATATCGCTAATTATAAGATATATAACAAATAAATATATACACTTGAGCTGTGAGATCGACCAAAATGACATTTTTGAACATAACTCAGCTTTTCAAGCGGCGTGTGATACTTCGATCACGTGTGTTACGGGGTGTGTATACCATCGTGAAGGACACACATCGATGACTCCCCTGCTAATGCCAAGGTCAACATGACTAACACGTTCAACCTTGTTCTGCGCACGAAAACTGCATAAACCGCATTGAGGGGGACCAAACCTGACATCTGTGGAATTCCGTATGCATGAAACAAAAAATGTGTGAGTAGCACTTGGGTGTACCGGGTTCGTACGCAAGTTCCTGCGTACTCCCTGTGTATATGGCAGGCCAACGGAGTTCCAGCCTAAAACCTGATGGTCGGGTTGTGAGTGCTATCGAGTCATGATGGAACATGCGGTGGACGTCGATCGCTACTGTTCCGAAGTTATCTCTCTTCTGCTCTTGATGCAATGCAGAGGCACTCACACACCTGTATTGGTTCAAAAAAGACCGACGAGGGAGATCTGACGTTCTGCATCGAGCGTGGAGCGGTGCCCACTTGATCCTAAAGCTCTCCGAACACCCATCTCACACACGACCAGGGAATACACAAACTAGAGCGTGGATCCAAAACGACAGACCCCTGCTCTCCTAGAGATGGAAGCTCTTGCGCTAATACTAAATGATCAAAGGTGCGTGTCGCCGAATGGCTGATTCTTTTTGCTATTCCAGTGAGGTTCCATTGCCATTTCCGGGTGAAGCACCCGCAGGCTAGAAATGTTAGCTCACCTGTGTAAATGCGTTAGAGAAAGTCGGAATTTATAACGTATAAACAGCTGAACGACGTCCTCCACAACTCATGAAAAATTAGCTGTTTGAGTGTTAATCGGGACTACAGCAAATAAGAAATTCCCGGATGGATCGATTCCTCCGAAGAGTCGACGTATTAGAACGGGAATCACTAAAAACGTGAGCCATATGCACCTGGTACTGCCTCTGCCGCTGCATGTACCAGTAACTGCTATGAAACCGGGTGGCACGGATGCGCAAGGAAGTTCGGTGAATGACGGCGTATCGTCCATCTCCGAATCGAGTGAAGAAGGCTCAGGCTCGGGTCCGACCCTTGATCGCGGAGGACTCGGTCTCGGGATTCGGGCTCCAGCGCGTATGCACGCACCCCGGGGAAAAAGTGTGGTACCTGATACTTGCTGCTACACATTGGGCATTGGCTGCCCGTGCGCGACTTTTTGTGCAGCTCCTGCAACGCTCTGTTTATGCATGCCACAGACGCCTCGACGTCCCCGCGCCGCACTCGTCGTGGACTACGCGCCCCACCGATCGTTGGATGGTGTCCCCACCGTCCTCTCCTCGTAAGCGCTTGGATTTCCATCTGCGTCTGCCCGGTTTGCTCGTAGCCCATGCGGGGCTTTCCCAAGGCTTTGTTTTTTCAAAATCAGAAATAATGCGTTATTTTGGTTCGCAGAGATAGCTACAACTAATATGAAATTGGTGTGTGTTGTTGGCACTAAACTGATATTTTCACCCATCTACATCCAGCACAACCAGCGTCGGGCCGATGCCTCCTAGACCTTTAAAGCAGATATTCACATAGCAAATATATACAGCAACCAAGATGATTTAGTGAACCAACAACATCTGCATATTAGACACCTCCGTTCCCCGTGCCGCCTAGGTAAGGCATGCCGCGAGGCATGCCCTAGCAGGCTTGTAGCAAGTGTGGGGGGCTCTTTCTGCCAGGTGTAAGGTCGGACTCACCCTCAAGGAGTGATACTTGTTGCTGCCGCGTGTGGCTGCGAGGCTTAGGCGTGGCGGTAGAGTTGGGTCGTACGTGGGACGTTAGGCATGGTCAACTACGATTCGCGCATCTTTTTGGGTAGCAGCGCCGGAACAGCAATGCTTCATCGGGATGCTCATGCGCGGAGGCAGGGGCCACCATGAGGCACGCTACGGCGCAGTCTCGGTTTGCGTGGAGAAAACTGCGCCGGCAGGAGGCTGGATTCGACGACGAAGGAGGAGGGCGACTGGCCGTCGACGGGCAGGGAAGACACGGATTGGACTCTCCCTGAACGAGATTTTATGTTTTTCAGATCAGCACCGCAAGCTGCGTGGAGCATTTAGTTTTTCTTCGGAACGGGGTAAGAGGGAAACCGATTGGAGTTGAGTGTCAACGAGAGCACGCGCGAAGGAGCGGGCCGAGTGATCTAAGGCAATTAGGCGGCCATGAAGAACCACAGCAGGAGGATGGCGCACGGAGACCCACGACCCGCACGTGCACCATGATCATGAGAGCAGCGATTGTTTCTTTTCAGAAATTTTTCACAAGGCAGTAGCACAACATATTACTTACGTGACTGGTTCTTGTAGATGTTGTAAACGAGTTGTATACCCTTCATGGGGATCCACCCACCGCAATTTTCAATTTTCAAGCACAGGCGTCGTAGCTGCGCTGCAACCTGTCAAGTAACTCGGGATGGCGAGACGTTCATTGATATTTGTATTGTAGTTTTTATTTCGATTGCTCTTGTTTCACTGCATGCCCCTGGGTCGTCACTCTGACCGCACTCCAGACAGCAGGAGCGTTCGTCTGTACTCATGGTTATCGTGCGGTTCGTACGGTACAGACAGCCCAAACGCTGAAGTTTGTCACCGCGAAATGGGTAGTTGTGGGAACGAGCGGACTCTTTGCTGTAGTTGAGTGGATATCCGCGGCCATTTGAGTTGATTTTGCACATTGGATCTTTTCACTTGTGCGCCTTCTTCGTATCGTGCGTTTCAGGAGAGAAAGCGTAGTATTCACCGGACGACGAATTTTGATTTATTTTGGTTTTTCAGATCGTCCTAGGGCTCCAGCACCTTCTTGTGACCACGGACTCTAGACATTTTTTCATAAGTTGATGTGAGAAGACATAATCAACAACAACATTATAAGAAATACGAGAGGGTTTCGCTGGCGGCCGAGTAAGGGGTGCCGTCTAAGCAAATGCCCGCAGGAAACGAAGCCATAACGGAAAAAATAGAGTTTACGATGCCAAGGGCTACTTGTTCCAAGTTAGTGAAAGGCCCGAGTATACCCGGATGTATCGAGCAGTGATTAAAAGAAGACCGGTTACGGCTAAACTATGCACGAATAACACGAAATTGCTTTCCTAAACGGAAACGGGATGATACAGCTTTTCTGAAGAGAACGTTTTTTAACGCCACTTGAACGGCCGTTCAAAGCTAACGGTTGATAATTCATTTGTGTCGAGAGGCATTTGTTTCGTGTCGATCCCCAGATTGCATCATTCAACTATTGCACTTCGTACGGTAGTCAACTGAGAATTAAGATGCGTAAAAGAAAGGATACGTAAAAATACGTTTGTTTGTACTGCACCGCCCCAAGGCCGAGATAGTGCTGGGTCCCACTTTTTTAGCACAGGTTTCGTTCTCTGTCAAGGCAACCGCACAACAATTGAACGACCACGACCCGTAGGTCGTAAACACGGAGCTTTGCTCTACAGAAAGAGAGGTGTCGGCACGAACAGTGGTTGTGCTGGATGTAGATGGGTGGGAGGATTATGGGGGCATATTGTGGTTTTGATTATTCTCATTAACTCACATTATCAAGTCCTCCATGGTCACAGGACAGGCTCCTCCTTCCACTTTGGAGTGGAAGAATATCCCATGGAAAAATCAAAGCAAACAAAACGTGGCGCACCTATACGTATACCACAGCTGGAAACCAATTAATACATCTGCCAAACAAAAATACAAATGGAATCGGAAGCCCATCCACGTACGTGTCTTGCCCCAACTGGTACATTTGACCGGTTTCAATACTCGCATCGGAAACCGACTACATCGCATGTCACCCAGGAAAGTAGGCTGTTGGTTTTGTACCCACATTAACTCACATAACAAAGTCCGTGGTCGTAGAGCAGGATCCAGTCATTCTTGATTGAAATAATATCCCGTGTATGCACAACCCTAAAAACAAAAGTTATCATGGTCTATATATTTGGAAAAGTGAAAAATACACTCCAGCTGTGAGATCGAAAAAAAGGAAGTTTTGATGAAAACTCGACTTTTCAAGCTGCATGTGAAGCTTCGATCGCGCGTGTTACAGGGTGTGTATACCCTCGCCAAGGATACAGGTTGGTGACTCCGCTGCTAATGCCAGTGTAAATATAACTAGGACGCTCAGCCTTGTTATACGCACGGAAACTGCATAACTCGCATTAAATGGGACAAAACCATATGTCTGTAGAATTCCGTATGCACTAAACATTAATAATATTTGAAAGTGTAGGTTAACGTTTGGGGTGGACTACTTCGGTCATCAGGTCCGTACGCAAGTTCCTGCGTACTCCCGGTTTATGTGGCAGGCCAGCCGAAGTCTAGCTCAGGCCTGAAGCTCGGGTTGTTGGTGCTGTCGAGTCGTAATGGAACATGCCGTGGACGTCGATCGTTACAGTTCAGAAGTGATCCCTTTTTTGCTCTTGATGTAAGGCAAAAGCACATTCACACATCTGAATTGATCAAATGAAGACTCACGAGTGAGATCAGGCGTTCTGCACCAGGCGTCGGATTATTATACAAATTATAACGCACTCCAGCTGTGAGACCGAAGATTTTGCCGAAACTCATTTTTGCAAGGTGTGTGTGATACTCCGATCGCGCGTATTACGGGTCGTGTGTCCTCAATAAGTATATAGGTCGGCGACTCCCCTTGCAACTACAGTGTAGCTATCAGTGTCAACACGGTGATGTTAGTCAGTTTGTGCGCGTAAACTATATAACCCGTTTCTGAGGGGGAAAAAAACCGACAGCTGTGGAAGGAAATGCATCAGTTTATCAAGCTAATCCTGTAAATCGTATAACCTGTGGGGAGAGGGAGGAGTTTGGACGGACGTGGGGGCCTGGTTTTGATCAAAAGGGAGCGGGGGGGGGGACTGGCGGGGCAGCTCAAACTGTAGGTGGAAACTCTAAATCCTATCCTGTAAGTGGTACAGCCAGTGACGAGAGGGCGGAGCGTTCGAGGGGGTGGGGGTGGGGGGGGAAGAGGGGTAGGCGGGGCGGGGGGGCTTATCAAACATATTTAGGTCTTGGATATGTAGGGGTTTGCTAAACGCGCGGTCCTACGTCTAGGCTATGGTGCGGGTGGTGGGAAAGGAGGGGGCGTTGGTGGGGGGGGGGGTGGATTGCATCAGCGGCATGGATGACTCTAAAAAGATTATGATGTGATATCAAGTGCGTGGAAGTGTATATTACTCTGGCAGATCTTGATGTTAAGTAGGGCGTATGAGCAAGAGGGAGCGGGGAAAAAAAGGAGGGGGGGAGGGGTTTCGGTGGGGGGGGGAGAGGCGCAAGGGTTTTTAGAGGTTTAGGTCACATATAACGTACAAATACACCTCAGCTGTGAGATCGATTATTTGGTCGAAACTCATCTTTGCAAGCTTGTATGTGATATTCCGATTGCGCGTATTACCCATATATTATAATATGTAGAGGCTTGCTATCGTCGTGGTGCCGGGTCTAAAGCGATCGTGGGGGTGGTGGGGAAGAAGGGGGCGTTGGGGGGGGAGACGGGAGGGGGCGGGTGAATGAAAGCCACGTCGTGGCTGGCTAGAAAGATAATGACTATTAATATATGTCATCGCAATAAAACAATTCATGTATGCTCTAAAAATACGGGACAGGCTCCAGTTACTCTGGAGTGGAAGAATGCCCTAGGGAAAACTGAAAGCAAAATACAAAAAAGAGGTACCCACAGCATAGTCTATATACAAAATATTTATATATGAATACATTCCAGCTAGCTATGAGATCGAAGATTTTGTGGACACTCATATTTGCGAGCTGTGTGTGATACTCCGATCGCGCGTATTGCTGGGTGTGTGTCCTCGTTAAGGACATGGGTAGGCGACCCTTCTTGGAACTACAGTGTAGGATATACCGGGGTCAATCGTAGTGTGATTTTGAATAGTCTGTGCGCGGAAACTATAAATCCCGTTTTTGAGGGAGACCAAACGTGACAGCTGTGGAAAGAAATGCATCCGTTTATCAGATGTATCCTGTAAGTTGTATAACCGGTGAGGGGAGGGCACAGTGTTTTGGGGCGTGGAGGCCTGGGTCTGAACAAGAGGGGGCAGGAGAAGGGGAGGTGGGGGGACCGGGCGGGGCAACTCAATCTGTGCGCGGAATCAGTAAATCCTTTGTACGGACAAATCTGACGGTTGTGGAAGGAATGCATCAGTTTATCATGTATATCGTTCAAGTCGTACAACCAGTCAGAAGAGGGCGGAGTATTCGAAGGGGTCGGGGGGTGAAAAGGGGATTTCCAACGGCTTTAGGTCGCATAGATGTACAAGCTTACTATCCGCGTGGTGCTAGGTCTAGTCGATGGTGCGGGTGGTGGGGAGGGCAGGGGCGTTGGGCGGGGGGGGTATGAATTGGAATTACGAAATGGATGGCTAGAAAGGTAATGAGATGATATCAACTGTCTGGTGGTGTATATTAATCAGGCGGATTCTAATTTATGGTGGGGCGTTTCAACATGAGGGAGCGGGGGAGGTGGGGGTGGGGGTTATGGTTTATGGTTAGGGTTACGGGGGGGGGAAGCAACTTAAAATGTGCGCAGAAGCTATGAATCCTTTAAGGGGACAAACCTGACGGTTGTGGAAGGAATGCATCAGTTTGTCGTTAATATCCTGTCAGTCGTACATCCAGTGAGGAAAAGGCAGAGTGATCGAAGCGGGGGAGGGGGAGTTCCAACAGCTTTAGGTCGCTGTCATAGCTGAAGCAATTCATACATCTCCACCAACAATATAATAAACAAATGGCATCGGAAGTCAGCCTACGTATAGTCCGTGCAGTTTGGTCTTGCACATATATGTCATGTGTTCCCAAGCACGTACGTAGTATGTTTCTCCAGGTATACATAACCGATAACATTTTCAATAGTACGTATTAAAGTGTTGCCTTGCGGAATCCTTTACAATAGGGTCCGCAGAAGGCTCACAAGTGTGTCTATCGCGAGATCACAGGTGGCAGCTGTCTAAACCCGGAAGACACACGTATATATATGAGGACTTGTTTGTTTTAGGTAACAGGGATTTGGTCAGGATTCTTTTTCGTCTCGGCCTCAGTGTGGAATTCTCAAAACTTCAATGAGCGCCGTCTTCCGGGGGCGGCTCCAACGCCCCTCGCCCTGCATTATCCGTTCCGAACCTCGACGTGAGCGTGGATGGAAGATGAAGGAGACAAGCGTGAAGTGCGCAAATTGATGTATTTTAACGGTACTGCGCAATTATTCTTCGGATCTTGATGCATCGAGAGGTTGATAAAATGAGACTTGGCAAGACATTATTTATATATTAGAGTGTTTGCGAAAGTACGTTTTTAGAAATTTACTTCCTCAAAAATTGTCCCGAAGGCAATATTTGCGGTAAATTTTTGAAAAAAAGGCAAAAATGTACTTTGTCGAAGGTAGGTTTTGATCAAAAGTTACGGTAAATTTTGTCTCTCTGTTTCATTGGCCTACAACACACCGAGCATTTGTCCGAGGCAGAACGCCTCTGCAAGGGTCTATAGCGCCCTAAGCAGGACCAGTTCGAAGCACCACGCTGTTGTCACGACACAACACAAGCTACTAATACGAACGCACGGAGGATTGAGAGGGTAGTACCCTGAGCACGACGCGCAGGCGTAACATCAGAGATATGCAGCAGGCGGGTGATGAACCGTCTGTTGCTGCCCTCTGCGTCCGTGACCAAGGGTTCAGCGCTTGCTGCAAGCTGTGGTGAACTTCTCGCAGCTGGCGGAGTCGAACGCACGCACGCGGAGAGGAGCCTCAACGCAGAGAGCGACACCACGCGCCTTGATTGCGGCCATCGTGTGCCGCATCTGGCAAGATAGGACTCGTATCGGTCCACCTGTGCGACAGCAGCCACCGCGCTTCTCCAACATCACCGCGACTGAAGCGTGGCATGACTTTCGGTTTAGGACAGAGGAGCGGAAACTCCTCTGCCCTAAACCGCTGCGTTCACTGCGGATTCTTCGCAGGGTGGTGCTTCGCAATAACAGGTCCACGTTCCATGGGGAAACTGCGCTTCGCCTTCCCTTCCGGCGCATGAGGAAGGCGTTGCTCTGCTTGTAGCACGTGTAATGAGGTAGTTCCTGCTCACAAGGAGTTTTTTACGCGCGAGACAGACCGCCATACCTCTGATTTGTAGTCTGTTGGGTGCTTGCATGTACCGTGTTCCAGGTACTGCTGCACCTGAAACGAGAGGCTCGAGACTGGAGTACGTACAACGAGTACTCGTATATCGTATAATACTACGAGTACTCGTACTGCTGCTTTGCTGCTGTACTCGTACGTATATTACAATCGCGCACATCCCCGTTTCCCTACTAAATTTCGGAGGCGTCGCCTGCTGGATTTTGTTTACCGCTAGCGCAAACACACCAAAAACTCGGTGGGAAGGCAATTCACTTTTTTTAGCGGAAGGCAAGTAAATTTTTAGAAACGTATTTTCGCAAACACTATTAGCGTCAAATTTTGTCCAAAACCAAATAACATTTACTGAACTCATAATCCCCATGGTATGGCATGGGTATGATATTAAAGTATTAATAGTACAGGTAGTGCATTTCATTATTGAACTTCGGTAGGTAGGTACGTACGTGTATAGATAGACATGGCAAACGCACGCATGACTAATACGAAGCGGTAGTGATTACGATTACTGCGCCAGAGAAAGCCACACAGCAGCATTACAAGTGGCTGCGTCCCCGGCCTCGAAGGTGGCAGTTCGGGCACATCGACATAGGTTGTATTCGTGCAAGTAATACAGATACAGGAAAGAGCACACACACTAGTGCACTCTATTGCACACACGCTTTTTGTCTGACTTACAGCATGAGGGAGGGTGGGAAGAATATAGGGAAAACTTTTCGACATGAAACACAAGGGGAAAAATCGTTGCTGTTGTTAAGCTGCGCCACGCAAAAGGTCGTATGGTAAGTAGAAGACGGTATCCACGGAAGAAACCAATGGCATGCATGCGTCCCGGTATCGCATCGTTTGGTGATTCTTTTCGCCGATGACGCTCTTTGAAAAAGTGTAGACGGTGTGAAAGGCGTGCTTTGTGGTTGCTGTGGTGCCTCTGTCTTCGTTGCTGTTTTGGTCGTTTTCCGCGGCCAACTGGAAAAAGAGCGGTCGTGTTGGTACGTAACTGACAAATAGTTTTGTGTTGCTTCGTACTTGACGTGTTCTTTGCTGTTGATTGCTGATTGATCATCACCAGTGACTTATATTGAACTGGTCGCCCCGGTAGCCTATCTAGTGGCTACCTTCGACTTCTACTAGCGTTGGTTCTTGAGTTCGATTCCCACCGTTGTGAGATATAAAAATATTTGCAGAAATGCAAAATAGGATCGTGGGTACGTACAATTCGACGCAAATGGACGAAATATTAAATGAAGGCATGTACCGCAGTGAGTAGGGGGCAGGAGCGCCCGCTATATGACCCTAGATCTGGGTTATACTCCTACTTGGAGATAGGGCGGGCGAGAGTAGTGCAAAAGGATCATAGATGAGATATGGAAACAAAACTGATACAATGCGAGATGCAATGCGAGAACAGCTTTTCAGACAAGCTACATCAACAAGTAACTACAGCAGGATCAGTACACAGTGGGAGTATTCCGAAAACTGTTTCTTTTTTTTTTTTGATAAGTCGCAGCAGGCGCTCATTGATATGTTACGGTCAATGTATGGCTGTTAGTATCCCGAGACATGGCGATTTGAGCGCTCTTAGGTTCCGAATGGCTTTATCTTTGGCGATCTATGTACCAACTATATAGATTAATCCTGAGGTCGAGCGTATGGTAAAAATTGCGTTGTCGCATGGCGAATTTTGGCCCTACCCGAGTAGTATGCAAGAAAACCCGCGAAATATGTATTCGCGAGATTAGATTTTCGAGACAAGCGAATGAAATTGGAATTTTCAGTAGTTTCTTATGGTGTCGCACAAACGACGAATAGGTGATTATAGTATTCCATGTCTATTCGACCATCATTACGCGGGTCAAATACGCACTGGTTTGGCCTCATTTCAGGCATTTTTCCACGTTTTTTGTGCTCGTGTTGTGCCAATGTTCGTTACATTTATTATGTCGTTTGGCTTTAAACACCCCCTTTTTTATGTGTTTGGAATTGTGTTCACAACCGGGGGGGGGCAAATCCTGGATACTGATTGCTTTAATTCGTTCGCTTATATCGCCCTTGGTGCCGCTGTTGCTGTTGAAGTGTTTCTCATCCTCATATTTGGGCGTGCTTGCTCGGCACGCCCACGTGATAAGGACATAAAATCACGTTTTTGTGCGACCTATCATGCAACTAGCTGGTCGAATTGCGCTCGCATTGCAAATATTAGCCGTAAACAGAAGTATGTGAGAAAACCAGAGTCGGTCGAAGTAATTGTGAGCTTATTGGGCCAAAGCTTGCGAACCATTCACGAATAAGCCAAGGGGGTCGGGGTGGACACGCCTTGCGGGGAGATATCGACCCGGGAGATCATCGTTATAGTTCCCGCGTTGTTGGGGCTGTAGACATTCGGAGAATTTCTGAACTGGGGATGGGGCCCTATGTCCCCTCTGTGTCACGGATCTGTCGCCTATTGGTGGGTAAGCCTGTATCATCCTCCTAGCTAGAGTGAGGCCACACGGTGGAGCTCGAACCAATCAATGTTTTTAGTCAACGGAGTTGGGGCTTCCACACCGTTAGAGACAATGACGACTGGAGAAAAATATGGTTATTTCCCCGGTTTGTCTAGCTTCTCGATATGTAGAATACCCTCTGAACCGGGGATGCAACCCTGTCGTCCCCTATTTGAGCTGGCTCTATAATTCACGACCCCCAGCCAATCAGAGGTCGGCCGGTCGGTGAGGTTGGGGATTTCGACACGGTGCGGGGAGATATCAATACTGGTGATATCCGTTTTTGTTTCCGAGTTGTCGGAGTGGTATAATTATTTGTGGGTTTATTATGGTCCTGGAATGAGACCCTATCGTCCTCAGATGACGGTTACTTTATGTACGATCCTCGATTAATGAGCGACCAGCGATCGGACAAAAACGGCCAAACCAGATAGTATATGGTTTTCATGCTTTCGCTTAAACCTCGAGCATCAAATTCTAAAGTGGTGAATGGTTAGTTCAGAGCTACCGCGTACTACTAAAATACTCCATGTACCAGATAGTTTACAAGTAGTAGCATTGTAATAGCATTTGAGGAAATTAATGACGAAGGCAGCGACACCGTGCTTCACCCCTAGAATACCGTCGGCAAGTCTCTCCACGACCAGACTACACACACAGACAGTCGGTTTGAAAGCCTCGGATGTAGATACTATCATGCATGGTGTAGCACAAGCTGGCTCAGTGTGCGCCTCTCAGTGGCTACGTAAAGAACATGCAGCACATATGGCCACCCCCTTGCTTGCGCTGGATGCTTGGTTGAGTCAAAGTATCAAGAATTGCATTCGAAACGTATTTTCGTGTCCAGACTAGAGAGTCAGTTTGCGTGGGCTTGGGTTTATCCGATCGAACTATTATGACGAAGCTCGGAATCGGATCCACGCAAGAACCAGCACAGGTAAGTACTCTACTGTTAGTCTATATCGATATCTTGGCATTTCTTTACCTTCTGTAAGCGTAGAGTATGTGTTGCGTACTGACGGGGTTTACTCCATCGGATATTGAATCGAACCAGTTGAAGTGCTGCCCTGCACTACGCGGACTATGGGTGCCGGCGAATGCCATATATATGCAATACTATAAAAGGGCAACGCTTGCTTGGTTTGGTCAGGATACAAGCGTGCGAGAGAGGGGGGGGGGCGGGGGGTGTAGCTTGACCATGGCCAAGCTGCGTGGACCGGCTTTCGTACTGTCAAGGAATACAAAGCGTCATCCAAGACGTCATCCCTGACATACCTCCTGAGCCCAAGCTGCTATCTGCGTACGTCGGTCACTCCACAAGTCACGTGCGTGACGTTTTGCATGCTTGAAGCAAGGGGAAAAACCAACCCCTAACACAGCCAATCACATCGTGTCCCAGTGCTCTTCTGAGGACCATTCTGCGCATAAATGCTGGCGCGCAGTTGTATTACCTGGGCTAATCAGCGCAGCTTGTGGCTCAAGACAGGATGCTGTTATTGTTATGCTCGTTCTGAGCAGATTCCCTGGCTTTAGTATGCTGTCATGCTATACTATTCCTAGATCTCACGATTTTTTTCTAATCGCACTGCTGATTGCGAATGACACGACAGTTGAATAACAGAAGCCAAACCCTAATTGATCAACAGGGAAGGGTTGTTGGTCTATTGCTCATACAAATGGCACATACAAAGTGGAACACCATAACAATAGCCCACCCTCAATGGTCTTCGATGCAGATCACACGACGATATAGGGATGGCTAACTAAGACACCAGGAAATCGAGAAGTGGATCGAGGACACTGCTATACAAAATGACGACGGCTAATGAGGCTATAGACCAACCCACAACTCGTAACTGAGCCCAAGACGCCTCTGGTAGGGGCTATTCGCTGGTCTACTGGTAACCAGAGTGCTAAGCAGAGAATGCTGATGTGTGACAACGAAGAATACAAGGGAAGGGGCTCCAGAAAAAGTAGCACTGGACTCAACAAGAGAAAGCGTGCACTGCGGGATACCCATCAATTGCTGAATATCTGTGCTTGGGTCGCACGGGCGTGGGTAATGGAGAACCAGAATAGGTAGCATCCGAACTGAAAAAAAACAAATACACTGCAAGATACCAGCCGGCAACTGAATTTTTGTGCTTGGGACGCATAGGCGTTGGTGAAGGGGCAACAGAAATGATAACACCGAACTGAAAACAGACACGTTCACTGTAGGATACCAGCCAGCGACTGAATCTCTGTGCTCGGGACGCATGTGCCTGGGTAATTATGACGCATGTGCGTCGGTAAAGGGGTATCAAAGAGGGGATACCGAAGTGGCTTCACTAACAGTGGAAGGCCATACCAAAAAAGAAAATCAACAAGGTCACAACAGACCTATAGGGCTCCGTCACTGAACCAACGAAGCTATAATACACCCTGAAGATGCCCCAACTACTGAGGAAAACGAAAATACAAACGACAAAAAAACGCTGAAGCTACGGTTGACGCCAAATGCCTGACTTGCTAAGGGGATATATCGGGGGGCTCCGCGGGGCCGATCGGCATTGCGTAGGACACCCCAAGCCAATCCCCCGACCTGATGACGCTGAAGGCACAACGGCCCATGAAGGCGCTGCGTGAAGTGGTGTAAGATGATGGCAGGAGGTCGATCTTTATCGGTCCCGGGTCATCGAGGAATCGAACGGTTTAGGAGTTGCCGGAAGAATTTTCGGTCGAGGCGCGATGAGCTACCTTGCCCAACCACCAGAGACTGTCGCGGACTTTGTACCAGAGGTGTGCCCCTGCGGGGAGGGTAGTAAAGCGTTAGTCTTAAAGCCAAAATGTGCGCGGGAACGAGGCTGTACCCGGGATCAAGATATATTTGACCCGGGTCCGCGCTAGTTCGAGGTGAGCGGACCCTATGCGCATCTATCGGTATAAGCGGTTGGACTGATGGTGTTGTAAAGAGGTGCCCGATCAATAGCGGAGCATGTGAAGCCGGTGGTGTTGTAGGCCTCGTTCGCGTTCCCGTGAAGACTAAAAACAACGGTGTTGTCGTCGGTGGCTCGTAGGTGGCCTTTTGTAACGAGGGTTAGGACCTCCGCAAGAGGTGGGCGACGTGTGGAGTGTGTGTACTCCAAGAGGTCGTCCGGCGGTGGCGAAGGTAAACCGAGGGAAACGAACTGGAGGATGGCAGAGCAGAGGGACTCGGCGCGTTGCTTAGGCGCCCATTCGGTGAAGGTGTAGTACTCGACGTAGGAATGGAGATAGAGGTCATCAAAGGGTTCGGCAATGGGTTCCGGTAGTCGAGGTGGTGCTTGTAGAGCAGGGGGGGGCGGTGCAGGGGATTTTGAGTCGGTGGTCTGCGATGATGAAGATGGGTCCGGATGAAAGGGTACTTAGTGCGGTCGCAATTTAAGACGACGAGGTGCTGTGTGCGGCGCGTCGTTGTGTAGTAGCGGGTCGTTGGGCGATCGGCTTGGATCAAGAACAGACGGGCGGTGGAGGGGAAAAGGTCTTGACGCCGCGATAGCCGGGGGCTGACGGTCAAATCCGTAGTTTTCAAGAATAGTGGGAGTTCCAGCTGCAGCGGCTGAGCGGTTCCGGGTCCGAGAAGATATCGGGCCCGACGAGTGACAGGGAGAAATCGAAACAGAGACGGCCGTGGTTGACAATGGGGAGACAACAGGGGGCCTGCAAGCCAAACCGGGAGGGGAACAAGTGACCGATGCGGTTTTTCGGGCTGGAAGGCGATTCGGCGATGTGATCGAAAATATCGATGTGGTCAACAGACACGCTGCAAGGCCAGTTGACGTCTAGGTCTTGGATAAAGCGTAGGCCGGTGGGAACGCGGTGTGGCGATGCCGCGGCAGGGTCTTAGCCTTGAACAAAGCGGTGGCCTGCAGGAACCCCGTGAGGTGGAGCCACGGCCGCGTCTTGGTCTTGGACGAAGAGGCGGCCGGCAGTAAGACCGTCAGGCGATGTCGCGGCAGAGTCTTGGTCTTGGACAAAGCAGGGGCCGGCGGGAACGCAGTGGGGCGATGCCGCGGCGGCATCTTGGTCTTGGACAAAGCAGTGGGCGGAAGGAACGCCGTTAGACGATGCTGCGGCAGGATCTTGGTCTTGAAGAAAAGCGGTGGCCGGCAAGAACTCCGTAAGGCGGTGCCGTGGCGGGGTCTTGATCGTAGGGTGGACCAACGAAAACGCAGCCAAGTAAGTCGATGGTAAGGCCTTGGGCAAAGTGGGGGCCGAGAGGGAGGCTGTGAGGCATTCCGGCGCCGGGGGTTTGGATAATGTGGGGACCGAGGGGAAGGCTGCGAAACAATCCGGTAGCGGTGTCCGGGGCAGCGATGGCAGCCACGAATTTCCGAGTAACGTGGGTTGAATCCGAGGGGTTCGTGGCGGCGGTAGTCGCCGAAATCATTTTTGGTGCAGGGTGAAAAGCTCGATTGCGGTGAGACCTCAGGCTTTGATGAGGTGGGTAGTGGTTCCGTGTTAATGTCCTGTATGTCTCATGTCGGAATTTGTGTGAATGGAGAAGAAAGGGCCCCGAGAAGGTCGACTGGCTCGGGGTCATTGGATCCCGAGAGTGGGATTGTTTGGTAGCCCTTGGCGACGACGACGTCGCGGGGGAGCATGTCTGCCAGGCAGTGGGCGGTGAAGACTGGGACACCCGAGGGGCGGACCAAGTTGGCCGGGACGACGAACGGCGTGGGCGAAAGTGTGATGGCGTGCACGCCGGGGAACTCGAGGTGGAAGATGTCGGTTGTCGGTCGGTTGTCGCTGATGATGGCGGAGAGGCCTTCGTTGCGAGAAACCTAGATAAACAGTTCGCCGAAGATCAGTTGGGAGGGCTGACGGGACGGCATGGTGTATGTACGCTGGGCAAAACGCATCCAGCTGTCGCGTCCTAGTAGAAGGGAACGTTCTATGCTGCCCGCTGGTACAATGCACGCCCAAACAGCGAGCTCCGAGGAAGGGGGTTCGCCATGCAGTTCTGGATGCTGAGCTGGACGAAGGTCGAGGTGATAAGGGGGGCATATTTGCCGGAACCTCCCCAAAGAACGAGGACGTGCGTGTCGTTCGCAGGCGTCAGATCCAGCGTTGTTGTGCTTCATGCGGACAAAGCCTCAGCAGGGATGAATGTCTGTCGGGAGCCGGCGTCCAGGAGCGCTACTAGGCCGTAACAGCTGGAAGCGGAGAATTCGCTGCGTACTTTGATCCTGGTGATGACGGAGGCGCCATCAACGGTGGCAAGGCCGTTCGCGAGGCCAGGTCCATGTACGGCGATATGGGGTGGTGCGGGGTTATAGGAATCAACTCCGGACGCGTGCTACGATAGAGGTGCACTATTTTCGTTTTGAATTTGCACAACTTTGGAGCTTACGACCTCCCTCTAAAACTATTTCTGAGGAAAAAAAGACTTGTACCGGATGAAAGGTCCGACGGCCGAGGTACGCGACGAGAATCATGCAAATCCAAAATCGTACTTCCGACGAGTTTGGGCTAAGGGGACCCGTCCTTCAAAAGTCATTCGAATTCTATTTCAGGCCAAACGTGCTACCTCTATAGTAGCACGTGTCTCCGGGTGTAATGGTAGAGACTAACGTACATGCCGGAGTTGTTTCTGGAAACAAAGGGGGGCAGAAATCAATCGAGTACGAAGGTTCCGGTAAGGGGTGTCGTGCTCGTGCTGATCCCGTGGATACCATTGTCCGAGGGCCAGAAGCGAGTGAGGGGGGGTGGATGGAGGTGGTGGTCAAGCTGGTGGTGGATCTTCATATGGATGTCGCTCAAACGCTTGAGCATCAGCCACTGCTGAGGTCAGATGGCTTACCAGTCAGCAGCCATGAAGCCGACACCCCAGACGAGATCGTGCAGGCTGGCTTCGGCGAGGAACTTGTCACCGGTGTCCAATAGCTGCCGGCGGAAGGATTGGCCGAAACCTTTGCAAGGTTGTCGTTGTAAATGATGTTATAGCAATGTTGTTCCCAGAGCCCTTGGTTGAAGTTGGATACGGAGCGTCCGAGACGTTTCTGCTACGTAGGCTCCGAGGAGCCTACCATGTCCCAGCGAGCGGCTGTATCGCCCAAACGCTTGGCCTCATCCGACATCGTGTTTTGTTCGGCGCATTTGAAGTGCTCATTTATGACGGTGAAGACCGAGGTGTACTCATTGGGAGAATAACGAGCAACAGTTCAAAATGAATCGTATTTGAGAGGAGTCCTGGGTTGGTGGCCGTTGGCGGGAAGCAAAGGGGAATGCCGTAGCCATGTGGATGTCGTGTCAAACGCCGGGCAAGTCGCGGTATGGGCGGCCTCGGTTTCCGAGAGCGTTGGGAGATGCAATACCTGCATTAGTCCCTGACCGGGGGGTAGGTGGCTGTGCAGCGGCTCCCGGCGTAGCCTTATCGATGTGGTCGAGCCTTCCGCGGGAGAGTCCACGCGTTAACAGTCCCTTGGGCCCAGGGAGATCGGTATGGTCAGTACGGGGCGACCAGCTGTGAGCCCAGAATCGCTGGATGTCCGATTTGCCCTGATATTCCGCGAGGACGGCGGAAGCCGGCGGACCTGCGCCGATAAGATCGTCGGGTCGAATGCGGAAACGACGCAGGGGTCGATGGCCGTGGGGTAGTGGCAGTGGAGTCGAAGTGGGAATATATTCTACTGTTATCTTTTTGTTGGCGTGTCTCCCACGAGATTGGCAATATCCGCAGAAATTAAGGCAATGGCAGGCATGGCGCGGTGTCACGCATCGAGGGCGGACGCAGAGGGGAGCGTCGAGGAAGGACTCAGCGTGCCCTCTCCCTCCTGCTCACACCTGAAATCAACCGCTTAAACAAGAGAGACAGCTTTTGGTCGAGTGGTTAATGTTGACGGTGGATCGGGCGGGGGGTTGGAGGGGTGATGAGGGCCGGACGGATAAGTGAGGTCCGAGACTCTTGGGGGATAGTGCGCGCGAGAATCTTGAGAGGTACCTAGCACGGTCGCGTGTGATGCTGCTGGTGATGTTGCTACGTGATGTTCACCATCGACAGTTCAATTGGTTCCGAGGGTGCCTGGCTGACGCGTGTGCGCATTGCAACCGTTCCGTGTGGGTCTGAGGCGCATGATACCATTGTTCGGAGTGGAGGGAGGCTGGGTGTGGAGCCTAAAACGGTGGTAGCTGTGGAAGGGGATCCTTGAGCTAAGGCGTGTGAGTTGCTGTGAAGAACCATTCTGGGAACTCTGGCTGTTAGAGTAATTGCCCCACTGAGAGTTGGAGCCGGTAGCCATATTTGAGCTGCCGTCGTTGAGGTTGCTGCAGGTCGTTACTGAGAGTGTGGCGGCGCAATAGAGACTGCCGTACCCGCTTGTTGGACTAGTACAGGCTGACACTGGTGCGGCGGGGGCAGGGCAAACCATATTGCGGTTCCCGTTGATGGGGCCGTTACAGGCTGGTTCTGAGAGGGAGCGGTGCAATAGAGACTGCATTGCCCATTGGTGGGACCGGTACGGGATCGTACCGAGGGTATCGGTAAAATAGAGATTGCGGTGCCCGGACATAGGGTCGATATAGGCTGGTACTGAAGGGGCGGCGGCGCAAAATGAAGACTGCAGTACCCGTTGGTGGGGCCGGTGCAGGCTGATACCGGGAGGAGGGCAGTGCAATAGAGATTGCGGTACCCGTTGGTGGGGTAGGTGCAGGTTGATATTGCAAGGGAGAGAGGAGGACGCACATTTATTACGGTATCCGCTGATGCAGCTGACCAAGACAGTTTTTGAGGAGAGGGTGGTGCAATAGAGATTGAGGTGCCCATTGAAGGAGCTGGGTTGTAGGCTGGGTTGTAGGGCCTCACGCCCAGTTTGAGAGACCTGTCCCTCCAGGCTGGCCGTGTCGACCTGGTCAAAAGTTGGCAAGCTTTCTCGTGGCTGTAACCACGTGCAGTTACTCTGCCCCAGAGTAATTCAGATGACGACCCGTGTCTGCGTGGCTGTGGAATCCACGGGACCGACGGTTGGGTCCGCTGCTGGACGGGCGGTCAACGTAAATACGCTAGTCGCTGAAGTCGTAGCAGTAGCATCAGTAGCGACAGGCGCGGAGGTGCCTGCTTCCGGGGGCGTGGGTATCGGCGGATCATCCTGCTCGTCGTTCTTAACGGGTCGCTTCGTACACGGGGTCGGCTTGAATCGGGGACAGGGAGATCAAGACGGTGTCGAAGGGGCTTGAATGACAGATGATGTAAAGAGAAAAAACATACAAAGTATCTTTTGTCAAGTGATTGAGAATGGAAGCAAAACAAAAACACACACAGACCAACGCGAGGCCTTGCTCGTCCAACTCTCCAACACGAAATTCAGCACACAATAGATGCCATAGTTGATCCATGTATAACCTCCATCCACCCGGGGTAATTATCCCATAGTTGATGCAATGGTGACCTTCATCCACCGGGGGCAACACAAAGTCACTCCGTACCCGTACATTTGAAATAATATAATACTCAATCATATTCCCGATATATCGTCCTATTCTACTAGTTAAATATTATGTAGCCATACTTTTTTGAGACATCATACCCCAAGGTATGTCCTAGGAAGAATCCACTCTGTAATTGTCTCACGAATGTAGTACGCAAGTACCGAAAAGGCAACAATACCCAAACAACTACATCCCACCAGCAAACTCCGCCAATCACTCATGAACAACATGACAACATCCTTATGATTTTCCGTAATTGGCGGTCGACTATGCAACAAAAAAATAATGTTTTGCTGTACATATCTCCGGCAACTTTTGATCTCGTCTCATGATTCCACTCATGATATTGCAATACTCAAAATAGGTACTAATTTAATGTTTTGAGCACACTACATCTTTGATACCCCCTGGTCGGTGACATGTAACTTCAAATAGTTCATCAATGCGTCAACCTTCTACAACCTTGAAACGAAAAAAGCAACCAAAAAACAAGCCCTTCACACCCAAAAGCCAAAATTGAAAAACAAAAACGAATATCCTTGAAAAAAAAATATATATATATATATATATAAATAACATGAAGCGAAATTGACCATGACAATCCAAATATCAACCTTGAAAAACCAAGAGTAAAAGTTTGAAAAACCAAAAGCTCAACGTTGAACAACCCAAAAAAATAGTTGAAAAAATGTAATCAGCCTTCCAGTCAAAACCCTACATGGCGTTGATAAAACTGTCAACTGGCTGATATTTGTTTTCAAAAGAGCCTGCATCTACCAGACCGTATAACTCTCGTGACATCGAATCCTTTCTATAGATTGGCGTGCTCCGACCGAATACAATCCTGTTATCTCATTGGGACCCTGAGATCTTAGCCGTACCATTGCGGAAAATCCGGAGGTTTACGAGGCGGCAGCAGGTCGTACAAAACGGTGTCGGTGTCCCCCCGGGTCGCCAGCATCGACGCAAAGACACAAGGTATACCCCCGCCTTTTTCCACCTCCATATTTTCGCCAATTGAATGTGGTGGACGCTCGCTTCTCCCCATGTCCGCCGACATTTTGAAGCATAAGGCGCCCACAGCTCCATGAGTAGCCACCTGCAGTGTGGTCTTGTCCAGCATCGAAATGAGTCCGGCGCTGTGCCGCAGTCTCTGATCGCTCTCCACCGGCAATAGGGGCGGCGCCTTCTCCTGTGCGGCCTGTACCTGTGCGTCCTCTACCTGTGCGGCCTCTACCTGTGCGGCCTCTACCTGTGCGGCCTCTACCTGTGCGGCTTGGAACCAAACCGCCGGGGTGGCGGAGAATGTACCGTTTACGAGAGGGTACGATCGGAAATCCGGTGTGGTGGTGAAAGCGGCAACGGCAACTACAACGATGGAAGAGACGGCTGAGATGGCGACAGTGGGAGCGACGGTTGCGGCGGCGACGAGGGAGACGGTGCAAGCTGCGGAAGCGACGGCTGCTGTGGTGGAAGCAACGGTTGTGGCGGCGGCGGTTTGAAGCTGGGACGGCCAGACGTTCGCTGGGACAGTGAATGTATCTTTGGCGGCGACGGTGGAAGCGACGGTTGTGGCAGTGACGGTGGCGGTGGGTGCGGCACGTAGTTGGCGAACCCCGGATCGTCGGCGGATACTAGCGTTGAAGCCCCCCTAACCGCCCCCCCTTGGCCAACGCCGGCGGCCGCACGTCCCCGAGGGGAAACATCTGCACAATGTCCTCGGTGTAATACATCCCACTCGTTGTGCCCTCAATGACCTTGACGATGGAGGCAGAGTGGTTGTCGCCGTTGTTCAGGTAATAGCACGGTACCGACTGTAAATCGGATTGAATGACACGCACCACGCGCATCATGCCACGCTGAAAAAGCGGTACTACCAGCAGCTGCGGCGGTCGCGAGAAGACCACCTCGTACGGCGACTGCCACCTACGGTTGGCCGTTGTAGCGTAGCGGTTAATGCTTTCGGCAGTCCAGAGAATGACGTCCAGGCAAAGGCGATTGCCTTCCTTGTCGACGTTGGGGATTTTGGTGAAGTCGACGTCAGGAAACAGGTGTCGACCCTCACGGAGAGCCGCATGGCCGCCCTTCATCCCGCGCCATATGGAGCTCGACAAGCGCATTCTGCCGGGGTTTCCCCGGTTCGGTGTACTCCCGGTGAATCCCGGCTAAGTAGCAAACGCCGGTGTAATTGCGGCTGGTGAGTTCCCCCTGGTCGTCCGCGCGAAAACACCGCGGCCTCCCTACGTTTTCCATGTGCCACAAACATATTCACGGACTTCGCGGTCTCCGCCTTGCTCGCCATGCCGCACGGTCTCACCCACCGTGATGCCATGTCGATGAACATGATCAGGTATATGGACTCGCCCAAAGACGGCTGGTTTGGGCCCGCCAGATCGATGTGTACGTTGGCCATCGGGCTCTTCGCTGGCGATGTCGTCCAGCGCGGCACCCCAGCTCGCGCTCGCTTTGCCTCCAAGAATCAAGCACACGGTTGCAGCACTCCGTCAAAATCACGCCTTGATGCGTTGCCGTTTCCCTCAACAATTGTTCATTCAGATGGCGGGAGGAAAAATGGAAAGTATTTTATATCAATGCTTTTAAAGTCCTTTCCAACGGAATAAGGGCGCGATCCCGGGACAATACCATATGTTGTAGTTGGTCTTACTTTGCCAGTTTCATATACGGGAGGGATATAGCAATCTGCGGGTTCCAACACTTGCGCTTCTGCGGTGGCTAGGCGGGTGGGAAAAAAGGACGGGGAGGGAGTGTCATCAAATCTATCTAAGCGCCTTATGTCGGAGAACACTCCCAGATCAGGCGTTGTCGAGCCTAAGCATCATGAAGGGGGTACATATTGTGTCCAATCCTCTTCACGACAAACACATCCGTAGGTTTGACGTTGATGCACACCTTGGCATGCTTCTTCAGGTTTAGATTGCCATTACCTAGCACTTACATCCCATTTCCGTTCCTGATCAAAACCTTCTCCTTCCCTGGGGGATCGCTATCCAATCGTATACAATGGTCGGGTTGCTAGTAACGTGGTTCGTTGTACCATTGTCTGATATCCAAACCTCACCACCATGCGGACCCTCCCCGCGGACCGTCTCTACCTCATCCTGAGTCCGTCCAGTCAAACCAATTATCACACCCCCATCTCTACTAGATTCCGACTGGCCTTGTGGCAGTCAACGTGCCATGAGTAGGTGTACAGCACCGTCGGGAGAAAAGGGGCTCCGGGAGAAGGCGAAAAGAAGTAGGACGAGACATAGGGGGAGGGTGTCGTTGCTGTGTGGCCGGCGACGGAGGCTTGTACTGCCCTGACAATGGCGAAGTTTGAACTTCAGACGGTGTCGATGGAGGCGGTGCAGAACTCGATGACGACGAAGGGGGCGGGCGAGAAAACGAGGACAAAGGGGGCGGCTGAAAAATAGACGGCGGGGGCAACTGTTTCCACGATGACGACGCCGGTTGCCCCTTGC
The DNA here is from genome assembly GCA_012845835.1 of Undaria pinnatifida. Taxonomy (NCBI): domain Eukaryota; class Phaeophyceae; order Laminariales; family Alariaceae; genus Undaria; species Undaria pinnatifida. The sequence goes on along the minus strand of JABAKD010000008.1, from coordinate 16,303,902 downwards.
CGTGGTCAGCGAAATGGTCGTCCTCGTACCCAGTACTCGTACGAGTGGCCGCATATCCGTAGTTTCTGTACGAGATATCCACATATCCGCAGTCTCCGTAGTAGTTGTCCTCACTAGTGACTGCAGTAGCGGCACCAGAAACATGGACGGCATGACCGTACCCCCCGTCGGTGACAATAATACCTCGACCGTACGGACGCGGTCGGGGCTGCTGCTGTCAATCAGGAATTAGAAAAGGAGGGTATGAGGCTCTACCGTCGGGGCTTATTCCGGAAGCAGCTCCATGCGGCGGACCAAGGGGTCGAGGGACAGTGGGTGGACGCCGAGAGTAGTCGTTGCCGCCGGGGAAAGGGTGGCACGGTGACTGACCTTTTCCTCTAACCCCCGACTGTCCGCGTACGACCACCTCCGAACCTACCGCCCCCCCTGCCTCCAGGCCCTCTCCCTACAGGGACCCACTGCTGATACAGTTCCCCCAAACCACCACCACCTCGGTCGCTGCCGTGCTGATGCAAATGATAGTGTTGTTATTGTTGCTGTTGCTGCTGCTGATGACAAGGATGCTCCTGCTGTTGCTGTTGCTCATGTTGCTGCATATGTTGCAGCTGCTACTGCTGCTGCTGTCCCCCTTTTTTGTCATGTCTCTTGTCCCTGCCACGGCCGCCTCGTTCCCTTCACCTGCCAACTTGAACACCCGCATTTCTCCGACCTGTCCAGTTGGGGGCAACGATGGCGTGTCCAGTTTCGTTCCTCCTTTCCTCCTCCTTTGCCATCTGCTTCTCCCTGTAGGAACCCAACACGGCACACTGAAATACATCACCCGTGAAATCTGGATTAGAGAGCAAATGCTGTTTTGCACTCGAAAAGAAGACGTCAGGGCACGTGCAAAATGTTCGTTTGTATCCAAATCCGTGAAAGTCACTCCATGGAAAGAAAGACGAGTTCTAAGGTAATTCGCTCTAGGAAAGTATTCATTGGGGTGTTCGTCCTTCTTCATTTTTATACTATCGAAGATTGCGTGAGTGTGGCCTTCTCAGCCGCAGACACAGGGATAAGTAATTTCTTGAAGAAATTTCAACCTACGCTTAGGCGGCCCAGTTCATAGGCGCGGGTAATGATCGACTGGTACGATGTTGGGCTAATGAGTCTGCCCCAAGCCGTGCGCGCATTGTTCACCGCATCTACCCCAAACTCTTTACTCAGAGCCCCCTGATCTGTCTCTCACGACCTTTGCTTAATTGGTACATCACTTGTTGCCGCATCTAGGCAACCCTCCTTCGCAAAACAATGCCCTCATTTGCATTTCAAACACCAAACCCGTCTGCTAAGCGTCCTTCCTGCTCTTGAAAATTCCATCAACGAGTTTGGGTCCAGTTCTATTGCTTATTTGAAAGGTGCCTGGCAGAGGGCCTGCAGCCCGTGGTTGCTGTTGCGCCCTCGGGCCCACCTGCGCTGGATTCTCTGAAGACGGTGCGGCTGGGCTCCTCGGTGTTCTCGCCTGGGCTTGCACTTGCTCTTCGTCCATCGTGGCATTTTCTCGGTGAAGGGTGATGCGGGCATCTTCAAGCTGTTTCTGCAAAGCTGCAAATTCGTCCTCGACTATTTTGCGGGTTTCTTCAGGAAACGACTCAAGCACCGGTGGTTCAATGTTGCTAGACCCCTTGTACAAATAGTATTCTGGATCCAACTTCGATAGCGTAATGGACCGCTTCGTACACGGGGTCGGCTCGAAGCGAGGACAGGGAGATCAAGGCGGTGTCGAGGTGCCTCGAATGATAGATGATGTAGAGAGAAAAAAACATACCAGGGTATCGTTTATCCATTGATTTGAGGATAGAGGGAAACACACAAACGCACATACCAACGCGAGGCCTTCTTGTTCCAACTCTCCAATACGAAATACAGCACAGGATAGATCCCACCATTGATCCAAGTATGACCTCTATCCGCCCGGGGCAACATAAAGTCATTCCGAACGCTTTCATTCAAAACAATACCTCAAGCATATTTCCGATGTATCATCCTATTGTACAAGTTAAAATGTTGTATAGCAATATTATCCGGGGCCCTTACCCCTCAATATATTATACAAACTAAAATACACTCGAGCTGTGAGATAGATATTTTGTCGAAACTCATATTTGCAAGCTGTGTGTGATACTCCGATCGCGCGTATTACGGGTTGTGTGTCCTCATCAAGGATATATGTCGGCGACTTCCCTTGCAACTACAGTGTAGCTATCAGGGTCAAAAGGGTGATGTTAGTCAGTCTGTGCGCGGAAACTAATAAACTCGTTTCTGAAGGGGACAAATCTGACAGCTGTGGAAGGAAATGCATCAATTTATCAATTGAATCCTGTAATTCGAACAACCGTGAGGGGAGGGCGGAGGTTTAAAGGATATATATATCCTTTCATTCACCCCCTCCGCCCCCTCCCCTTCCAAGGCCCCCTCTTTCCCCACAACCCGCACGATCGCCAAGACCTAGCACGACGCGTATAGCAAGCCCCTATATTTACGATTAATACACGCGAACGGAGTATCACACACAATGTTGTAAATATGAGTTTTGACTAAACCCTTGATCTACCAGCTGGAGTGTATCTTAATATTATGTGTGACCTAAACCTCTTGAACCCCCCCCCCCCCCCCCCCCCCTCGTCCTCTTGCTCAAACGCCCAGCCTAATTTCGAAATCCGCCAGAAGTAATAAACACTTCCACGCCCTGTATATCACCTCATTATCGTTTTAGAGCCATCCACGCCGCTTCTGCAATTCCCCGCTTCCTCCCCCCGCTCTCAACGCCCCCTCCGTCCCCACCACCACAACATCGCCTAGACCTGGCACCACGCGTAACGCAAACCCCTACATCTATGCGACCTGCCCCCCCCCCCCCCCCGCCGCCCCGCTCCCACCCCTCCCCGCCCCCGCCCCCTACCCCTCACCTCTGCACCTCCCCACCCCTCACCTCTCCACCTCCCCACCCTTCACCTCTCCACCTCCCCACCCCACCCCCACCCCCTCGAACATTCCGCCCTCTACTCACTGGTTGTACGATTTACGGGATACACATGATAAACTGATGCATTTTTCCGAAAACGTCACATGTGTCCCGTTAAAGGATCCATACTTTACACGCATAGATTGAGCTACCCCGCCCGTCCCGCCCCCCCCCCCCCCCCGTGCTTTCGTTCCGAGACGCCAGATTTATCCCCTTGAAGGTTTTATATTTTTTAGGAACAAATTGAGCTGCCCCCCCCGTCCTCCCACCCCCCCCACCCGCCTCCCCTTCTTTTGATCAAAATCAGGCCCCCAGGTCTTTAAAAACTTCGCCCTCCCCTGACCGGTTATTCGACTTACAGGATTCACCCCCCCCCCTCCGCCCCGCCCCCCCCTTTGATCAAAATCAGATCTCCAGGTCCTTATAATCTCCGCCCTCCCCTCACCGGTTATTCAATTTAAAGTATTCACTTGATACACGGATGCATTTCCTTCCACAGCTGTCACATTTTGTCCCCGTCAGAAACGGGTTTTGTGGTTTCCGCGCACAGACTGACTGACATCACCCTGTTGACCCTAATAGGTACACGGTAGTTGCAAGGGGAGTCACCGACGTATATCCTTAAAGAGGACATGCAACCCGTAATACGCGCGATCGGGGTATCACACACAGCTTGCAAAGATAAGTTTCGACAAAATATTCGATCCCACAGCTGGAGTGTATTTCGTCTTTGATAATATCCTAGGAAGAATCCCATCAGTAATTGTCTCACGCATGTAGTATGCACGTATCGAAACTTCAACAATACCCAATCAGCGACATCCCACCAGAAAACTCCGCCAATCACTCATTAACAACCTGACATCATTATTATGACATGCTGTAATTGACGATCGACTATGCAATATACAAAAAATATCATACTGTATCTCCGTCCGCTTGTGTTCTCCTGCCATAACAACACTCGTGAAATTGCAATACTCAAAGTTGCTTTATATTTTATGTACTGTCCTCTTCTTGTCTTATACGGGAGTGTGTAGATAATCTCTTTGTGAGGCGCGAGCGTGGCGAGTATAGAGATCTCCCCCCCGCAAAACCTCAGCGAGGAGTGTGGAGACACTCGGCTTAGTAACGGAGTCCCGGAGTGCAGAGACACTCCGGCGACTGACGTAAACTAGACAGGTCCGTATTGCGGATGGTAGAGGGTTCTTGATAACCCAGTCGTAACCAAGCACATTATCCAAACCGTTATCAAAATCATCGCCCGAAATCATTGTATGTTGTAGTGATGTGTAACACGTGTCCTTTTTCGTAACCCTTTGGTATTAAACGATCTCCGGAAAATACTACGACGCTCGTAAACTTGTTGTTGTTTTCCGAGAAATCTCTCACAAGATGTGAATTTTGGAGACCGATTACGACGCTCCTAAATTAGTACTGTTGTCAGAGAAATCTGTCATAAGTCGTCAATTACGGAGACCCATTACGACGCCCGAAATTTTTGTGCTGGTGCCAGAAAAATCTGTCGCAACTTTCAGGAATTTGGAGAGCGATTACGACTCCCTTATAAGTCTATGTATTGCTGTCCGAACAATATGTCACGATTTGTATTATTTAGAGAGCGATCATGATGCCCTAAACTACGTACTGGTTTTCCCAAAAACTGTCATAAGTTGTGACTTTCTTCGTCAGAACAAATCAAATCCGGCGGGAAAAAATACATAAGAGCGCCGTAAAAGCGATACAGCCATTTTTTTTCCGTCACAAAGTTGGAAATCTGGCCGAAAATTTGGATTAGGACTCCCGTAAAATGCGTTAAGGTCGAAATTTTCTCCTTCAGGAAACGGAAAATCCAGGCGGGAAAAACTATTAGGACGCCCGTAAAAAGTGTTGAGGAGGGAAAATTATCCGTTAGAAGATTAATATTCCGGCAGAACAATTCTATTGGCACCCCTGTAAATGGCCTTATCGCTACTAAACTCTCGGTCAGAAAATCGTAAAATCTGAGAAAAACCAGGATCGATTAGCACGCCTGTGAATTACCGTATCGCTACAAAAATCTTCATCAGAATTTTGATCATCTGGGAGGAAAATGTCGATCAGCGCGATCGTAATGTGCCCTATCACAACGATAATCTCCATCAGAATTTTCAAAATGTGAGGACAAAATTCGATGTCGGCCGGGAGCGTCGGGTTCAAGCACTCTGTCCCAAAAATACTATCGCAGCTAGTACCCTGAGGCGAATTGTGCATGGGCGCCACGCAGTCAGATAGTGATGGGTGTGTCAGCGGGGTATGCATAGGCGGCACGTTTCTAGTCCGCGATATTTCACGCGGGGAAACAGCAGGGTAAAATTGGTGTTCGCAGGCAGATGTACTCGAGGCGGTATCATCTACAAGGTTTGTGCGCAGGAGGGTTTTCTCCTTTGTGCATCGAGTTGGAAAACGTGGTGCAACACGTTCTATGTTCGCGTCAAATACGTCTACACGAGTACGAAGACCTGCTGGTGTGTGCGCTTGTAACGACGAGGTGTAGGCGTGTTGGTCCGCTATTTTCTCGTTGGGGAACGTGGACGATTTTTTGATGAGTCTCTTCGGGTCAGCCAAGGGATTGTTCGCTTGATCCACATTAGCACCAGGAGAGTGTTCAAAAAGGAGATCATGCAGGAGCATCGTGTCCACATGATGGTCGACCGACATCATACTAGAGGGGTCAAACCAGTATGTGTTCTACTGTGATCGCGGTAGCTGCGCGTGCGAGTCATCGACTACGTAATCAGGCAAAGCAAAGAGAGCGCACGCGAGCATATATACAAGGAAACTCAGGAAGGAAAAAGGGGGAAAAGTAATGCACTCCAAAAGCACGACGCTAAAAAAAAGGCTCAAGCACAAGACTCATAAGAGAGAAAAGCAAGGATGCTCACACGAAGAGGTGGAAAAGGACGAACTGGGCTCAACGAAAAGCTGGTTGGTGGTCATCTCGCGAGGAAAAGTAGAACCACTGACGTCGCCAAAGATTAAGGTGTTGCCTTGCGGGATCCTTCACGATAGAGTCACAGAAGGGGTACAGGTGTGTCTATCGCGAGACTACAGCTGGCACCCGTATACAACCCAGAAGATATATTTACCCTACTATTAAGGAGCAATGTTTGGTTGGTTTGATTTTGGCACAAGATCGAGAGAGGCGGGGTGGGTTGGGGGCGTAGCTTGACCATAGCCAAGCTACGTGGACCGGCCCTCGTACTGGCAAGGGATACAAAACGTCATGCAAGACGTCACCCCTGACGTAACTCCTGAGCGCAACCTGCCATATGCGTACGTCGGTCGCTCCACAAGCCACGTGCGTGGCGTTTCGCATTCTTGATGAAATAGTAAAAACCAAACCCTTACACAGCCAGTCACATGGAGTCCTAGTGCTCTTCTAAGAACCATTCTGCCCATAAACGCTGGCGCGCAGTTGTATTTTCTGGGCCAATCAGCGCGGGGCGTAGCTCAGGACAGGATGCTTGCTGTGCGCGTACTGAGCAGATCCCCTGGCTCATTATACTGTGGTGCTATACTATTTCTAGATCGCACGACAATTTTCCTAATTTCACCAATGATTCCGAATCCCACGGTCGATTCCGAATCACACGATGGTTGATTGACATCAATCAAACCTTAATTACTCAACAGGGGTGGGCGGTTGGTCTATTGCTCATACCAATGTGCACATACAAAGTGGTGTTATGCTATTCCCCTGGGAGCCTAACAAGGCGAAATATATGGTATACGGCTGGATATAAACGAGTTTCACATGCTTTGAGGCATGTGCGTATAGGAAAAGGGGGATGGTGCTTTTGCCCCGCGGAATTGAACCCAATTCAGTTCGTCCGTGGCGTGTGTGGAACTAATTCAAGATCCTACGTAGTACAAGTGAGTGATCAATGCGGAACATGCATAGTGAAGAAACCTGCAACGGGTGGCCTGTGTATGTTAGAGCCCCCCTAATCTTGTTATGCATGGCGTCGTCGGAAGGAAGGCAGTACCATAGCATACGTCTAGAGTTGGTGTTCCGCGAACGGGCAGGTGTTTCTGGGAAGAAAGAAAATGCGAGTAGTCCCTTCATCGCTATTTCCAAAAACTCAAAAATAATTACCGGGTATATTTCGATATTATGAACCGTACAAATATCACCGGACATTTTAGACAACGGATTTCAATACATGTCGGGCTCTGCAGGTGAGATGATGTTCCAATTTGTTTCCAACCAAAAGGTGAACAAGAAACAGGCCATAATCTGAAACCGGAACTTGATGTATATTCAGGCTTTCAATTTATTCATCTAACAGATGTAGAAATTGAGGCTTTCAAACGATCCGCAGGTGAGGTGATAGTGATATTTTTTCAATTTGAACAATATTTCAGATTGCGCGCTAAATCGGAGCCGATGCGCTGCCACAACGTTTGCTGTTAACTATCAACATAATATCTGCGTAAACCAGTCATACGTGACCCCACCGCACGGAGGGATACTCAGATATTACACAATCTGAAAAAAACACAACAACGAACACCCCTTGCACCACGCTATAACACTGATGCGGCTAGCCCCCACCGCAAACCTGCGTAATCTACGAAACCCCGTCGCATCTTCAGTGAAAACGGGTACGTTTACCAAAAACAATAACAAACACGCGCAACGTTACTGAGACCGATTAACTCCCCCTCCACTGACTCCCTCGAAAACACGAGTGGGTGAGTGGGACCTTAAACTAGTCTGTATCACACCTTGGACCTGTAGCTCTAACCCTGCTCCCCTACGCGCTCCGCGTGCAGGTCATCGCCTACACAGCTGGGCCAGGTGTACCCAATGCTATCGCACATACGACCGTGAATTACCCTATTGGTCTGATTGATCAAACTTCTTGCGTACGCACAAAACCCATATTTTCTCATATATTCTGCTTTGCACTTTGCTTTCGAAGTGTATTATATTAATGCGCACCCCCCTGTCCGGAGAGGGGGGTTGGAGATAGGAATACCCCGGGGCTGCCCCGCCGGCAACCCCACGATAACATCCGTATACACGAGCCAACTCCCAACCCAACTGGCGAAATCGAAGTCTCGACGCCAGCCTCCAGGACAAACTGATGGTTGACGCGCAACACGAATGTAGTCTCACTCCCCCGCCCCCCCCTACTCGAGAGGCGTAAAGTGCACACGGGATAACACACTTCTTTTTTTATTCCGCGTTTGCCTAACTAGTCAGATCTAAGGGTCGGTTAATTCGCCCGAGTAAACCCCACCACTAGTTCCTTCCTGGGCCATAGCGCTTGCTACCCAACTAGCGTCTTTTCCGTGACTATGGACATACGTCTAATAAGCATCGGACGCCCATCGGCCCTGCCGACAAGTGCGTTACGCCTCCAATCCTCAGGGAGTGCAAAGCGTACTCCTCCGCACGCACACCCGCCAATGCAACAAATTTCCGCAAAACTGCCGTCGCTTGATGTTGTCCCTACATGGACCATTATCAACTACCAACGCCAAACACAACCAGGGGGGGCGGAGAGGGAAGAAACAAGTAACATGACAACAATTCGACCATTAGATCGACGGCGCCGCCACCAATTCTCACACGCATCGACCCGCGAAACCGAACCTCAACACGGTCCGTGGTTGACCACTGCGCAATAGTAAGATGAATACTTCCGCTAAAGAGGCACCATCAGCACGCCGAAAACAGTAAGTCTCGTTAACTCGTTACCGGGTTTCCGTAAACATTTCTGACGCGCGAGTCAAGAGATAGAACGAAGCGGATTGGGCAAGGCACCAAACACGACCTCCGGCACGCCACGTGGGGATCAACTTCTCGCGCGCGAACAGCATATCCCACGAGATGGGCCGCCGCACGGTTGCCTGGTTGCCAACGTCGGCATGAAAACGAGGGTCGCTTTCAAGGGCATTAGCAATCACGGGATGAATGATGTAGTTCTCAAAACCTCTCAAAATACAGTGGAAAAACTTGAGCACTGACAAATGGCTCTCAATAGTTGCCGACCGCAAATTGTTGGTCAAAAAGGCGTGCACGACGTACTCAAACACATGCCAAACGTTGGCCATGCCACCTCGGCACCGCTCGAGAAACACTGGCAAGCCACAACGCACTTGAAATTCTACCCATTTGCCAAAATGCCCCTGATAAGTGCGTTCAGACGAGGCCGCAATGGCGCGTCGCATGAGTTTGAGGCCAACACCGAAATACATAGGGATATGCCCGCGGTCCCCAGATCCTGCTCCTACCACGGAGTTTCCGGTCGAACAGAACGCAGATTAACTAGGACGGAGGCGCGATCTCAGCGTGAGATACCGTCAGCGGCATCGGTAAAAATACCCCGTACGTGTTTCGCGCCAAAGTGCCAACCAGAGGACAATTCGAGCACACCAAGGAGGCGCACCAACGCGCCCGATCTCGGCTCCTTCCCACCTCGACAACGCCGTACCCACTCTACGGCTGCTTCGTTTTCGCCAAGCTACAACACGCAGTCCCCCAACGCAGCCGGGCGCACGGCACACGGAGATACAAGGACCCACGCGGAGACGACCATACCTAACAGTTCGAGGACGTTAATCGATATATCGTTCTTGACTGCAACTGACTTGCTCGACCCTCAAAAACGAGATCGTTCTCCGGCGTCAAGATTGTATCTCCAGTATACCCCAGTTTCAAGGCAGAAACCCCCGAGAACGGTTTTGGATGCATACGAAAACAGAGTACGTTGGGAGGGGCGCTCAAGCAAATGATACATCGGAGCCGACAAGGTTCCTCCTCGCGCGTCCAATCCCTCCTCAACAAACCACCGCCAAAACTCGAGGTCCCCTTGAGACTCGGGTCCCAAGACGAGGCGCCGCCCGGGGTTGGCGGTACGAAAACCAAAATCACCTCCGGCAGATATTCGCGGCATACCATTAGAAGCCAACCAACGGTTCACGAAAAACCGCCCCGAACGCACAGCAAAGAAAACATGTATAAGGAAGCCAACGAGCTGCGACACCTGTCTCGCTGAGGCAGATGTACAAGACGACGGCCACTCCGCAAGGATATTTTGCAGCTGGGGGCGTTCATGGGACGGCAATGTAACCGTAAGCGCCTCCGTGTCAATTATCTAACCTAAAGCCTCCATTTTCGTGTCCCAGTCAGTGATTTATCTCGCGGGCAGGAGGGGCGGATCAGAGACACCACGTTCGCCCAACAAGCGAAAATGGTCCCATGCCAGCGACTGGACAGCGCGCAAACAACGGAGACCGTCCAGCTACCATTGCAACTCGACGAGAATGCCATCGTCTACGTAATACCTCACAAATGAGTAGTTCCCGGCGTAGCAACCAGATCCAGAGTCATGTCTACAACCACCCACGATACAGACAACTGGAACCCCCCGGGGCTACGAAATTCCGACGTGCGCGACGTCAGCAGCCCATTTTTGGGAAACATCTGCGCCTTGAAACGTAGAGTGGATGTGAGCATGCTCGAGCGCGGATGCCATCAAGCCCTGGAACCCCGGGCTATTACGCCACCCAAATTGCAAGCGAAAATCCACGACGACGCGATCGCCGAACACGTAACCGAAAGCCGGCGCACCTTTCGGGTCAATCAAAACCTGTCGAAACGCATATTTGACGTCCACACGGCACAAGAGGATTCGAGCACTACTACCGTTGGTCTGCCTCACGAACTACTACCCGCTTTAAAACCTCACGAAGCACGTGGCCGAGCTCGGACGGTGGCGCGGAATCCAAATCCGGGTCATCGTCAACACTGGTCCGATCCCCCGCGCGCGCAAACGTGAGATCGTGAAAAATCCGAAATTTGGGTTCGAGGACGACGCTAAGCGGTGAAATAAAAAGCCTCGAAATTTCACCAGCGAACCGCAGATCAAATACCAATGCGCGGCCGTACACGATGTCCTCGCAAATCTTTTTGTGGATCGCGACGTCGTGTTGTGCGATTCCCGGGTGATTACCATAAGCGATTTCAGCGGTCAGATCCCCCCCTCGTGATACCCCACTGGTGCGCCCGGCACCAACACGCGAAGTAGTATGGAGATAAAGGGAAATTGCTTGACGAATATAAACCAGTGCCGGACGGTAGCGACGTTTATATGCGGCGAAAACAGTGAGGGGCCGACGGTGGACGTGAGTAGGGCAACGCTTCCCTGAAACTGTGTCAAGAGAGAGGAGCTTAATAGCGGCGAAAACAGTAGGGGGCCGATGGTGGACGTGAGTAGGGCAACACTGCCCTGACACTGTCTCAACAGGTAGGGGCTTACCGAGTCGAGATGACCGAGGCTCGCGGAGCCTTGGTTTCCCATCGACTGCACCACAACTGCCCGAGCATCGAACCAAGGGTCGACCGCAACGAATCGCAAGGCATCCGAACGCACGCCATCAACCGCCCCTCGTACACGCAGCAAGTCAGCCGCCAAATCACGCACACGCACACAACAAACCGTACCTTTCTCTCCGAAGGGCACCGACCACCACAAGAAAAAAAAATCGAAAAATAACGGTTTAAAACAAATAGACAGCTGATCCAGGATTTTGAGAAAGGGTGCACTTCCCTATTCCACTGTAATACTCAGCTGTTTTTTTCTCGTAAATTTCTGCTGTGCACGCTGATTTGAATACGCTATATTATTCCAACTATAGAACGCTGTTTCCGCAGGGGGCTAGTTGGTTGGGACCCATACAAACGTTCTGGATATCGCAGAACGTTTAGATGGTATTGCCATCACGTACGTGTCGTATCGATATGTACCATAGGAATAAAACCTTCCAACAAGACGAAAAGGCACTAAGGACAAGTGCTGTGCCGTATTCGATGCCAGTGTATGCTACGCAGTTAAGATACATAAAGCAACAGAGTGCACGAGCAAAAACAAAACAGATACCAGGTAGTACTGGTATCTAGGAGAGCGCGTATGTTATAGCAATGTAAGACAGCAACAGCAGCACACCACAAGGACGCTTGGTTCTTGGTACTAGTGTCCATGTCACACTTACGAGGGCCCATCTCACACAAGATGCTTCAAAACTTCCGTTAAGGCAAAACGAAATGGTTCGAAAGTTTCATCAAAGCCAGACAAAAGATTACCAGAACTAACACTAGTAACAGTATTCGCGACCTGCACTACTGCGCGCTGAAAGAGCCAACACAGTGGTACAGCTTTAGGCGTCGCGAACCGCTCTATACGAGTAAGTGAGCCGTACTCTGTGCGACCACACATAAAGGTAGAATGTCTCATAGGTCAGATGCAATGCTTGAAAGGTTACAGCACACTGCGTTCTGGTACCTGGTTAAAATATACCAAGAAACCCAAACCTAAACAAACATGGTTCCGCTGAAAAACTAAACCCAAAACATGGCCACGCACTGCTGTCAATAATGGATTTTTAGCAGAAGTGCGACGGGATGACCTAAAGTAGAAGAGAGAACAAGGGCGAGTTATTGCATTTATCCGAAGCGCGCGACTCGTACTCGGGGGGGCGTGGTTGGGCAAACTATTGTATGTACCCATATTCCGTAGCGACACGGTACAGTGGTAAGGTGTGGTGCGACGGAGCCGGCCACGAATTAGTAGAGTGCAAACGGCTCACTGGGTTCCAACCGCGAAATTTTTCCGCAAGGTGTCATTAACTTGGCGGGGTATTCTTCTGGACAGGACTCTCAACATGGGCACAAACTGCTTGGAATTAGACTAGGAACGTTTTTGAGTGGGAAAAGAGGTATAGACAAGTAGAGCACTAAAAGAAATATACATCATGGGAGAACTTTTTTTATTCGATTGTCATAGTATTGCCCCACGACGAAAGAGTACGGGGAGACAATATTTCGAAAAGATACTGCCGCAAATCCGTGGTAGCTGCAGACTCAACGTGTCAGTTGCAAAGCAGAGGCCCGGAGGGGCCCGTGGTTTACGGATAGGAGACAAAAGGATAACCAAGCTCGCTACCGGGTGAAAGGAAGTATGTTGAAAGGCGAAAGGAAAAACAAAACAAATAAAACCTATCTAAAAATAACCGCAAAAATAGAGTAAAATGCAAAGCTGTGCAAGCGAAGAGAGCTCCCCTTGGGGAGAGAAGAGCACCGGGGAGGAGGTCGCGCTAGTCCGGGGTCGACACGTTCACTGCTCCAACGACGTCAATTGTAGTAGTACCTCGAGTGGGGGATGCGTGGTTGGTCGGTGTTGGGAAGCGTGCTCCTCGTAGATTCCGGTGCCCTTGTTCGGTCTCTCCTCATGGCTCGCTGGATAGACTCAATACGAAACTTATTTGCATTATTTTCCTAGAGAGGATACTAGAAGACAGACATAACAGGCCTAGGCACGGTAGTGCGGGGTAACGCAGGGAAACGCAGGGTGGAGCAGGTAGAGAACTTAAATTAGTCTGTATCACACATTGGACCTGCAGCTATGACTCTGTTCCCCTACGCGCTCTGCGTGCATGTCGTCGCCTACACAGCTGGGCCAGGTGCACCCAATGTTATCGCTCATACGACTACAAAAGGAATTACTGCATTGATCTGACTGATCGAGCTTTTTACGTACAAAACCCATATTGTCTCATACTTCGAAATTGTTTCTGCGTTTCTTGAATTATTCCTGGTTTCGTTAGAAATAGCTGATTATCCATGACTACGACCCTGACAATCTGAAACCTACTAGGTTTTTGAGTGGCAGAAACAAAACAACTGTTAAGACACTATTATTTAAAGTTACAAAGGCTCCGCATGAGGGCCGGCATTCGCCAGCGCCCATGCTACGAGTAGGGCAGGGCAGCACTTGGACAATTTTAGGTGTAGCTGCCCGGTTGACACTCATTGAACTTCAAAGTAATGCCAACAGCCCAATACGAACATGAGATTATGAAGGTCATAATTTGACATAAGGAAAACGTCATATACAACAAAGAAGGCGACGATAGGCGCAAAACACTGTTGTTTAATGCGTTGTCCAGCTAAACGTTATCGTATATCAAACAAAAGTACCGGAAAGAGTATTGAGAACCAGCGTCGCCTCTAGGCGAAACGAAAGAGGACTTGTCATCAATAAAGAGACTGGCCTGCTGTCCCTGTGGCAATGAAGGTTCAAAGTCGACAGAATGAAAAGTTGGCGAGCATCAAGCGTCGACATGGGGCCATGTCAGCCGGCGAGGTTTTGGAAAAGGATCTTTGTTTATTACCTGAAGGCTGTCGCACTGAGTGGTCTGCATGGTCAGGGGCGAGGAAAGCGATTTCTTGTTGCGGTGGCGTTGTCTAAGATAGATGCGGGGGTGGCTCTGCTCTTACGGGAGGTTGGTGTAGCGATTCTTCTTTGTTTTTGCTCGAGAAGGCGGTGTGTGTATCTGCTGTCTTTTCTTCGCGGGCGCTTTCACGTTGTCGCAATTGGACGCGTCACATCAAAATTTAGTGTCCGGAGTGTCTCTACCATGACGATGAAGTGCCGTGCGTATTTTCTACTTCGAAACTAAAGTATTTTAACTGGTAGTACGTAGTTCGGGTAATAATATAATTTTGTTTCGGAATATGCGCATAGCGGAAAAGCTCGATGTTTAGTACTTTTCATTTCCGACAGAGTCTACCTTCAGAAAAAAACTAGGTACCGACCCTGTAGTCTAGTATCTTCTTTCAGGGTTTATTTGTTACAAGGCTTAGATTTGGTAAGCTATAGGTCAACCTTTGGCAAGCGGTCCAACAGGCTAATACCCCACTAATTTCTCAACAAATGGAGTGGTCGACAGACAATGGGATTTTTGGGTCGTGGGTTAGAGCCCCGCATCCAGCACAAGAAGCCCACCACCCGCACGATCGCCTAAACCTAGCACCGCGCGTATAGCAAGCTCCCCCATTGATGATTAATACGCTCGATCGGAGTATCACACACAACATGTTGCAGAGATGAGTTTTGACCAAACCCTTGATCTAGCAGCTGGAGTGCATTTTATTATTATATGTGACCTAAACATCTTGGGAACCCTCCCCCCCCCTCCCCCCCCCGCTCCTCTTTCTCGCTACTACACAAACGCCCAACCTAATATCAAAATCCGCCAGAAGTAATATAAACTTCCACGCCCTGCATATCACTTCATAATGTTTTTAGAGCCATCCATGCCGCTGCTGCAATTCACCCCACCCCCCCGCTCTCAGCACCTCCTCCGTCCCCTCCACCCGCACCATCGTCTAGACCTAGCACCACGCGTAAGGCAAACCCTTGCAACAATGCGACCTAAAGCCCTTCCTCCCCCCCCCCCCCCCCTCCCGCACCCCCCACCTCCCTACCTCCCCACCCCACCCCCACCCTCTCGAACACTCCACCCTCTACTCGCTGTTGTACGATCTGCAGGAGATACATGATGAACTTGTGCATTCTTTCCAAAACCGTGACATTTATCCGCTTAAAGGATGCATACTTTGCATGCATAAATTGAGCTGCCCCACCCGTCCCGCCCCGCCCCCCGCTCCCCCGTGCATTCTTTCCAAAAACGTTAGATGTATTCCCTTGAAGGATTTAAATTTTTGAGGAACTGGTTGAGCTGCCTCACCCGACGCCCCCCCCCATCCTCCGCCCCTCCTTATGATCAAAATAAGACCCCAGGCCGTTAAAAACTCCGCCCTCCCCTCACCAGTTATTCGACTCACAGGACTCACTTGATAATATACTGATGCATTCCCTTCCACAGCTGTCACATCACCCTGTTGACCCTGATAGCTACACTGTAGTTGCAAGGGAAGTCGCCGACCTATATCCTTAATGAGGACACACAACCCGTAATAAGCG
Source organism: Undaria pinnatifida (assembly GCA_012845835.1). Classification (NCBI taxonomy): domain Eukaryota; class Phaeophyceae; order Laminariales; family Alariaceae; genus Undaria; species Undaria pinnatifida. Next base: position 16,288,083 of record JABAKD010000008.1, on the reverse strand, counting down.
CGATCGGAGTATCACACACAGCTTGCAAAGACAAAACATTCGGTCTCACAGCTGGAGTATACTTTATTTTTAAAATATTCTTTTCCAGACTTTCCTCGTGTCGAACTTGAAAAGCACTCTCCCGGTATACCCAGTAAATGAATCGGCATGGATAATTGACAGGTCCGCCCGTATATCCGACCGACCTGCTATCCCGCCGTTAAAGGGGAGGAGAGTGTTATAATGGTGAGTTTTGATAAGCTACAGCTTAACCCATAGCTTACCCAAACTAGGCCTTGCAACACTCTCCCGCCCTAATGAATCGGCTTGGGTATTGACAGGTTCGCCCGTATATGCGGCCGACAGGCTATCCCGCCGTTTCAGGGGGCAAGAGTGTTATATGGCTTAGTTTGGGTTAACCTTTGCAGGTGGTCAAACGGACTATTTCCCCACTAATTCCTTAACAAATGGCGTCGTCGACAGACCATGGGTTTTTTGGGTCGTTGGTTCGAGCCCCACATCCACCGTAACAAACGTTTTCAGGCTTTCCCCATGTCGAACTTGAAAAATAACCTCCCTGGTACCCCAGGGATTGAAACGGCTTCGATAAACGAAAGGTCCGCCCGTGTATCCGGCTGACCTGGTATCCCGCCGTTTCAGGGGGGGAGAGTGTTATAAGGCTTAGTTTGGGCAAGCTATGGGTTAACCTTTGCAAGTGGTCAAACGGACTACTACCCCAATATTTCCTCAACATACTACTGCCCCCAAAGCAAGTAATCTGTCAATCTGATTTGCCTAGAGAGAAGAATGGACACAAACACCTCAAAAGTCCTGGAAAAGGATAGGGCTGCTGTGTGTTGTAGTAATAATATACCCTTTGCAACATTGTTTTAATCCCAGCTATTATCCTTGCACCACTGTCGCGCCCCCTCCCAGTAGTAACTAAGATCCGGGGTTACATAGCGGGCCCTCCTCCACCCTCCTCAATTCGGCACGTGCCCTCATTTGTATCGCGAGAAGAACTCAGCATTTTCTTTACTCGTCGACTCCCGTCGAATTGTACCTACCCACGCTGCTAGGCGCTCTCAGCAGTTGACCCTTTTTTTTTTTGCAAATAAGGTCAAATTTCATCACGGTGGGAATCGAACTCAAGGACAAACAAACGTTGGTAGTATTCGAGGGTAAAACCACTAGACCACCGAGGCGACCGGCTGGCAATTGAATAAAGCAAGATAGGATCTTTGCATAGAGCATTCCCCGATAGTGTATGATATCACGATAGTTGACGCCGGGTTACCCAAAGAGGTGTTGCCTTTGATGTCAGTCAACATTATTTACTGATGGAGCCTGTCCTGTGACCACGGACTTGATCATGCGAGTTAATGTGAGAACAACAATATCAACACCAAAACGGCTGCTTTTGAAGCTCGGAATTTGAAAACAGTGTACCAGGTATGCGTCGTTGAGTACTATTAGAGATTATTTACTGCTGTATCAGTGATTGCTCGCGCACACGACATGTTGTGAAGAAGATACCTATAGCGACTGTTATTTATTTTTTATTGTTTATTTGTATTTTTTATCCCCCGGTAGATAAGGAAAAATAAAGCTAAATATCACCACACTTTCCACGTATTTTCATACGCGTCGTGTGTCGATTTAACTCAGTTGCTTTCGCAGCCCAACGCTAGCTGGCGCACCGTTCGGATCGCATTGTAGGTATGGCGTGAGCTTTCCCTATCAAAACGACTGTTATTATATATAGATTGCTGCTGTGCCATTGATTAGTACGCCACGCGTTGACCCGTTCTCGGAAAAAGAACTGCCCAGCAATCCAAAACCCAAAATCGTCCCCGCTATTCTCGCATGTGTTTCTTGCCTCCCGTACGTAGTACGCGTTCACGACCAGGTATAGGGGACGGATAAGTAACGCGTTTGTGAAATTCAAGATGGGGGACACAGAGTGCACCCTGCAGGTCTGCCAATTGAGCATGTCCTCGGAGAGTACTCACTTTCGTTTCCTTCGTAGAGATGTAGCAATATTCGTTTCCACCAGAGCCCGGGACAGTTTCTGAGATTGGAGGCACGTGCCTCCGATCTACTTCCTAACTTTCCCGAATATAAACGCCAACCTTATCGTACGAACCCCATCCGAATGATCTCAAATTCGGACACTTGCAGGCCTTTTGATTGCCGTATTTTAATACCAGCCTACCCTGATCAATCGCATATATATGCAGAAATATGGGAGATTCGGGGAAACTCCGGTTCTACGAACTAGACCATGAGTCGACAATGCGGCTTCTCGAAACCCACTCCCACACCTCTAACCGTCTGGCTATGGAGTCTGGTACACCCGCAGAAAAGCAGTCGAAAGAAACGCAGAACCTATAACAAGGCAAAACTCACCCATCAAAACCCTGCCGTGTGCCGCCTGTGTGGCGGGGGGGGCCAGGAAATGCTCTAGAACATGCCGTATGCCGCCGGTGTGGCGGGGGGGGCAGGAAAGGCTCTACGGCAACCCAACCACAAAAAAAGGTACTATGGCGAGTCGAGCCCTCGTCGATATGGAGGGGAACACAGGCGCTGACACAAGAGAGAAGCCATGGGAAAAACCTCCCGCGGGCCATCAGCAAGGCGGGGGGTTGGACCAGGAAACGACAAATACCCGGGATGGAAGGTGGCCACACCTGCAGCCCCGCTAGGGGAGGATGTGTTTAGACGAAAAAAAAAGGAGAACAAATACAACACAAAAAATATATAAAATGACCCGTACCTAGCCCTGTACGACGTTACGCGCGAACAGGGTACCCTGGTCGCCCCCCGGCTCTGGGCTGAGGAGGGCTTCGGCAGGGCGAAATTGAAAAATAACGAAAAGCGACAGCCCTGCGCTTCAAATAGCGGCGCTTTTAACCGAACCCTGGCTCGGCACTGAGCAGGAGGTTCGGCAGGACAGGAAAAAAAATAAAAATGGAGAGAACCGCCCCAAAACTCGACCAAGACCCTTCAGGACACAACGAACAACCCAAAGACAAAGACTCAAACCTCAAAACTCTAAAAAATGAAGAACTATCGAGGAGCGGTGGTAGCTTGAAAGTCAACTGGCCACGGCTGCGCCTCAAGATTCGTCTACGTTACTTTGGATTCCCCGTGGAAGCGCACTGGCGATGTCAACTTGCAAGCACCAGCAGCCTCGTACGGCTCCCGTCGAAGTCGTGCAGCGCGCCGGAGGAAGAGGAAGTTTAATCGGTCCCGGGTCGTCCTGAAAGCGGACCAGGTATACCTTCCCCTCGGTATGTCTCGCGCTGATTTTTCCAAGCCACCATAACCCATCGTCTCCCTTGTACCAAAAGTGGGCTTCCTTAGGGAGTACTGTGTCGTGGTAGCGACAGAGCCAATCGGCGCGGGGAACACAGGCGTAGCCCGGCGCTTGGAAACGTTCCTCGTTGTTGCGGAAGGGTTCGAGGTGTGCCGCCCCGATCCACATTCGGATGTAGAAGCGGTTGGTTTGGCGGTGCCTGTCTGAGGTTTCGGCCTAAAAACGCACGATGTAGGAGCGGGAGAGTTGAAGGTCCATTTCCCGCTCCCAGGAAGGTTCGGAAAGTCCCGCTCAATGCGTCTGGTATAGCACCGCGACAACGCCATTTCGCCCCCGTACCGACTGGTCAGCAGTGATCTGCTCCACCTCCAGCCGTTCGAGAGGAGTCGAAACGTCGTCTTGAGTGACGTGGTACGGCGGGGACTTCTTGGAATATTTGTTGAGCACGTACCGTGTCAGCCCCGCCGGTAAGTATTTGGTCATGTCGCCGCTGTCTTGGGGGGTTTGCACAGGATTTGCAGCCCTCGATGGCCACATGCCGACGAGCGTCCAAACCAGGCAGGTCAGAAGGGAGATCCAAATAAAGGAGGTTTCTCCCGAGCGGCGAGCCGTCCGGGGTCTCGGCGGCGGAGCAGGGATCAACGGCCAGGACCTTTTATGGCCCCGTCCAGTTAAGCGCGAGTATGGCCTTGAGTACCTTAGCGTCGGCGTTCGCCTTCACACCCTGGCGGATGGTAGAACAGAATTGCATACCCATGCCCAACAACCCACAGTGAAGTTTGGTGCTGGACGCAGCACGTCGGCGAGGGCGGAATTTCTGCGGTTAACACGGGAAACGGTGAGGGCGTGGTGTGCGCAGGCGATGTCATTCGCGCGCTTTAGACGGTCGGTGGCCAAATCGCAATACGCCAGGTGGTCACGGACCAGACTCTGGTGTCCCACGACACCTGTGCGGTCGAAAATCGTCAGGGAGAGTCATGGGAGTCTGCCCATGTGTACCTCGTTGGGCACCAGACCTGTCGCCGCGCTGACGGAGTTGTTGAAAGCGAATTCTACGTGGGGCAGATGCAAGTCCCAATCGCCTTGTCGCTCGTTGACGACCATAGACAGCATTTGTGCCACAGTGTGATTTACCCGCTCAACGCCCCTGTTACAGTTGCGATGATGGGAGCTTGTAGCAAGCCTTTGTACACCCAACAGCTGGTATACAGCTTGTGAAAGCTCGGGGCAGAACTGCAGCACGTTATCCGAGAGTATGGTGCGCGGGACCCCCACAAGCGGATGAATTGGTTCACCAGGATATTGGCTGTACCCTCCGGGGTGAACTCAGCGGCAGTGACGGGGAACATGTCGACCCGACGACTGAAGCGATCGGTCAACCGCAGGATGTAGATGTTGCCTCCTGGTGTGACCGGAAGGGGGCCGAAGTAGTCAACACTGACGGTGACACCTGGACCTTCCGGCAGAGGCATTGGGATGATGGGCCATCAGACAATCAGCCGTGGGGTTTTCCGCGCTTAGCACTTCAAGCAGTGGCGAAGCCACCACCGGGTGCACACACTCATGCCAATCCACGAATAAAAACGCTCCAGCATGCGCAACGTGCGCGTGGTGCCAATATGACAAGACGCCGTCGAGTGACAAGCTTGCATGATCCAAGGGCGCATGAGAAGGGGAACGTAGATGCGAACTGGTTTGTCTTTTAGCAAACCAGCAGCTCGCCCCACAGAGTTGCGTTCGTCAGACCTTGTTGGTGGCAGTGTCGGGTTACGTACGAGTAGGATGGTGTCGTCGTCGGTTGTATGTAGTCGACCCTTACCCGCCAGGTCCTTGAGGTCTGAGAGGGATGGACGATTGTGCGACAGGTAGCACGACAAAAAGACGGGCGGCAGGACCGATGGCCGGCCGGTAGAAATGTAACGCATCATGGCCTGGCACGTCGGCTTAGCGTGCTGCTCTTGCTTTGGTCAAACGGACTAATACCCCACTAATACCTTCACAAATGGCGTCGTAGATAGACCATGGATTTTTGGGGTCGTGGGTTCGATCCCCACCATCCTCAAAAACAAAAAAAAACCTTTCAGATTTTCCCCATGTCGAACTTGAAAAATACTCTCCCTGGTACCCCAGGGAATGAAACGGCTTGGATAAATGACAGGTCCGCCCGTATATCCGGCCGACCTGGTATTCCGCCGTTTCAGGGGGGGAGAGTGGTATCAGGCTAAGTTTGGGTAAGCTATAGGCAAACCTTTTGCAAGTGGTCAAACGAACTAATGCCCCACTAATACCTTAGCATTATGTCATCATGCGATATTATAACCCTGTACTACAGCAAGAGCAGAAGTGTTGAATTTTGTGTCGGTGAACGTTCAGAAACATATATAAAACTCCGCCCTCTCCTCACCGGTCATTCGACTTGCAGGATTCACTTGATAAACAGATGCATTTCCTTCCACAGCTGTCAGATTTTGTCTCCCTCAGGAACGGGTTATATTGTTCCCGCCCATAGACTGACTAATATCATCCTGTTGACCCTGATAGCTACACTGTAGTTGCAAGGGGAGTCGCCGATCTATATCCTTAATGAGGACACACAACCCGTTATACTCGCGATCGGAGTATCACACGCAGCTTGCAAAGATGGGTCTCGACAAATGATTCCATTTCACAGCTGGAGTGTACTTTCGTTTTTATAATATATGCTCGAATGATGGTGGGTTTTCACTCGAGGTGAGAGATTCCCACGGTTGCTTTCTGAGTACGTAACTGCACAGTTTTCCCATGCAACATGAAGTTGCACGATTGCAGCATGTGATATTTCATGTTGCACTCTTAAGTTGTGTCGTTTCTGAGTGTGTGCGGGGAGAGGGGGGCGGAGTGCGGGGGCCGGAAGGTCATAGATTTGTTCGATGTTCCACAAAAGAAATGGGCCAGATGAAAGAGGAGCAAAACACAACTGTTTGAAGGTGTTCTACTAACAGAAGTCGTTTGTCAGAAATGAAATACGAGTTACGTTGTGCCTGAGGAGCCTGCCACCCAAAACGTCCACATATCTATCGGGTCTGCAACGGTTTGTTGTATAATGTAACAGAACAATAACAACAGCAGTACCATCTAGTGAATGAATACGTAAGAGATATCACCACTGCCGCTGTCGGCCGCCCTTTATTGCTGTTGTTGTTGTTGTTGTTGTTGTGCCGTGAGGTAGACACCCCGAACGGGTGCTGGTTTATTTGTGTGCGGGTTGTTTACGCCATAACTCTGCGGGCCTTGAAAATGAGCGGTGTGGATTATGGGCGTTAAGTGTGATTTGCCGTGCGGTTTCGTGGAGGGTGACTTTTGAGGGGCGGAGAGTTGTCAACAGTGGGTATACTTCGGACAGAAGTGGGCGAAATGGCCGAAAAAGTGGCCAAAAGTGGGGGAAGATAAAATAAGTAGCAGATGGTTGGTATACCCACGTGGGTGTCGAACGAAAAGGAGTATCGTGTGGGGCCCTTCTTCGGGCGGCCCTGTTTGTTTCATCGACGTGGCCAAACGTTCGCAAAAGTCGATGCCCACGCTTTGCATAGGCCGTGGGCGCTTTGTCGTCGCGTAAGTATTAAATTAGGAGTGGTTTGGGATGAGCACGGGCGAGAGCCGATGTCTGTATCCGGGCGCACCCCCTTTTCTCTGAAAAGTGGGTAGGTATACCCACTTTTGTCCATTACCTTTTTTATATAGCTACACCAAGCACTTGATCCTCAACATTTCCTTGGGTGTCTCACTGATCGTTTTGCCACATACATGCCTGGTATACATATATACACGCAGTTGTTGCATTCCACAGCTGCCATGTTGTGTGTCTCCCAACATTACTATTAAGTTTTCGTGCACAACAATTCAACAATGAACGTCTTAGTACTACCATGTTGCCCCTGGTACTAGCTAGCACTAAGGGGAACCACCCGCCGAGCTATATCCTTGTTGGGGACATGCACACCCCGTAACGAACGCGAGCGGGGTATCACACACAGCTTGCAGATATGAGTTTGGAAAAGAATCGTCGACCTCACAACTGTACGAGTAGTGTACTTTCAATTACCGCATTAACGGGAGATTATCAAAGAATCAAGGAGGTGCCTATTCGATGCAACCGACAGCAACCACGGTTGTTTTCCTTCGGATAGTACTACTCTGTCGCACGCTGCTCTAATCCAGGTGGTTGGCTGCATGTTTTGCGTTTGCTCGCGTGTTCGCCCTTCCGGTCGTCACAGGAAGCCAAACGATGTGGTTGCGGAGCACAGGTCAAGGGCGACCCTGGTCTGGGTAGCCCTGCTGCTATCGGTCGTGGGATGTGAGGAACAAAATAATACAACATGAACGAAACACCTCTTCTTTGCACGCGTATCGAACCTTGCATGGACTCTAGCATGATGTACATTTTAATTGGTAACCTAGTATTCACGTATTCCCCTTTCCACGCGGGTGATGAACCAGGTTTGTTTGACTGCGATTCCAGCGGCGAACGGCTCTTACACCATCTACATTTCCGGCTGTCTCTCTCTCATTGCTCAAATATTTACTTGCGCCCCGCATGACGTAGTTGAACAAGTCTGCTACAAATGGTGACGCCACCAAAAGCGGAACCAAGTACCGCTACCGTCGAATGAACTGCACGCTAGTACAAAAAAGACAGCAAGGTGGACCACCAACAGCAGCAGTAGTAATATTGGTAACAGTAGTGGCAGTAATGGTAGTGCTAGAAAAAATAGTAGTAGCAGTAGTAGTATAATCGAGAGTCCGCGGCTTGTGAAGTCTTCGGCACTTAGGCAAGGTAAACCGCACTCATGATCACGGTTAAAATAAATTTTCCTGTTGAAATATCAAGAGAGAGAGAGAGCAGAGTGCAGAAGTTCACTTCGGTCATCGAGACGTCGGTACGTCACGGTTGCTACGGAAATATGTAAATCCCCGGGAAAAACATTCCTTCCATCTCCTATACGTATTCTATCGCACAAGACTGTGCGACACCTCACAGCCATACTCCGGGCATACTCAACATATCCCCTGCTCGGTGTACGGAATTGTTGAACCTCTTACATATGAAGCAGGGAAAAACAGCTGGGATACCTTGTAGAGAAACAAACAAATCAATCAAATCACGATCAAACAAAATGAAGCAGCATTAATGAACTCCATCAGTCACCCTGTTGTTAACCCCCTCGATGTATCATCACCAATGCCAGTTATAATGACACTTACTCAGCGCATAAACTAAGCATAGCCATAACTTCCAAATTGCCCATGAAAAAACGACAGTCATTTAACCAGCAAAAGAAGCCAAACTCCAAAACAAAATCTCCTGAAAGCATACCTGTATCAGCACTACCACATTGACGCTAATGTTGGGATTATCCATCTGTCACGCCAAGAACTTTTCACTCGCAGGTGATAGCAATTGTCGCCTCCGTTGCATGTTCTCCGTTACCCAAAACATTATCTAACATTATGATGACCCCTTGCACTTCAACTATGATATTCCGTTTTGAGTCAATCAAGGCAAACCTACCCCTCCGTTTCCATTCCGCCAAACCATCAACACCAACCCACGTTTATAACAAAGCTGCAGTGAAGTTGAAAAGTATCCGCGCACAGCGGCTTAATCAAGAAATCAGCGTATTGCAATTCCGACCGCACGTGAGTAACGGAGATCGCTCACGATACACCCTTCCCCCTCAGGGAGTGGTGGTGCACATCAGTATGCCCTGATTTCGGGTTGATCACGGGGCTCTACGCGAGCCGCACAGGATCCTCCTTATCCACGAACACGGACACACACGGTGGCCCTGCCTCCGTCAACATGAAACACCATACCTGCTTCAGAAAGAGCACTTCTTTGCTCGTTTCCGTCATTGCAACGTACTCTGGTTCGATAGTTGATTTTGGAACAACTTCTGGTATCCGGAAAACCAGGAAACACAAGCACCTCCACATATGGTCAATCCTCCAAAAACCAATCTCCTACCAGTCGTTATACTCGTAATCTGCACCCCCCGCAAACACCCTCATCAATACCTCAGTCATCATACATCGCTGAAAAGTGATGCCATACCCACTTGTGCTGTTAACATAAACTAGAATGCCTAGTGCTTTCCTCCAGTATATTTTTTTTGGCCCAGGGCAATATCTCGCTACCGCTCGAACTGCATTCGCACTGTCCGGACGTGTCTGAGCAGCCAGCCACATCAGGCCCCCAATTAATTCACGCAACGGCCATGTCCCTACAGGCTCACCTTTACTCAACTCTTACTTCTTTATTCTGGCAGGCATCGGATTATTATAGCCTGTAAAGGCACCAAACGCTTCCATTGAAGAATCGGCAGATCCGGTGTAATTGGAAACCGCCGTAAAGATTCATCTCACCAAAACTCTTCACAAATACCATCCGGCCTAAATTGTCGCACACACAGTTACACCTACGTTTGCGTCGCACAGCTAATCAATATATCATCGACGTAGATTACTGCAGTCATATCCACGCTCCGTTGTTCTACCAGATAAAAACACATGCATCCGCAAGGCAATGCTGGACATCGAGCATCATCAAACAAGCAGTCAGGTGAGCGTGCCATGACCTGACGCGTGCTTCATACCGTATAGGTTCTTGCTCAATCGAAAGTAATGTACCAGACAAACTCCCGTAGCCCTTCAGTATTCGCATGAAGACATCCTCTTTTACGTTCGACTGGATGAACACCTGCTGTACATCGAAACGACACAAAAAATATCCAAGACACATGCAATTGCAGTCAACAAAATCACATACGCACCAGAGACCGTTGGGTCGAAACGTTCGTCAAAATCAATTCTATCTAATGTGTTAAATCCCCGCGCCACAAGCCCGGCCGTATTTGACGATGTGTCCAAGTTCGTCCTTCAAGTCAAACATCCACGTCGAGCAGATGACATTCCCTACGGATTGCTATTCCTCCACTACGGCGAAGGTCTCCGCATCTAGTAGGCCAACAATCTCACGCGACATCGAATCACACAAGATGCGGTCTTCCTTCGAAGCCATAGCCCCCGCATAAAATGAAGGTGTCTTGTTTGGTAATTTTTTTGTTTAAGAGGGTCGTGGGGCAACAGATCAATGCGGAGGATGGCCTCGATGTCCTCTTGCTCTATCATCATTGACACGAGCGCAATGTGATCCATCGTCGAGAGACTCCCAAGGTGGTGGCTGGTAACCTTCTCCGTTTCACCCGTCTACAGACGCTTACATCCGCAAATGGTCTTGCTCTGGCCTATCGTGCGTCCTGGTATCCGCGCTCTCCCGCAAATGCCAACTTCTCGGACCACAAGGGGTGGAATCGGCAATGCTTTAGGGAACGACGGCGACGGCGAAGGTCCGGCAGGCGGCGACGATGACGCCAGAAACCATCAGACGGTGGTGGTCGTGAAACCTGTGCCCCGATACACGTGGCAGCGGTGACCACAGCGGTTCAAAAGGCGGCGTCAGCGACGGTGCGGCAGGTGGCGTTGCGATATTCGGCGGCACGACAGTCGCCGGCACATACCACAAATCCAGCGTTTTTAGCGGCGTCGGCTTAGCAGCCGACGAATTAGCGCCCCGTGCCGATGTCGGCGACGGCCTAACCAGCGTGGTACGAGGGTACGCCCAAGTCCCATCGCGCGTGCACCAAATCGCCCTGGTGAACACTTTAAAAACACCTTCTCGCAATTGAAATAATGATTGTACCCAACGTTGAGGTGCTAACACGCATCTGCTTGCGATTGGGTCTTCTGCGCACGATCCGCCCGTATGTAGTCGGGCTAAAAACACGTGAGTATTCTCAATTCCGGTATATAACCGTAGTGCGCCTAATGCGGTGACATCATCCGGGGGTTCCCCGTGGTCGTCGAGCTGTTAATGTATTCTGTTCTGTAGATAATTTCCTCAAGTCAACGGCGGTCACCATTCGCGGAGCCGACGTTCTTGACCGTCATGAGATGGAGGTCTGGAAATAACCGAGAAAGCTACATGCGGGTGGCGTGACCAGCCTTGGCCGCTCTCCAAATGCTACTCTCAACAAGGGCATCAGGCTTTGAGGTTCCCGTGGCCGTGGTCGAATGGCGGATGCCGCAGCCATCGCAAACACGAATGTACGCGCCCCTAGTCAGGTCTTCACCCGTGTAGAACGCGCGGGGTTGCCCCATATCAGCGATATAGCGCGCTACCATGTACGGCAAATACGACTTCATATTCAGCCCGTACGCTCGAATTAGCTTCGATGTGCTCTCGGTTAACATGATAAATCGACCCACCGATAGAAGCGTGGTACGGCCCAGCGGGGTCGATATGCACCAGCTCCCCAGGAAATGTTTGCCGCGCGGACGTCGACCGCGATACTGTTGCTCTGATCCTCTTCCTCATCAAACATTCAGCGCGGGAAACGTGCGCTGCTGTTACGCTGCTGTGAAGCGCATATCCATGCTACCTGACCATTACCCTCGGAATGGATTAATTCATATATTGTGTGAGTGACATGACATGTGCGGATGTCTGCCTCAGAGATAGGACACTTTCCAACGGAGAAATATCTTGCCCGGGTCCCGTACTGCAGCTGCCACATCGTTTGTCGAGACAGGGGGCGTGGGTATTACGGATTCCAGAGGCATAAGGGTGATTCCAGTGGTACCACGCGCTGTCTTACAGTGGGAAAGAAGGGAAATTTGCCTGGGGACCGACAGTCACTAGTCAAGCCTACCGTAGGCAGGGGCGTAAGACGAGCGTTAACATCCACTATACCCGGCACTACAATGGGCGAGGCCGGACGAAAATCGTCAACACTCACGACACCAGGCTCTACAGTGGGCGGGGGCGGAAAAAATCGTCAACACTTACTATCCCCCAGGCTCTACAGTGGATAGAGCCGGAAGAAAATCATCAAGTTTCACTGTACTAGGCTAATAGTGGGCGAGGGTGAAAGAGGAAGGTGGGGGTACTACAGTCACTGCAGCTATCTTTACTCGGTGCGAGGGAGGGAGCCTAGTGGCGTGAAAAAACGATCCTGCTGCCCCAGGAGAGAAAGTTATATTTCATCCAAAGAGGTGGACCCCAGCCGACTCTACTGTGATAGAATGCTTAGCTTGAACTGGGTGCAGTGAGAACAGATTAATGGCGAGCTCATGTACTGTTTTAACGTAAACACGCGTGAATGGGACACCTACATCTGTGTTGCCGCGTAGCTTCAACTCCAGAGTCCCTGCAAAAGTATCCCCTATGGTAGTTCCATCGCCTCTGACCACGCATTACTTGCTTTAAGAGGGCACCTGGCCATGGAACATCTTGTCAGGGTCTCCAGTAACTGAGTCGCTAGCCCCACTGTCACAAAAGAAAAGCTTCTACTATTGATCCCTACAGCAGTGAAACCGAACAAAGCATATAAAGACTTGCCTTGAGACACAAATGGTGTCGTGAGGGGATGTATCCCCCTTTCGTGAACAGAAGCACCGTCAGAGAGGGGAGATATGTGTGGGGGGGCAAAATTCGGGGGGGGTGCCTTTGGACGGGCACCTTGATGATATTTTTGTAGGGGGGGCGGCCTTTGGTAGTAGTCTGTGTACTGCTCGGGCTCTGAATTTTTGGGCCTAACGTCGATGTTTGAAGCAGTTCGAGCTCTTCCAGTCGCTCCGTCAGCGCAGCGTGCTCGTTTCCATGACATGGTATATTCGACGCCACAGCAACGATAGCACGACCGCAACCACGGTCATACGACCTTCTTGATTTACGATAGTTGACCTGGTTACAGGAGTAGCATATTTCACCATCAGGCAAGGGGTTGAAGTGCGGTTGTGGCCTCGAATAGCAGCCGCCCCTCCCGACAAGTCCGCTACCGCGTCCGCGGCCTTGCCAACCAAACTTTAATTACCACGGCCATCGTGAGGCCGGCCCGCGCCGTCGAGATTGCCACTGCTGCTGAGGCGCGTATTGTATTGCTGTTGTGGCTGCTGCGGTTTCTCCTGCCGTTGCAGTTTTTGCTGCTGCTGCTATATGCCTGCTTGTACTGCTGTGGCTGCTGTGGCTGCTGCGCGTTCTGCCGCAGCGGCTGCGGCTGCGGCTCCTCTCTAAATCCATCGCTTCCCCGTCTTCTCCTCTGTTGACATCCCCCGTCCTGGCTCCCATCATTGCCACTCGTCACACCACGGTCAGCGCCGCTGGCGATAATAGCGTGCGCATTTGGCGTTTGCTCCTCTCTTCCCTCCTTCTTCCGTTCCATCTCAGCACCATCCTCTCACGGTCCGTTCTGGTTAAATCACGCACCATGCGTACAGGGGTAAGAAGATCGGATTTAGAAGAGATTTATCGAAGAATGTGATGGTTGGTTCCGAGGTCAGTCCTGTGGTCCCCCATCTCTCGCACTTTCTTCACGAGTAGTATGCCCTGTAAACGTACTTGTTGGGGAGCTCTTCGTCAACCACATATACGAGTTCGAACTCTCTCAGCGTACGATCTGTCCCCTCCTCGTCGTTTGGGAAGAATCACTCGAGAATCACTGATAATGGTTCAGACGAAGAACCCGCGACCAAGATGACATCAAGTAGGGGGTAGGTTTTGCCGTTAAACAAGCCTGCCAACCTGTCTGAGGTTCGAAATGCAAAGTCTCCAACCCTTCTGTGCCCATGCCCCCCCCCCCCAATTTGATTGGCACTTCTGCTGTGAGAGGATCATAACAGTTTACTGACATAGCGCACGAGACTACTGGCTTAATCCAAACAAAGCCCTTCAAACGGTCTCCATCTACACCGAAAATGGGAACATTATACATGACCAACGTGCCTGGGCGAGCTGGTAGCTCCGACATAGGCGATTACATGTTAGCTAAAGACGAGGCTGTTCCAGCCACTTTCTGTTGCTCGACAAACCGGCCCAGCAGGGTTTTCTCAACATCGGTGACCGGTGCCAATTTTTTTCCCTGTCTCCACAATGTCGCCTCCCCGAAAGGTTACCTCCTCCTCAAGCTGCTTAGTTGCCGCCTCCAGCGTGCGTGACTGCTCGTTCAGGTGTGCTTGCATTTTAGCTATTATTTCTTCCAAATGTTCCGTCATATTTTGCCAGACAGGAATCGATCGGCTGACCCAAGCACAAATAATCCGGACAATATCCCGCTAGCGTGAATGAGAATCTGAGTGTCGTCAGGTCTTCGGCAGTTAGACGAGGTGAAGCGCACTCATGACCATTTATGTTCAAAATAGACCTTGTCGAATTATCAACAGCAAGAACGCGGAGTGGAGACATTCACCTCGGTCGTCGAGACGTCGGTTCGTCACGGACGTAATGGCAACGTATATATACACTTTATGAACCGATGCATTTCCTTCCACAGCTGTCAGAGTTTGTCCCCCTCAAACACGGGCTTTGTAGTTTCCGCGCACAGACTGACTAACATCACCCTGTCTACCTGGTACAAATTACACTGTAGTTGCAAGGGGAGTCGCCGACCTATATCCTTCATGAGGACACAGACCCATTAATACGCGCGATCGTAGTATCACACATAGGTTGCAACTATGAGTTTCGACAAAATCTTCGATCTCACAGCTGGAGTGTATATTAATTATAAAATTTATCCGCGGTAAAAATATTCCTTCTACGAGTATGTAGTAGACGTATTTCATCGCACGAGACTATGCGACTCGCCTCATCCTTACTCCGAGCATACTCAACATAATAGTAGCAGTAATAGTAGCGTATTAATTATTGTAAAAATTAAAATACACTCCAGCTGTGAGATCGAATATTTTATCGAAACTTATCTTTGCAAGCTGTGTGTGATACTCCGATCGCGCGTATTACGGGTTGTGTGTCCTCTTTAAGGATATAGGTCGGCGACTCCCCTTGCAAGTACAGTGTAGCTATCAGGGTCAACAGGGTGATGTTTGGCAGTCTGTGCGCGGACACTATAAAACCCGTTTCTGAGGGGGACAAAATCTGACAGCTGTGGAAAGAAATGCATCAGTTTATCAAGTGAATCCTGTAAGTCGAATATCCAGTGAGGGGAGGGCGGAGTTTTTAAGGACGTGGGCGCCTGATCTTGATCAAAAGGGGGGCGGGAGGGAGGGAAGGGGGAGGGGACGGGTGGGGCAGGTCAATTTGTGCGTTGAAAATATAAATATTTCTTATGGGGGAGGGGGGGGGGGATGTGGCGGGGGGGGGGCGGGGGCCGGGGGGGAGGGCTTTAGGTCGCATAGATGTAGGGGTTTGCTATACGCGTGGTGCTAGGTCTAGGTGATGGCGCGGGTGGTGGGGAAGGAGGTGGCGTTGGGGGCGAGGGTGGGTGGGAATTGCAGCACCGTCATGAACGACTCTGAATCGATAACAAGGCGGTATCCAGGGCGTGGAAGTGTTTATTACTCTAGCGGATTTCGTTTGAAGGTGGGGCGTTTACGCAAGAGGAAGCGAGGGAGAAAATAAATAAAAAAAAGGCGGGGGGGAGCGGGGGGGGGGGGGGGGGGGGTTTCGAGAGGTTTAGGTCACATATAATAGGAAAATCAAGGATTTGGTCGACACTGATTGTTCGCAACATTGTGTGTGATCCTCCGATCGCGCGTATTAATCATGTATGTAGGGGTTCGCTATACGCGCGGTGCTGGGTCTAAGCGATCGTGCGGGGTGTGGGGAAGGAGGGGGCGTTGGTTATTGTCTCAAATGTACGATTTCACGCCCACGACTTTTACCTTGCCGACGTGGGGCTCTGCGGTGGTCAAGTTTAAGACAGAGACACATCTTACAAATACATTAGGCGACGTGGGAATGCGATGTCATATATATGCGATGTCATCACTATTGTAACTTAATGATAAGTTATAGTGCAATATTCTTGGTTGTTTTTTTTGTTCTTGTTACCACAATTACAGATTACTGATGTTGTATTACCAATCTGGCATTGGTCATGCATGACAAGGTTTCTAATACATTGTGATTTGTTTAACGGTTTGAATCATGAAAACGTTTTTCAAACGGGGGACCGGTGTATTACGCAGCTTGCAAGGATATGTATCGACACTAAACTTGTCGAACTCACAGCTGATGTTGTTAGGGGGTCTTGAAAAATATTCAAAGTTGTTGTGTAGTAGTAGTCGTAGCAGAAGTCGAAATACAAGTAGTAGTAGTAGTAGTAGTAGTAGCAGTGAGAATCAGAATCCGGAGCGAAGCGACGGAGTCTCCGTATCTAACGAGTCAGCTGTGTCCAGGTGCCAGTGAGAACATTCCAAGAACGGTTGCCATCAGGGTTGGCTCAATTAAATTTTACCAGGTATTAAACAAACGATGGAAAACTGTATACTGCCACGATTCTGCACCAGCGTATGTACATCAGAATACACCTAGGTTTTTCACCCCGATCCGCGACGCTGATTGTTAAACTCAGCCTCGTACCGGTGTATGACACCAACTCCTAGCGGTACATCGTACCGCGGGTTCTCATCCCGGCCGTCACCGTTTCCTGACGCGACCCATAATGCTTTCTATCGCAAACACACCGTGCGGACCGACGTTGCCCTAGCCTCTTCGCGGCCCAAAGCCTTTCAATTTCCGACCAAATCTCAGCCATAGGCGCAACGTCATGTAGCGTCCATAGAACGACGTGTTTTCATATTCCTTCATTTTTCGGATTCCTTTACAGATATATATATATGGATTTACCTACCCCAACGAACACCTTTTTTACACTCAACAACCCACCTTCCACGCGGGTTCTAAGCCGGAGCATGCATCTAACCA
Source organism: Undaria pinnatifida (assembly GCA_012845835.1). NCBI lineage: Eukaryota > Phaeophyceae > Laminariales > Alariaceae > Undaria > Undaria pinnatifida. The sequence goes on along the minus strand of JABAKD010000008.1, from coordinate 16,271,023 downwards.
TGCCTCTAGTGCCTTCGGCTAAAGAAAAACACTCGACCATGTCTACGTCGGTAGACTGGCGACATGGCTACAAGACTCTATGTAGAAGGCTACGTGTAAGACTACATGTCATATGCTCCCGGTATTTTCAAGGTCCATATTTCAATAGTCGAAAGCTGTTATTTCGTACCAGGTCCATAATAGCCAACAATGTACGACCACACAGATGGCGCCACCACTCAAGAACCTCTTTTTCGTTTAACTGGTTTCAGGAATGGGTGGTGTATTGTGGTTTTTTTTTGTAGGCATCTGAAGCGTGCCCAAGTTCTTGACTGCCAAGTTTAAGTGGTGGCGTCTTCTCCTTGCGTGGATTTCAACATATTAATTATGTGTACGAAGTCGCAAGGCGGATGGCGGACGTCATATGTTTGCGTGGGGCAACGGGGTAGTGCGCGCGTAGCGGGGCTGTCACTCGCTCTTTGTCCCTTTGCCCCAGCCTTTTCCCCGCCATCCATACACACCTAACACTATACTGGAGCCTGTCTGAAGACCACAGACTTGATTATGCGAGTTAATTTGAGGACAACAACAACAGCAACAACAAGAACAGCAACAGCAACAACAACAACAACAACAACAACAACAACAACAACAACTACAACAACAACATCAACAACAACAACAACAACAACAACAACAACAACAACAACAGTAACAACAACAATATGTCCTCTAATTGCTAGAGCTGGGCCCTGCTCCAGTGTGTACTGCCAGTAGCACTGTACTGTAAGTACCACTGCTGTACTGGCTGGCCGGGCTGTAGGGTGTCAGTACTTTGACTATATACGTACGTTCTACATTGTGATGATGGTAGATGGTTGTCGCGATGTACTTTTTATGGCGTGGTGGAGCCGGACAGCGGCGAACACACCGCGCCGTATCGTACATTTACATTTCGTCTTATCACCATGGAAACAGAGGCACCACCCAAAGAGATACGACCACCATCATCGTCATATGACTCATCACACATCACAATAGCAACACCATCATCACCACCTCCACCTCGTACTTGAGATATTGTGCTATTGTGGTAGCGGGGCTGGTGCTGAGGTGCTGCAGGTGGCGGTGAAGGCGCTGGTTGTGGCCTTTGAAGTGTATTTTCACGTTAAACTGAAATATATTTGCACTCGTCCTGGTTGGTGTCCTTGCAAAACTGATATTATTCCCACTCATTAACATAACAACAGCACAATCAATGCGAGGTGTCTGCGCCAACGCTCGTACGTGGTCGGAGTATACCGCGGGTGTCCGCATTTCAAGAGTATCCTGTTAAGGTAGTGAGACATATATATTGCGTTGTATATACTACCTCGCTTGATGTAAAGGAAAGAACACCACTCCACAATCATCTACTACACGCTAGGGCACGTTTTCATCAGCACCACTAGCAAGAGCGTCGGACATGGTCGCGACATCTACAGGACCACAATATCTTCGACGACAGTGGGAAGAAAACAGGGCGTGTAATCGTACACCAAAGAAAGCAATGTGAAAAAGAAGTACAGACAGATTTGTTAACACGGCGGTAGTCCACACTACCAACCTACTACGCAGGGTATTTCGTGCCTCCGGCTGTTTGCATGATCGCCCGAAAAACTCGACCAAACGCAGTAGTATAGATAATATGCCAAACAAAGTATGGTCACCCTCGCGCTCAAATGTGGCGACATCGCATGCCCACGTCACCTCGCTTGGTGTCTTTGTAAGATGTATCTCTGTCTTAGAGTTGGCGACCTCAGAGCCTCTCATCGGCACGGTAAAAACGTTATAGGCGTCAAATCGTATAGGTGAGACAATAATAATGTGGACAGGAGGTACAGACAGATATGTTAAAATTGCGGTAAACCGCACTACCAACCTATTACGTAGGGTATTCCGTACATACCGTCTGCATGATCGCCTCCCAACCCATGCCAAGCGAAGTATGACTAACGAAGTAACCTAATTTAGCGCGTGTACACTAAGCGTTCCTTTCAAAACACTAACGATTCGCATTTCTCCCTTTCGTTCTCAATGGCGGTGGCATTGCATGACCAAACCACCTCGCTTGTTGTATATGGCAATATGTATCTCTTTCTTAGAATAAGCGATGTCAGAAAAAAATGGCATCTACATGATTGTACTTATCGATTGAAATATTCCATCTTTCGATCCATGTACAAAAACAAATAATGAAGCTTTTAACACATTGTATACCACACATAAGAACTGGGTTACATACTACATATATCATGAAACCTTCTACAATAATAAACATTACCAGATGGGTGATATAAAGGGGTCTCTTCTTGCTACAACCATCAGATTCGTCCACTTTAAGGGTTTATAGTTTCCGCGCACATATTGAAATGCCCGCCCCCCTCTTGTTCAAACGCCCGAAATAAAATCAAAATCTTCCAGACTAGTAAACACTACCATCCAGCTGATATCATATCATTATCCTTCTGGCCATCCATACCATAGCTCCAACTCATCTCTGCCCCCCTCCCTTTTGTTCCCCGCCCAGGTCGTTCAAACGCCCCACATACAATCGCAATCGGCCACAGAAATTAATGCTTCTAGGCAATTGATATCACTATATTATCTTTCTAGCCATCCATGACGTAGCTTTCATTCATCCCCCGTCCCCCCCTCCAATGCCCCCTGCTACCCCACACCCCGTACGATCGCCTAGACCCAGCACCGCACGTATAGCAAGCCTTTACATATATGGTTAATATCGGAGGATGACAAACAATGTTGCCAACATCAGTGTCGACCAAATCCTTGATCTCATACTTGGAGTGTATTTTACCATTATATGTGACCTAAACCTCTTCAACCCCCCCCCCCCCCGCCCCCGCCTCCCGTCCCCCGTTTTTTATCCTCGCTCTCTCTTGCTCAAACACCCCGCCTAATGTAGAAATCCGCCAGAGTAACTAACAATTCCACGCCCTGGATATCGCCTCAATGTCTTTGTAGAGCCGTCCATGCCGCTGCTGCTATTCCCACGCATCCCCGCCCCCAACGCTCCCTCCTTCCCCACCACCCGCACCATCGCCTGGACCTAGCACCACGCTTGTAGCAAACCCCTACATCCATGCGACCTAAGGCCCTCTCCCCCCTCCCTCCCCTACGCCACGTCCCCCCCCGTCACATCCCCCCCTCCTCCTCCACAAGAAATATTAATAGTTTCATCGCACAAATTGACCTGCCCCATTTGTCCCTCCCCCCCTCCCTCCCTCTCACCTCCCTTTTTAATCAAAATCAGCCCGCCACGTCATTCAAAACTCCGCCCTCCCCTCGCCGGTTATTCGACATACAAGATTCACTTGATAAACTGATGAAGTTCCTTCCACAGCTGTCAGATTCTGTCCCCCTCAGAAACGGGTTTCATAGTTTCCGCGCACAGACTGCCTAATATAACCCTGTTGACCCTGATAGCTACACTGTAATTGCAAGCGGAGTCGCCGACCTACATCCTTAACGAGGACACACAACCCGTAATACGCGCGATCGGAGGATCACACACAGCTTGCAAATACGAGTTTTGAATAAATTATGATCTCCAGCTGGAGTGTACTTGAATTTTTTTATATACATGGTGCAAATATATGGTGCAAACTCCTACATCTATGCTACCTGAAGATGTTCGCTTAAAATCCCTGTTTGCCCCCCTCCACCCCACCACCACCCGCCCTCCCCCCCCCCACGCCCATCTCCCCCCTTCGAACGCTCCGCCCTCTCCTCACGGGTTGTACGACTCAGAGTATAGTATTGCTAGTTTTTACGCACAGATTGAGCTGCCCCGCCCGTCCCGCCCCCCCCCCCCCTTCTTGATCAAACCCAGGCCCCCATGTCCTTATAACCTCCGCTCTCCCCTCACCGGTTATTCGACTTACAGTATTTACTTGATAAACTGATGCAGTTCTTTCCACAGCTGTCAGATTTTGTCCCCCTCAGAAACGGGTTGTATAGTTTCCGCGCACAGACCGCCTAACATCACCATGTGGACCCTGATAGCTACACTGCAGTTGCAAGGGGAGTCGCCGACCTATACCCTTAATGAGGACACACAACTTATAATACGCGCGATCAGAGTATCACACACAGCTTGCAAAGGTGAGTTTCGATCAAATATTCGATGTCACAGCTGGAGTGCATTTTAAGTTGTTTAATATATTTACCTTTACAGCGGCACACCCAGTGGGTACCTCCAATTCGTTTATACGGCCTTCAAGATTCCCTTATACCCCCGGAGTATAACGTATGTAGGCTTATCATGGTGGTCATGTTCTTTTTTTCGATATACAAAAGACGAGTACGCGCCCAAGGGGCGGACAGGGGGATTAATCGGAAACGTATTCAACAATGGAGTTGAGGCTGACCCAGGGAGCTATGGAGGGATAACGCTATTAAGCGCCGTAGGAAGCATTATACATATATTTTAACCATGCTCCGGGAACAATGTAGGAGAAGGACGAAAATATCAACGAAGAGCAAGCAGGAGTTAGGCCAAACGTACGTAGCTGCGTAGATCATGTGTACACATCCGGTAAGAAAATTCAAGGTGGGAAGTCGCCGGGATAACGACGTGCTGTTTTGTCCTTGGTGTACAGAAGGCCTATGATACACTATTGAGAAACGTGTTGAAGAAAAATATGGGGGTAATTAGGATCAGAAAAAATATATGGAAACTAATGATCAATATGACGGAATGTGGGAGAAGTGTCGTGATGCTGGCCGGGGAAATACCCAAACATGCTGATATTTTTCAAGGAGTTGCACAGGGATGGAAACTACCATGAAAATCTATTCAATCAAGGTAAAAATTAATGACATGACAGTAGTAGTAGCAGTCGAAGCAGCAAAGCGAGGAGTGATGGTGGAGGAAGATACATACGATGTCGGGCTTGATTTTTGCAGATGATTTCGTGGGGATGTCAGAAACACACGAAGGAATGCAGAAACAGATGATATATAAAACATTAGAGTACACTAGGAAATGCAGAGTAACAGCGAACGTGCGAACGTGAAAAATGCGAAGTAGTAGTTGTATGTAACCAAGATAAGGCGAATCAGGTAACTTTCAAATGAATGCGGGGAGAAGATTTCGTACCGATCGTTGACCAGTATACGTACCTTGGCGTAGAGATATCAAACGACTGCTGTTGGCATTCGCTCATAGCGAAAGTGATAGAAAACGGTGAATCACAGGCAACATGGATGCGATCCCAATTGACTCCCACCTTGACACTACTTGGATTAAAAAATGTATCCTGATGAATGCACCTGTGCCAAAGCTAGAGTGCGCGGGAGACGTACGGGAAGGGAGTGCAAGGAACGTAAGTACGAAAGAGAAACACTGCAGAAAACAGCAGGTAAACAGATACTAGCCTGTTCAAGTACGACGAGAAATACAGTATGGAGAGCAGAACAAGGAATGTACCCTACATTAAACCGTACTCTAGGTAACATAAGCAGAAGCTGTCGATCTTGCGGTTGAGGGCCCACTGGTGCAGTCTCCACTACTACGCTGGTGAAGCCTTTGGCCGTGGTAGTCTCTGCGACGTGCCTAACGTCCCACTCTGAAGTGCTCTCATCCTCCCACGCGATGTCGTGATAGCTGGGACGAGAGGTAGGCAAGACAACTGGGGCAGGAGCTAGAGGTGGCGGCCTCTCGGGCGTAGCGGTTAGCAAACAAAACCGATCCCATGCCCTGGTGGGGGGGTTCGTTGACGTGGAGTGTCTAGAATGGCAGTGCGGAACGGTGCCCAAGTTGCCGACGGCACAGACGTAAAACCTTTGTCGGATGTGAACGCCACTGCGCTGCCGGTACGTCTAAAGTAGTTCGCCCCGACAATTAAACCGTGTGGGAGGTCTTCCACAACACGCATCACCACGTTTGGCACCCGTCAATGGGATTTTAACAGCACTGGTACTACTACTGAACTAAAACATACGCATAGGCGGAGTCTCGCTGTCGGATGCATATGCGAGCTCGAGAGCATCATATATATATGTATATATATATTCTACGTCGCAAGAGCTTTTGGACGTGGCACCGTAATTCGAGTAAGATATAACTACCCCCACCCGCACCGGTATCGAACAAATTATCTGCCGGCCAAGGGCGACGCCACCGATGGCGATGTCAAGTCTGACCCTGCACCCACAACTGATCTCATACTCGCTCCCTCGATCCCGCTCAAGGGGACGTGGGGGCGATGTGGTGCTCATTCCCCATATTCACGTCCCCCTGGGCGTGCCTTCATAGGGTGCCCGCGCTCTGCTCGGGTTGGTCCGTGGACTCCGTGGCTAAAGTAAAATAATCAAAACCCGCAGACTCCGCCGTGCCAGCGGCGCCTTCGACAATCAAACAATGTAAGGCAGTCGTGTCGTACCGGGATTCCGTCATCGCGGCAAGGCGACGGCGGTGACGGGGGTTACCCGGTCAGCAGGACGAAGCCACGCCCGCTTCTGGAAACGGTCCATGTTGGCACTGGGAGCTCCCTGGGCGACGTTTGTTTTTGGCGAAAGCGTGCACGAAGCACATTTTCTCCGACCGGAGGTAGTCGACGATGTCTCCCTGGGCCACCGTTGTCGGGGGTCGCGTCACGTTGGCCTCAGGCGCTGTCGATGTGGCTCCAGTTCGCTGGAACGGAACTGCTGTCAGAAGTTTCTCGAATGGAACGCCCTGCTTGCCCGACGCTGTAGCAGTCTAGTTCTGGCATACAGCTACGGTGTCCGAATCTGCGGGTTGGTGCGAGACTGACCAAGAGGTTGGGGGCAGGGTGGCGCGGGCTACACCTGTGCGGGGTAGCGGCAGCTCTGCGCGTGTACCGACCCCCGCGTGCACAGACGACGCTACGTTAACAGCACCAAGAGCTCCGGCGGGCAATACGAACATGTGCCATACTTCGTTCATAGCGAAGAGACTGTCTAGTCCTGCGTGCTTGGCTACTGTCCGTGGCGCTTGCGGGGTTATAGATTACGCGTTGCAAGCGGAAACCACGGCGATTTGGTCGCGGAACGGTATTTCAGCAACGTCTCCTCTACGCCGCATGATTTCTCCCATGTGGTCGTGGCACTCGATGTTCAGGGGGCACACGGTCGTCGCGATCATGAACCCTCTCATGAATAAGCCCGTTCACACCTATTCGATCCAACGGGTTGGGTAGCAGCATCTATCGTACAGGGCCGTCATCTCTAGTTGTGTAATAAAACACCAGGAGAACAAATTTTCTGAGAAATGCGGTCGATATGGGTTTGCTAGGGAGACACAGAAAGCTAGCAGAACGCACGCCACTGCGACGGTCCGTGCGTCGGCTGGTTGTAGCGTTGCGGCCGATATTGCGGCCCTAGCAAACTCCAAAGCCCCCCGCGTCAAAGCCTATTCCCGCACGAACAGACGCAGCCTGTCGGTAGCGGTGACTTCGTGGTATGCCCTTTCCTCTACCTCACCCATAATACGATATATTGGGGCAGATTCGCCCATCGCAAGTTGGTGGCTGACCGACAGGAAGTCGTGGGTCAGACCGGGTAGTAGTTCTACACTGCGGCGTGTAAGCGCGCCGGCGATCGTGGTCCATCTACCGTCTACGTATTGGTTCGACTCTAGCCGAATGGCTCCCGAATCTACGTTGCGTAGGGTGCTCAGTCCGTCTTGCCGCAACATGACGGCGGAGTCGGCGATCTACGGCACTCCGGCAGTGGGGCCACCAAACACCGGACACGGGGGGGGATCCGCAATCCGCTTACGCGCTCCCTTTACGAGTTTCCCTGCCTGATTGAACTTAACACCGTACTTGCTACCACTCTGGGGGGCTGCGAGCGTCGTGCACAGGCAGTGGAGGGCTGCGGGGGAGGCTCCGTGGTGGTGGTGCAGGGCTGAAAGCTGGGGCGCGAGGGCCGGCGGGCGGGTCCCTCGAGCACGAGGAGGTGACCTCTCCGTAAATGGCGGGTGTTATCATACCCCCCGGTATATTCGTCACGGCGCGCTTCGTGGAGCGAGGATCTGAGCGAGCAGGAAAAACTGAACGGGCGGCGACTCTCCCAGCGAGAGCGGTCATAATTGTAATATCAAACGCTACGGCGGCAAAGGCGGCAACTCTCTGAGCGATAGCGGTCAGAATCTGAACCCGAATCGCTACTTCTGGTGATATCCTTCGAACGGGACCTGCGGTGGGCTTTGCCGGAACAATGCATTTGCGGCTGCGGCTGCGGCTGCGTTCTGCGCGACTGTGGCTGCGTGCCAGGAAACGTTTCCGTGGTTAGTTCTCCGCACCGTACCCCGTCTGTGTTGGGGACGAAGACATCACTGATAGAAGTAAAATAATGCACACGAAAGCACAACCAACGGATGGAAAAACGGTCAGAAATAGGGCATCGAGAGGTGAGAGTAAACAAAATAACAGACACATTCAAAAATGATCGACGGGAAAAAAGATTAGAAAAGAATGACGCTAAATCGCGCGACAGAGCGGGGCAAACAAAGAGCTGGTGCAGAAGAACAATATCACTCTGAATCCTAAAGAAAATAGCAATAATGTCAAATGCAAGGTCGACGTGTGGAAAACGGTCAGTAAATGGGCATCGCGGAGTGAAACGAATAGTCTCAGCAGTGAGAGGTGCACGTGAAGACCGTAAGCACAGAAGACATCGCTTTTTAAAGGTATAACCTTTAAGACACAACGAGAGCAAGATCGACGACGTGGAAAAACGGTCGGGAAACGAGCACCGTGGGGTAAAAGTGTGAAAAACCACGTTTTTAATACGAAAAGAAACGAAACGAGAGCAACGTCGACGGATGGTAAAACGGTTGGTAAACGAGCACCGTCGCGTAACAAAATATGTTTCGGATTGAAAATAGCTCCCGAAAACGGCCAACAACAGCAGGATGAAACAACGGGCTGGCAGAGCAGAGTCAGCAGGATTGTGAGCAGCGGGCATAAACATGGAGCGGCAGTGAGAGGTGAATTATGTCAGAACGATAGAAAACGTTGTTAACATGTATATATATATTTAACACAATATATGCTCGCCCCCCCGCCCCCCGCCCCCCCCGATCCATCTTGTTTAAACGCACCACCTGAAATCAAAATCTGTCAGAGTAGTAAACACTACCAGCCAGCTGATATCACCTCATTATTCATCTAGCCATCCATGCCGTAGCTCCAACTCATCTCTCCCCCCCCCCCTTTTGTTGCCCGCCCAGTTCGTTCAAACGCCCCACTTACAATCGGAATCGGCCAGAGTACTAAACACAAATAAGATATTGATATCACGTCATTATCTTTCTAGCCATCCATGACGTAGCTTTCATTCATCCCCCCTCCCCCCCTCCAACGCCCCCTCCTTCCCCCACACCCCGCACGATCGCCTAGACGCAGCACCGCGCGTATAGCAGGCCCCTATATTTGTGATTAATACGCGCGATCGGAGGATCGCACACAATGTTGCGAACAATCAGTGTCGACCAAATCCTTGACTTTACTATTATAGGTGACCTAAACCTTATGAAAACCCTTCCCTCCCCCCTCCCCCCCCCCCCCCCGCCTTTTTTTTTTTTCTCCCTCGCTTCCTCTTGCGTAAACGCCCCATCTACTATCGAAATCCGCCAGAGTAATAAACACTTCCACGCCCCGGATATCGCCTCGTTATCGTTTCAGAGCCGTCCATGTCGCTGCTGGAATTCCCACCCACCCCCGCCCCCAACGCCCCCTCCTCTCCCACCACCCGCACCATCGCCTACACCTAGCACCACGCGTGTAGCAAACCCCTACATCAATGCGCCCTAACGCCCTCCCCCCCCGCCCCCGCCCCCCCCCCGCCACATTCCTCCCCCTCCCCCACAAGAAATATTAACAGTTTCCACGCACAAATTGACCTGCCCCACCCGTCCCCTCCCCCCTCTCCCCCCTTCCCGCCCCCTTTTGATCAAAATGAGGCCCCCACGTCCTTGAAAACTCCGCCCTTCCCTCACCGGTTATTCGACTGACAGGATTCACTTGATAAACTGATGCATTTCCTTCCACAGCTGTCAGATTTTGTCCCCCTCAGAAACGGGTTTTATAGTTTCCGCGCACAGACTGCCAAACATCACCCTGTTGACCCCGATAGCTACACTGGAGTTGCAAGGGGAGTCGCCGACCTATATCCTTAATGAGGACACACAACCCGTAATACGCGCGATCGGAGTATCACACACAGCTTGCAAAGACGAGTTTCGACAAAATATTCGATCTCACAGCTGGAGTGTATTTTAACTTTTATAATATATTACACAACAAGAGCAAGATCAACGAGCATCGCGTAAAATTGAAACTAAAAGGCGCACAAGAGGTCGATCGGCGGGAAAAATAACCCTGGCCGACGCAGTAAACCGCGCGACAGAGTGGGGAAAACAAAGAGCTAGTACAGCAGAGCGAGTAAGATAGCGTCAGCGTGACCAATGCTGTTGGCGCGGGTGTAAATGTGGGGTGGCCATGAAAGGTGAAGCATGTCAGCACAACGGTTCAGTCGTGCAACCGGGAGAGTCACAGACCACGGGTAGTGTGGTTGCTGTCTCCTCTTAGAGGATATCAAGTAAGAGACAGCAACGATTCCCCCCCAAAGGTACAGACTAATCTTTCTGCTGTACGCGATAAATATTTTTTCACATATCGACTATATTTTTCTGTGATATGTTACTCGAAAACTTAAGTGCAGTTCTTCGTGCAACTATCATATGACGCGTATGTCACGCATAGCATGATTCATGTGTTACATGTACAGCAGTAGTCCATCATCTAATAGAAAATATAGCACTTCTAGGCGTATTTTGGTGCAACTCTCTTACTCGAACGAGTATGACATCTGATTGTATACATTAAGCGGTGTTACTTTCTCTGCTAGCGGCACTAGACACCGCGAGCAGCGGGCGCTGAATAAAAATAGATCACATGACAGGTCACGACGAGGCTACCTGCCGCGGTAGCGGCTAAGTATAGCAATGCACACCGACAGTCACCGACAGTTACGACACCACCAGACCAAAACGGCAGCGGGAAAACGCACGGGGATAAAGGGCCGGGGAGCGCCTCAAACGAGTGCACCCGGGGCTTCACGCATTACCCCCATCTTCGATCACACCTGTTGTTGCGTTCATCACTCATTTTCTAGCTGCCGGAAAGTCTAGGCATTAGGTGGGGATCACCCTCGGGTGCACTGCGAGTGTTTACGTTCCTACCTATGCCAACCCCACGCCGTATAAATCAAGCAGAACTGAGGGGGTTGCCATGGTGAGAATAACAAAACCCGCACGCTCAGGGCAGCGGGCAGAGTGCTACACTGGGTGTGCCACTTGACTTTTGTTCAATGCGCGGAGTCTACCGCATTTTGTTATACTATTAATAAACTCCACTCCAAGACATAAAAATGAGAAAATGGGCGGGGAAAACATGAAAGAGAAGCTGTTCGGCTTCGGTGTGGAACGCGCGCACGGATGGCGGCGTGCAGGTCATAACGATGCTTGACGTAGCCAACCAAGACAAGGGTGGCTATTCGAGGCTGACGTACATTATGCTCATTCCCCAGCTAGGGCGACGCAACAGCGGTATCATAGCTGTCTGGATTGTCGGCGTAGGGTCATGCCCGGGTGAGTGTAAAAAAAAAAATGAACACAGCAAAACGTAAAACACTGAAAATTGCCCATCCTGGTGTTGGTCACCCGACACCAAGAAAAGGTTAAACCGAGGGACAACATCACCGATCAACCAGAACCAGTGTGTGGTGTGCTGGGTGATCTCCAGCGAGAGCAAGCGCGTGGCTTGGATTGAACTTCATGTTAACGAACCGCGGCTTGAAGCCGTGAAGTCTAGAGTCATGTAGTGAGACAAGCATGCATGCATAGTCTACAGGCGATACAGGCTCGGGCTATACCTATGTAAAACACGGGTACATAACTCATAATGACTGACGTCTAGCGACCCGTCTAAGGACGGATGAGTGCTTCCTAGTGTATCAGAGACGCCGACTGACTTCTGGTGCACAGGCGCACAGGGTCGGTGTCTGTCAGAGAGGAAATGATACATGGTAAGTGATAACTTATCTCCAATACCGAAGGCTGTGGTGTGGAGAAAAGGAATAGAGGAGCGTGGGTCGCTTGACTTGGGACTAGGGTGGAGGGGTCGTGTATGACGCGGACCCTGATGTTACGACAACGCCTCTCTGTCTTCGTAACTCCTGGAAACGATTACGAACCGAAACAACACTCTCAAATGCCATAATTTATTTAGAGAAATTGACAAAATCGGGTACACCCGGGTGGTTTCTGAACAAAATCGGGTACCTTTTTTTCCGCGACGGGGCGCGCTTACGTACGCCTGCAAAACGCCTCCAAATCGCCTTCTGGCGCCTGAACTCACTGCGCCTTGTGTACGCGCAGCACCCCAAACCGTTTCTTCGGCGTTCGAACCCTCAAAATGGCGCCAATGACGGCCCCCAAAAAGTGTTCTCGACGGACAACCCGATTTTATTGAGGAACACACCGGGTATACCCCGCCCTGTGCTTCGATTTTATCAACTACCCGATTTCGGCCATACTGCACCCGTTTTTGTTCACTTGCAACACCCGCGGAGACACGGAAACGGACGACATCTCCCCGCAACCCAGCTGTGGAAGATCCCGCACACAACTAGCAACTTGGCGACTGTCATGCGACCACAGCAGTACTGCTAACTTCCCGGCCCACAAAGATCCAGCCCCGATGCAACCGCACTGCGAAGAATGGTGGCATGGCGGTGAGCGCGGACACCCAACCAAGATCCGGCGACACCCAACCAAGATCCGGCGCTAGGACGAAAAGACAAGACCATATTGTTGTTTGTTGTTTTCTCACATTAACTCTTGTCGAAAATCTAGAGCCCGTGGTCACACAAAGGTGCTGGAGCCCTAGGAAGATCCGAAAAACCAAGTGAAATCAAAATTCGTCAGGGAAATACTACGCTTTCCCGCCTAAAAACGCATGATACGGAAGAAGGCGCACAAGTGAAGAGGTCAAATGTGCAAACTAAACTCACATGGCTGCGGGTATCCACTCAACTACAGCATAGACTTCCCCCGTCCCCACAACTAACCAACTCGTATATGTAGAGACGGTCCACTGTTGGTGATTTGGTCCTCACAACAACACGCGTCAGACGAGCCTGAGGGTGCCTGTTTTCGGAGAACTTCGTGTTTTTCCGAAAAAATAAGGGACGTATGTATCCTCCCTTCCCCGGAGCATGTTTTGCGGTGGGGTGCTTCGAAGTACTTCGTAGAACTCAACAAAACTACTTGTACTTCGTAGTACAGCTGTTGCGTGTGTGTATGCGTTCGCAGTATGTGTTAGCAGTCCAGTACGTGTTCGCAGCACAGTATGTGCTCGCAGTACAGTAGTAATATGTGTTTGCATCACGGTATATATATGTTCGCGTTATTGAGTACGTGTTCGCTGTAGGTTTTTGCAGTACAGAATGAATGTGTTCGCAGTACAGAGGGTTTGAACGCCGAAGAAACGGTTTGGGGTGCTGCGCGTACACAAGGCGCAGTGAGTTCAGGCGCCAGAAGGCGATTTGGAGGCGTTTTGCAGGCGTACGTAAGCGCGCCCCGTCGCGGAAAAAAAGGTACCCGATTTTGTTCAGAAACCACCCGGGTGTACCCGATTTTGTCAATTGCCCATTAATTTACATAGGTAGACTATATCACCATGATACGAGCACGACTAAACTTGCTAACGGCACTTGCACTGTGCCTTGAGCTATCTGCTGTGGTTCTTGTTGCCGCCTCCGCTAGTTGCGGCAGTATTTACTACCAAGTAGACGTCTCGCCCCGCTGCTGAGGCTGCTACTCCTGATGTTGTACGTTTACCTATGTTGTCGGTTGAGTTTCGTGCTAGTCGTGCATACGGCTGTCCTCACTCAGTACGTTCGCGTTTCCTGTACAGTACTCGGCTCTACCATTTTTACCGATACAAGCAGAATGATAATATTGCCTTCAGTTCTGTGTGCACATGCTTGCATACTCTTTAAGAGAACAAAGGGTGGGAGAAGGAATTCTAAAGCACACTTCACTCCCTGTCCACACAGAGAACACAACAGATAAGAAACACATTTATCGGGGACTTGGACCAGGGAGACCTTTGTATAAATAATCCTTGACTCGGGCTGGTGCTATGTTCGCTTAAACTTGCGTAGCGCACGCGTCGCCGAGTCTATCTTTCCATTCACCAGGTGTCGTTTTCTGTCGCATGGGTAGGACCCGCAGCCCCGAGCAGAAACGCGGGCAATATATTACGATATAGTTTTGATTTCTGTATGCGCCACTATTAGAAAAAGTGTCGCAAAAGGCTATATTATTGGTGTGGGTGTACCAACACCGTGACCCAAACTACCGACGACAAACAACTACGTCGTGACAGAAATTACCGGTGGAAAGTCGTTTGCTGACAAACAACTCAGAAAACATGGTATTTTCACGTACCAGAATCTCGAGACAAAAAGAAGCAGTCGATGGCGTCCCTCTGGCGTTTGTCGCTTGCTTTAATATGGCCGCTGACGCTCAGACAGCCTCTACTGCGGACATGGACGAGTGCGGTTTATCCTCAACGACCTGTTCCGCTGCGCTCGCTTCCCTGTGCCATATTCCATGTAATTTTGTGCCAACTTCCTCCTAGCCCGTCGTCACAAATCGCGTTTAGGTACCACACGAGAGAAAAACACACACAACCCAAGGTGGTACCAGCATATATCACAGGTGACGCAATTCATGCCTCCACCAGAAACATATTAAAGTGAAATCGGGAGTCGGTCTACGATGTGCCAGGTCCAGGTCTGTGCACAGGTCTCCCTACTCACGCCTGGAGAATCCAACTATTCCGATTGCCACCCAAGGAAGACTACCACGTATATACTACACGTAGTATTTATCACAACGCATACGCACAACAGGCGTAAATCAATTGTAGAAAAGAAACAAAGAAAATAAAGGGAAGAGAAGAAAAACGAAACAAAACGAAAAATGCGAGAAAAGAGAAGCAAAAGACAAGAAATGCAAGAAAAGACAAGACAAGAAAGCAAGGAAAAAAAGAAGAAAAGACAAAAAAAAAAAAAGAAGAAAAGAAAAGTCGAAAAAAAAAAAGTTGTAACGAACAGATGAAGGGCAATTTTAGACACACGCACCCGAGTCTCCGATCCCTTGTTCTAACTCTCGCACTGCTTCTAGTCCGTTTCCCCCGTGTCTACCTTCAGGCTGATTCCTCCCGTCTGCTTGTTGCAACAGCTGCCTGCAAACACCAGTCTCGTCTCACGCAGTCCTCTTCCAAGCGCTCGTACAATATAACAGATCTCCGGATGAAACCTCTAACAATGCCTCACGGTGACGATCGCTGTACTCAAGCTCGGTTCGCAGTTACTCACACGATGAAACCTCCATCAATGCCTCACGGTAACGATCGCTGTACTCAAGCTCGGTTCAGTGTCACTCACGCTCGTGTCAGATCAAGATCAGGTTCCTTTTTGCCTCGTTTGTTTTTGTGTGTTTTTGGACTGAGGTCGTGAGCGGCACGCTTTCTAGACTGATCGGCGTTATACAGACCTAGGCAGCACTCCGCCACGGTGTTTCATGTGACGTCATGTCAATCCGCTGCAACACCCCCCCAGCACGGCTTCCCAGGAATACCGTGCTAACCGAGCTGCGGATACACTGGAGTAAGAGTGAGGGTCTTTTCCCACACTTAGTCGTGTTTCGATTACTTTAAGGCTCGAATGAGTGGCGTCTACCATTTTCATGGATAGGCGTCTCTCAGGGGGTAGGGACACTGGGCCTCGCATTTTTTCGCATTAAGTCCCAGATCGGTACTGCTGGACTTGCAAGAATTTCTCACCAAGCGCACCAGCTGAAAGCCTCTTATCAACCACTTCCCGGCTTTTCTCATTAACACGGGTAGGCCGAGGCCTTGATCCTCCTCGCTGGTCGATCTTCGGCTAACGTCTTCTCCCTTTCTCCATGGGACTCCCCTTCACGTTCCTGGTTTACGGGGAACCGGATTGCAAATTTCCGATCCTCCTACCTTTCAGGATTTCACATTCGTTGAGCTCCTCCTAATGTCCGTCTGCGTACCGAACCCGCCAGTACGGTGACTTGTAGTCGAAGACCTTTGAAAGGTGACGCTTTTTGTTTCCTTCAGCGTCCGCGAATTCCCTCCAGATCACGGTCCCCACGGGGTGTTGTTTCAACGCATGTTCGCGGTCGATCCCATCTCCTTCCTTCCGCGTTAGCGTCGAACTTGGTCTTGCCCGGCACTCCGCTTCGTGATACGTTTCCCACGGCTCATGGAAAACGTCCAGTTGTAAAGGGGTGAAAGTGTCTCGTGCCTCCTCTTCAGACAGCCACTGCAACTCCGTGCCATCCACGAATCATCCCTTGTATCGCCACCTCCAAGCGTTGCCTTGACCCATCACAGCCTTTCTGTCTATTAGGGTATACATAGGCGACGCTACAATCGACGGCTCGGCTAGTCCGAAGTCAACTCCCCATGCCAGGTGAGCAAATTCGTTTTCAAAGTCGTGACGGAGGTCGTTCGGGAGGTCGTTCGGACGTAAGTGCAACATATTGAAGTTCGATGCTGACGCCCGTCGTCGGCGAATCCCTCGCCCATTCATCGTGACGATGTAGCTGAGTCCTGGTAAGACAACTTCAGTCACCTCCCAAGGTCCGGTCCAGTGCTCGTGGGCTAGTTTATGATGTATCCCTTCCCTTGCCATCACAGACTCCGCCTACTTCACCAGAACCTCATCTCCGACAACCACACGGGTTCCCACCGAGGTCCGACCGATTTCAGCATTCCGACTATCACGACTTTTCTGTCTGTCTTCATGTCTTTTCGATAGAGACATCCGTACACCCCGTACCTCCCTGTACACTTGACGTTTGTCGGCCACGTAAATGTGCATCCCGCCTCTGAAATCACCGCCATCTATCTCGGGGTGCGTAGAAACAAGTTGCGTGCGTGCATCACGACCGAAGAAAATACGCAAGGGAGTTGGCTTCCCCGGTAAGCGCAGGTCCGGCGTGATACGATGGATCCAGAGTGCCGGTTGTACATACTCGTCTCATCTGCGAGGCCAGGTCTTGCACAGTTTTCCTAGTGCTTCGTGTAGCCTCCCCCCCAGTCTCTCCACCGTCCCGTGTGCACGTGGATGATCGGCAGGCCCATAGGCGATGGTCACGTTCAACCACTTACATAAGTGTTGCATCACCTCTGCCGTGAACTCGGATCCCGGATCACTGCGAACATACAGCGATAGCCCAAAGTAAGCATCACTTCGAGCAGTTTTCTCGCTACTCCGATTGCTTCTTTCGTGGGGAGTGGAAAGGTGAACAAGAACTTGCTGGCTTTGTCGACTGCCACCAGTAGAACTTTGTTGCCTGCGTCTGACTTCACCCCCATGTCCTGGACGTCGACTTCGAGTACTTCCCCGGGTCGTAAAAATCTCAACGGTAGCATGGCAACCCGTTGACTCGCTGACCGCTTGCGACGTCTGCACCCACACGAGAGGACGTAGTCTCTAACACCCTTGATAAGGGTGGGCCAGCAGTACAGATGACTACTCAAGGCTGTAGTTCTCGCCGTCCCCGGATGCACATAGGTGCTGTGCGCCAGCGCCATAACCCTTGGAACGAGAGATCGGGGAACTGCAAGTCGTGGGATCTTTCCCCGAGGTGCTACCCACAAGAGGCCGTTATCATCCATCACATGTTCGCCACCTCCTGATCCTCGGTTTCCCGCTTCCTGGAGTTCTTTCCGAATCTTGCCAAGTACCATATCTTCGCACTGCCTCGGCACAGCTGTGGCAAATCCTGGAGAATTGCTGTCACCCTTTCCAGCATGGATGGCTCTGACCGCTGGGGTCCCTTGGCCTCTTTCTCCGATCCGCTTGAACGGCTGCTGGTGTCCTTTGGTGATTCCTCCAACGGATCACGTTGCCGCTTCGGTCTGGGGATGGGCTCTCTCTGTCCCCTGCGTTTGCGTGGGCGATCAACTTCCACTGGTAGTTCAGTAGTAGTGACCATCTGCGCCATTGCATTTTCCATCTCCTCCTCTTCAGGTAACAGCGGTTCTGCCTCCCAGACAACCTCCGGTTCCTGAGAAGGTCCCTTTGCCTGCGATCTCGTGACCGCTCTTGTCACCTCAAAGGCTTTTGCTTCTGCGAGGTAATCTTCAAACACCATGCTGGCCAATCCTTCTGGTTCCGCGGCCTCTGGTACCGGTTTTCCCAGTAAGCCTTGAGCAGCTAGTGCAACTAATACTGCTCGTAGAATTGGAGAAGACGTGGAATCTGCTTTGACGTTTGCCGCTGCGCGTTTGCTGACCGTCTGCGGGATCACGTAGTGTTCCTGCCCTGTGGTGATCTTGGCGTAGTCGTTGAAGTCCAACTCTTCGGCTTCTTCAACGCGTGCCGCATCTGCTGGGTGTGCGATATACCCTTCGGTTGGCCTTTCCCCCGTGATGTGAGCACGGTTCAAAGAGATGATGGGTTCGTTGAACGAGTAAATCGCTCGCTCTCCGTTACCTCTCTTCAGGAAGTATGCACCTCGTCCCAGAAATTTTGCTAATTCCTGAACTGGTTGCTTTCCCTTCTCCAACCTCCGCTTCCACACGGCTAACTTCCTATTTGTGGCAAGGCCTCCCATGATTCCTACCACGAATGCCCGTTTCCTCCTCCACGGAATCCCTACTTTGCTCGCTAGTATCTCCGCTTTGTCCACGATGTATCTCGTTCCAAAGCGGGGGGAATCTCGTCGTTCCATTCCATCGTTCGCAGAAGGTTGCCCAAACATTAGAGTATGAAACCTCACGCGTCTGAGGCGATGGCAGCTTGGGCTAAGCTACTCGCTCCGGATATTCCCTCTTTCTCTCGTATCCCTTCAAACCCCCTGCAGGCGTCACCGACCACCACGTCTAGTCTTACCTTTCTCAACATGGTTAGGCATTCCTGCGACCCTGTTGTCACCCTAAGTAGCTTCGCACCGTTGTCCAGTCCGTTTGCTCTGATGCATTCCAGTGCTCTCTAGTCCTGGTCTACTGCTCCTCTGACCGTCAGCAATCCCCCTGATGCAAGGATGCTGCATCCCCCCCACCGTCGAGCATGACCACCACTGGAAGCTCCGGTGCGATGACAAGCTTGGCCTTTTGAGTATCTGCCCTAGATGGATCTGCGGCTGTGAGTGTGACGGCTGCAAGCACTGTAAGACTTTGAGTACGAGATCCGTCCCCATCTTCCATTCCTAAGGTTTCGAAGTGCACGCCGTCGAGCACTGGCCCATGTGACCCTTTGTAAACGTTTGGCAACGACTCGTCTCTTGAAAAAGAGTTGTCGATTTCTTCGATGACAATGCTTTTGTTCGGTAACAGCGACATGGGGTCTGGGAGCTAATGTTGTGTCCCCGGCCTCCAATTCAAGGTTATGTCGTGCTCCATCAACCTCAGAGCCCAGCGGTGGTATTTCGGTGTGAGATATTGGTATTTGAAGAGCCAAGTCAACGCCGAACAGTCCGTCATGAGCGTAAACGGTTGCCCCCAAAGATAGCGTTGGGATTTACTTTCTGTCCGCATGGCCGCCATGCATTCACGGTCTGTTGCTGCCGTACTCGATCACCTTTTTCACTCCTTCGATGCATTGTGTTAGGACCGCTCCTGCTCCTATCTCACTGGCATTGGTGGTCAGCGAGAACGGTTCTGTCCACACCGGCAGGGCTAGGATTGGAGGTGACGTCAAAGCCTCGATAAGCGCATTGAAAGCTTTGTTCTGCTTTTCTCCCCGCGGGCGTTTCTTTTTTTTCGCTCTCTTGGTTCTGAACCTTGGATCTCTCAGCAAGTCGAAAATGGACTCCACCACTGTGCTATACTGGGGTACGAATTGCCGTAAGTACCCTGTCATGCCCAGCAACACTCGCGCTTCCTCCACCGTGTTCGGCCTGGACAGCTGCGTGATAGCATCAATCTTGCTCGGGGCCGGCCTGGTACCAAGTCTATCCACGATCATACCGATGAACTCCATGACCGAATGACAGAAATGCGATTTCTGAAGATTCACGGTTAAACGTCTTTGCCGTAGACACTCTAACGTTTCTCGCAGCAGTCCCCATTGATCGTCAAGGGTTTTCGACGGGATGGTGATGTCGTCCAACAGCTCTAGTTCTTGATTCCCCTATCCTTGACCGTTAACAGTCGCCCGCCAACGTAGTTGGCAAACGCCGAAGGCACTGTCTTCAACCCGAAGCCGCAGCAAACGCATTCGTACAGCTTCCCGTCAGCGTCTCGAAATGCCGTCAGGTGTCGATCGTCCTCATGGATCTCGAGCTGTAAGAATCCTGAAGTTAAATCGATGCTGGAGAAATACTTCGACCGTTTCATCTCATCCATAATATGCTGCATGTCTCCGAGTCCACCACTCTGTGATTTGAGAAGCGCATTGATACCTCGAAAATCCTGCACAACCTGCACTGTCCCATCTTTCTTGCGAAACGTCAAACAATTGGTGGCCCACTCGGAAGTTGATTGCCGAATGGATCTATTCTTCAGGAGTTTCATCACATCCGTCTGAATCATCTCGCGCTGTTCCGGGCTGTAGTGTCGAATGGGCGCCACGTATGGCTTGACGTCCGGACCTTTGAGCTCCAGTCGCATGGGCACACCTTTGCACGCTGGTACGCTCTTGGGGTTGACCGCGAACACGTCGATGTACTCGTTGAGAATGCCCATCAATATGTCCATTTCGCTCGGACTGAGCTGTCCGAAGTTGGCCTCTCCCAGGTCTACCTTGGGGGCTGCGCTCGGAATCTCTGAGATTTCACCCCCTTTGTTGTATTGCTCCGGTTGTCTCCCTTTGTCTTTCTTGTTGATCCCGTCGTCCTGTTTGGGGCTGTCGGTGTTCCACCGACACCGGGTTCATAATTGACTTCATGCGTTCCCGATCGTAGTTGTTGACAGCTTAAACCGTCGCAATCACCACCCCCCCCTGGATCGTCACATTATCCTGGGTAACATTCGACAACTTACATTGAAGTGGTATACCCGGGAACCACCCCAGTGCGCCCCTTGGCAATCCTAGATCCACTTCTAGTTTATGATCATAACGGTTAGTTGGTTCTACCACTACGAGCTGCTGTGCTTGAGGTTGAGGGCCTTTGACAAAAGCGTTTAGCTAGATACTGGTACCACCTTGAACCTGTACGTCTTTCGCAATGCGTAATTTCCAGTGCAGAGTGCCTTCGTCCTCCCAAACAGAGCTGCCTAAATCAATAATCCCCGCCGGGATCTTCATTTCCCCCAATTGTTCCGGTTCTTGCTTGTCCGTCGACGGTTTCACCGCGCAATAGTGGTCCCATTCGGCACATATCGCTCCTGTCGCGGCCTCTCCGACCTCCTTGGGGGCGAATGGTACCCACGAGGAGGGTGGTGTCGGCCGGAAACCCTCCTCATGATTGAAACTGATGATACTTCGATTGTTCTTCATGAACGCCGCTCCAAGCACCATCGCATACGGAAGTCCTTTCACCACCCTGAACTTCACACGGAAGATTTGATCGACGGGTGCAAAGACTAGTGGCAGCAAGCACGAGCCTACCACTTCTATCGGGGGCACGGCGCTGTTCTTTGGGTTTGCTGCGCCGAGTAGGCCCTTTCCTTTTGGGTTTTCCAGCGAATTTCCCCAACCATCCCCTTCTTCGATGGACTCAATAAACTGCTGCGAAACGTAGTTTCCTCCGCCCGCCCCAGTATCCACCAGCACCGCGATCGGAAGTCGCCGGCTCGAGTTCGTTGCATGCCACAACGTTGCATGAACCCAAACCTGTGACGTCTTAGTTTGCAGTGCTCCCATTTCCGATTGGTGAGAGGAACTCTCTGAACCCTGGCTATTGTTGCCCAGTGAACCCTGACTGCTGTTGGCAAGGGAACCCTGGCTGCTGTTGACCAGCAAACCCTGGCTGTTGCTGCAGCGGCCTTGTCACCATCGGAGGTTCCCATCGCGATCAAGGGTTCGGTGGTGCTCCTCTTTGAGGTTGTCTGTGGACCCCATCGTCCTCCGATTTCAAACGGTGACAGTAGGGAGGGAGCGGACATCTGATTATACCCGCCTCCCGCTCCTACAGGTTTGGCCGGTCCTGCTGCCCTTTGTCCTGCACCGCTCTGTGGACCCCATCCAACATGGCCGCCCTGTGGTGGGCCTCCAGCCTGGCCGCTCTGTGACGGGCCTCCCTGTAGTGGGCCTCCCCTCTGGTAAGGTGCACCAAAATGCCCCCCAAAAGGTCCCCCTCTTCCTGCTATGTTATTTCCTCCAATCACTCTTCCCCTCCTCCCCGGGACGCCGCCCGTTTCCCTTTCACGAAACCTCTCGCTTTGCTGTTGTTTAGAGTAAGATGAACTCGACGAAGTTGTGCAGTACACGACGGACTTGACGACGCTGTGTTGTATCCGACAAATGGAGCTGTGCAGTAGGAGCTGTGCAATATGCGACGGACTCGATGAGGCTGCGTGGTACACGATGTACTCGACGAAGCTGCGTCGTATAAGGTGAAGATGGTATCCAACGATGTAGTTTAGGGAGACGAGTGGAGTCCGGGGATCGATGGAGTCTAGTAACACCATGTTGTTCTCACCAAACGGGTATAAACAGTGGCTTGGGACAAGGTGGGTGGGAAAATGGGGTGGTGAAAGGTTTCGAGTACATGTATATTTACCTTCCTGGTTTGTTGAAAGTTGTCCCCTTATCATGATATACATGCAACCCTTCGAAAGCTCGAGTTTTCACTTACAGAGTATCGTATGGAATCCCTTAGGTATCCAAGACACAACAATGATTAATATTAATGAATTCTTTACAAACCTCAAAATTCCAACGTACTTATCAAGCTTCCCCCCTATCAATGCATTCCTTACAACCCTCAAGATTCCAACGCACTTATTGATCTTCCCCCCTTGCCGTTCCAACATGGTAATATCTCTAAACCATGTTTCCATTTCCGGTAAGTTCTTAGCATGACAAAGAGCACTATCGAAAGTCTTACATTCCCCATACAAAATTTAAACTAGGACCTAAACCATGGTTCCAATTCCGGTAGGATCTCAACATGATAAAGAGCAGCTATAGAAAGGCTTACATTCCCCATACAAAATTAAAATCTAGAACCAGTTTGCAGAATCACTACTCTTGAAACACCTGTGAGAACGACCTTGCAGTGCCTGTACAACCTGCGAAGACACAATATCCCCATCACGAAGGCCAAAACCAAATTGCCTGCAAAAAATAACCCTGTGTTGTGTTCGTCTCACAGTATGCAACAAGTGTAGATCAACTAACAGACCCGAACTCATTTTCAACCTGTATGATGGACGCAAGCACATTTCCACAGTAATTTATCACGTACGAACTTATTCGTAATCAGTAATGTTGATCCTCCTTTCCCGATGTCCTATTAGTCTCGTATTCTTTTATCTACTTCCTACATTTTTAAACAACTTAGTCAGCCCTTGCTATATTTTTCCGAAATAACCCAGCCCGTAGATTACGATTTCGCGCAGTATAAAGACCAATCTGTGTACTATTCTGTACAAGGTACAACAAACAAAAGTATCCCCAATAATAACGTAAACATATTATACTCTATACTCAAAACCGTACACTGTTTGGACCATATATACAGCAGTAGTAGTATATATATGTATGAGCAAATGTTGTATAATAATTTTATTACTAAATTATGTTACTGGCGCAGCAGTCCATATTTTACTCTCTTCTCACCATCCTGCCTACATAAATGCCCCCCAACTTACATGTAGGCAAGGTTTACTAGCAGGAAGGGGTGCATGTATATCTTTCCCAGTTCAAAATTTGAAAAAATTGGTTTACAGATATTGCAAAAATAAAAAATACACTCCAGTTGCGAGATCGCATTGTACCATCACTTGCTGTATGCATCCGTTATCGATTGAGTACGTACTGATACCCAAACAAGCAAAACAGAATTTTTTAGGCAAAATCACGTATACCTGGTCAGTTTGGTGTCAAAACTGGTACATCACTAAAAACAAACCAAGAGCATATCACACGGTAGGGCACCCGTCATTGGCCAGCCTCCTGGATTTGTCTACTTCGTCTAGCTTTCAACTGAGTTTATCGCAATTTGAGTCAGTCAGAGGCCATACGTGCACTCGCTCCTACATGCCCAACACGATGACATCACCACTCTAGTCGTGCGACATTACGTACACACGACCTGTCACAACCTGCAACGACATACATAACATATGATACGCACGTATACCGCACGATGGCATACGTACCTGGTACAGCAATACAGAAGTACTCGTCACAAGAGTAGGCAATGGAAGCAAAAAAAAAACATGCCTTGCGGAGCAATATATTATAAAAAATGAAAATACACTCCAGCTGTGAGATCGACGATTTCGTCGAAACTCATCTTTGCAAGCTGTGTGTGATACTCCGATCGCGCGTATTACGAGTTGTGTGTCCTCATTAAGGATATAGGTCGGCGACTCCCCTTACAACTACAGTGTAGCTATCAGGGTCAACAGGATGATTTTAGTCAGTCTGTGCGCGGAAACTATAAAACCCGTTTCTGAGGGGGACAAAATCTGACAGCTGTGAAGGGAAATGTAAACTTTGATCAAGTTAATCTTGTAAGTCGAATAACCGGTGAGGGGGGTGGGGCGGAGTTTTGAAGGACATGGGGGCCTGGTTTTGATCAAAAGCGAGCGAGTTTGGAGGAGGGGGGGGGGGGGGGGGGGGGAAGGGGGCAATTTGTGCATGTAAGCTATAAATCCTTTCGAGGGGATAAATCTGACGGTTTTGGCATCAGTATATTATTGGGGGCGTAGCAATATATACCATTGATGCATACGTACCAACGTTTCGTCTGCATTGCATACAAAAAAACAGTGAGTCAAAGCGGGGAGAATCTCGTTTGCCCCCTTTTCTGCTGTACGTAGCATGAACTGCCTGACTCCCTCACTTTGTATAACCTATCAAGCGTCTTATCCCTCGCCTTGACTATCTAGAGATCACGACCACCGATTATCATCACTCATGCGGCCTGCTGTACTGCTGCTTCTATTTCTGCGGTGTCTGCCTGTGGTTATCCTGC
Source organism: Undaria pinnatifida (assembly GCA_012845835.1). NCBI lineage: Eukaryota > Phaeophyceae > Laminariales > Alariaceae > Undaria > Undaria pinnatifida. Next base: position 16,245,813 of record JABAKD010000008.1, on the reverse strand, counting down.
AGCGTGTGGGGTTCGTGATACTGTTTCAAGCTGCTTCAATCGAGGTTTTCAACATGATAAAATAAAGTTGAACTGTCATGGAACTTGTTTCAACACCCTGTAAAGTCCATTCATACTTCTACCTGCGCATTTACGACTGTACTTCTACCTGCGTCAAGCGAGACTATCAACCCACACGGATCCCAGCTGAAGCCCCATGTAACGAACAGATAAAGAGCAATTTTAGACACACGCACCCAAGTCTCCGATCCCTTGTCCGAACTCTCCCACCGCTTCTAGTCCGTTTCCTTCGTGTCTACCTCCAGGCTGATTCCTCCCGTCTGCTTGTTGCAACAGCTGCCTGCAAACACCAGTCTCGTCTCACGCAGCCCTCTTCCAAGCGCTCGTACAATATAACAGATCTCCGGATGAAACCTCCAACAGTGCCTCACGGTGACGATCGCTGTACTCAAGCTCGGTTCGCAGTCACTCTCACGATGAAACCTCCAACAATGCCTCACGGTAACAATCGCTGTACTCAAGCTCGGTTCACAGTCACTCACGCTCGTGTCAGATCAAGATCAGGTTCCTTTTTCCCTCGTTTGTTTTTGTGTGTTTTTGGACTGAGGTCGTGAGCGGCACGCTTTCTAGACTGATCGGCGTTATACAGACCTAAGCAGCATTCCGTCACGGTGTTTCATGTGACGTCATATCAATCCGCCGCAACAATGTCATACTAGCAGACCCTAGGTACTGGCTAAGGATATCATTGGGCTAACAGAGGGTATCACGTTCATCATCAATGGCACCTGGAAGAGAACGCAACATGGCGAAGAAGTCAGCGCGGTCTTATGCTATCTTGTGACGGCCATTAGAAGGCCCACAACTTTCAATACGATAATGAGTAGACCCAGACTCAGTATCTTGGGCATAACGATTCCCCTTCCCCCCCTGCCCTCTTCCTCCCGTCCCCCCTCCCCCCCCCTCCCCCTGCCCCCCTCCCCTCCCCGCCCCCCCCCCCTTCCCCCTCCCCCCGGCCGCTTAGAGATGCCAACGGTGGATGGCGCTGTCGCAGCCTTTGCGCGTCGCTCTGCAGCTTTGCGTCTCTCCGTTTCATGCCAATTCCGCATAAACAACTCGTCTCCCTCCTCTACTCTTCGAAACCATCTGCCAGCCTTCTGAGCAGCATTTCGCCATCCCGTGAATTTCATTCCAAAGACCGACATATCCTCCTTCAGATGATCCACCCAGTCTTTCTGTTGCCCCCCTGAGTAGCCCTTACCCCCAACAAACTCCCCAAACGTCACCCTCTGGGGCAGACGCTCTTCCCCCATACGTGCCACGGATTCCGCAAACAAAATCCTCTGTTTGCGCACTATCGCCTCAACGCTCTCGCAATCTGTCTGGGCAAACGCGTCGGCGTACGATGGGGTGTGGTTGTCGCGCTTCCGTTCCCGCCATCCAAGGCATCGGAGGAGCATGGAGCAGTGAACCCGTCGTAGCCTGTCATAGTCAGGTTTCTTCAGGGTCCACGTCATGCAACCGTACAGCAGTGTCTCGACCACCTCAGCTTTCAACAACCGCACCTTCAACCGTAAACGCACACCCGGGCGACCATAGATTTCTATCTTGTACCACTGGAAGCACGCCCAGGCCCTCTGAAGACACCGCGTTATTTCAATGCTAAGGTCTCTGTCTGCGGTGATATCCCCGCCCAAGTATATAAACTGGATTGTTGGTGTGTATACCCGGCCGGCTGCATTGATCGTGAATGACACCTTCCCCCCGCGTTTGGTTTCCAGGCACATTATCTCTGTTTTTGCCTCGGATACTGTAAGCCCGAACGACAGCACGCAGTCACGGTCGCCGTCATCATCCTCTCCAGCCCTTCTGATGATTGCGATACTATGCCCGCATCGTCCGCATACAGCATACCCCACAATCTCTGCACCCCCTCCCCCTCCTTCCCCCTTCGTCCGTCGACTTTGCCTGTGCATGAGGTGCTCTTCTTCTAGCCTTCGTCCTTTCGCTGGAGCTGCACCATGTTGTCCGTGATGGCTGCATCAGCGGGGAAGCGTTTCTCGGCCACACGCAGTACCGCCGTGAGAAACATGTTGAACAGCAGTGGCGCGAGCACGCATCCTTGCCTGAGACCTTTGCCCCACGTCGAACTTATCCGAGCACTCTCCATCATCCAGCCGCACGCATGCTTGCATACCGTCGTGAAATTGAAGGATGACGGCGAGCATTCTCGGTGGCACGCCTAAACGAGCAAGGACAACCCACAAAATGCTTCGGTCGACGGGGGTCGTATGCTTTGTGAGGTCGATAGAGCACATGTACAAGGGGGTATCCTTCTTCCGCGCTAGTTGCTGCAGTTGTCGTACTACGAACACCATGTCAACCGTCGAGCGTTGGGGTCTGAACCCACACTGTTCCTCCGGCAGAATGTTTTCGCGTTCGCAATAATCACTCAGGCGACCCGCGATGACTTTGAGGAGTACTTTGCCGGCATGAGCAACGAGGGAGAAGCCACGATATTTGTCACACTCAATCCGATCTTTCTTCTTGTGAAGCACCTTAATCGTTGCATCTTTCCATTGTTGCGGTACGCCACCCCCCCTCCACACAGCAACGATGATATCGTGGAAGTTTCCGAGGGTGATGATTTCTCCTTCGTCGGCCAAAACCTTCAAGAGCTTGGCCGGGAGACCATCGGGCCCTACCGCCTTTCGGTTCGCCAGCGCCTGGATCGCCTCCTCTACTTCGTACCTAAACGGGACATCGTCCAGTGGTCTGCAGGGGGGCCACTTCTTAAGCTCGTCCACAATGCTCGGATCAAGGGTCGGCGACTTGGTGTTGAGCAGTTTGTGAAAGCACCTCACTCACCGCTCGCGGATGAGGGCATTATCCCGCAGCAATCGCCCTTCCTCGTCCTCGATGTACTGTCAGCTAAACGTCCGCTTCCCTTCCTCATCCATCCCCTTGAGGTGTTGGTAGAAGCCAAATTGATCACCTTCTCGGATGCGCCGTTCGAGTTGGCTAACGTAATCTTCGAAGAACCTTTGAACAGCTTCCGCCCGCGTTCGTTTCAGCTGTTTGATGGTCGCCTTTAAGGCATGCCGTAGACCACGATCGTTTGGAGCAGAACGGACCAGTTCCCTCGCGTCTTCCCTATCCCGCCATCGTGCGTTCAACTCCGCTCTCGTCTCCTCGGTCGCACACCAGCCCCTCGGCACTTGTTTGCGGCGAATAGGTATAGACGTTTTGGTATATTTATTTTGTGCCATCAGTCGCACGTCCAGGGAAAAACTACTACAAAAAAGCATTATCACGGGCGAACATAGAAAACGGAACCAAGTATGGTGTATACACATATATTGGAATCATCTGGGACCCGGTGTTGGGAAATGTTGACATTTTCGGCAGGGTCCTACAAGAGTTGAAGGTATATGAAATATACCACGAAAATCTCTTGACGGGAGCTTTCGAATGAGCTTCCTTTCAACAGCCGGAGCGCACTGTCAAGCTCATCATGGGGTGTTGACCGAGGCCGGGAAAGACTTCGTTGCACGAAATTCAGCGAAGTCACACAACTACAGAAGTTCAAGCGGAAACAACAACAGATTTGGAAACCTACGTAGCACAGCGTTTTCACGTTTTTGGAATGCCCCCCCATCCCCCGTAGGACCCAGCTGAAAAAAACCAAACCAGTAGTTAAAATATATATACTCTGTACACATCACAAAATTTCGTTGAAACCCCGTGCAATAATACAAAGCATGCCACGACCTTCGTCCACTCAAACGTTGACCCAGGTAAACACGAGAACAACAAAAAAAAAGGTTATTCAGAGCGTAATTGGGAAAACAAACTATTGTTTGAACTTCCCTTCCCCTGACAAAAACCTTGAAAAACTGTACGAACTCCCCCCGAAAAAACTCAGCAAGTGCTCAAATCAATATCATGTATGAGAAAATCTTGTAGCAAATAGGATGTAGATAATTGTTATATAACAAAAGATTAAAAAGGGATACTAAGTGACGGTGTTACGATCGTTTGATTAAACCCGGGGTTCCTCATTTTTCCACCATGCGGGGATACAAGTTTTTTGTCGATCGTGGGTTCAGGTTTCCATTGCGCCCTAAAAGACTTGTAAAATTACAACCGCTCTGTCGACCGCAACTCCGCTGTTTTTGCAGTTAACAAAATTAACTCATCGCCGAAATGAAGGCCGTGGTAACAGGACAGGCCCCAAACATTATTTTTCATATTTCTTCTTTTCTTGTCCTCATCTCATATATTTTCTTCGCTATTCGCTCTTCTTTTGCTCTCTGTCCCAGTAGTAACTCAAATCCGAGGTCACATAGCGGGCCCTCGCCTCTCCCCTCCTCACTACGGTTCGCGCCTTCATTTTTATTACGATGATAGTAATTCAGCATTTTCTTCCCTCGTCGACTGGCAATACACTCTGTACTGGTCAAATAACTCAAGCGAAAAATGAAACTACTACTACAGTACCTACGTATCACAACCGAAGCAAATTGACACCTCAGACAAGAAATTTCACAAAATCAGCGTACCCGAACGGATGTATGTACCAGGGTACGTTATTTCGAGATATCCACGTCTTACAAGTTGCAACAGGAACCGAGGAGACCGCATACCAACGATGGGTGGAACTAAAAATGATTTGAAAAAATGCAATACTACAACAGAAATATATATGGAGGAAACAAAAAGAAAATGCATCGCACCCCGATTCAAATGCCGTCACCAACGTTCAGACAAAAAGGGTTATATCTATTTTAGTACAAAACATTACAATACAAGGATGCTTGCCCTCTTCCAATTTACCTACGTTACAAACCTCAACAATATTCGACTTTTCGAACCAAAATCTGCCAAATTTAAAAGGGGATGTCTGTTCCCGCCGGCGTTCTTTTCCTGTTATGCAGTCGTGTATTTCGCCCTGCTTTTCCATGACCGTTCAGTTCTTACTAGCGGCGCCGCCGATCTCACAATCGATATGGCCGTTTCTCTTAATTGCTGCCGCTGTAGTTAGTCCTCCCTGGCTCCGACTGTCTCTGCTTGGACTGCTACCCCCCTCGTATTTCAAACTTCTCTCCCGCTACGTTGCTTTTGAACCTCGGTTTCGGCCGCCGCCGCCGGTCTCTTAGCTTCATAGATGCTCTCTTGGTGCCGATGGCGCTGATCGTTCCTGAGTTGTGCTATCTCGCTTCAGCCCGACGGTATCTATCCGGTGCGGCCTAGCCCGGTGCCGTCTCACCGATACAGGTACCGTTCCGTGCTGCCGACTGGTGAGCCTGGTACACGCGATGCCCAGCTTTGGCAATATAAACGCCATAGTGTGTTCTTCTACTACGAGTCAGGTCTGCCTCCGGCGCCGCCCCGGAAGCCCCCACAGCAACCCCCGTGGAGCCTGCTACACGCGGCGCCTGGCGTTGGCGAGGAAAGCGCCAACGCTAGCTCCGCTGCCACCGGGTAGGTCACATTCCATTGCTGTCACCGCCACCCCCGCAGCAGCCCTCGCGTGGTTCTGGTACACCCGGCTCCCAACGTCCGCGAGAAGAGAGCCGTCGCTGGCCGTGCTGCTATGGGGCAACTTCTCCCGACGCCGTCATCGCGGCCTCTGCAGCAGACCCCCCGTGGGCGTAGAACACAAGGCGCCCTGTGTCCGCAAGAAGACTGCCACCGATGCCCCCGCTTCCACGGACCAGCTTTTGTTTCGGGATGCCACCGTTACCGTCACCCCCACAGCAGCCTCTGCATGAGCCGGGTTTAAACGGCGCCCAGAGTCAGCGAGAAGAAAGACATTTCTGGCTCCGCTACCACCATCGCTGGCTCCGCTGCCACCACACAGGCCTCCCACTGCCCCCACCACAGCCTCCACAGTCACGCTCGGTGCAGCCCCCGCCACTCCAGCCGCTGTACCCACTCCCATCTCTAACTGTTATTGGCATGAGGGTTCGGTGCTCCCCGTGGCTGGTTGTGGCATGCTTCCCAAATCCAACTGCAAATAAAGTTGACGTCCGCAAGGAAACCCTGCCGCAAGGGGCACCGCCGTCGCCGGCTTGTTCTAGAGTCGCTTGGTGCTATCGACATTAATGGTGGCAGCGGAGCCGGAGCCACGGCGGAGAAAGCGCTGTCCCGACCCTGGTACGAGTAGTTCGGGGATGCTCTTGAAGATCGCGGAAGCTCTTGTCTTTTAAACATGCCCCACGCGGCAGCGCCCTTGATCACCTTCCTCACGAAGCTTTTCGCAGCTGGCGGGAGCAAGGGGATTACAAGGCGCAAAGCATTGGTGGACATTTTAGAATGATCATCGCGAACACCACGATATTGCAACAGCCACTGGATGTCACGCGCGCTGTTGAGGTTGTTCAGCCGCCTCCCTTCAGGAAACCTGAATATGACCGCCACGTACGACCTGCAGAGCCCGGCGGAAGCAGAGTTTTCTGCAACCTCACATTTACCACGACACGCGGTGCAACAACCGAAAACAAGTCCTCAGGCGCAGGATGAACCTTGAGGGCATCTGTCTCCGCAGCCAAAAGGAAGTAAAGTCCATGCCGTACACGAGATTTGACGGTCCGCCTGTGGCCACGGAAAACCTGGAGCAGCACGAAAGACAGATGTGTTTTACTTAAGATATAGGTTGAAATTTTCTTGAGTACTGGTGCAGTGACTGACGCGAATGTTGAGAAAGGTGTGATGCCGACATTAAACATATATTTGGAACCCTTTACTTGATCCGCGAGCTCCAACTTGCCGGTGATATCTCGCGGAACGTCGTACAGCTCCGGGTCGAAGTGGTCAATCTAAAACGGAATACGTGTCTGCTTTCTTACCCCCATGACGAACCATTGGAAGTCAAAGTAGTTCGTGATTGCCTGGAGCCACCGTGGTTTCCTCGCTCCTGATCCAATAACCTTAGATGATACAGCGTACCGCAGGGAACACAGGATGACGTCAAGACGGTGGAAACATAACGAGACCCAATCGGGAAAATTCGACGAAATACAAACATTCGAACGCTGCATATAAACGTACCCGTGTACCAGACCACGGCACCGCACTCAACTGAAATACACATTATTAACAAGTAACGTTTTCGGCGACGTTTCTCATGTGAGGATGCAGTATAAACTATTGTTGCCTGCACAGATAGTTGTTGCAACAGGTGCTAGTAATATAATCAAACGCGCGAGCTTGAAGCGCCATTCATTATTATATTTTTCCAAAAAGAAACAGCCTCTCAATATCGGATCGCCGATGAGGGTAGGTTCCTTTGAGCTAACGTATCTGTTTGTGTAGACTATAGTCTATGTGTATGAGTCAAAATGTATTTCGGCCACGTTTGTCCACGGCAGGTTACGTGGACGGCACCAACGACACTCCCGTTCGGCTCTATTTATGCATGCATGCTAACAAGCCTTCCTCGTGCTGGTTTAAACAGAAAACAAACCAAACTACTACAAACTACTACAGATGCGCGTAGCTATTATTATCAGGTGGTTAACCGGCGAGACACACGCACAGCGACGCCAACCCGGTCCTGGTTTCGTGTGTCCTGATGCCTGCCGATACTACCGCTACTTCTTCTTGTCCTCCTCCTCCTTTTGCTCCTGCTGTTTCTGTTGCTACTTCTGCTGCTGCTACCGCTACAAGTAAGTACACAGAACGGTTTCCGACTCATTTTTTAAGAGGGCGTTGATTTCAAACAGCGTAGATGTTCGTTCAAATTGGTTTGTTCAGTTCACATCTACGAGATGACCAGTTCACATCTACGAGATGACCACCAGATGTGCTGCTGTTTCTTTGCTCCTGGTCTGCCTCGGTGTTTTCCGTAGGTACCCACAGTCACCAGCATCGCTAAATGGACTGCTGCAGGTATTGAGGTCTCACCTCATCATTTCTAATTTCCTGGTACTGTATCGCAGTCTGTGGTTCTTGACGGTAACAGTAGTGCTGGTGCTGTACACCGCTCTGCCGTCCGCTGCACCATCGCCGTGTGCAGCAGCGGTACAGCGAAATATTACGGCAGTACTGTACTGCTGTAAACCAGTGGTTATATGGTGACCAGGCACCAGTTGTGCTGCTGTTGATGCAGCGATCTGCACTACTGAACAATCGCCGAACAATTTCTGTTACAGCTCTGCCGTCATCGAAACGCTGCGCAACGCCATTTCTGTTTCCTATTCACAAGCGATGCAAAACGGCATACCAATCGGTTCGTGGATACAAATACACTCATAAACATCACCGAGCAGGGTTGCAATGTTGTACTTGGCAAACACAGACAAGAAATATGCTGAATATGAGCACAAGATAGATATTGACTGTCAAAAACGAAACAGCTTACACCTCACCGATATCGTCTCCTCAGGAGGGATTTGTGTTCGCCGAGTAGTCCTCGTGCGTTTTATCGGACCATCCATGACATGCTCGCGCTCTCATGCAGCAGCGTAACTGCTGCTGCTGCTTCCGTCGTTGATACGTTTTGTTCGCTATTTGCCACAGCTGACATCACCGCGCTTTTCAACTCTGTTGTCCATCGCAAGCGTTCGTCATACTCGTCAGCTGCGTTAGCTGCGGTAGCTGCTGCGGTAGCTTTGTCGCCACCGGGGACGGCTGGGTGCCTCCATCTGGTACTGCTGCTTCGTGCCCAATGATGCGAGCTGCGGGTGCGAGCTGCGGGTGGGGAGGGCTTGCCTCATTCAAAAACCGATGGTATCCCGTGTTCCATTATATTTTGGCCTTCCAGGCGTATGAAAAACCTACTTTACTCAAGCAATACCAGATGCGACACGAAAACGACGTCGAGTTAAACTATGCGACGCGTTTCCGACTGCCATGCCCCAGCCCACACAGTTGCCCTCGCCGTTTGGGCACGATTTTGGTAAAATCGCATGCTTAAGACTAAAGAAAATATAAAAATGAAAGTTTCAAAAGTAATTTCTGTGCGTTTTAGCCTTGGGCTGCGTGTGTACCCCCATGTCCTAGCCGATCAAACGTGGCCACGTCCTTATCTCGGCGACTCTCTGCGGTGCGCGTGCTTTCTGCTGGTGCTGTGCAAATCGAAGCCTCACAGTACGAGTTGGAGCTTGCTTATTGTGCATGTCATGGCATGTCTGGCCTCATACTACGGGTTTCCAGCTGTGCGGATTTTCGTTGTCGCTTCTCTGCGGTCTGTATCGTGTGTCCTCTATGTGGTATTATGGTGGTGTGTATCAACAACGTTGCTACGACGGCACTATTTCTCCTTGACGGACGTCTGTCATGGAACCCTCCCCACGAATATTTTCATGTCCAAGTCTTCGTATATATTGGCGGGTCAACACTTGTTCGGTAATCCGTTAACAGATATTTGGTATGTAAAATAGTGCCACGAATGACAATACCAGGTACGCGCATGTTGAGCGCTGCCGCTGCTGCTGCTGCTGCAGCTACTGCTGCTGCTATCACGAGTTAACAACATGCTTCAACTGCTTAGTGCTAGCCTACGGGACCGATACCCTGCCCACTTTTGTCGTGTTCTCCCATTGTATGCAGCATCAAGAGCACTGCCGTATTGGTCCCACCATAGTGCCGCCTGGGTAGTGCAGGTAGCACACTATTATACCTGTGAAACCAAGGATGGGAACATCAAGTATGGTGGGTGCATGCGGATTATTGCCGGTTGCTGCTACAGTGCCAGTATTCCCGCTGGTACTATACACAGCCACCACATTACTTGAAATCAAGTGAAAAATTGCGACACGTACCGACAAAAACAACGGCGAGCCGGAAAGACGAATCTCCGTGCTCCGACGTTAAAAAAGGGCCTCCCTTTTGGCCATTTTTTATAGCGGCGCATATAAAAAAAATAATGAATCAATGTGGTGGGAAAGCGAGTTTAGAAAGAATCAACTGGAGTAGCACTTGTTGCGCAACATTTTTAGTCTACTTCCCCGCAATGGCGTCGCAGACAGGACGTGAGATGACGAAAAGTGAGGGGATCGATTTTCACCGTCTCTCCCAGAAAAAAACAAAAATAAAAGGGATTTTCTCACGTTGAACAACCTGTAAAGTTCAACCCCTGAAGAACAACGATAAGAGCGATGTAGGATCATTGCAAGTCTCTCCAATACCGAAAAAGGCGCATTGGATACTGCGTGTCTAATAAGGGTTCCTGACATAATCTGGGAAGTATGTCAGGTTTAGAGGGGGAAAATGTGGTGGAAAAACGAGTTTAGAAGGACACAACTCGAGTAGCATTTGTTGCGCAACACTTTTAGTCTACTTCCTTACTTTAAAGAAAACTTTTTCGCGTTACGTTTCCGGCGTTTCTTCCGGGGTTGAAGGTCCTACCAATGCTAACAACACGGATAAATGGAAATATGGTCCCGCTGCACGATTTTTCCAGCTCAAATTCAAAGATATTTGTCCTCTTAACGACGGGTACAGGCAGATGAAAAGGTAGCATGGTCATTCTCCATGAAGTTATATTCTGATTGTAGAGCCGAGCAATGGGGGGAGCGCTCAACTTACTGCGCAAAGTACACCTGGCGTTTAAACAATCGTTTTTCCACCTGCGTTCCACTGGTAAAACCTATTTTTTCATAACTCGGAGTGTGTTTTTGTCCTCATGTCGCGAGTGCAGTGCTACAACATTTGGTGACTTGTGTGCAGAGGTTGGTACATATTTATGTTGTGCTGGCAGTCGCAAGCCCCTGGAAAAACTTCTTTTAATATTCATTATAAAAAGAAAATACACTCCAGCTGTGAAATCGAATATTTTGTCGAAACTCATCTTTGCAAGCTGTGTGTGATACTCTGATGGCGCGCAATCACGGGTTGTGTGTCATCATTAACGATATTGGTCGGCGACTCCCCTTGCAACTACAGTGTAGCTATCAGGGTCAACAGGGTGATGTTAGTCAGTCTGTGCGCGGAAACTATATAACCCGTTTCTGAGGGGGACAAAATCTGACAGCTGTGGAAGGAAATGCATCAGCCTCTCAAGTGAACCCTGTAAGTCGAATACCCGGTGAGGGGAGGGCGGAGTTTTTACGGACGTGGGGGCCTGGTTTTGATCAAACTTGAGCGGGGTTGGACGGGGGGGAAGAGGGGGCAGGGGGAGGGGATGAGGGGGGGGGGTGAGGGGGGGGGGGGGGGGGGGGGGGGGAGGGGGGAGGGGTGAGGGGGGGGGGGGGAGGGGGGGGGGGTGAGGGGGGTGAGGGGTGGGAGGGGGGGGAAGAGGGGAAGGTGGGGGGGGGAAGCGGGGGGAGGGGGGGAGGGAAGGGCGGGGGGGGGGGGACGGGAGAGCAATTTGTGCGTGGAAACTACGTATCCTTCAAGGGGATAAATCTGACAGTTGTGGGAAGAAAAAAAAAAAAAAAACGCACCAGTTTATCATGGGGGGGGGGGTTGGGGCGGGGGTGGGGCGGGTGGGGCAACTCAATCTGTGCGTGGAAACTATACATTCTTTTAAGGGGATAAAGGTGACGGTTTTGGCAAGAATGCACCAGTTATCATGTATATCCTGTAAGTAGTACAATAAGTGAGTACAGGGCAGAATGTTCGAGGGGGTGGGGATGGGGGGTGGGGAGTTGGAGAGTGGGGGGATGGGGCCGTGGGGGGGTGGGGGACGTCGGGGGTGAGGGGCGGTGGGGGCAGGGAGGAAATGGCTTTATGTGGCATAGATGTAGGGGTTTGATATACGTGTTGTGCTAGGTCTAGGCGATAGTGCGGGTGGTGGGGAAGGAGTATTATAGGGCAGACGACAAAAAGAGGTATATACCGCAACCACCCCGCACCACCGTGCGGTACAGCAGAATGCACATGTACCCCGGAGTATTTATCAACTCCGATTCGCGACGCTTATTAGTCAACTCAGCCTCGTACCTGTTTTTGACACCAACTCGATGCGGTACATCATACCGCGGCTTTTCAGATCGGCCGTTATCGTCTTCTGACGTGACTCATACCGCTCTCTGTCGAAAATTTCACCATGCGGACAGACGTTGCCCGAGGCTCTTCACGCCCCGCGCCCTTTAAAATTCCGACTGAATCTCAACCATGGGTACTACGTCGTGTAGCATGCATGGAACTGCGCGCTTTCATGGTTCGGATCCCTTCAGAATAATCATTGCAACATGCCTTCGGCACGCAGCACGAACCGCTGCTCAACCATACATAGCTTGCACAACCAACGTACACGCATGTATGCATGGCGGGGAGAGGGGTGGGACAAAGCGACAAAGGGGGAGTGACTATCCCGCTTCACGTGCACGATCCTCTTGGCCCACACATACACCCGATGACGTCCGCCTTGCGCGTTCGTACACCACGCTCTGTTGAAATCCTGACTACCGATGGCGCCACCATCCCTGAGGATGCACACACAGCACTCTCTCGAACGCCATGCACATTCATACACCGCATTCTGTTGAAACCCGCGCAGGGAGGGAACGCCACCACTTAAACTTGTTAGTCAAAAACTTGGAAGCGATTGAGATGCCCGGAAAATAACCTACTCACCTACAGGCCGCCAAGACTACGACCAGGCGCGATCTCTTTCACGATTACGAGCACCATTGTATCTCTTCCTCGATCGGGGGAAGAGTCCGTTGATATCTTGTTGCCGCGATCTGTGATGCGCATGTTCTTGATCATGATGTTGATTTTTTTGCTATCCCCCCCCCCGCTCTTGTTTTTTTGCACGAGCAACTCAACCCACTCGAACTGTTTCCAAGCGCACACACATTCTCTCGGCCCACCAGTATCGGGCATTGAGGAGAAAAATAGCAACCCGTATCTGGACGTAATAACATACTGATCGAGGCGAAGCCCGTTTTTGACGCTTCCGCGCTCCCTGCCTGTGTCTCGTTTGAAGCGCTTCGTCTTCGATGTTGCTTTTTGCTTTAGCTGATTCCCTGATTCGCTGTCTATAACTCGAGAATCACGAAATCACGAATTTCTGGTCCAGCGAGCGACCGATATCCAGTTGTAAACAACAGCTCTCTCTGTTCGCGTGTTGTACCAGTCTGCCAGCACCGTCTCGTGTGTTATCCACTTGGTATCCCCACGAGGGCGATCAACCAAAACAATGCCAGCTGCCTCTGTCAACGTGAGCCACGTACTTTGTACTCAGCCACGTAACATGAACCATAACGCCGAATTCTCCCTAGAACAACAAACAACATACTATTTTCATATCAGTTCCCGATTCTTAATAATATTTCTCATCATGCTACCCATTCACTAAAACCTATAAAATTTGTCCCATTGGAAAATCAGAGAAATAAGAACCGAGCGTTAAAAGCCGTCGTTTCGAACACAATCAGCAGTGTGCGACTACATATGGCGCTACCACTTAAGGATAACATTTTTTCCCTGAGTCTCGGTTCTTGTTTTTCTGTTTTTTCATTGGGGCATCTTTTATAGGTTTTTGTGTATGGGTAGTGTTGTTATAGGTTCTTTTCAGGGCATCTCAAATCAGCCCAAGATCTTAACTGATGGCGTCCTCCTCTTGGGTGAATTTCAACAGAACGCGGTGTACGAATAATCAAGGCAGACCAAAGAGTAGTGTGTTTGTGCATCGTCAGGGTCGATGGTGGCGCCGCCCGAGGTTAGGGATTTGAACAGAATGCGGTGTTCAAACGCGCAAGGAGGACGTCATCGGGTGTAAACAGCGAACCATCTATGCTGCGGATGGTGGTTTTCGTTGAGGATGAAAAACAGTCAGAAAAATTCCTAGCAACAGCAAAAACATTTTCTCCGAGAAATGTTCCAACGGCTGCGTGTTGGACACAGCACGTTGTCAGTGTCGTCGTGAGATGCGTGGCTTGTGTTGTCTCACACACACTGCACGACTCTGCTGCGATAAGGACTGGACTTCGATAGGCCACGGATGAGTACAGAGGGCGGGAAAAGGTAGTGTGGGGGTCGGAGAACAACACAACGAGCGGACGCATGCCGGAGTGAAAAAAATTGCTCGTCTTGGTTGACGAGTCACGTCGGAAAAGTTCTCGTTCTGCTCCTCACCATAACCAATACCTCGCCTCATAAAAGCAAGTACCACCCTCACCAGTTGATACGCTCTTGCAAATTACGCTACTCTACTGACGCGAGGAGATTTGGAGACGATTGGTGCCCTACAGGGCTCGAGTAAAGAGGTGGTGTTGTGGGCTACTGTTGTGTTGGGTGGACGTTCATGCAATCAACACAGCACCCATGTCTCAAACCCTCACCGGAGATTGTTCTTGCTCCCCACCTCTACAGAAATCTCCCCACAGAGACCAGCTCCACCCCAACCGGCAGACACACCATTGAGACTCACAATACTCTACCCCAGCGAGTAGGTTTAGAGTAGATCGGATATCCAGGACCCGAGTTAGGAAGTTGTGCAGCCGACTGCTGTACGCGCTTATCGCATTGTGGTGCGGCGTAATTTTGATATTTTTCGGCCCGGCAAACTTCCTCAAACCTCGATCGACATATGCTGGTGATTGCTCCTCACCGCTACCAAACTTTCCCCACAGAGGCCAGCACCACTCCCAACAGTCGATACGCCGTTCAAACTTCTACAATACTTGTAGCGCGAGAAGGTTTGGGGTCGATTGGTTTTCTAGAGAGGGCTCAAGTTAGGATTGTGGTGCTGTCTACTGCTGCTGTAAGCTGTGTCGAAGTATGGGGCTGCCGATTTGTTTATTCTAACCGCCATTCGTGTGTCTGGAACCTGGATCGAATTGTGCTTGTGCTTGCTCTACATACCTACCACAACACCAACCTCGCCCTGCATTAGGAGGGGAGACAGGTGTTGCTCTGTTATGTTTGCCTGCTGCTGCTGTTGGTGACTTCTGCTGCTGCTTCGCTGCTATGCAACTGCTGTCTGTAGCTGACCACTGCTTGGCTCTCGCGGGTGATGCGCTGTTGTGCTTTTTGTGTTCTGTTTTGTAAGTCAGTTGAGAGCTCCCAACATCAGTAGTGCCGGTACTTGTCACCCCAAAGTACCAGCACACTACTAATGATTACTGGGAACCGATTATATAGTTAGTATCAAGAGTATAGAAATTAAATATCCATTTGTATATCCTCGGCATTGTAGAGGGTAGTGGCACTACTATTGAACCGGCACCAAAAAGTGAATGCCCGAGGAAAACGAAAAAAGTCAAAGTAACAATATGTACCCGGTACGCTTATAGCAGCAGCAGCAGCAGCGAAGAAAATAAAAGGTCATTGCCTGCGGCTTGATCCCTTCGAATCACTCTGCACGGTGCGCCGCACAGTCTCGTGCGCCTGTGTGTACCCTGCTTTTCTGCGCTCTGGGCCTGGTGCTGCACAGCAGCAGCACTATTCGTACGAGAAAGAAAGGCACCCCGGTCTTGCTGCCTTTTATTATTGATTGTTGTTGCTGTTGTTGTTGTCTTATTAAATCTTGTAAACATCTAGAGTCCGTGGTCACACGAAGGTGCTGGAGCCCCAGGAAGATCCGAAAAGCCAATTGAAATCAAAATCCACCCTGGAAATAGTACGCTTTCCCAGCTATAACGCACGATACGAAGAAGGTGCACGAGTGAAATAATCTAATGTACAAACTGAAGTTACATGACCGCGGGTATCCACTCAACTACAGCATAGTGTTGCTCTGTTCCCACAACTAGCCAACTCGTCGCTACAAACTACAGCGAGCGGTTGGGCTGGCTGCACCGTGCGAACCGCACGCAAATCGTTAGCCCAGATGACCACGCTTGCCGTCTGGATTGCTGTCAGAGTGACGACCCGTGGACATGTGCTAAAACCCACCTTAAAATATCAATGCTCGCCACGTCTTCCCGAGTTAGCTGACAGGTTGCAGCGCAGCTTCGACGCCCGTGCCTGAAAAATGCGAGGGGTCGTTCCCCATGAAGGTTATACAACTCTACTATTAATAACTGTGGTACAAAACTCAGTGACATAATTAACATTATATAAGAATAAAAATATACTCCAGCTGTGAGATGGAATTGTTGTCGAAACTCATCTTTGCAAGCTGTGTGTGACTACTGCCACGCAAAGTATCTAGAAAAATGACGATCGCTGTTCTCCTGATGATGGTGCACGTGCGGGTCGTTGGTTTCCGCGTGTCATCCTCCTGCTGCGGTTCTCCAAGGCCACCTCAATGACTTAGCTCACTCGGCCCGCTCCTTCGCACTTGCAGTCGTTGACACTCAATTCCAGTCGGTAAACAATTAATATCTCCCCCACCACAAAAAACATAATGATCTTCGCAGCTTACGGTACTCATCTGAACAACCAAAATTCTCGTTCAGGGACAGTTCAACCCGTCCCTTTCCCGCCCATCGACGCTCAGCCGCCCTGCTCCTTCGTCGTCGAATCCAGCCTCCTGCCTCCTGCCGCAATTCTCCCAACGCAAACCGGGACTTCGCCGCAGTGTGGCTGGTGGTGGCACCTGCCTCTGCGCATGAGCATTCTGATTAAGCATTGCCGCTCCGTCGTTGCTGCATAAAAAGATGGGTGAATCATAGGTGACCATGCCTAACGCACCACGTGCGACCCAACTTCACCGCCACGCCTAAGCCTCGCGGCCACACTCAGCAGGAAGAAGGTATCACCACTTGAGGGTGGGTCCGGCCTTACACCCGATAGAACTCCCCCCCTCCCTAACTCGCTACAAGCCTGCTAGGGCATACCTCGCAGCATTACTGGGGCGGCAATAATAACAGAAGCCATTATTATTGGTACGCATGACCGAACAAATGCGTTAATTTTTTGTCTATTTTGTCGTTCGATTTTTGGAATGTCCGGGAAAAATAAAATGTTGAATATTTTATACGTTATGCTTCATGAATCTGGTATTATTATTGATCGACTGTTGATTTTTATGAGTGTCTTGCGGTGTCATTTTGCGATATGATTCTCTCACGGAACAGGTGATTCTATCGCGAGACCACAGCTGACAGCAGTACATAAACCAGGTAGGTAGTAGATTCTCTTGTTATCTAGCAAGACTTGCTGACGTAGATCAGGATGCAAGAGTGATCTCGTGGGCGGGGGGGGGAGCAAGGGGGGAATGCAACCTTGGCTCTGGCCAAGCTCCAATTACCGGATCTCCTAATGGCAAGGTATCCAAAACTTCATTGCAAACATCAACCCTGAGTGCAATGTGATAACTGCCTACGTCGGTTACTTGTACGAGGCGACGTGTGTGACTCCTTGCATACTTGAAGTAGTAGTAAGGACCAACTCACAATACAACCAATCACATCGAGTCCCCGTTTTTTCGTAAGAATCATTGTACTCGTCTTGCAAAAGTGCAGTTACCTATTCTAAACCAATCACCGCGAGACGCGCAGCCTAGGACAGGATGCTATCATTGTGACGATCCCGTAGATTATGTGGTTCATTATACTACTGTGTGACATATACGTCCGCCCCCCCCCCCCCCGTCCCCCCCCGCCCCGCCCCCCCCCCCTCCCGCCCCCCCCCTTTTGATCGAAATCAGCCCCCCACACCCTTTAAAACTCCGCCCTCCCCTCACCGGGTATTCGACTTAAAGGATTCACTTGATAAACTGATGGATTTCATTCCACAGCTGTCAGATTTTGTCCCCCTCAGACGGGTTTTATAGTTTCCGCACACAGACTGACGAACATCACGCTGTTGATGCTGACAGCTACACTGTAGTTGTACGGGGAGTCGCCGACCTATATCCTTAAAGAGGACACACAACTCGTAATACGCGCGATCGGAGTATCACACACAGCTTGCAAAGATCAGTTTCGACAAAATCTTCGATATCACAGGTGGAGTGTATTTTCATTTTTTCAGTATACGTACGTGCCAAATCCTTGATCCCGCGTCGGCGTTCCTGAACACGCCAATGATTCCGAATCCCACAACGACTGAAAAATCGGAAATCAGGCATTAAGTTATCAGCAGAGATTAAACTTGTCCGCAGAGATAGACGGTTGGTCCGTAGCTCGTGCAGATTGCGGAAACCTATTAGAACACCAAAGCGCTAGACTAGCCCATTCTGAATAGTTGGAGATGCAGGTCCACGACGATATGGCATTGTCTAACTAAGACATCAGCGAAAAGGGAAATGGATCGAAGATATTGTTGTTCGAAATAATGACTTCAAATAGGCCATAGAACAACCCACGCTATATTATTCAAGCCAAGATGCCTCTGGTGGAGGTTAATCCGCGGGCCCACTGTCACTAAACCGCTGGGAAGAAGGTACTGGTACAATGGAACGCACAAAACAAAAGAAGGGGCTCCGGAAACGCTAGCACTCTGCCTACCGACGACGTCAAATATTAAGCAGTGTCTGGCGGGATCCTTGTCGATCTGATCATCTCAGGGGACAGGTGTTTCTATCGCGAGACCAAATCTGACAGCAGTACATAAACCAGGTAGATAGTAGGTTTTCTTATTGTTATCGAGCAAGGCTTGCTGATTTAGGTCAGGGTACAAGAGTGATCCAGGGGGGCGTAGAAAAGGAGGAGGGGGGTGGAAGATTGGCTCTGGCCAAGGTCGAGGTCGAGGTACCGGCTCTCGTACTGGCAAGGTATCTAAAGCTTCATGCCAAACGTCAACCCTGAGGGCAAGCTACTAACTGCCTACGTCGGCTACTTCTACGAGGCCACGTGTGTGACTCCTTGCATACTTGAAGTGGGAGTAAGGACCAACTCACAATACTACCAATCACTTTGAGTTCCCGTGTTCTCCTAAGCACCATTGTGCTCTTTGTGCGAAAGTGCAGCTACCTATTCTAAACCAATCAGCGCGGGACGCGTACCTTTAGACAGGATGCTACCATAGTGACGTTTCCTGCATGTCCCGTAGATCACGTAGTTCACTATACTACTGTGCGATATATACTGCACGTGCTGAATCCTGGATCTCGCGTCGGCCTTCCTGGACACTCTGAGATTCCGAATTTCACTATTCCGATTCCGAATCGCACAACAACTGCAATAACGGAAATCAGAAATATAGTTATCAGCAGCGATACAACTTATTCGCAGAGAGAGGCGGTTGGTCTATAGCTCATGCAGATAGCGGATACCTAGTCGAACACTATAACATGATCCTTTGCGCTACATCCAATGCTCCAAATCTATTTCGCCCTTAATATTGATCAGTCAATCCTCCAAACCTCACCAAATTACAGGCTGTCGATTCAGTTTACCCCGTGGGTGGGTGGGAGGGAAATCTTCGATTTCTCTGCCACCCACCTCCCACCTCCAACAGCAGCGGTCCCGTACGTGCTAATCAAAAACCCCATAGTTCTCTGTACGCTGCTTTATTCCCTTTGCTTTTGTGATACCCTCCGTATCCTTGTTTCTCTCTGAATGATCGAGCTCACCTCAAATAAGTCGCTTTCCTGTTGTAAAGTGTCCCCTCATAAGCACGCCTTCCATGTACACTTTACATTCATTCTCGATCCACATACTCCAGATTTTTTACGATCAATCCTACACTTTGTTATGCTTCATAAATCTAGTATGATATATCATTGATTGAATGTTGATCCTTTCTCTACATCCAACCACACTACTGTACTTTGAATTGTCTACGATCTTAATGTGGTCAGCCATCCAATTCTTAGCCATCCAATTCTTACCAAATTACAGGCTGTCACTTCAATTTAACCCCCACCTTAATGGCCTATAATAATATGTTGCTTTAACTCTCCCACCTTTCCAATCCTTCCATCTTCCTCAATAATTATGTCTCCCTTTTCTTCCACCCCGATTTGTTTCTTGCCCCACCAGGATACCTCCCGCTTTGGCCTTGTGTGTCAATGCTCGCGAGGCCCTCTCATCACCTTCAAAAACTCTCTATTGGCCTTCACATACATCATAAATGCATCACTCTTCCATCTTTTTTCTCGTTGAACAGCCCATACGCCTGTAACCTCGCCGCTGCTATAAATCTTCAACGATCTTAGTGTGGTCAGTCGTCCAATTCTTACCAAATTACAGGCTGTCACTTCAATTCAACCCCCACCTTAACGGCCTAAAATTATTATGTTGCTTTAACTCTCCCACCTTCTTAATCCCTCCATCTTCCTCAAGAATTATGCCTTCCTTTCCTTCCACCCTACATTGTTCCTTGCCCCGCCTGGATACCTCCCGCTTTAGCCTTGCGTCAATGCTTACGAAACCCTCTTCTTAACTTCTCTATTGGCCTTCAAATACATCATAAATGCGTCACTCTTCCATCTTCTTTCTTGTTGAATAGCCTGTACGCCTGTAACCCTGACGCTGCGAACCTTGTTGTCCCTCCAGTCCTATCGGAAAGTAATACATAGGCGTTTGTTGTTAAGCCTTGTTTTCCAACAAGATCCCTCAACGACTTAGTCGCTTGCTCGCGACTCCAACGTTCCTAACAATCGACCTTCCCATGCAGTGCTAATGGTTCTCCCGGTTCAAGTTATTGGTGAGACATAATCAACTCTAGCATCATCTCGAACCCACCGCAACCATTTAACGCCTATGCTCCTCTTTGAATCCCCATAAATACATATTTTCACTCTCAATCGATTTTTGCAAGGAAAACATCCGATCGTTTATGTGAAATAACTGCTCCGAATCGTTTTTGGTCTTCTTTCGAACCTTTTAACCGACCTTCTACCACTCCCACAGCTAAGACGACGTCAATGAAGGGGTCCCCAAGAAGAAAGAAACGCCTCATTTGTTATTCCAACTTATTTGTGAGTTTTCCGAATACTGTACGCGTAGATTTCTGACGCCTTGCACCGAAAGGAATAAGTCACTCCAAATGTCGACCATACAACTCGTCACCCCTCTCCCCACTCCTAGAAGACCCTTTCTTCAACATAGCCCATGAAATTGGATGACGTATATTCGGAGCATCCCCTTTCGACGACCTTCCCTTGAAATCGCTTCACATATTTGAAAATACTAGATGGTTTTTCATTGGTAACTCACCTCCCACCCTTCGGTGAAAATATTGAATTGCTGTCAACAGCACAACAATCGGCGAAATATCTTTCCCTCTTAGGACATACCTACAGCCTATGCCAACTACTTCGAAATATCTTCCGCAATGAACATTTCCCCTAAATTGGCATCCAAGTATCTACTTCTCTTCTCACGGCATCTTGCCTTCACTTCACCCAGATCTTCAAAGCCGCAGCATAAGTTGCGTTAGACGATGGAGCAACTCCCACCTTTGAGAGCACGACTGCAATATCTCCGAACACGCCGTCCCACCAATCTCCCCCAAACTTCCTGCCACCGAACAAAAGGAGACAATAGCGAGTTTCAGAAAAATACAAAACAAAAACATGAAATGGTCAGGGGTAGCGTTGCTCAGGGTTTGTCGAAGATTAGCCGCATACATGACGTTGACGGCTAAACCAACACCTGGGCAACCTGCTTGCTTAGGGGCAGGGCTTCCCAGATAGCTCCCAACCCTGAGCAGCAAACTGCCATTGGTCATGGTCAGGGAACAAAGCACACACGGTATCGAGTTGTCTGTACATCTACAAAAACGATCTCTGACTCGCTTCCAATGCGTAGCATGGCAGGGTCCGTCATCTCCTCGAACCAGGAGTCGTTTTGTGACGCTGTGCGGACGACATTAGTAGCATAGATCTACAAATAATCTCAGTAGGCAGGAGATTCTTAGGTCTCGTACGAGTAGGAGGAAAACAAGATTATGACAAGCTGCCCCTCAAGCTTGGTCACGGCAAGGAGGGTTGCCGTGACGGACGCCCACTTGCTGCCACCAAAGCATGGCGTATCAGGGCTTGTCAGCTCCTCCAACAAGTCGTCGCCTCGTGATGCTGCTGTGGCGGCGAAAGCAGCACAGCAGGTTCAATGTAGGAAGGCAAGATAAGAAGAGTGGAGGTGGACGCTGTTGTGTTCCCAACACGCGACGAAACGCAAATAGCTAGCAATGCAACCTCGAGTTAGGTGACGGCGAGGAGGACGGCGAGGAGGACGGTGACAACATCTAGCCATTTTTATATTGAGTATGAGAGGCGTAGCGAGCAGATCGCGGCGGAAGGTGGTGGAGCACCGTGTGTGTGGCTGATCGGCAGAAATTTTGAAGCTCGTTGCATAGCAATCGCAAGTCTTACGTTTCAGGCTCTCACTGCTGTAGAGCATGCGGAGAGCCCCCTGAGCATGTGCTTTGTTTCGTTTTTTCAATTTAAAGTCATGGAAGCACGCCCCGACCATGAATAATCGCCCCTGAGCACTTTTACGGTGTTGTTCACCCCCCCCCCCCCCCGAAATTGTATATTACATTCCGATTGGCATAAATTTGGGTTCGTGACCATCTCGAAATACCCTCCCCCATTACGTTATCACTTCCTTCAGTAAGTACTGCTTCAAAACACCATCCTGCCGACATTTCAATCACTCTCAACAACCTTATTAATAAACGCTGCTCGTGGATCGCGTTTTCACCCACCCTTATTCAACCGTCTTATTGCTGACATGCTGTTACCCCTCCTTATCACAAGATTTCCAACTGTACTTTACTTCGCCTATCATCACCGTCGTAAATAATTCCAAGAGGTTTGTTGAAATTGTTGTTAGCGCAGCACACGATGACCCTGGAAATGACCTACTACATTGATCAACAGACAGGTCATAGCTCCAACGCACCCCTACTTATAAACAAAACCCTCTAATGGAACGTAGCGTCGCATCCGAACACCAATGCCTAGAAAGATTCCAACTGACATGTATGTTCAAACACAGGTGAACACAATTTCATGCCAACTGCGAAAAACGGATGGTATACTGCTCATCTCCACCAATTCCAAGACAGCATTAGACTCTTTACCAAATCTAATCCTTTTACCTTTCGGGGTTGCCACTAATTTACCATCAGAACCTTCTTCCTTCTCATCATTGCCCACCATCAACAGCAGCATCCACAGTAAGTATCGCCAGCCCTCGACAAATGTCTCTGTCAAGTTCCAAATCTCTCTAGCTGTTGCCACCAATCGATAACGTGGCCAAAGTTTCAACCTTTCCCTGCATTTTGCCAACTTTCGGCCTGGTATATTTATCCGCATCGTTTGTGTATTTATCTCGAACCTAAGCATTTCTTTACTTACTAACCAGTCCGTCAGCCTCCGTTGAGACTAAATCGGAACCAAGTTGTTTTTAGCATTCCTTAACACCTTACTGTGGTTCGAAATTGCTGAGTATGTCGCCAATAACAACCTTTCTTCTCCCCCCTTTTTGCACGCTTCTGAATTTAACATGTCATCTACCTATGTTTGGCAGTAGAAATTTTCCTGCACCGCCTCATCAACTACAGGTGTTACACCTACACCAACCGAGGCACACTCTGCTACTTCTCCTTGGTTAGAAAGGACCACGCTAACCTCTTCAGCTATTTCCCTTGCTTCCGCAAACACGACTCACTCACACCAACCGGAGCACTCTCTGCCTCTTCTCCATGGTTAGGAAGGTCCACGTCTTCTTGAGTAATTTCTCTTGCTTCCGTCAACACGACTGCATTTTCGTTGCACGTATTGCGACGTGCATGCGCAATCTCGGCCGATATCAATCTTCACCACCCTGGCGACGATCTCCAACTAAAAGATAATCGATAGTCAATGACAATAAACTCGCCCGCTATGTACGAAAAAAACGATGCTTTGTCCCATTCAATATTCTAAATATATATACACTTCAGCTGTGATATCGAGGATATTGTCGAAGCTCATCTTTGCAACCTGCGTGTGGTACTCCGATCGCGCGTGTTACGGGTTGTGTGTCCTCGTTTGGGATATAGGTCGGCTACTCCCCTTGCAACTACGGTGTAGCTATCAGGGTCAGCAGGGTGATGTTAGTCAGTGTGTGCGTGGTAATAATAAAACCCGTTTTAGAGGGAGACAAAATGTGACAGCTGTGGAAGGAAATGCATCAGTTTATCCAGTGAATCCTGTGAGTTAAATAACCGGTGAAGGAAGGGCGGAGTATTCAAGAACGTGGGGGCCTGGGGTTAATCACGAGGAAGCGGGGGGAAGGGGGGAGTCAGCTCAGTCTGTGCGTGGAAACTGTAAATCCTATGCTATAAGTCGTACAACCGTTCAGGAGAGGGCGAAACGTTCGAGGGGGCAGGGCTGGGTGTGGGAAGGAGGGAGGGGGAGGGGAGGGGGGGGAGCGTTTTTCAAAACATCTTTAGGTCGCATAGATGTAGGGGTTTGCTATACGCGTGGTGCTAGGTCTAGCCGATGGTGCGGGTGGTGGGGAAGGAAGGGGCGTTGTGGGGCGGGGGGGCGGGTTGAATTGTAGCAGCGGCATGGATGGCTCAAGAAAGATAATGAGGTGATATGACGTGCGTGGAAGTGTTTTTGTCTTGCAGATTTAGATGTTAGGTGGCGCGTTTGAGCATGGGGGAGCGGGAAAGGAAATAAATATGAAAAAGCGGGGGGGGGGGGGGGGTCTTTGACGAGGTCTAGGTCAAATATACAATAAAAAGACACTCCAGCTGTGAGATCGAAGATTTGGTCAAAACTCATATTTGCAAGTTTGTGTGTGATACTCCGATGGCGCGCGTAATTTTCATTCAGTGTATGTAGGGTCTTGCTATACTCGTCGTGCTAGGTCTAAGCGATCGTGCGGGTGGTGGGGAAGGAGGGGGGAGGGAGGGGGATGAGTGAAAGCTACGTCATGGATGGGTAGAAATATATTGACGGGATATCCATTGTGTAGTAATATACTCTGGCCGAACTCAAATGTAGTTGGGGCGTATTAACAAAAGGGCGGGAGAAAAAAATATGAAAAGGAAGGGAGGGGGGGGGGTTAATTGGAACATGGATGGCTAGGAAGGAAATGAGGTGATATCAGCTGGCTGGTAGTGTTTACTACTTTGGCAGATTTTGATTTCAGGTGGGGCGTTTCAACAAGAGAGACCGGGGGCGGGGAGAGGGGGGCGTGCGGAACACTTCAATATGTGCGCGCAAACTATATACTCTCGAAGGGGATAAATCTGACTGTTGTGGCAAGACATCCTATTGTAGGTAGCCCCCTGCCTGGTATTGTTTTTTTTTCTAGAAGACTCTGATGTTACATGGTTAGCAAGATAATCAGGTGTATTTTCTACACTGGCAGATTTTGGTTTAGGTGGGGCGTTTGAACAACAGGGATCGGGGGGGGCGGGGGCGGGCGGGATACTTCAACGTGTGCGCGGAAACTACAGTTTTAATAGGGATAAATATGACGACTGTAGCAAAAAGACTACTCAATGGGTTGGTAGTGTGGTCTACAGCAGTTTTAACATGTCTGCCTGTAGTTCCCTTTCACATTATTGTTGGCTCAAATATACGATATTACGCCCATGGTTTTCACCGTGCCGATGTGGGGCTCTGAGGTCGCCAATGCCAAGACAGAGATACATCTTACGAATACAGCAAGCGAATTGATGTGGGCATGCAGTGTTACCACTATTGAACACGAGGTTGAATTTACTTCGTTAGGCACATGCTACTGGGTTTGGTAGAGGTTGTCAGGCGATCATACAGGCAGCATGTAGGCACGAAATACCCTGCGTAATAGGTTGGTCGTGTGGTCTACCGCAGTGTTAAGATAGGTGCCTGTACTTCATTTTCACGTTGTTATTATCTAGTGTACGATTATACGCCTTGTTTACTCCCCACTGTCGTCGAAGATGTTGTGGTCCTGTGGATGTGGCGCCCATGCTTGGTGCTCTTGTTAGTGGCGCTCGTGAAAACATGCCCTAGCGTGCAGTAGATGATCGCTGAGTGGTGTTGCTTTCCTGTACATCAAGCCAGGTCGTATATGTCAATGCAAACACTATCAATATGTATTCTTCGGAACGCATGTTTAACTTCTATTTTTATTTAGTTGCTACTTCCGAGCCCACTTGCTCTCTCAATCCACAAATTATACGTTCAGTCTCTTCATTACGTTTCCCAATCGCATACTGGGGCCCGTTTAAATTAGTATAGGTATTTATACCCAATACTCTACTCCTGCACCCCCCTTCGCCATACGAAAGGTCTTATATTACCGTAGATTTCAGTTATTTTTCCACTATCGCCAAGGGTGAAATTCGCAAGTCTTTAATGATACTTGCTTCCTGTTCATGTGTTAGTACCACACGACTATTCGCGATATCCGTCACCAATCTTTCCCTCAACACTGTTTTTGTGTGTGTCAGAACTAGAGTGGTATCCATAACGTTAAGACGCTCCTAAAACCCTCCCTTTCCCATGTCCACCGGCACTCCAACTTTTGCAGCCTGAATTAGTCGTTCCATGCCATCAAAACCTTTCGAATGCAAATGCTTGACAATATCGACAGGATCTCGATGTGTTGCCATAAGTTCCCTTTCCTAAACTCGTGGCACATTACCCATCATCCCCTGATAAAACGAAGATATCTCTGATATATGTAAGCAACTTTAACATTATTTCTCCCACTTCCTCAATCGTTATGTCACCCTCTTATCTTCTGCTTCTCCCCGTACCACCTATTTAACAACGATTATTTCTGTGTTTCCCCCCACTTTTTGAAAATGGGGTGTAACTTTCATGTTCCACACCATCGCCTCTCCTTGGGAGAAAGTCACATTCACCTAAATTCTGGCGAAAAAAGAGGACCGTATTATTTACCCGCATGATCCCAGTCACGTAATGTAAATATAATTTCATGCTTATGTTTTCCATTCCCACCTTTAAACCGCGGAATATGCGTTCCTAATATTCTTGCTAAGACAAATTCGTTTATGCGTGTTCTCCCGGCCATGTAGTATATGGCTATAGCATAAATTACAATCATTTGCATAATTTCCCATTCCATGCCTTCGGGCGGCATGATGTATATTTTAGATCATGCTAAGACAAATTAAACCGTGTCTTCCAGGTCACATAATATATCTTACAAGGTCTTTGCATAGGTAGAACAGGGCAGGACTTGGAATTGTTCGATTCAATACTTGGCGAGGTGAAAAAGTCACCACACATAATCATAGTGTGCGCGTACAGTATGGGCAACACCAAGAGTCCGATATAGACTAACAATCAGAACAACGTACTACTATTGATACCTACCGTTTTTTAAGTGAGTCCGATGCCGAGCATCATTCATCAGATTTCGATCCGATAATTCCGAGCACACGCCGACTGACCCTTTAGTCTGGCGACGAAACGTGTCGCGTGCGTGTCTTATTATATATTTACTCAATCAAGCATCCCGGGCAAGTAAGGTGACTGACCATGTCCGCTGCGTGTTCTCTTCGTTACCACTGAGAGGCGCGCACTGAGCCTCGTTCTGAAATGCACAATGCACGATATTATAGTATCATCGAGATGCGATCCTCCCAGATCGACTGTCTATGTGTTGTCTGATCGTGGAGAGACGTGCTGACATTGTTCCAGGCGCGAAACACGGTGGAATGGCTGCCTTCGTCATTCAACTGCTCGAATGCTATTGCAATGCTGATGCTTGTTGCTAGCTTTGTAGATCGCTCACTTCTTGCACATCCCGTACGCGAATACAGCGCTTACAATTTTGACAGTTGAAAAATTCAAACTCGAGGTTTTATAGACGAAAATAAAAACATTCTATTTTCGTCTGATCGCTCATTGGCCAGGATTCATACACAAAGTAGACGTCACCCGGGCACGTTAGGGTCACATACCGGGATCGGAACTTATCCACCCATCTACAACTCGGACAACCAGGGGACGAACACGAATATCATCTGCGTTGATACCTCTCAGCACGGTGTGGAAATCCCACCCCACCGGCCGATTTTCTGGTTGCCAATGAGCCGTATGTTTAGCCAGTTCCACCTCGAAAGGATGTAGCGTCCTATCCCCGGTCCAGAGTTCGTTCCACGTTTCTACAACTTCCATTAACCCGGAGAAGCCAACCGAGCTTTCTCGGGTCGACACCACCCCGTGCGGTGAGAAAACCCCAACCCCGTTGGCTAATCGCTGAGTGGTTCAAACTGTTCAAACTCCACAGCGCTGTCGGAGGCGGACAGAGGCCTATCGATGGTGGGCATTTCCGTCCTACACAGAGAAGATAGGGTCTCATCCCCGGTTCATGAATCCCCCGAATCTCTACAGCTCCAAAACCACGAGAACAATAACGATGATCTACGGTGTCGACATCACTCCGCACGATGTAGAACTTCAACCATATTCGCTTTCCGCTGATTGGCTCGGGCTCGGACATATGTGCAGCGCCACCATGGTAGGATGTAAAAGCCTGTGCCCGTTTCAGACATCCTGAAAAACCGGGGACGATAACTGATTTCTCCCGCAGGTCGAAACAGTCCCTCATGATGGAGCGACAATCATGTATTCACATTGGGTTATCGTTGGTTGACTGTCCAGCTCGTAGAGCCAGAGACACCCGGGGGTGAGATAGACCAGCAAACGGGCGGGGGGCGTTCTGACGCACCCGATGAGGACAGAGTTCCACCGCCGTTACAGAAATTCTTCCATACCCCATCAACTCCAACAAACTGGGGATGACAACCGACTTCTCCCGGGTCGAAGCCATACCGCACGTTGTAGAAGCCTTAGCTAGCTGAGGTTCGTATACAACGCCAGCACCACAGAACTGGGTCCAACCCCGGTTCAGAAAACCTTCAAAGTATTTACAACTAGAAAGAAATGGGGCAATTGGCGCTACTGCTGAATTTCTATTCGTATTCCCCAACCCCGTGTTACGCGGACATTTCATTTTTGAATCACTGCCTCGACACCACCCCGCACAGTGTAACCCAACCGTCGATTGATTGGCTCGGCCGGGGTACGAAGATAGAGGAAACCACCACTCATAAGAAGTTCAGAAAGTTCAATGACTATCATGTCATACTGGTCTGTGATTGGGGAAGTTGTACATGGACCTATTGAGTAATACAGCAGTCTTTCCGGATCGAGTCGATCGGTGCAACTTGCTTGGGTGTCGTATTTTTACACAAGCAGTAATGCACTTCACTTCTCTTTCTTTCCCATCCCATTTATTGTGATGCACGCATTACTCTTGCCCTCCCAGGACTATAACTCAGATCCGGAGTCATGTAGTGGGCTCCCCTCCCCCCTCTCCACTACAATATTTCACCTTTTTTTTCTCGCGAGAAGAACTCAGCATTTTCTTTCTCTCGTCAATTCGCGACGATTTGTATCTACCCACGCTGCTAGGCGACTACTGAATAAAGCCAACAAAGCTCCTAACGGTGGTTATTTAACCGAAGGACCAACGCTAGTATTAGAGTAGTAGTATTCATCTGCAACCCCACTAGACCAACGGGGCGACCGGCTCTATATCACCTACTGCCCCGGTGGCATATCAGGTTATCGTCGAGCCTGGCATAAGTCAGCTTTGTGAGTTCGACCCCCCCCCCGAGTGCGTACTCGTAAAATTTTCCGCGGGACGTTTCTTGTGCACTAACCGACTTGCATAGAGCGCGAGAGCGTGAGTTAGCAGCACTCAATGAAAAATCGACGGTCAGTGCGTGCTGAACCCTATGCGTCAAAATATATGAAGGCAATAACCGGGGGGGGGGGGAAGGAAGGACGACACCTGTGACCACGGCTTGTATGTCCAGAAGCTGGAAAGCAGAAGTCAAGGATGCAAAAAATAAGAAAAACTTACATGAAGAGAAGATCAATCAGCAATCAGCAGCAAGGAGCACGTCCAGTACGGAGCAACACAAACTTATTTGTCAGTTACGTACAAACACGACAGCTTGCACTTGACCGGCAGACGACCACAACAACGGAATCAGGGACCACATCAACAACGCAGCACTGCCATCCACACACCGCCTATGTATTTTATCTAAAGAGTCTTCTCGGGGGAAATAACCCCAAACGATGAGATACCGGGACGAATGCATGCCACCACTGGTTTTTTCCGTGGATACTGTCTACTCACTACCACCCTCGCGTGGCGCCGCTTAACAACAGGAGGAACTTGAAAAATAAAACCCTCGAGGCCCCGGGGACGCAGCCACTCGCAATGATGCTTACTGTGTGGCTTTTTCTGGCGCAGTAATCGTAATATCTACTACCTCCTCCTCGTTTTTTCATTCGTGCGCTTGCCACGTCTATATCCATGTACGTATGCCCGTGTACCTAACAAAATCAATGAACAAATGCACTATTTTGATGCCCACCGAAGTACCGTGGGGATTTTTTTACAGAAATAGAAATATTTGTTTTGGGACAAAAAATGACACCAATTTGGAAAAAACGTCTTGCTAAATTAAATTATATCAACCTGTCCATACTTCAAGATCCGAAGAATAGCTGGAAACTACCGTTCCAAAAACAAAATTGTGCGCGTTTCTCTCCTTAGTCCGCGGCCTTCAAACAAAGTGATTTGAACAAGAAATATTACAGCACTGCCCATTGAATCATTTGACTCAGTACTCAGTGGGTAGTGCTACAACGTATAGCTACACTGTAGTTCCAAGGGGAGTCGTCGACCTGTATATTTAATGAGAACACAATCCGTAATACGCGCGATCGAAGTATCTCGCACAGCTTGCAAAAACGAGCTTCGACAAAATCTTCGATCTCACACCTGGAGTGTATTTTTTTTTTTTAATATATGTTGAACTACCAAAATAGCCATTCATACTGTCGTCAGCGCGCACGCTTGGAAAATACAAATATGAAGTCGATGAGAATCGAACCCAGGACACATAGCACTACCCACTTTAACGTGACTCAGTAAACTCACAGTGAGTGGGTTATGCAAAACACAAACCAAATATTTTTTTTAATTCGTTAATTAATTATCCCCTACTTCGTTTGAGCAATCTCCGGAGTTATCCCCTCTCCACGTACTACGGTTTGAAGTTTACAGAAGAACACTAACAAGTATCACAACCATTCATAACGTCTCCAGCGCGCACGCTCCTGAGTACCAAATATTTTCTGGGTGAGAGTCGTACTCACGACGCATCCTTCGTTGGTTGTATAGCACTATACCCGCTGAGCCGGAAGTAAACGACACACAGCAGTAGTAGCTACGGTAGGGCGAGCGCTTCGAGGCGGCCATGAAAAAAGCGTCGTCGGGAAGAAGCTTGGATGCCAATTTGGAAATGCTGTCCCATATTTATTCGTTGAAGCTCTACACATGCCAAGATCATATAATAGGTCAGGCGTATACCGCCCCAAATAACAAAATAGGCGCACTTTTCGCTTGTCTCGCTCAGCGTCTATCCGCGTTCACGTCGAGGTGCGAAATAGATACAGCAGGACGAGGGGCGTTGGAGCCGCCCCCCAAAGACAGCGCTCGAACGAAGCTCTTTGACCGCGAATTCCTGTAGCATTATTCTGGGGCTTCACCGATCATGTAAAGTAAGAGTTGGATTAGATAAGGCTTCATGCCGCAAAGCAGGAGGTTCTCACCCGGGATTAACCTCCGCGCTCTGCGCTCAGCGCGGCAGTTATCCTAGAAACAAAATTACGTCGCTGAAGCTACTCAGCACGCAGGGTGACTAGGGTAGTCTGAGGTTGTTTCTGCTCCCTCTTGTTCTAGACCGTTCGGCAGAGGTTCATGCCAATGGTTGTGGTTCCGATGCTGTTTCTAAGAGAGGCTCAAAGAGGCCGGAACCAGAAGCTTTGCCCAAACCCCGGATTCATTTAAAGATGTCCCTTTTAATAGTCGTGGTTGCTTCCGCACGGGGCTGAGTGTGACAAAGCGCTCGCAGCCTTTCGCGATCTGCAAAAGTTGTACGACAAGAAACTACTCCGTGTTGGGTGGGTGGGATGGTCAATATTCCTCCTAAAACGTATGTTCTCCGGCTTTGGCTTCGTAGGTAGTAGGCACAATGATGGGGGTGGCCTAGATTCGTCAAGTGATTCACAGGTCCCAACGCATGGAGCCACCTCTGTACCATCGGTGTCTGGATTTTCTGGAAACCCTTTTTTTTCTGTAGTAATTCGCTGCGGCTTCACCGATCATTTCAAGGAAGTATTGGTTTAGATAAGGCCTCCTTCCCCAGCCAGTGGGCCTACCCATACTTCTACTGTCTCTACTCTTCATCTGTTACCGGGCTGGGGTTGTCGTCTCACCTAGAGTATGTTTAAATGATTAACATATCGTGACATGCACGAGGCGAAGGACCGGCGGGTGTGGTAAATTAATGCATATTAGCCTTTTTTGAGTCTGCTTAGAAGCACCGTCACTCGTTTGATACATGATCCCTGCAAGAGCAGCAGCGTTCAATGCAAATATATATACAGTATGGTACTACGGTACTTCTTATTCCATATTCCAACCACCAGAACGATATAAGTTCGTCACGGAGTGGGTGTTCCCGTTGGATGACTTCCTTCCAAAACGCTGTATATTTGGGCGCGAGACCCGGCACAAATTCGCCCCCACCCGCGCCGGCATCCCACACAAGGACTTGCCTCTGCATCCGCCGGAGTGGCCATTGCATCGGGTCCCTAAATACGTCCGGCCAAACCCGAAATGTGGGCGAGGGGTGGAGAATCACCCATATTTCCACCCACCCGCGTTTGTCACGGGAAAACGGTGGAATCGAGAGTGGAATAGGCCGTATGTCAGTCTGGCCATGATCTAGGTGTCGGAGCCATTCGCCGCGCGTACCGACTGCTCGGTCGTACTGGTACGAACTCATTTACGATTGGTTGTAGCTCGGGGTGTACTTCCTCAACCTGTTCATATGGCACCATCCTCCCATAAAAAAAAGCGACTATCGTATGATTTCAGTGTGTTCACAACGCAAAGACCTCTACGATTAGGGTTTAGCGGGTAAACGGAGGAAGCAAACCTACGAGCCCCGTCCGGAAAGTGATGTCACAGATCACGCCAGTTCATGCTACAGAGGTGAGCCCGCGAGTTATTTCCTAACCCGCGGCTCCCCAAAATTGCTTGGGTTTGTGCTCCTTCCGGCTCCGAAGAAAGCCGTCCAAATATTTCTGGTTCGTATCGAACATTTGCGACACGGGGAGTCCGCGAATTTCGCTCCACACTTAGAGCGGCGGCGGTCAGTCCCAACGACCGAGCCGCTTGGGACGACGCGGATGACAGTCTTCTCGTATCCTCAGTATTTCTCCTACAACGTACGGTCTCACGCTTTGGGTTGGTATAAAGAAGACACAATGATCGGGGTGGCCTAGATTCGTCAAGTGATCACTGGTTTCAAGTCATGGAGCCACCTCCGTAACATCGGTGTCTGGAGTTTCTGGAAACCCGATTTTACCAGTTCCGAGAATCGCATACTGAGGCCGAGACGAAAACAAAGTTCCCGACCGAATTCCGCTAAAAACGAATGATCGTATATATGGCTTGATGTAAAGGAAAGGAACACCACTCAGCGATCATCTACTACACGTTAGGGCATGTTTTCACGAGCACCACTAACAAGAGCACCAGACATGGACGCGATATCTACAGGACCACAACATCTTCGACGACAGTGGGGAGAAAACAGGACGTATAATCGTACACTATAGTCTACAATAATGTGAAAAGTAAGTACAGACGGGTGTGTTAACGCTGCGGTAAACCACACGACCGACCTATTACGCAGCGTAGTTCGTGCCTACATCCGTTTACATGATTGCCTGACAACCTCTACCATACTAAACGCGGAAACATATGTCTAACGAGGTAAAGTCATCCCCTTGATGTAAAGGAAAGGAACACCACTCAGCGATCAACTACTACACGTTAGGGCATGTTTTCATGAGCACCACTAAGAAGAGCACCAGACATGGACTCGATATCTACAGGACCACAACATCGTCGACGACAGTGGGGAGATAACAGGACGTATGATCGTACACTATAGTCTATAATAATGTGAAAAGTAAGTACAGACAGGTGTGTTAACACTGCGGTAAACCACACGACCAACCTATTACGCAGGGTATTTCGTGCGTCCATCCGTTGGCATGATTGCCTGACAACCTCTACAATACCAAACGCAGTAGCATATGCCTAACGAAGTAAAGTCACCCTCGTGTTCAATAGTGGAGACATCGCATGTCCACGTGAGGCAACCTCTACCAAACGCAGTAGCATATGCCTATCGAAGTAAAGTCACCCTCGCGTTCAAAAGTAGTGACATCGCATATTAATGACATCGCATGCCCACCTGGCCTGCTGTATTTGTAAGATTTATCTCTGTCTCGGAATTGGCGTCCTCAGAGCCCCACAGCAGCACGGTAAAAATCATGGGCGTGAAATCGTACATTTGAGACAATAATAATTTGAAAAGGAAGCACAGGCATATGTGTGAAAATTGTGGTAAACCACCTTACCAACCCATTCCGTAGCGTATTTTGTTCATACTGTCTGCATGATCGCCTCCCAACTCATGACAAGCGAAGTATGACTAACGAGGTAACGTAATTGAGCGCGTGTATACCGAGCGTTCCACCAAAGACTGACCATTCGCACTTCTCCCTCTAGTGATCAATGGCGAAGACAGTGCATGGCCACATCACCTCGCATGTTGTATTTGGCAATACTCATCTCTTTCGTATAGTTAGTGATGTCAGAAAAAAAATGGTAGTTATATGATGGTGGTGACAAACAGTGCATGACCACATCGCCTCGGCTGTTGTATTTGGCAATACTTATCTCTTTCTTATAATTAGCGATGTCAGAAAATAATAGTAACTACAAATGTTCTATAAAAATATTCTAGCTTTCGATCCATGCACAACAACAAATTATGAAGATTTTACACGTTATTTACTACACTTAAACACTGGGTTGCATACTGCATCTAACATCAAACCTTCTAGAATAGTAAACATTACCAGGCAGATAATATGAAGGGATGTCTTGCTACAATCGTCAGGTTTGTCCCCTTTATGGACTTATAGTTTCCGCGCACATATTGAAATGCCCCGCCCCCCACCCCCCCTTCCCCTCCCCCTCTCCCGATCCCTCTTGTACAACAACCCCCCACCCCTTTCCTCCCCCCCGCCCCCCCTCATCCCCCGATTCTCCCCCCCCCCCCCCCCCCTTTGCGCCTAGTTCGTCCAAACGCTCCCCTCACAATCGAAATCGGCCAGAGTAATAAACACCTATACGCAGTTGAAATCACGTCATTATCTTTCTGACCATCCATGACGTATCCTTCATTTTTTTCCCCCACCCCCCTCAACCCCCCCTTCAACTCCCCCTCTTTTTCAACCACCCGCACGATCGCCTAGACCTAGCACCACGCGTATAACAAGCCCCTACATATCTTTGATCTCACAGCCGGAGTGTATTTGAGTACTATTTGTGACCCAAACCTCGTAAAAACCCTCCCCCCCCCCCCCCCCCCCCCGTCTCGCTCTCCCTTGCTCAAACGCCCCACCTAATATCGAAGTCCCCCAGATTAATAAACAATTCACGCACTGGATATCACCTCATTATCTGTCTATAGCCATCCATGCCTCTGCTTCCCCGCCCCCCCCCGCCCCGAACGCCCCCTTCTTTCCCACCACCCGCACAATCGCCTAGACCTAGCACCACACGTATAACAAACCCCTCACCTGAAAACCTTCCTTTTCACCCTCCTCTGCCCACCCCCCCCCCCCCCCCACCCCCACCCCCCACCTCCCGACCCCCCCCACCCCATTCCACCCCCACCCCCTCGAACACTCCGCCCTCTCTCTACTCACTGATTGTATGACTTACCCCAGGATATACATGATAAACTGATGCATTCTTTCCAAAACCGTCACATGTATCCCCTCAAAATAATGCATGGTTTCCACGCACAGATTGAGCTGCCCCACACGCCCCACCCCCGCCCCAACCTCCCCCCCCCCTCATGATAAACTTGTGCATTTTTGTTTTTTTTCCCATAAAACGTTCAGATTCATCCCCTTAAAGGATTTATAGCTTCCACGCACAAATTTCCCGCCCGTCCCCCCCCCCCTTCCCCCCCAGTCCCCCCTCTCCCCCAGTCCCTCCCCCCCCCCACCCCCCACCCTCTAACCCCGCTCGTTTTTGATCAAAACCAGGCCCCCACGTCCTTCAAAACTCCGACCCCCCTCACCAGTTATTCGATGTACAGGATTCACTTGATGAACGGATACATTTCCCTCAACAGCTATGAGATTTTGTCCCCCTCAGAAACGAGTTTTCTAGTTTCCGCGCACAAACTAACTAACATCACTCTGTTCACTCTGATAGCAACACTGTAGTTGTAAGGGGAGTGGTCGACCTATATCCTTAATGAGAACACACAACCCGTAATACGCGCGATCGGAGTATTACACACCGCTTGCAGAGATGAGCTTCCACAAAATCTTCGATCTCACAGCTGGAACCTCTATAGCCCAGTTCTGAGGGGGACAAATCTTACAGCTGTAAAAAGAAATGCATCAGTTTGTCACGTGAATACTGTAAGTCGAATAACCGGCGAGGGGAGGGCGGAGCTTTTATGGACGTGGGGGCCTGATTTTGATTGAAAGAGGGCGGGGGGGGGGATGGGGGGCGGGGGAAAAGTGGGGCAGCTTAATTTGTGCGTGGAAAATGTTAATCCTTCTTGTGGGGAAAGGGGGGGTGAGGTGGGGGTGTGGGGGGGTGGGGGGGGGGGGCTTTAGGTCGCATAGATGTAGGGGTTTGCTATACGCGTGGTGCTAGGTCTAGGCGATGGTGCGGGTGGTGCGCAAAGAGGGGGCGTCGGGGGCGGGGGTTTGTGGGGGAAATGCAGCAGCGGCATCGACGGCTTTAAAACGATAGTGAGGTGATATCCAGGGCGGCGAAGTGGTTGTTTCTTTGTCGGATTTCGATATTAGGTGGGGCGTTTGAGCAAGAGAGAGCGAGGAGAAAAGGGTGGGGGGGGGGGGGGGGGTTTCAAGGGGTTAAGGTCACACAAAATATTTAATACACTCCAGCCATGAGATCAAGGATTTTGTCGCGACTCATCCTGGTAACGTTGTGCGTGACACTCCGATCGCGCGTATTAATCATATATATAGGGGCTCGGTATACGCGCGGTGCTAGGTCTAGGCGATCGTGCGGGGTGTGGGGAAGGAGGGGGCGTTGGAGGGGAGGGGGGGGGTAGGGGAGGTGAATGAAAGCTACGTCATATATGTCTAGAAAGATATTGACGCGATATCAATTGCGAAGAAGTGTTTATTACTCTGGCCGATTTCGATTGTAAGTGGAGCGTTTAAACGAACTGGGCGCTGAACAAATAGAGGGGGGCGGGGGAGAAGGGCGGAAATGATTTGGAGCTACGGCGTAGATGGCTAGAAGGATTATGAGATGATGTCAGCGCTGGCAGTGTATACTACTCTGATACATTTGATTTTAGGTTAATCGTTCTAACAAGAGGGATCGGGGGGGGGGGGATTTCAATATGTGCGCGGAAACTATGAACCATTAAAGGGGACGAATCAGACGGTTGTGCAAGAAGAACCCTTTTATATCACCCGCCTGGTAAGGTTGATTATTTCAGAAGGTTTGATGTTAGATGTAGTATGCAACCCAGTTTTCAGGTGTAGTAAACAACGCTTCAAAAAGCTTCATAATTTGGTATTGTACATGGAATGAAATATGGAATATTTCAATCGATAGGTACAATATGTATGTTCCATTCCATGCCTTCAGTCTGCATGGTATGCACTCCTTACCATGCTAAGACAACTATATTCGAACGTGTCTTCCCGGTCACGTAATATAGAATATGACATGACACTATATTCATGTGCGTTTTTTTCGTCATTCCATTCCTTC
This sequence comes from Undaria pinnatifida, assembly GCA_012845835.1. Classification (NCBI taxonomy): domain Eukaryota; class Phaeophyceae; order Laminariales; family Alariaceae; genus Undaria; species Undaria pinnatifida. The sequence goes on along the minus strand of JABAKD010000008.1, from coordinate 16,208,110 downwards.
CGGCAACATTATATAAATTCCAATAATGGTAAACCAGGCTGCATGATATGCGTCCCAAAGCATGCTAAGACTGTTTTTTTTAACCGTATCTTCCAAACCCACTAAATGTTAATTTTAAAGTGTCTTCCCAATCGCATGCTATTCGATACAACAAAAAATATACTCATATATCAATATGGTTACATTCCCGTTCTTCCAACTATATGCTTTACAAGTTCCAATAACGCAAAGGCCGGCTAAACGTGTTAATTCTTCCGCCTTCAACCTCTCACCTCACAACAGAGCGGTTCCGTACGTGCTAATCTAGCACCCACCATTTCCCTGTACCCTGATTCACTCGTATTGTTTTTGTGCTACCCTCTGTATCCTTCCTTGTATCCTGAGTAATGGAGCTCGCCTCAACTAACTCCTTATCGCGTACGAAAAATATCCCCTCATAAGCATGCCTTCCAAATACATTTAACATTCATTCCCGCTCCACAAACCCCAGATTTCCTACCTTCAATTATACACTCCGTTGAGTTTGTGGTTCTTCCGGATTGCAATATTCAACAGGCTCCATACCCTTTATTTGCTGGCAATGAATTTATTTGCTGGCAATGAATGACAGCGAAAACTGATTATTTGATGCTTTTGTGCACTTCGTATGTGTTTTTTTGTGCGATGAACAGCATCACATGACATTAATAGTGTCGGTATGTGCCAGCCCAATTGACCGGCACTACTACAATAACATTGAAGGCACCACCACCATTAACAGTGAGGCTAGCATACATATCTTCCTTATATGGAAAGCTTCAGTCGTGCTCGTTTTACCGAACACAGCAGAGTGGCACTATTCAACTAGCCACAATGCCCGCCTCTGTAATTTAAGACAAGCTGTGTCCTGCTTAGTCTGTAGGTTTGTGACTGTGATTGCTGTGCTTCGTGTGCTGTGCTACTACTGCTACTACCACCATTCCCACCAATAAACCGAGTAGTATTCAAGTAATGCACTGCGTCTCATATATACAAGTTTTCGCTCTCTTCTCTTCTTGCGTCACACTTTTTTTTTTCTTCTTTTCTTCCCTTAGATGTCTGCTCTACCGTTCCCTTCTACGTTAATATGCTTTTAGTGCTTTAGGTTCTACGTTCATTTTACTTTTTTTGGCTAGTATTCCTTTTCTTATTTCATATCCGAAGGGAGAGCTTGTATGTTGGTCAATATTTTATGGTTGTATTGGTGGTGTATTTCTGCGCCGTTGTTGCTAGATTTGCCGCGCACGATTTTCGCTTGAGCAATAAATGCGCACCATTTCTACAACGAACACATATTTGCAAGAGTATGTTAGGTAAGGTATATCTATACCTGGGTGAGGCTGTGAGGTCACACCCAACATACCCGAAGCCTAGGTAAGGTATCCGGGACCGTATTAAACGTACGTAACATTTAGGTGAGATATCACGGTCTGTACCTAACGTTCCTTACACTTACGTAAGGTATCGGGGTCCGTACGTAACGTACCTAACCCTTAGGGGAGTTATTGGGGTCGTCCCAACCTCGTGCCTAGAACCGGGTGTTTCGTTGACGGGTATACGTTGTGGACTTTATGCCTGGGCCCTCTATCTTAGGTGAGCGATCTGCCTCCTGCTATCTTCTACTGGGTCATGCGCCTAACACACACAACCAACGCAATCTAAGAGGCTTTGGTGACCGTTCGCTGGTGGCAGCACGCATTTTGTTCTCCGAGTTCACATACATACTGACACATACCTGAGGCTCCATCTTTGGCTAGCGCTTGGTAATTAGGTCCGTACTGTGTGTTTTCTTGACCCCTCGTTAGACAGTAGTATGCTCAGCAGCAGTTGGGCATAGTATTGCGCTGTCGTCGTTTGGTTTAGGCGGCACCCCCGCCGAAGCCCCGCGCTCATTTTCTCAGGGAGGCTTCTCTTTCGTTCCGGGTTAGCATTGCATCGCCCGTTGTGTCTATCTCACCCAAACGAAACTGAAACCCCGAATGTGGACCTATCGTTTTCCCTTGAAACAACGTCGTAACACGCCCCCCAGGTTGCTCGCCGTAGGTCGGCAATGCGAAAGTGGATGGGTCCTGTCGGGCAATAGTTGGCTTAAATCGCTTACACCTGGTTGTCGGTCTGCCCCCAATTGTTAGAGATATGTACCCCTCTTTTTTCAATATTTTCTTCGATTTTGTATGTCGACTAACATATACCTCTGCACGTGGGTTGCCACCAGATCAGCACTTGTTGCGTCGTCTTCATTTCTCGGTTACACTATTATTGACTTCTGAAACTGTCAACGTCCTCCAATCTTTGTCAGGAAAGCGGAAACGTCAAAAAGGCGAGCAAACGTCATCCACTCGACCTACGCGAGTAGCGATATTATTGCCTACCCTGCATGTCTATTCACCCGTGTGCCGATGGTGAAACGAACAGGGGCCCCGGGTCCGCCCAGTAGGGCGTAGTTTCTTGGTACGACTGCGGGATTAAGCACTTTTCTCATGCTCGGCTTGTCCAGGTTCCACAGGTATCCAACTGTGACGGTGTAAAGCTATCATGCCTTTCTAACTCGGAAATCCAATCTGGACCAAGGCTAGGGTAGGGGGGGTACCCCCATTTTCACTGGTGTGTTTGAGCCACTCGCACGAGTATCTCTGTACCCTACGGATGAAGATGGTTTAGGAACTTGGTTTGCCGCAGCTTAGGTCCCCTTTGCATTGCGGATTGATTTCGTCAATGTAAAAGATAATGAAAACGTAAGATTGCATAGGAACAAAGAGGTTACTCGCGCGAGTGACCCCTAGCCACTGAAATATAAGGCCCAAAAGGGGACCCCCCTACCGTAGCCTGGGTCTCTGACGATACACCGTCTATGCACTTTCCCCAATATTTCCACTGGGCTATTCCGGAAGCATTCACCCTTTGTCTATTATATATTGGCGAGCACATCGAGGCTGCTGCGACCGAGCACACCTGAAGTCTAAAGCTTTCGGGCCAAGTGACTTGCGCGAGCCCACATTTTACTGGCTACCTCAAATCCGAAGGATCTTCCGTAGAATGGTTGTAAGGACACAGTGGAAACAGTGCCCGTCGAAGGCTTCCATCCTTCCATCTCAATTTTCGGCTATGAAACCCGTAAAGACGGCATTTAGGACTTTCCACGGACGTGTCCACTCGTGGGGTACAACATCGGTCCATCCTCGCGCAAGGACAACGTCGGCTTTAACTGACCCTGCGCCAGACGACGGTCGCCGAACCCCCGCGTTGCGTCGTTGTCCATTTCCTTTCCTGGCCTCGTTAATCCTATTTAGCGCTCTCGCATCCTCTGTCATATTAGACACATATAAACTGAAAAAATCGCGAAATTGGACGGTTCGAGCGGAATTATGTACACTTGGACGTTTATACGCGTGCCGGAAACCGCGATAGTTTCGAGGCTTGTGGTCCGCAAAACACAAACAAACGACAAAAATTGCACCGGGAAAAGTTTACCCTACCGCGGTACTTAGTGTTGGTGTTTTTGCGCAGAGCCGAAATTATTGGTTGGCAGACATAATTGGACACGAACATACCCAGACGCGGCTTGCTTCTGCACGGCATCGTGCGATCATCGCCACGCTAGCATGGACAACAACAGCAGAGATAGCGGCGGAGACGGGGCTGAATGCACACACCAGGCCGGTGCTCCTGTGGCCAGGAAGTTGCGGGTGCTCGGGATGCCCGGATTTAGCGGTACCAGCACAACGTCCGGTGCTTCTCCGGATGGGTGGCTTTCTGACGGAGTTGCCCCAACCCGTACCCCCAACCCAGCACGCCCTGCAGCATACCCGGTAACAAGCGAGTAGCGGTTGGCGCATCGGACGCACGGTGGTGAGGAGGCAACACTTGGGAGCCGCATCACTTCAGTGTCATCACTGATGCGATGGGTTCTAGTCTGGGCTCTTCCTACAGAAATATCGCAGGTAGGTCGAGAAATCAGAACTTCAAAGCACTACTGCTGCAGTAGACTACGCGTCGCACAAGTGGCGAGACGCTGAATCCCGCCAGCAAAGCAGAGGAGCTCCATGCAACGTACGGTCTGGCAAGCCGATGGTCATGAGCTCAGGCAGGCTTTGGGACTATGGCCTCCGGTGGCGACTTTGTACCTAGAGTGCACAAGTCTTTGCACAAAGTTAACAAAGATGTATCCACCTTTGCTCGAGACAAAAAAAAACGCACACGAATTCCGAGTAGTTTTCTGCTCTTGTTTTTTTCAAATTATCGTAGTCACTCGTAATCCTCACATTATATCCAAGTAGTTTGCTGTCGTTTCAAAGTAGCGCATTGGTTATCTACACACTTATCCCAAGTATGTTGCCGTCTTTTTGAATGTAGCACACTGGCAATACGCACACTAGATGCAAGTAGTTTGCCGTCTTCTATTAGGGTTGGGGTTCTGATTATCCGCACACGTAAGTTTTAAATCTCACGTGCGTCTGGAAAAAAAAAGGCGATTTTGACTTTTATCTCTGGCGATTTGTGAAGTCGCATATCGCGATATAGAATGTGTGTTGAAGATGCGAATTATCGCACTCCTTTAAACTTTATATGTGTCTAGTATGTCGGCGATACTTGATGAAGTTAGTCCACCTGTGGTCTCGGTATCATCCATCTGCAGTACCAACATATCGGTCGTCGTACACGGGCTGTGGCCGAAAAGCAACCTGAAAGGGGTCATGGCTGAGCGGAGTGAGGGATCTGGCGTAGATCTTTAGATCCAGAATGCGGTATCAACGTACTCGTCCCATCCGCTGGCCCACGTGTTGCGAAAATTCTCCCATAAAATGTCTAGCATCCGTGCTCCGGTGCCCGTTGCACTACCCTGCCCTCTTGGGTGGTCGATTGGGCCGAATCCAATGGGCCCCTTAAACCATCGACACACGCGCGGCTGAAATTTTCCCCGTTTCGTCTGCCCTAACTAACGAGGGTGTCCCGAACGTGACACATATATCTAGAGGTATACGGGCGACTCCGTGTGTCCCCTTCGACGGCAACGGGTATGAAAATGCGGACTTCGACGCCTTATCTACCACAGGCAGCAAGTATGCGTTACCCGTTTCTGATGTATAGGAATATCCCTGCACGTTAACTTCCAATACCTCCCAAAGTACAAGGAATTAGGCCCACAGCATGGCAATACGTTGGCTAACTGAAAGTGTGCCATGTCTGCACCCGTACAGTAAGACGTATGTGCGCGTATATTTTCACATACCTGGCCGGTGGAATATTTTCCGTAGTAGCGAAAGAGCCCGTGCTACCCCAGGGTGGCCATGGTGCCAGCGTACAAAAAAGAGCAGGTCGGGCACTAGACAGCGCGAGATAGCCCGTACCGACACCTTCCTGGTCGACACCCCAACGATCTCGCATCAGACCACAATAAGCCCAGATCATCTACCAAATACTTGCATAACTCGACATATGTCAACCGCTCCCGTGCTCTAGGGTCCCCCATACTGCCGAGCACTCGCCCGATCTTTGCCAATAACTGGTCTTCTTACTGTTTCCTGAACAATCAAGTAGCGCATCGCAACGACTGCATGTCATGTTCATTCACTGGTAGTTCTGGGGGTCGTGTATGACGTGGCGACCCTCTACCCCCCGTTTCGCGATCGTTACTTGCTTTGTCTGGTTCTCCCACTGTTTCTGGACGCTGCCGTGGCAGCCGTCCGCCCCCTTAGGGTGGTGAGGTGTCTAACGGTTGCGCGGTGATCTTTGTCGTTGTGTCTGGGGTGTTGGGCCTGCGTTATGACTATCCAAGCGGACGTGAGACACCGCGAACGTCGCGAGGGAGCACAGGGGAGTTTGACAGGGTGATTAAGGGCACCGACAGGGTACAGATGTGCCCCGATCGTCTCGACAACAACACCTGTTCGTCACCCTTTATAACTTGCTACTCGATCATGCGACGGAAAGGTGGCCAACTGTGCATCTCTCGCAAAATTTTCGTTTGGGGCGAATAAATCTGACAGACCCCTGTCTACCCTTATCATACTGTCTACCATAGCGTTGAGCCTCGGTCGTAGTCCTTGTTGTCCTTGAAGAAACTGTTCGACCTAGTCAGCGAATAACCTCCTTCTCTCTGATACCTCCTTGCTTGGTCAATGGTCTCTTCGCCGAGATGTTCCAAGTTTATCGATGACGGAGCCCCATGATCCTACAATGTTGCGCGGATTCACTGAGATTCATCCATGTGATAAGGTGTCATCTGCCGACACTGAGGCGGAGTTGGGTCTAACAAGGCGGGAGGAGTGAGGTAACTCGTCAGACGAAACCGCTCTCCAATTAATATCCATGTCAATTTCGCGTAAGCGCAATCCCTAATATATAGCGGTCAAGAGCACGACTACGAATAAGACACAACAGTGCCGAAACGTCCATTCGCAATAAATGTGAAACGTCGATCCGCTAAAAAAAGGCCGAATCTGCACCGCTTCCTGCGACACTGCCATGCACTCGCGTTTCGTTGCTCCCCTTCGCGAATCTCTCCGTGACCATCTGCGCCCGGCGAATGAGATACCCTGCCGGGCACCTTCATCATACTGAGTTATGGCGGCACCCGCCGCCGTGGCACTGGCATCTGTGTGCAAAAGAAACGGCGTAGTCCACATCGTGATTGCGGGGATACAGAAAGACGACAGTATCGCCCCTAGGGACACAAACGTGCGTTAGTGCTGCTCCAGCTAGGGGTGGGTGGTCGGTTTGATCAGTGTGAAACGACGGCCTCATTGAGAAGAATTCAGCAAGAGGTGCTGCTTGAATGCTGTATCATTCAACGATTTAACGAAAACAACCGGTCATGCCGAGGACAGCTCTAAGCTCTACTATGGTTGATGCCGGGGGGAAATCTGCTGCCGCTGTGATTGTGGACCTTGCCTGTCGAATCCCCGGCCTATCGGCTATCATGCCGGCAAACGCAAAGCTGGGGCAACCCCATTTGAATTTTCAAAATTCACGGAACACCCGTGGACATCCGCGGAAGAGCAGAACATCGATGAGGGCAGCGTGTTGGTCGAAATACTTCGTGTAGATTCGAATGTCATATATTGGAAATGTTTCATCTCTTTTCCTTGCAACATGCTCAGCAAGCCGGCCACCATAAGCGTGACGGCAGGCGGTAAAACCTTCAAACGAAACCCACACCGTAGATACTCCCATGCGTAGCCAAATGCATCCCGTGATCCGGGTATTTGTCTATTGGCCTCAGTTGTCGGCAGCTGATGGAAACCGGACGCTAGGTCAATAGACGGAAACCATGAGCACTCCTGGCGGCGTTGCAAAACTCCTATAATCTCTCCCAACTGTTGCGCGCGCAATAAGTCTGGCACACCGTAAGGAACCGTAAAGGTTTTTAATTTTACGAAGCGCACCGCCCACGTAGACGTCGCTTTTTGGATGATGCCACGGTCGGATGGCAATCGGATCTCTCGTTCAATAGCGTCTGCTTTGTCGAGCATGAAGCTTTGCCGCTTGGTGGCGATTGCTGGGGTTCTGTTCAATCAGTGAACATGCAGCGCAATTATCGTACATGCTCTCACTCCCAAATCGTTCTACGGTAGACCCCCCAATACTTCGTTAACAAAATCGCCGGTTTCGAAACCCCCTCCCGGCCATATCTCCTGAAGTGCGGTGCCTCTTGCCCGCCCGACGTCATCGTTCGAAAGTCCCTTGCAAACAGAAACATATGTGAAGATTGTACTTTCACATCCTCCTTTCTCGTGTCGAGCAGCCATGAACCGTTCGTTGAAGAAGATCGCTGGTTTTCGGGGGGGCTATCGTAGAATCAGTCTCCCTTTGAATCGCATTGTCCCGCATCATTGGCGTGGCCTCTTCGTAAGGCTACCTTTTCCAAAGGGACCCCGTACTGGGCCGGCATCAATGCTGACCGATGCCTACTGCCGCAAGGGCAGGGGGCAAGTGCGATTAGTGGGCACCCAGTTCTCTTTCGTGGTGGTGATCTACGTCTGGTTTATACTTGTCTGGTACTGAGTCGTAAGCTGCAACTACCGGGCTGTTGGCGACGTCCGTGGGCAAACGATACGTGCGGGGCCTGCTTTCTTCCGCCTTCTCTTCCGGGTCACCAAGTACGGAGAGGCCTCGGCCTCGCCTCTTCCAATTGAACCTACGACATATTGAATCCGTCGGCGGCTGGGCAACGGACGATAGACGTGATAACGTCCCAGACGAGCAATGGGAAATGTTGGCGCGATGTGTATAGGCTGCTCTATAGGTGGGGGAGAACCGGGCGAAGTTCGAAAATTGTTTTTCGCCACCCTTCATTTGATCGTGACGCTTTCTACGAGTGTTTGTCATTGTCTATCTGCAACGGTCTAACTTCGATCAGGAGCCAACCAAAGCGACTGTGAATCGCACCCTACAGGTCTGCCTCATCAGACGCGCTGGCTAAGAGCAGCTGCACCAATCGCTCTTCCGAGCAACTCGTTGAGCTTCTCCTCCGTTATGCACCTTCAAAAAAAAAAAGGCCTCTGACATATGCGGCCGTACCGCTGCGACGATGAACGAAGATGAAAGTCGAGTGCCTCGCGCGCCAATTTTCAATCTGTCAGAACGTTTAACGAAGATGGAGTCGAGTGCTGCATTTGCTGCTTCCTTCCTACCTGATTGAAACAGGAACTTCGCAGACCGGTATACCTATACCCGCGTTCGTGTTTGAGCAATGTAGGTATCGTACCCAACACCCATGTTAGTGTTGCGGTATATACCAAACGCACGCAACACTTCTTTATCATAACGAGGCCCGTACCTATTGTGCCCAAGCGTCGGCTTAGAGTGCGTACGCGGGAATTTTACCCGGGTATAGCCAAGTACTTGCCCTACCTAGTATACCGTTAAAAAATTGTAGTCTTGGAAACTTGCCACCTTCTAATCGTTCTTGCTTCCGCAGGCTAGGTAATGTTTGTTACAGGGACGAAGTATGCCCTCAGTTGGACCCAAGACGGCTACGAATAAAACCTTGGTAGAGCGGGGCGGGGGGGGGGGTGGGGACAAACCCCAGGTTGAAAGCAAGGGTCAACTCTCTACCGTAGCATTTCTGCTGCTTCAAGTATACGAAGTGTACTAGCAGTGAAACAGCAAGCTACGTATAGTCAGAGAGTCGTATGAAGTTTTCGTGCCCGTGCATAACAGAGTCACTGGCTTGATTGGCTAATCCGGTAGTGAGAATGGGGGTATCCTCGCTACCGCAACCTGTGTTCTATAGAATATAGAACACAGTACCTCGAAGTGGCGCGGTCCCACTTTCTGAACCAGCTCGATCAACCAAGGCGTACGAAAACCGACCCAACACAAAAACACGAGAGTTCGCTCAATATTTGGATATCGTCATCGCCGTCGCTGCTCCGGGGTTTTCTGAGGCTTCCTCCGCCCACCAAAGAAACCCCGGGGGTGATAGCTTCCTAGATTGAGCCGCCCAAAGGAATAGATGGCAAGCGGCGTCGCGCACGCGACAACGCAAGCAATCAATCCTGTCAACTCTCGTCGGTATTCGTAGCAGGGCATTGTGAAACTTGCTGTATTTTTTCGATTTATCACATGTTAAAGAGCAGTACGTCATTTTCCCTATAGGAACTAACTACAGTGTTTCAGCTATCCCAAATTAAAATTTGAGTTTTTGTTTCCTAATGCGAGTTTTTTCTAATCGTTAACACTGATCTGAATGTTCTTTTCTGCACTAAACGCCTAAGACGAGTCCAGGACCCCTTGCCACGCAATATCTTAACATATTCCGGTCAAGATGCAACTCGCTGTGGTTATCTGACGTGTCATATTAACGCCAGAATCAACGAGTTTCTAGTCCAGATCTTATGGAGAATAGTTCCACTTTTAATGTAGGACATCCGTTACTCTAACGGCGACTCCGTGTCGGAACGAACCAATGTTGTCAAAAGCGAATAAACCGTACACCCCACCGTACCCATTACCACGCTGCATTCATACCTCGCACCTTCTGTTGACATATTTCCCCCCATTCTTGTGAGGGGGCTGACTGAAAACCTTACAGCGTTCATGAAGTGATATGTAACTTTCACAGTGAGCCGATGCACCACGCGCCGTGATGTTTCCTGGGCATGAAGGGCCTGGTCGACGTCATCCTAGCTTCGTTCGTCCGCCAATTTTTTGTATTGAAATATTGTCACACATCTAACCAATACGCGTGTATGCTGCTATGTCCGTTTTTTCGCATGCACAGTCGTGATATGGCAGACTATGTTGCTCGTCAAGAAGTACGAGAACCCCAGCACAACCTTTACAGTATCGGTGAGCAGCGTTCGCGTAGCCGGCCGGTATGGGTCGTTTAACTCGACAATGATATCCCCAAGCTGTTGTCACCGAGCACTTCTGATGCGCGATTAAAGCTTATTTGCACGCTGGTTCCATTTAGTTTTGCATGCTGGAAGTTGGCAACCGTCGGCGGGCATCTTTGCAGCGAATAGTGCAGACGCCTCATAGCAGCGAGAATGAACGCACGCTGACTCAGCCCGGATTTAGTATTTAATGAAAATGTGTGTTATTTGTAGGCCGGGTCTTGTTTACCTTGATTGTCGCGCTCTTTAAAAGCGGGTAATATATGTTGCGAACAAGACTACTCAGGCAGGGAAACAGAAGAGTGTGTAAAATGGGCAGCCGACCGATCTCTCCATGAAAGCGCTATGGTATTGATTTCGTAAGAGTGTATCACGTATGTTTATGCGCTGGTCCTGGGACTTGCAAGGCCTTTCTCTTTAGCAGGTTTGTGCAACGGGAATGAAGGGCTGGACAATCGTGGTTCGTACGAAACCTTTTTACGTCAGCGATAACAAACTGGGGTAGACATATTTTTGTGTGGGGAATAGTGCAACGAGTTTGGGGCGAGATGATTGTTGTGACACTGTTGCTAGCAGCTGGTTCCACTAATACCACGGGCAGTTCAAATATCTGGTGCCGTTGTTACTGGAGGTGGACTGCAAGAACTGATGTTGGCGTCTACTTGCCCCAGAGGGCCAGATTGCGATGGTACGATAGAGAGGCGAGCTACCGTGGTTCCGGCTCACTTTGCTACCTGGAGAGTCCGTAGCAGCCCACTACACCTTTCTACTGTTTCCTCCTTTTCAGTTTCGGAGAGATTGATCCGAGACTCCACACTTCCAACGAAGTCAAATCGTTGAGTCTCACAAGCGCGTGAGATCGCAAATGTTAGGCACACGAATACAAACGAACAGCAATATTCATGCACACATGTGAACCATGGTTCCCTATATTAGCACATTGGTCACGTTTTTCATTTCCATTATGTTTCACAGGGGGGGCATCGAGCATAGGTACCTGGCGCGCATTTCCGACGATGCTGCTTTGCACCATCTTCTTGCAAGGCGTCGTTGCTACCCTGAAGGTTTCAGGTTCACCGACCATACAAAGCATTTTTCCTTGCCTACAGAACTAACCGTCGTTGTTCTCCGCCCGGTTAAGCCACGACCATATAGCCCCTGACATGGCCCACCGCAAGTATTATGTCCCACGTCATCCGCTGCCGAACCCCCCCCCCCCAAGTCTGGTGCGGTCCTCCAGAACATAAAAGAGTGCGGCCCTGGTTGATGGAATGACATGTTCCTAGGCTAACCGCTGAAACACTCTTCCTTTCAAGTCTTGGTATGACATTCCGCAGCATAAATGAGTGAGGCCTTGGTTAAAGGAACATATTGAATTTTATCCTTCCCAGCCAGACCTTCCGCTTGAGCAAACGTTATTAGACTGAGCGCTTCAATTCCCCTCATTTCTCAGCTCGTGGCCTTCCTTTCAAGACTACGGGTGTTAGGTTGATCCAACTCCTTCCCTTACGTCATGTCTTGACGATTCAAATCCTCCCAGTCTCCATCTACATGTCTCACTCGCCAGCACGTGTTGCCGAAGTAGTACCCTTCCAAAGCAAACCCTGTCGCTTGAGAAAACGGTTAAGGCAGGGCACCAGATCCTTCGTCCTCCGATAAGGTCCCCGACAAGTGCAGATTTTTCCAGTCTCGATGGGAGTATCGCTTTCGTTATCTTGATCGTCGAAGAATACAATGCACAGCCAGTGATTAATCCCAGCTCCCATGTCGGTTCCAATCGGGTGCGTCCTAATCGTTTGTTTCTTTCCGGCGACATCGTCACTACAACACCCCTCCAGCCCAGCGCATGTGAATGCCGAAATCAAACGGGCATCCCGGTCATATTTTGGTGACAGCCCGTGCACGTTTTTCCTCCACCCAATGCCGCCTGTATGAGGTTGCAACGCGCCTGCTTCCGTCGTTTTAATTTTGGACGGTATCGAGAAGAGTGACGGTTCTGATCGTCGTATTTCCTTTCAAATAACAACATTTTTTCAGCCGAAGGTTCAGACCGAAGCATAATATCCACACCGTCTTTGAAGGCTGCCTGAAGTTTTTGTTCCTCAGACGCAATGCGCAGAACTTCTCATTCTAAAAGCAAAATCCCGATCAGACACTCACCTTCAGCTGCCCTTTGGATGATAACACAACAAGTGCATACCTTTCATACGCTTCGCCGCCAAAGTGCTACTGTCCAATCTACTGTACTTGAAACACTCGCTGGAGCTGCTTACGTCATCTCACGACCGGCAGCGATTAGCAACGTGCTCACCTCAGATTTGAATCTAATGCCACCGGGACTATACACAAAGGCCCTTACCGAGGCCAGCATGGAAAAGGATGTCACGTTCGCCATCATAGAAATGAAACGAAAAAGGGCAGTCCTTGAACAATAAGCACAAAAAAAACAGGAAATCAGTTACAGTGCCCTATGCCAGTACTGAAATACTATTCGTGTGTAACCAATATAATCTACACTGTAATATAAGCATATCAAAGTACACCAGTTACCCTCGTTCACGAAAATACGCCCTATTAGCTCCTACACGAAGAACTTGAGCCCTTAGCTCCGAAATACAAAAAATCAGGATCGGTGCATACGTGCAAAATCCAAATACTACTCGATACATAACTTAACAATATCGTCACACCAAGTAATAACATACACCACCAATACCAGCAGCTCCCGCGAAGGTCAAGCTCCCCGGATGTCTCCGGATGCAGTGGCAACAAGATAAGTGCCCACTCTCAATGTCTGAACGCTACCGTCGAACCTACGGTTACCATACATCGGGGAGTCACTTTCATTCAGCGTCCAGGTTAGCAGCGGCTACAGTAGGTGTTTACCTTCACGTCTGAGTCCAATGCTGCTGGAATCTACTCCAAGAGCAACCCAGAGAAACGGTCACCGCACCTCCTTATCTCTTCAGGAATGGCCTCACATGTGCTTACCTTCACTATTTAGGGGCTATCACTTAACTCACGAAAAACCTACAACAGCTGCTTACCTCAGCATCTCGTTCTCAATAGTGCTTAGCGCGCGTGCTTATCTCCAAGCTCCAACCGAACACTGCAGAGATGTACTCTATGTAATATTTCATCTACGTCGTCTACGCTGCCGGGCACATTGCTTATAACGATCCTAGTGTTTGTATCTTCGGCAGACGTGAATGACACTTGCCATTGTGGTGCGACTTCAACAACGAACGCTCAACGGCATGCGATCGATCAGCACGGCTAACGGAGCCGCCAGTATCAGTCGCCCACGAATTGCGCAACCTCATCTTGGACGGCATGATGTGATGTCCGCCACGGAGTATGGACACGTCGATATCTGGCATGACAATCGTCCATGATAGGTACGATATGCATTTAGGAAAACATAACACATATCGGTGGCAGGAGTAACGAGATTCACCGACAACCCTCACTTGGCACTTCCAGTGGTCAACACATCAGTGTGTTCGCGCAGAAATTGGTTTGGCTTCTGCAGTGCTCAGGGCCATTCATTTCATATCTGCAGCAGAGTCCTAAATATCATTTTGGATACTCCACCGGTTGAGTGTAATTGTGGTATCCCGGTTGAGATGAATCGTGGCGCTGAGTCCACAGTGTGTCGCCGAGTGACCCACGTTTGAACATTGAACAGATTGCATTACAAATTACATAGAGAATGGCACAATCACCATATCCAGCATGACGATCATTCACGCTAGGCACGACGAACATTTCGGGAGGGCATAGCATACATCAGTGGCAAAGGCATATCTTATATCGATGGAAGGAATGGTAAGTGTCACCGACACTCTCATCCAGGTAGTTCCAGTGTTGTGCTACGTTGGTGTCTCTGCTCATATCTATGAGATGAACATGATACCCGGCTCGACAAACGTTAATGAACGGTATGATGAGCTTTTTAGGCAGGGACAACACACATCAGCGACAGGTGCCACAAGTATCACCGACGCATTTCCTGGCGTCTCCTGCCTCGGACACGCCATCCGCGCTCAAGCAGGAGGCTTAGACATGCCGTGCGTCCTTGCCAAAGTACAGCACGGTGGTAATTTCGGCCTATCTATCAACCTCACATAACTCAACTGACTCTGAAACCAGCTGAAATCGTTCCGCCTCTGCCACGTTAATAGTGGTCCTTGTCCACATCAAGCATTTGACACCCATTCTTCAACTCAGTCTCAGAGTATGAGTAGCAACTCAAGTGTCGTTACCCTGGAGTCGACTGCGCTTCCCTATTAGCTGTATACCTTCGAAAACATCCCCCCCCGTTGCGGTTGGCTGTGTCGAGCGAGTAAAAGAATTGGTTGTGTCATTATGCTTCCGCAGACCTTCGTCGTTGCAATATGCATGCATGCGATAATACGCGCAATGGACCGGCATGTACATGCTGATGACGAGCATGCATTCACAAAAGCATATCGACCATTGAACATGTTAACGACAAACATGCATTCATGATAGTATAACGACAATATACCACGGAACACGCACTCATCAAACGCCCTTGGAGCCTCAGAGCCCCGCGGTGTTTCCTTCCAGCTGAGAAGCCAGCCCAGAGACTCAAAAGCGGAAGCTCAAATACGCGTTAGGCGCATATTTGCGGTGTTCAGGGCATGAACATGCTGCCCTTGCCCCCTTTCTGCGACTTGGTCGAGGAAAAAATAGCGGCGTGCGCGCAACCGCAAAAATGCAGAGTTTTCCATCTACAGAAACAAAATATCAGTACTCTTCACTTCGTCTGTACATTCAACTTTCCTCTTCAATATTCGCGTTAGTTTTGTTCCAACGGCCAACAACAACATGCAGCTGATATTTCTTCCATAAGGGTGAATGCATGTCGTTAAGAAACGTCAACTTCCCACAACGAAAAAACATACTTTTAGGTCTACCCTCTCCAGCGTCTGCAGTACTCGGTCTGGTTTTGCGGGTGTTATGATTTCTCTGTTTGGCCGTAAATCATTTGTAGAGCCTGCTCGGTTTTTAGTATTACAACGTGAGATGCTCTTGTCAGCTTGGCTTTCGTTTCGATAAAACTAGGCATGAAAACATGGCCGTTGTCTTTGACACTAACCAATTTTTCACGTTATCACATTCATGGTTTTGCCATGTGATTAGATCTTATTCTGTGGGCGGCAGGTGTATTACTGCCGTTGAACGTCTCTTCGAAAGCCCCATGTTTTCTCTCAGGACCTCCTTCAATACATGTTTGTTTGTTTATGAGGGAGAGGGGGGTGGGGAGCGGGGTTGGCCCGGCACCGCCTCGTCCATTTCTCAGTACGTTGTACCTTGCCCATAGAGTTGGCATCACGTTGGCATGGGTTTGCCACCAAGGGCATCCCACATTTCCACCTGTGGATCTTAGAATATCATGGGTCGTTGAGACCGCAGCGTCAGCGCAAGCTCATTGTCCACGTCGCCTGGCGCGTCACCGCCCGGCACGAACTCTGTGACAGCCAACACCGCTCGCAGCACAGCACCATCGTTAGGCTCGCCCACAAAACGAGCTGTAAGCTACATCCCGGCACCATCTTGACGCCCTTGTGCCTTCAGTACAAAGGCCTTGAGCTGCGCCAAGACGTCGACGCCAAGTTTCTCCCTCAGCGCCTCTTGCCCGATGATAACCCTTTCGCCCCGCCCAGGGAGAATGATAAACAACATGGTAAATCGGACTGGTGCCCATGGTGTTTCATGCGTTATGTGGAGCAGACACGATTGCGTCTCAATATCACACTCCTGGCCCACCGACGTCATCACACGGGCATTCCCAACAAACGCCTGCGTTAATGCAGTTTGCGTCATTTCCGGCTGTCCGTGAAGGGCCTCTACCAGCTCCTCCGATATAGCTGCAATGTCTGAACCAGGATCCATCAGCACCTTAGCCTCAGCAGCTCCGGAAGCACCGGGAACCGCGAGACGCCCAGCGACATGCTGCGTCCGGGCCTCCAAGTGCGGTTCCGTCTCCACCGTATCCATGCTCGTATCACCACTTCCACCCGGCTGTAAAACCGAGACACGCGCGTATTAAATAGTGGTGGTATAACCACATTACTGATGCGACGCGGGTGCCGGCAGCTGCACTCGAACGGCGTCAAGAACTGGCGCTGCATTCTGTAGCCCAGCGCTCTGAGACACCTGATGCTGCACCGTCTCGGTGAGCCAATAATCCACTGGCGCCATCCTTTCGCGCGGCATGCGAATGTACATGTAGTCGTCTTCATCCCGCTTAGATGGTTCAGGCGTAGCAGGTGGTCTTGTACGCACAACTCGAAAGTTGGCAGTCGCAGGCGACATCCCGGTTGTCGTGCTCCGGGTATGCTGAGCGGGACAGCTTAGGGACTGCTGCTGCTGTACAGGTGTCCGGCCGTGGGTCTTGCCATGGACGCCTTTCCCAGCCGTGCCCTGCTGGCTCTGGGGGCAGTCCCGCTGCTTGTGACCATGCTTGGCACACACAAAACATCCCTTGTTGACGTACCGACGGTTATGGCCGGCATTCACACCGGCAGCTTTGGCACTCTCGCGTGACTCGTGCCCGTCAGCAGTACTTCCCTGCGGCATACTCCCCTCAACAGCCACCGACCTAGCGTCACGCTGATTTGCTGTTCGCCGGCGTACAGCATCGTTGGCCTCAAATACGGCTTGATCCCGTTGCTGCTTACCGGTTACGCTGAACAACGCGTCCGTGTCATGCGTTACGAGATCGGAACGCATCTTATTTTCTACCTTGCGGCGGAACTTGATTGGCTCGGTTCCCACCGCTATTACCTCAAGCAGCACCTTGCCATGTTTTAGCTGTACTGCCAACCGTCGGGCCTCACGACCTTCGTGAGCCCGATGTCAGGAAGGTATTTCCGCCGGGCACGTTTTTTCATGTATCTACCGGCACCCTCCCATCCATTTCAGCACACGGAATATTTGGCGGCAAAATCGTCATAACTCGTCTGCTGCATATCGACGCCAGCAAACCTTTGAGCCCTTGGAATACCTCCTTTTCGGGTAGGTCGGCCTAGGGCTCGCCATTATAGAACTCATCAGCCAACATCATTTTTGTCGCCGAATCTACCAGCTCTCGCCTGCTGGCGCGTACCCGATCTCCTCCACTTTGGTTAGTTGTGATATGGATCTGCTGCTCGTACTCCGAGTAGGCAACAAGAAATCCACGCATATCTTCGAAGGTAACAACATCACCACCCAACCTAGGCGGCCTATCTCCCCCGATCGTCACCTTGATTTCCGGCTTCATCTAGATGCCGGCTCCGCCTCCATCTCTCGGGGTTCCTTAACTTGCAAAGTGGACTCCGTCAGCCCCTCGCGCTGGTGCTCCTCTTGTTGCTGTAGGGTCTTCAATTGCTTTTGGCTGGTATCCCACACCAGCACGCATCGGCAAATTGGTCACGGTTCGGGAAGTAAGCAGAATTTACCCAAATCAATTGTATTGTACCGACCCGCGCGACTGCGGGTCCGGTATTATCAGCTCAGAGGACTTCCCCTCGTAGGCTCGGAGTGAGTTTGTCCACAATGCAATAGTTTTTCGTTATTACACGGGAAAGTGACATGACATCGGCCATGGACATTCCCGCTTGTGTCTCAAGGTCTCAGGAGCTCCCAAGGAAATGCAATAATGACAATTAAACTCCTTGACAAAATGTATCCAACCATGATACGTTAAAATGCTCAATGATACGACCTCAGCGGTACAACTTGCTACTATTTCATGATGAGACGGGCGAGCGCGAAGCGCGAGTCTTTTTTTCTTGGGAAATTGACAAAATCGGGTACACCCGGGTGGTTTCTGAACAAAATCGGGTACCTTTTTTTCCGCGACGGGGCGCGCTTACGTACGCCTGCAAAACGCCTCCAAATCGCCTTCTGGCGCCTGAACTCACTGCGCCTTGTGTACGCGCAGCACCCCAAACCGTTTCTCCGGCGTTCGAACCCTCAAAATGGCGCCAATGACGGCCCCCAAAAAGTGCTCTCGACGGACAACCCGATTTTGTTCAGGAACACACCGGGTATACCCCGCCCTGTGCTTCGATTTTATCAACTACCCGATTTCGGCCATACTGCACCCGTTTTTGTTCACTTGCAACACCCGCGGAGACACGGAAACGGACGACATCTCCCCGCAACCCAGCTGTGGAAGATCCCGCACACAACTAGCAACTTGGCGACTGGACATCATGCGACCACAGCAGCACTGATAACTTTCCGGCCCACAAAGATCCAGCCCCGATGCAACCGCACTGCGAAGAATGGTGGCATGGCGGTGAGCGCGGACACCCAACCCAAGATCCGGCGACACCCAACCAAGATCCGGCGCTAGGACGAAAAGACAAGACCATATTGTTGTTTGTTGTTTTCTCACATTAACTCTTGTCAAAAATCTGGAGCCCGTGGTCACACAAAGGTGCTGGAGCCCTAGGAAGATCCGAAAAACCAAGTGAAATCAAAATTCGTCAGGGAAATACTACGCTTTCCCGCCTAAAAACGCATGATACGGAAGAAGGCGCGCAAGTGAAGAGGTCAAATGTGCAAACTAAACTCACATGGCCGCGGGTATCCACTCAACTACAGCATAGACTTCCCCCGTCCCCACAACTAACCAACTCGTATATGTAGAGACGGTCCACTGTTGGTGATTTGGTCCTCACAACAACACGCGTCAGACGAGCCTGAGGGTGCCTGTTTTCGGAGAACTTCGTGTTTTTCCGAAAAAATAAGGGACGTATGTATGTATCCTCCCTTCCCCGGAGCATGTATTGCGGTGGGGTGCTTCGAAGTACTTCGTATAACTCAACAAAACTACTTGTACTTCGTAGTACAGCTGTTGCGTGTGTGTATGCGTTCGCAGTATGTGTTAGCAGTCCAGTACGTGTTCGCAGCACAGTATGTGCTCGCAGTACAGTAGTAGTATGTGTTCGCATCACGGTATATATATATGTTCGCGTTATTGAGTACGTGTTCGCAGTAGGTTTTTGCAGTACAGAATGAATGTGTTCGCAGTACAGAGGGTTCGAACGCCGAAAACACGGTTTGGGGTGCTGCGCGTACACAAGGCGCAGTGAGTTCAGGCGCCAGAAGGCGATTTGGAGGCGTTTTGCAGGCGTACGTAAGCGCGCCCCGTCGCGGAAAAAAAGGTACCCGATTTTGTTCAGAAACCACCCGGGTGTACCCATTGCCCTTTTTTCTTTGTTTCAGAACGAACTAAAGCCTCTCAATTTTGGATCGCAGACGAGGATAGGTTGCCTTGAAATAATGTATCGTGTACAAGTGTGAGTCAACATGTTGGTCGCCCACGTTTGTCCACCGCACTCTACGTACACGGAACCAATGCCACTAACATTCGGCTCTGCGCGCGCACACATACTGCGAGCCTTCCTGGTGCTTGTTTAAACCGGAAACAAAAAGAAACTACTGCTGATGAGCGTAGCCATTTTCAGGGGGTTGATCGACGAGACGCACGCACAGCGACGCTGACCCAGCCGAGGTCTTGTGTGTCCTGCTGCTGCCGTTGCTACCGCTACTACTGCTGTTGCTTCTGCTTCTGCTTCTGCTTCTGCTGCTGCTGCTTCTGCTGCTACTGCTGCTGCTGCGGGTACACATACTATCGAGCCTTTCTCGTGCTGGTTTAAACCGAAAAAACTAAACAACTACTGAAAAGCGCAGATATTTTCGGGGGGTTGATCGACGAGATGCACGCACAGCGACGCTGACCCGGCCCAGGTGTCGTGTGTCCTGCTGCTTCCGTAATAACCGCTACTACTATTGCTTATGCTGCGTCTGCTTCTGTTGTGTCTGCTTGTGCTGCTTCTGCTGCTGCTGCTGCTGCTGCTGCTGCTGCTGCTGCTACCGCTACGGGTACACATAAAATCGAGCTTTTCTCGTGCTGGTTTAAACCGAAAAATCAAAACTACTTCTGATGCGCGTAGCCATTTTCAGCGGGTTGTTCGGCGAGACGCACGCACCGTGACGCCGACCTGGCCCAGACCTCTTGTGTCATGCTACTGCTGCCGTTACCACCGCTTCTACTACCAGTGCTTCCGCTTCTGCTTGTGCTGCTTTCTGCTTCTGCTGCTGCTACGGGTACACATGCTATCGAGCCTTTCTCGTGCTTGTTTAAACCGAGAGAAAAAGAGACAGCTACTGATGCGCGTATCCAATTTCAGGGGGGTGATCGACGAGATGCACGCACAGCGACGCTGACCCGGCCCGGGTCTCGTGTGTCCTGCTGCTGCCGTTAAAACCGCTACTACTATTACCGCTTCTGTTTCTGCTTCTCCTTCTTCTGCTTCAGCTGCTGCTCCTGCGGGTGCGTAGAACGGGTACCACCTTTTTTTTTCTTCTTCTCTGAGAAGAGAGCGTAGATATCAAACAGCGTACTGTAGATGTTCGTTCGTGTTGGTTTGTTCAGTTCACATCTACGAGATGAGCACAGGGTGTGCTGCAGTGCTTTCGCTTGCTGTACTGCTTCAGTGTTTTCCGTAGTCAACAACAGAGTCGTCCCAGCAGCTGGTCACCAGCATCGGAGATTGAACTACTGCAGATATTGAGGTCGCGCCTCACCATTACAATTTATATCGTACTATACAGCAGTGTGTGGTTCTTGACGGAAATAGCAGTAGCGCTTTTGCCCTACAACGCTCTGCCGTGCCCTGCACCGTCGCCGTGCGAAGCACCGATACAGCGAAATATATGGCAGTACTGTACACCTGTGAAACGATGGTTACATGTCCGCCAGGTACCAGTATTGCTGCTGCTGTCGCAGCGATATATACTATCGAACGGTCGTTGTGCAGCGTTTGCTACTCTGCTGTGATCAAAGCGCTGCCCAACTCAATCTCTGTGTCCTACACGCAAGCGATGCACAACGGAGGTAGCTGCTGACTGTGTCAAGAGCGAAACAAAACCAGCTCACAACTCATCGGTATCGTCCTGCCTGGTTGGATTTTGTGTCCGCCTTGTACCCCTTGTGAGCTTTCCTCAGACCTTCGAAGACATGTTCGCGCTCTCATGCGGCACAGCGTCACTAGCTGCTGATGCTGCTGTCGCTGCTACCTCTTGTTCTCTATACCTGCCACAGCTGATATCACCGCGCTTTCCAACTCTGGTGTCTATTGCAAGCCCTCGTCATACTCGTCAGCTGCGTCAGCTGCGGTAGCTGCTGCGGTAGCTTTGTCGCCACCGGAGGCGGCTAGCTGCTCGATCTGGTCCTACTGCTCCGTGCATACTGCTGCGAGCTGCGAGTGCGAGCTTTGTGTGGAGCAGGCTTGCCTCGTTGTAAAAGCGGTGGTACTCCGTGTTCCATTTTTATTTGGCTTCCAAGGGTACGAAACCCTACTTCAATCAAGTAAAACCAAATGCCACAAGAAACCGACGGCGAGTAAATAAAAGCGACAAATTTCCGACAGCATGCGTGAACAGCAAACAATGGCCTCTTCCATTTTTGTGAATACCATGTTCCCGAACCAACACGCCTAGGGAAAATGCCGAAACCCCTTCGACCTTCCACACATCGCTTCTGGAAGGCTTGCTTGAGGAACACGGGAGATTTGTCATGTCTAGAACACGCCACGGAGCCTTCCCCTTCACGTTCCGCTGACGGATCCTTCGCGGCGGATACACCGCCTGGCGGAATCCCCGCAGCGGGATTGTGGAAGCCCCCCCTAGAGTGTCCCTTTGACCCAAGATCTGAGGGAGCACTGACAACTGCTCGCCCAACGCTTTCGATGACATACTTGCACTGGTTCATGTGGCACGTCTGGGTTTTCTTCTCATCCTCTCCTGTCTCTCCCTCTGTCAACGGCCGGCTGTATCCGCCCGTGTTGTCACACATTCCGCCGTCGTGATTCAACAGCGATAATACCTTGCTTACGCAGAGAGAAGTGGCATTACGCTCACCGACGGTTTTGACTACGACTCATATGTTCTAAAACTATGAACACGACTCCAGCTGTGAGACAGACGATTTCGTCGAAACTCATCTTTGCAAGCTGTCTGTGATACTCCGTTCCCGTGTAATTACGAGGTGTGTGTCCTTACTAATGATAAGGTCGGCGACTCTCTTTGGAACTACAGTGTAGCTTGTACAAGGGTCAACAGGGTGATTAATCAATCTGTGTGCTGAAACTATAAAACCCTTTTTGAAGGGTACAAAATCTGACCAGCTATACGTATCAATTTATCAAGTATATCTCGTCAGTCATATAACCGGTGAGGGGAGGGCAGAGATTTAAGGTGTTGGGATCGAGTATGATGGATGGTTTTGTGGGTGGATGGATTTGTCAAGGTTGTTGGTATATGTGGTTATTACTTAGTTTTTCTCCGCTATAATGTAGGAAAGAGTACGAATACAGATTATTAATAGTTATCGGATATACCAATATTGATGCAGCAATCGAGAGTAAAAGTCTGCTACTCACCCCAAAAAAAAAAAAAAAATCAAAACGAAACACGAACGTGTTTGTAGGGCTCGAACCAATGGATCCAAATTGATACGCGGTCACCCTAACAGTTTAATTAGATATCATGTACACGTACCTTAGATATCACCTTTCTCTTGGAATACAGTTGTTGTCATTTTTGATTGTTGTCTATACGTACTCCTAGTATTAATACACTATAAATAGTATGATCTATGTTTTGCAAATGGGTATTCGATTCTATCGGAAGAAAAACTATACAAGACATGTCACAGCTGAAGCTATCTATCTTTCCGCCAAAAGCTAAATTGTAACGAAAAACTCGTAAAAGGAAAGAAAGAAAACATCGAACCTGCATCCAGTGACGAATAATGGAAAGAAGAATGCGGCACGCAGCCTCGAAAGCAATTGCAGCATCGAACCTCAACAAAGCGATATAAAATATGCGCCAACAGTCAGTATTTTTTCGTCAAAGAAGCAAAAACGAAACAATCCCAACGAACGAATGAAAACAGCAAAAAATTAGTACACTTGGCATTGGTAAAAAAATATTCCAAGGCAGTTTCTTACAGAGTCGGATTTGTCGGTCGAAGACGGCCTTTTTTGAATGAAGCCCAAATCGGGTTTTCTTACACAGCCCAGAATAAGCTTTTTTGACTCAACCTTCTTTGATTGTTTTTTGACTGGAACTTTCAGTTGTTGATCTTCCAGTGAAAAACTCCAGTCGAAAAAGTTTTACACCCTGTTTTTTGAACCCATCGCGTTGCTCATCCCCCCACCACCACGCACCCGCACGCCCACACACATACGAAGTACCACACAGAAATATCACATGGCGTAGGCGCTGGCTTGGCTATCACTGCTGTAGCTTCTCGCCGCAAGTCAGCGTGGCAATCTCTAGCCCCGCCCGCCAGGAGCGTATATCATCACACGACAGCAGCAGCGTGCGGTATCGAGCCCATTTTGCCAACAACCTCCACGCCTGCTGCTGTATGTACTTTTGGCGGCTCTCGGCCGAGTACATCTCCACGAATGTAGCTTTGCGGCTTTCCGCTGAAGTCCAACACCATCAACTCGCTGGGACGAGGGTTCGTCGAGCGAGAAGCACGCATTGCTCGCGGAGAACGCTCGAAGAACAGATCTGCCAACCCATTTTCGACTGCAATACAGTACTCCCTCACATCAACCGCCTCTAGGGAGAGCATCAAACTATAAAATCGATTCGACCGACGATAAGGCGAAGGACCAGAAGAATCCAGTCGAAACAAAGTCCAGTCGAAAAAGGCCGCTTTCGACTGGCGGAATCCGTCTATCAAAACAACAAGCAAGCACCATTTAGATGCCTCATAAATACATCTGACTGATTCTACTAATAGTATAGCCCTACCCCCCAAAATCAGCGATTTTCCTTGACGAACGTTTCATGGCTGCTCGACACACGGAAATATACCATTGTTGGAAGAAAAGTATCCATATATCTTCTTGCGTGCAACGGTCTACCCGATCGATGACGCCGGGGTGTCAAGGGACACCGTTTTTCAGTAGATGCGACCGGGAGCCGGTTTTCCAACCTGTGATTTCGTTTGTAGAAAAGTCGTGGGTGCTAACGTAAAACGACTCGTCATCAACGTTTACGAAAATTACGTTTCAGAAAGTAAGTGCGAGTTTCGTGACCCAACGTAGAAACCACGAAATGAATGGGTCCATCTTGAAACTAGTTGCGTACAATCTATTCCAGTGAGAGTAATCGACTCCCCGGTAAAATGAAACACAACAAAGCACGAAATAAAGCGGCAATTTTGCATGTCAAGTACCTGGTAACATGCTACCAGAACGACCGTCACCGATTCCGCCGCAAACAGAAACACAGACGACCGCACGGCCATGCGCTCATTACTTCCGCCCGTGTCAATTATAACGTGTGCGACTACCTAACACACCCAACGAGTCGAGTTGGGCCGATCTTACCTGCGCGTAGAGGTTCTGCAATTGAGCGCCCTTCCTCAAATTCTGTACAGTCTTCGCCCATGCTCTTCGCTAGGGGTTGCTATCACCCACGACTTGGGCTTGATAGCCTAGCCGGCGGACCCAGACGGGTAACTTGCACCCTGTGCCTTCATGGCTTTGCCAATGACTTAATCACCACTATCCCTTTGCCCTGCAGTAGGTTGAAGGCGATGGCGCCTCACTGGTTATTTCGCGGTCGACGAGGGAGGCCGTGGAGCTCGCTAACCGAGACAGGAGGAGGAGATTGTGGTGGAAATAGATATTTTTTTTTGTGTGTGGGGGGGGAGGGGGGAGGGCTTCCATTGTATGGCACATCGTTTCCACCTGGCCAATAACTACACGTGAGTCATCTTGTTTTCTTCGATGCAAATCACTACTGGCGAACGATACGGCAATGTCACGACCGCATTCGACGGTTCGGCTCGTTCGGATTCTTGCCGTTATTTTTTACTGGAGTCGGTAACCTTGACTAATAGTATGGTAGGGGTCCGTAGCGGTCCACATACAATATCAACAAGATCCCCGCTGTGCAATCTTCACTGCCGTCTCCCACTACCCATTAATTACAACAGGGACAAGCTTCATGGTTCACCTATCACTAGTCAAAACATACTAGCGCCAATCATTTGCAACACACTTCGTAGCTGCGATCTTTCTTTCGCCATGCACAACATGACAACTGTTCGAATTTCACTGTCCTTATGAGTTGTTGCTTCACCCCCAAATACATTCACCACTCGCAAGTATCGTATAGCGTCACAACTATCATCATCACTACTAGCCACAAATAAATAATAGCTGCAGTATGTTCCCTGCCACACGTCGTTGGAGCGGTCCCTATTTTCATATCCCTCCGCAAACCAGTGACACCAGGCTACAAATACGTTGTAGTATCAATATATGTATAATAGGTGCAAAAACTATCACCAGGCGCAAGACTCTCTGTATGAACGTCGCCAAGCACACAATTTTAAGTTAACCACCACTGCCGTATTAAGTGTATCGGTATAAACGTCGCCGATGACATCATTTGAAGCCGCCCACTGCCGAATACATAATTACACCACAACAAAGGCTGCTGTGTTGAAAAAAAAAAAAATGGAAAAAATAACAGCAGACGCAGGTTGGATGGAATACCTGAGTGAACGTCGCCAATCACACAATTTTATATCAACCACCACTGCCGTGTATGAATGATGCTAACCACATCGTTTTAAGTCGACCAATCACTGCCGTACTATTATATAAAAATATGAACATATTCCAGCTGTGAGATCGAAGACTTTGTCAAAACTTATCTTTGCAAGCTGTGCGTCATAATCCGATCGCGCGTATTATGGGTTGTATGTCCTCATTAAGGATATAGGTTGGCGACTCC
This sequence comes from Undaria pinnatifida, assembly GCA_012845835.1. Taxonomy (NCBI): domain Eukaryota; class Phaeophyceae; order Laminariales; family Alariaceae; genus Undaria; species Undaria pinnatifida. The sequence continues at coordinate 16,181,897 of JABAKD010000008.1, read as the reverse complement.
CATTGGAACTACAGTGTAGCTTACCAGGGTCAGCAGGGTGATGAAAATCAGTCTGTGCGCGGAAACTATATCACGTGTTTTTGAGGGCAACAAAATCTGACAGTTGTGGAAGGTAATGCATCAGTTTATCAGTTGTATCCTGCACGTCGAATAACCGGTGAGGGGAGGGCTGAGTTTTTAAAGGCGCGGTGTCTTGGTTTGAACACGAGGGAGCGCGGGGGGAGGGGGGGGGGCGGTGGCGGGCGTGGCGGCTCAAAAGGTGCGTGGAAACTCTAAATACTATAAGGGGACAAATCTGACGGTTTTGGAAGGAATGCACCAGGTTATAATGTATATCCTGCAAGTCGTACAACCAGTGAGGAGAGGGCGGAGTGTTCGAAGGGGTGACGGGGGGGGAGGGAGGGGGGGGGTGGGTGGGGGGGGCAAGAGGGGTTTTAACAGCTTCACGTCGCAAAGATGTCGGGGCTTGCTGTACGCGTGGTGCTAGGTCTAGGCGATATTGCGAGTGGTGGGCAAGGAGGGAGCGTTTGAAGGGGAGGGGCGGGGGGGCGGGGGCGGGGGGGGGGGGGGGGGGGGGGCGGGGGGCGGTTGCATTGGAGCAACGGCATGGATAGCTAGGAAGATATTTAGGTGATATCAACAGCGTGGAAGTGTTTAGTACTTGAGGTGATATCAACTGCGTGGAATTGTTTATTACTTGGGCGGATTTCGAATTTAGGTTGGCGCTTGAAGAAGATGGAGCGGGGAAAAGAGTTGGGGGGAAAGGGGGATTGGGGGGGGGGGCGGGGGCGGGGAGGTTGACAGGTCTAGGTCGCACAGACGTATTATGCAATAACGGTTCAAATATGCCTCAGGTTCAAATTTTTGTTTTCATGCGACACACTCCGACCCTGTTTCACATATTTACATGGGAGTACGATACAACGCCAAAAGTTCAATAGACTCACATGATTCAATATATTAACAGGTGTTATTTTTTGAGGCACACAATATGATGCTGATGACCGATTGTACGATAGCTCTCCCCAAAACCAGCGATTTCTTAAGCGAATGTTTCATGGCTGCTCGATACAAGGAAAGATACAAATGACAACAAAGTAAATCCATTCACTTTCTTGAGTGCGAAGGCTTATCGATCAATGACGTCGGGGTGTCGAGGGACACCGTATTTGATGCAATACGACGGGGAAGTGGTGTTGAAACCGGCTATTTCATTGAACAAAGGTTGAAGGAGCTACCGTAGAACGACTCGGATGGTGCTGTAGGTCTTGTTTTGCGCGTTCGTTATTCCAAATTTCCCACCTTTCTTGGTTGCCTCCCAAAGGGGTAGAGGCATGCTTCCCTTACAAACAATGCGCGACATGTTCGGCCGGCTGATATACATCTTCTGAAAGCAGTGTGCACCTTTCCGTTTTATATCACTAAATGAGAGTTTTTGTGTTTCTCTCAGAGGGCTGTACTTAGAGCCGTGGGTGAACTTGACCCGTTTAGCGCCTTGCCCCGTAGGAGTACTCGTTAGTTGAAAAGCGAAGGGTCAATCACGTCCACGTCACATAGGAGCGGTTCGTAACCTCAACGTAACATTAAGGATACCACTCGACATTTTCATCAATATCAGGCATATCGAATAGAAGATACGGTGGGCATAGATCCGAGTATCACCAGCGCGCTTTCGTTTCTATTCCATGTCTTTGTCACTGGAAACCTTCACCGGTCACAGCACATAGCAAACGCCTAATTTGAACAAAACACAGAGAAACATACAAGCAAAGCCCTCTAGCGGAAAAAGCATTACAGACAAAACGCATAGATCATCAATGATGTGGGTAAGTAGACACCTCAACGCAATATTGCAGGGCCATGCAATACTTGCCCCAGTAACGGGTTTTGCGATTCGTGTGAAATTCTATTGATTGCCACGTAGGTAAGCCTATGGTAGTGCAGCACAAAAGACCCTAGTATTTAAGAATCAAATATGAGCGATATTGCTGTTGATGACCAACCCTAGAAACTACTGTGACGGAGTACGGGCTAGTGGTTCCAAGAACACGTCACCTCAGATTCTGACTGAGGATGGCCGCCTGCTGCCGGCTAGTCGTGCTATGAATCACCTGTTGCTAGCATCTAGCCCTGAAAACCAGTCTGTCTCGGCTGGTCATAGTTGCCACTCTGGACAAATTTTGGTTTGTAGATAAGAACCTTGTACAAGATATCCTGTTCTGGTGTCCTGTTCTGTGTTCTACCTTCTGAGCGTTCAGGAGAAGAACTCTTAGATGCCGTAGACTATAATAAGTACATCACCAAACACGGATTGCCCTCGGTTACCCGCGGGCGTTCACCCACGTTTCGCGCGGGTGCTGGTCGTGGCGAAACTCCTACATATATCTTCCGAGCATCACGCTCCAGGGAGATTGTTCGGGACACCCAGGTCGTAAATATCGATGATGTGGAATTCTTGTCTCAGACGTACGTAGTAGGTCGAGAAACGACCAGAGCGGGTGAAGGTATGAAACAAAAATCATGTTCAACTGGTCAACGACAGAATAAGCAACTCAGTAATGTCTTTATCCTTCAGGTCCGTTGTAGGTCGTGTCTAGAGTAAGATTATGTTTACCACAACAAGTCATGAACGCAAATTCTAACATGTCAATCAGGCGCGTTGCCCATGCTCCTGGCTACTCGAACGACAGCGAACCAACAAGATTGTCGACACTCGACCAAGGTTTCAATATCGACATCACGGGGTGTCAAGTCCTTTCCAGGAGGCCGATGAGCGCTCCCTAAGGGCAGGCAGGCGCTACACTTTGGTATGCGTCAAACCACTCACGGTCTACGCCAATCGTATTGAAGAACAGCCGATACAACCAAGGAAGCAGCCGTACTTATCACCCATTAGTCGACTGTCACCTTGGCACCCTTCCCATAGGGCGCGATATCATACCTATCGGGTGGAGAGTTGCAAAACCAAAATCGTCTTATCCAGAAGCACTCTATCAGAATGCATCAAACGCTGACCCAAAAAACTCAAAACACTAGGTACAGCACAACCACGGAAAAAGTGTTGGGAGTGGCCCACATAAAGGTTTGCTGGATTTTTGATCGTCTGCACCACCCGCCGCCTTCGCCCCCCCCCCCCCCCCTACGTGTTCATGTCTCTTCTTATCCACTTGAATCATCAGGACGACATTTACCCGTTTCCGTACATGGAGGTGTGCTTCGGCGGAGGTAACGGGTGTGACAAGGATGAGTCCGAAGCAGACTGCATAAAGACTGTGAATGCTGCGATATTCGATCCATGTGAAGCCAAATGGGACGTGCAAGTTCCATCAGCGCCAGAGGTTAGTTGCCGGCAATGATAATGATGATTTGTCCCCATACTGCAATATCACACATGCATATCGAACACAAATGTCACTCTACCATGTGAGGTTCATATGAACGGTGTACTACTACTGTGCCAGTAATGTTCACTCTCTCGAGGAAATAAATATCCCTGGGAGATACCAGCTTTAATATTGCATCTACATATAAACATTTGCAACGACTGGTGGCGGATCACACCAGGTGGTATGTGTGTAGACGGTTCAACACCTGGTACATACTTTATCTACAGCAAGCGGTAGATGCTTTTTGAGTTGATAGTGTGGCTTAGAATGCTTGTACGAATCTGAGGGCAGAATGAGAGAAACTGCTACCTCCTTCACTGGAAAACCTACTCTGTTTTTACGATCGATTGAGTGGTTAACACTCAACTTTGCGAGCTTTGTGGTACATCTGCATTTCGCTAATACACAGTAGTTGCACACAATTTGCGGAACGTCGTTCCCGCGTACTGTTTGTAGATTTTTTGTCAGTATGCGTTTAGCGGTGGCATTCATCGAGCTCACCATGCCAGACGTCCATCGGATAACATTAGTTGACGTTTGGGTAACATAACGCTGGTTTACAAAGTACAACAAACCTGCATACACGTCACGCGGGTGGTACACCGACACCTCTAGAATCAAAGTCACAAGGTCTGCCCGGACGGACGAACTGGCGTCTCTCTTTGATCGATGAAGCTACTTTGAAAACTGTCATCAAACTAGACCTGTTTGCAACCTTGTAGCCCTATATCACCCGCCTCGATTAACCTCAACGTTTTTGCCCTTGGACTCCATCAGACACACCCCCACGTGTTGAAGTTTGTCTTTTGTGTCTATCCACCTGTTGCTTCGTCGGGGGTGAAGCGGGCAGCGTGGCCGCGTATTTGACGACGCAGGACGTCGGGGTTCGATTTTACGTGTACATGCGCCCTTTAACCAAATAATAATTCACGCTTTAGATCTCTCGAGGACAGGATGATGGCCCTGATGTAGGATATCTGGTCGCCATCTGAGTTTAGAGCGCGAGAATGCACGGAATATGGCTTCAAGGGCATCTTGTTTTGTGCGTGTGCTGCTGGTTGTTCTGGATCAGTCGGGGGCATGCGTGACGTTCAACCCGGAAGATGTCGGGTGCAACGCACCAGGCAGGCCGTACATAACGCTACAGGTGAGGTAGCTACACAGGTAAATGGGAAAGATCCCTTTCTCGTCTTGTTAGAATGTATTGTATAGCACGCTTGTTGTGCCCGTATAAGCCGTGGTTACTGGTTCTACCTACGCAGCTGACCAACGTGGAGCAATCGAAATGAACCATTAGATCTAACCCGCGGCTTACCATTTTACCTCTGTCGAACGACGTTTGAATTGTGTACACCTACCTGCTTCTTTCAGGATTATATGTGTGGACGAAAAAGGTTACGGAGTGTCGAACAATCGGTTGGACACAACATCATAAAGCATCGTTATGCCTGTTGGGTCGCTCCAGGATTACCATCGTACATGTGATTAACTATGTGTACCTCCGGGTTCATGTGTTGTGGCAGCCACACGTTGTCTCATTGACGAGTAGATATAGTTAACCTTGACAAGTAGCAAAAATCTACTCTGCGGTGTCACGAAATTTTCAGGCGCCCTTACAGGTAAAAACACGGAAAGTTCAAGTATCGCCGAACTAGATACGAAAGATACAACGAGAGAAAATGAAGACATAACTGAGAAAACCATAATTAGTACAAATACAGCAAGATACTACCGCAAATTCGTGTACCTCGGCAATATGACGATATGTTTCCGGCATGGCTCCACACGCTTCTTCTCGCTACAAGGTTGTCGCCAAGCAACCACCCAGCGGTTACGTACAAAGCCAGCCATGGATGGAATCATGACGAACCTCCCCTCCCACCACTGAATTGGGGTCAACAGCCAATTTCGAGTATACGTATTTCGTGCGTACTCTATTCTGTTGAGGAACTCTCTGTATCCAGACGTATTTGATTGAAGATCGCTCGTTCCTCTTTCGACCCGTCGGCTGGGTCTGCCTGCGTCCTCTCTGCAGATTGGAGGCACCCTTCAAATTCGATGCCAACGCCAAATTGTACCGTCTGCGACTATTTGCTACAGCCCGAGATAATCGCCCTTTCGTCTCGTTGTCAGAGCCTTCCCTTATGTATTCTGTTTTAGTACCGTGGATAGTTTAATGTAGGTATTGGATTCGAATGACACCTCCTTCCTCCGCAGAGAGTCCTCGTCTGGTATGTCTCCCCGCGCAGCGTGGACGCTTGGCTAGCGCATCGTGTGATCTGCGCCGAGCTAGTACATGTAAGTTGTCTGGGTACTCAAGCCTATGGATACTGCTGCTGTGTGGGTTGGATGGTCTCATGAATTTCATGGCCCACTCTGCTCACTAAGTTTCGGGAGCAAAAAGAAGAAGTGATCACTATGTAATACAAAACTCGAGACATTTGATCAGATCTGTGGTTCCATTGTTATTGCTAATTTGGACCCACCCAATTTGATCGCTATTTCACTGGTGCATTCTGTCTCAGTACCGTGGATCGTTCAAGGTAAGGATTGGACTCGGATGAACTTTCTTGCGCGGACCTGTGGTCACGCCTATACTTCGTTTCTCCGTAAAATTTTATTTTTAGTTGATCGCTGGTCCGGTGAAGGGATGTCTCACCAAAAATTCCTAATCATTCCTCCAACATATCTCGCGCACACGGGCGACTGTGGTAGCTCGCTAATGCCTGCATAGCTCTGCCGCTTTTCCTCTTGCTGCCCACTTGTCTACTAGGAGTGGCCCCGGTTTCAAACTATTCTGTCGAGTCCTCATAAACTCCTCCACAGCCGCCCCGGCCAGAAATGTGCTGGGGGGGGCTCCCACGTGAAAGGAATGAATCATGAAGTGGTTGTGCAGCTCTACCACCAGCACCAAAATGGTCTCCCAGGGCGGTCGCCATACAGATCGCTCATAGATGTAGAGAGTACAGGAACTTTTCTGTCGAGAGCACGGGGAACAAAAGCCAGGCGGTCATATCCGATTCAACACGCCATGCGGCAGAGACTTAGTCTGTGACGGGCCAAAACACGCAAAGGGCCGGGTTAACCATGTTTGCTATCCCCACCACCACGTGGATAGAGGTTTGAAGCGTCTTAAGAATCCGAAAGTTAAAGATCAGACTCATAGGCGACTGGGATGTTAAGATCTGCAAGTGCAATGTGAATGAAAAGGTCGTACCCCCGAAACCACGAAATTACCTGGAGACACGGCAGCAAGGAGGGCAGCCACCCGTGCACGCGAAGGCGTGTCGCTGCGAAGACCGATGATGGTGTTCTCCAACACAGATGCAGCCCGATTGACCTCGATTTTCTGCACCTCGGACGAGATTTCCCGATACAAATCTGTCAGTGGGCTCAAGCCCGGATTGGCTCTCCGGCGGACGAGGTCCCATTCTTCCCATTTCGCGTTTCATTGCCAGTTTAACTGAAGACAATTCCTTAGCGGGTATAAACAGTCGTGTCATGTGGGTGCACAAGGATCCCGCTGGGCACGCGTTGTTGCCCGCACAACCCACGCCTAGGCAAGATACTTTACCACCATGATAATATCGTTTCCATAAGTGTCAAGGAAACAGAGGGAGTCCAAACCTTTGTCCGAAATATTTGTCTTTCAACCGCGGCAAAACAACGGAAACTGCACACGGTCTCAGACCGTTGCGACCGTGCCCAGGGACGCTGCCCCGAGAGGAGGGCTCTCACTGGCATCGTTCGGCGTGAAACAATCAGCAACAAAAGTGAACCATATAGCTCCGTGGGTGTTCCAAAAAACAGGACGAATTAAAGCCACAAGGCAAAGAACATCAACAGTTATCGATACTGCCGTACAATAAACCAAAAATTACGGGCGAGAGGAGTGGCGCGGAAATATTCAGAGCGGAGAGCGGAGGAGTCATCCAGCGAAGTCTTGAAACCTTCAAATCGACGCTAACCACCCGGATCATCATGTTCTTCAAGAAAGGACCAACGAGCACTTGGCTCCACCGCTTAAGGCATAGAGACCAACGTCGGTGACCACATAGAAGTCATTGCCGAGAATAGAACGTTCGTATATCGATTTTGAATATACAAAATTCCTCGATCAACCAGGGTGCTGCGATATGTATGAAGATCATGGCACCGGGAAAGCATATTCACTCCTGCCAAAGACCTCGAGATAAACATTGAACAGTGGTATTATGAACCGCGAAACAGGCCACCTGCACTATCTGCATTATTGGTGGAAGCTCGTGAAAGCTTCCATGTAAGCATGGAAACTTTCATGGAAGCTTCCGCGCGTCCATGCCGTGAAAGCTTCCATGACAGCTTCCATAGAAGCTTCCTCGAAAGCTTCCACGCAAGCTTCCACGGAAGCAACTTCCACGGAAACATACACGAAACCTTTCACGGAAGCAACTAAGATTCTACGGAAGTAATTTCCACGGAAACTTCCACGGAAACAGCTTCCACAGAAGCTTCCACGGAAGTAACTTCAACGGAAGCCTCCATGAAAGCTTTCACGGAAGCTTCCGCTGAAGCAACTTGCACGGAGGCTTTCACGGAAGCAACCTAATCCTAACCCTAATCCTAACCCTAACCCTAACCCCAACCTTCACCCTAACCATAAGCTTCACTGGAAGTAACTTCCACATCCATGGAAGATTCCATTACTTCCGCGAAACTTCCATTACTTCCATGGAAGCTTTCGTGGAAGCGTTCGTGGAAGCTCCCGTGGAATGTGCTTCCACGGAAGCTTTCATATCTCCCATATTTTCCATGGAAGCTTCCACGGAAGCTTGCGGAAGATCCCATGAACGCTTCCGTGGACGTTACTTCCGTGGAAGCTTTCATGTCTTTCGCATATACCACGGAGACTTTCACGGAAGCTTCCATGAAGACTTCTGTGGAAGTTACTTCCATACAAGCTTTTCTAACTTCCGCGAAAGCTTCTATTACTTCCATGCAAACTTTCTTAACTTCCGCGAAAGCTTCCATTACTTCCATGAACGCTTTCGTGGAAGATTTAGAGGACGTTACTTCCATGGAAGCTTTCGTGGAAGCGTTCGAGAAAGCTCCCGTGGAAGTTGCTTCCGTGAAAGCTTTCATATCCTCCATAACTTTCATGGAAGCTTATACGGAAGCTTCCATAAAGACTTCCGTAGAAGTTACTTTCATGAAAGATTCTATACCTCCACGAAAGCCTCCATCACTTCCATGAAAAATTCCATGGAGGCATTCGTGGAAGTTACTACCATGGAAGCTTTTGTGGAAACTTTCGTGGAAGCTACCGTGGAAGTTACGTCGGTGGGAACTTTAATATCTTCCATATATTCCGTGGAAGCTTCCATGGAAGCTGCCATGAAAGCTTCCGTAGAAGTTACTTCTATGAAAGCTTCCATGACTTCCGCGAAGGCTTCCATTACTTCCATGAAAGCTTCCATGGAAGCTTTCGTGGGAGTTACTTCCACGGAAGCTTTCGTGGAAGCTTTCGTGGAAGCTCCCGTGGCAGTTACGTCGGTGCAAGATTTCAGTTTTTCCATATCTTTCATGGGAGATTCCAAAACTTCCGCGAAAGCTTCCATTACTTCCATGAAAGCTTCCATGGAAGCTTTCGTGGATATTATTCCCATGGAAGCTTTCGTGGAAGTTTCCGTAAGAAGCTTTCGTGGAAATTCCTGTGAAAGGTAAGTACGTGGAAGCTTTCATATCTTCCATATATTTCATGGAAGCTTCCGCGGAAGGTTCCACCGCTTCAATTGTTTCCATTGACGCTTTCATTGAAGCTTCCATTGAAGCTTCCATAGCTTCCATATATTCCATGGAAGCTTCCATGAAAGCGGTGAAAGCTTCCACGGAAGCTTTTATAAGCTTCCAGGCAAAATTCAAGTAGTGCCGGAGCCGGTGTATCTACAAGTATACTCATACAGTACTGAAATTGTGAATACTGCAGTGAGGTACGTTAGTATCCTACTATGTACGTACAGTACACATAAATTGACTACGTACAACGTTGGTGTTTGAGGGTATATATGTGCGTCCGAGCCATGCAGGCTCCACAAATGAGCTCAGTCCGAAGTCTCTGCAAGAGTGAGTATGAAGAACGGGGGAGAGGAAGACGTTCCCTCACATCCCCAAGCCGGTCGAGGTAAAGAATACCAGTAGACCCATACATGATCGCCTAATCATGAATGAAGTGAAATAAACGCCAGAAAACGGAGTTATGATGGCAAACCCAGGCCGTCTCAACGCCTGTAGTGAATTTTGTGCACTGAAATGACCGACAACATCCTACTAACCAGTGTTCCAGCAGTCCGTGTTTACCGTAGGGAAGATAAAATGCACAGAGGCCGACAGCATGGCGAACTCGAAGTCGTACTCAATGTAATCACCAGTCATGTTTTGCCAGCCCCTAATCTTGGCGACGATTTGCTGCTGAAACTGTCGCTGAACCACTATCATGACAACAGCGCATACTATAATTTCGCCAGACCCCGACTCATCGTACCATTCGAGCAGCTACGGAAAATTGAGCACATACAGTTGCAGGAGCAAAGAAAAACTCCCTCCCGTGTGTAAAATGGCAGACAGCATACATACGCCGTCGTGTCAACCACCGCAACAAAGGAGAGAGCGGCGGGTACAGCCGTATCGAGCAGATCAACGTCGGCCACGGCAACATAGGACAGAGCCGGTACAGCCGTATCCTGCACGTCTAGTGCAAGCCCAGCATGACGAACACACAACACCGTGTGCACGCATTCCGCAGAGAAAGCGGACACAACCGAGCTTGACTACGTGGCGTTGTACTACGTATCCTCCGCAACTAAATTAGACAACAGCAGAGACAGCAATATCTAGCAGTTCAAGCAGAAACCACCGCGCTTCCGATGCACAACGGCGGGCGCACACAAGCCGTAAAGCACGTGGACACGAGCTATGCGAGTCAAAGCAGCCTCACATGCGTGAAACAGCAGTAAAAAGGAAATATACCGAATATAGCCGTATCCAGCAACTGGAGCTAGTCCAAGATGGCGTGTTGCATGCAACTAGCATAAGCAGCGGGCATAGCCGTGCCAGACACCGCAGCGTCGTATCAATCACATCGACAGCCAACCTATGAGCGCGAGATGAGATACTGCTGTATCCAGCACCCCAAATACACATCCGCGTGAGAACGCATAATGCGGCCAGATGGAAACCACCCTGATCTGGCAGACACCGCAGAATCGTACCGCTCCAAACAACAACCCAAGAGACTGCCATATACAGCAACATAACTAAAGGGCATCGGTGTGTGTACTCCATTGGCAGGGAGAGAGCGGGCGAGCGGGCACAGCCGTGCCAGCCACCACAGCACTGTACCATTCTAAAATTCAACCTGATTTCAATAGCAACAAGAAAAGAGAGAGTTACTTGTATCATCTAATGTTAAAAAAATATGAGAAAGGGAGAAAAAATATAATATAGAAGTAGGGAGGGAACAGCTGCGCCAGACACCGTGGCATCATACACTTAAACGAGAGAACGTAAACTGCCCACATGATCTCTCTTCTTGCCTACAACACTGTCTGGCGGCGGAAGTGCAGGAGGGCATGCACTGCTGTGCCCGACAGCACTACGTCATGGATTCAACCGAAAGGAACCTAGCTCGCGCACAATAGCGTGTGACGGCAGAGAGAGAAGAAACGTGGGCACGGCTGTGCCAGCCACCGCGGTGTCATGCACTCACCCGACGACGGGTAACACTCAATCGAGTGAAACCTAGCTTGTGTAAAAAAGTGTGTAACCGCAGAAAGAAAACCACCAAATGGGCACGGCTGTGCCAGACACCGCGGCATCATACACTCACCCGAAATAATGGCAGAGACTGCGGCATCATACGCACACCCGAGAAGGGGGTGCGCTCAACCAAGATAGGACCTGATCGCGCATAACAGCGTGCAGCGGCAGAAAGGAATGAACAATTGACTAGCGCGAACCAGGGTGTGGCCGCTGAAAGCAGCAGAAAGAAAGAGCAAGTGGGCACTGTTGTGCTAGGCACCGCGGTACCATACACTTATCCGAGAGGGTGAGATACGTTCGAAGGAAAGGCCTATGTCGTGCACAACAGAGTGTGGCGAGAGAGAACGTAGCTCGCGCACAATAGCGTGTGGCGGTAGATAAAAAAAGAGAAATTGGAGCGCACATAACTGCGGGTGGCGGCAAAAAGCAAAGAGCAAGTGGGCACGGTTAAGCCAGACACTACGGCACCATACACTCACCCAAGGGAGGGGTAAACTCAAACGAGAGAAACCTAGCTCTCGCACGACAGCGTGTGGCGGCAGAAAAGAACCAAGCGGTGGGCATGGCTGTACCAGACACCGCGGCATGATACGCTCACCCGAGAAGGGGGCGGACACCGCGGCATCATACACTCCCCCAAGAAGAGGTACGCTGGACCGAGAGAAACCCTACTCCGCGCAAAACCGCGTATGACGGCGAAAAGGAAAGCGCCAGTCGACACGATCGTGTTAGACTTTATACCCTCACCCAGGACGGGGGGGGGGCGGGGGCGGAGCTGGCACGAGTCGCAGATACCGCGGCAACATCCCCTCTCCCAAACACCACCTCCATCGTCACCCGAGACGGAGATCTGACGGCGCACACTGCGTGAGGTATAAGCAAATAGAGGAAGAGCGGGCACGGCGTGCGGGAACCCGCGGCCTTCTACCCTCCACCGGAAAATGGGATTCGTCAGGAGAAAGATACTACTGAGACAGTAGCCGACAGTCACGGGCCGTATGTGCCTATGAGTACGAGCCGCCCTCCCCTCCCGCGTACGACCGATTGAGTGGTCAAGTATGAACAACGTACTCGAAGGATGAAAGCCAGCTGTATTAAAGGAGGTTGGCGGGGTATCACCTACCGTCGTAATGAAACGAGCGTTCTTTACAATCCAGGAGACGCATATTATGTATCGATATACATAGGTATATTATTAAAAAATATAATACACTTCAGGGGTGAGATCGAAAACTTTGTCAAAACTCATCTATGGAAGCTGTGTATGATACTCCGATCGCACGAATTACGGGTTGTTAGTTCTCATTAAGGACATAGGTCGGCGACTCCCCTTACAACTACAGTGTAGCTATCAAGGTCAACAGGGTGATGTTCGTTACTCTGTGCGCGGAAACTATAAACCCGTTTCCGAGAGAGAGACAAAATCTGACAGCTGTGGAAGGAAATGCATCAGTTTATCAAGTGAATCCTGTAAGTCGAATACCCGGTGAGGGGCGGGCAGAGTGTTTAAGGACGTGGGGGGCTGATTTCTATCAAAAGGGGGGGGGCGGGAGGGGGGGAGGGAGGGGAGGGGACGGGTGGGGCAGCTCAATTTGTGCGTGGAAACTATAAATCCTTCTTTTGTTGAAGGGGGGAGGAAATGTGGCGGGGGGGGGGGGGGGGCAGGGTTTTAGGTCGCATAGCTGTAGGGGCCTGCTATACGCGTGGTGCTAGGTCTAGGCGATGGTGCAGGTGGTGGGGAAGAAGGGGGCGTTGAGGGCGGGGGGGGCGGGGTGGGAATTGCAGCGGCGGCATGGACGGCTCTAGAAAGATAATGAGGCGATATCCAGGGCGTGGAAGTATTTATTACTTTGGCGGATTTCGATATTAGGTGGGGCGTTTGAGCAAAAGAGAGCGAGGAAACAGTCATATGTATGAATACAAGGATCGGGCGGCGCCGCCTTCGGCGGCCTAACACTCATGATTGTTGTGCAAGAGGGTGTGAGGAAGAGGAAAGTAAAAGTGATTAGTAATGACTCCTACCAAGAGGTTGATGTGCAATTTGTGTCGGAGAAGATGATAGTTTGGAAGAGAACTATATCGGCGGTTAGCCGACGAAGCGAGTAAACCTCGGAAAGGTGGCATGCCAGCAGGAGACGGAGTCGTCCTTGAAAGTTAAAAAAAACATGTATTGAAGGTCAATCATAAACAAAACCAGCACTTGTTCTTCAGGCAAAAAAACTTTTGCTCCAAGCTGCAGTGCCGGTAAGACGGAGGTGCCGCTGGGCAACTTCTGTCGACTGAAAAAGAAGAAGGTGTCGCCAGCCGACGGAATGAACCTCGACCCGAATTCACACGTTTACGAAAGAGACGGTACGGAGCGAGTTGGACGGTTGCCCGCAATACTAAGGATCAACCTATTACATTGAAGAAGAAGGTGTCGCTAGGCGACGGGGTATAGTCTACCGCAACCGAGACTCGTACGGAACAGCGGACAACGCTCACAAGTTGCAACCGGTTTCATATGCAGTACATAACCATAAATAGAAGCTAACGCTAGGCTACTCTTTCGGCTGCGAAAAGTTGAAGCATGACCCATCACTCTGAAGAAGAAGCTGCCCCTAGTCAACGGGTATACCGCAAAGCTGTCAAATTAGAAAAGAACCTAATACTTGAAGGGAGAAGCTGTTGCGAGTCGACGGGTACTTTTACTGCGACTGAGACTCATACGGTACAGGAGTACGATGAAAAAATATTTTGCTGCAAGCTGCAATACCCCAAAGAAGGAGGTGTCGCTGGGTAACTCCTCTTGACTGAAAAAACGAAGGTGTGGCTAAGCGACGGGGTGGACTTCGACCCGAACTCGGTAAGACAACGCGTACGACACGAACTCGGTAAGACAAAAATGCAAGCACATGTCTACGGCAAGGCGACGGTACGGAGCGACTTGGACGGTCTCCCGCGATGCTGAGGATCAGCCTATTACATGGAAAAAGAAGGTGCCGCTAGGCGGCGGGGTGTAGTCTACCGCAACCGAGACTCGTACGGAACAGCGGAAGGCGCTCACAAGTTGCAACCGGTGTCATATGCAGTACACAACCTTAAATAGAAGCTGGCGCTATGCAAAATTTGTCGACTGCGCAATTGAAGAACCACCCAACACTCTCAAGAAGAAGCTGCCGCTAGTCGCCGGGTGTACCGCAAAGCTGCCAAATTAACACAAAAAAGCCCGTAATACTTGGAAGGAGGAGCTACCGCGAGTCGGCGGGTTATTACACCGTAACTGAGACGCACACGGTACAGGAGCCGAAAACGTTTGCTGCAAGCTGCAGAACCCGTAAGAAGGACGTGCCGCTAGGCAACTCCTGTTGACTGAGAAAAAAGAAGGTGTCGCTAGGCGACGGGGTGGACATCGACCCGAACTCGGTAGGGCAAATAGTACGAGACGAACTTGGTGAGACCAAAATGCAGGCACATGTCTACGGGGAAAAGACGATCACAGCAGCTCAACAGCAGTACAACAGCAGTGGAGCAGCACGCACCGACCAATTTATAACGGCCGCGTGTCGACCGGTACTTATACCGCAGCTGAGACTCATACGGTACAGGAGTACGATGAAGAAAACTTTCGCTGCAAGCTGCAGTGCCCGTAAGAAGGAGGTGTCGCTAGGCAACTCCTCTTGACTGAAAAAACAGAAGGTATGGCTAGGCGACGGGGTGGACTTCGACCCGAATTCGGTAAGACAAAGAGTACGACACGAACTCGGTACGACAAAAGTGCAGGCACATGTCTACGGGAAAGAAACGGTACGGAGGGACTTAGACAGTCGCACCCCACCATCACAGCAGTACAACAGCATCACAACAGTTGAGCAGCACGTACCGACCAACGCATAACGGCAGCATACAGCAGTAGTAGCAATACGGCAGTGCAGTGGTACACCTGTGGTCTTGTGGTACGCCAGGAGCTGGGTGGGATTTGCACTTGTTTTACGATTATCTACCTTTCGCACTCGGTAAGACAAAGAGTACGACACGAACTCGGTAAGACAAAAATGCAGGCACATGACTACGGGGAAGAGACGATCACAGCAGCTCAACAGCAGTACAACAGCAGTGGAGCAGCACGTACCGACCAATTCATAACGGCCGCGAGTCGGCGGGTACTCTTAACGCAACTGAGACTCATACGGTACAGGAGTACGAAGAAGAAAACTTTGGCTGCAAGCTGCCGTGCCCGTAAGGAGGAGGTGTCGCTGGGCAACTCCTTTTGACTGAAAAGAAAGTGGCTAGGGGACGGGGTGGAATTCGACCCGAAATAGGTACAATAAAGCGTACAGCACGAACTCGGTACGACAAAATTGCAGGCACATGTGTACGGGAAAGAGACGGTACGAAGCGACTTGGACAGTCGCACCCCACCATGACAGCAATACAACAGCAGCACAACAGCAGTGGAGCAGCACGTACGTACCGACCAATCCATAACGGCAGAATATAGCAGTAGCAATACGGCAGTGCAGTGGTACACCTGTGGTCCTGTGGTGCGCCAGGAGCTGGGTGGGATTTGCCTTTTTTGTTTTTTTCATTCTCTACCTTTCGGGGAAGAGCGCGAGCCGTCCCCGGGAGAGGCTTTTCATGCCCCCTGCTGGCGTTGTTGGGACTCGCCGGCGGTTGCGTCGCCGCGGACACCCAGGGTTTATGTGTGGGGCGGGCGTTGCACGGGCGTGCGGTCGCCAGGGGCCGGGTTGCGAGCGGTAGAGCGGAGAATTGTGTGTGTACCGGTTTCAGAGTACGCGTAATTCCGCCACTTGCACCTCAGCGCTCAGAGGTAATATTCCTTACTCATATGATTGCCTGCGCCTCAACGTCGCCCACTATTTCCCTTACCTCGCTGTCCGTGGCCGTGGTGTCTTAGCTGTCGGCGCTGATTGCGAAGTTTCGTTTGCGTGTCCTTGCGTTTCATTGAGGAAATTAAGAGTTCCCGTTGATTCATCTGAACACACACATACATGCGTGCAGTGCTTCGTCGCATGTCTCATTCAAGTGAAGTGAGGTATTCGTCTGATCACACCTACTCACATACATACGAGTTATTCTTCCACTCCAGATTTATTGAAGTCTGTCCTGCGACCATGGACTGCATTGTATCGTCTGAACACACCAACATACCTACATACGAGGTATTATTCCACTCCAGTGTTATTGGAATCTGTCCTGCGACCACGAACTGCATATTATTGTGGCGACTAGTAACATGTGAGAATGACAACAACAGCAACAACACCAACAAGTTGCTACGTCACATATCTCATTGAAATGCAGCAAGTGCGCGTGTGTGCTTCGTCGTCTCATTGGAGTGAAAAATGCACATGTATGTGTGCTTCGTCAGGTCATATTGAGTAGAATCTTTTCAGGGAAAGGTTAGTGCGTTTACTCCCTCTATTTGGTACAAACAATCCGCCGCCCTAGGCTTTTGCCATAGTCTAGTACTCTAGATATTTAGGTTGTTCTTTTTAAAATCCAAGAGTGCTATTGCACTGTGTCATTTCACTCTATACGGGTCAAGTTCATATTAATCTTTCCTGGGTAAGTTTATTTCGTTGACCCCCCCTTATTTGGTACGATAAATCTGCGGCAACAGACTTTCGCGATAAGGTACTAAATCTAGGTGTTTAGATCGTTCTTTATACCTCCATGAATGCCTGTTAACTCTGTCAATCCACTCTTTACGGGTTAAGTGTATTTCGTTTACTCCCTCTATTTGGTACAAACAATCTGCGGCACCATCCGTCCCAGATGATACTAGATCTACGATGGTGCCTCACGCCACTACGATTCCCTCGTTTTACCGGAAGCTGCTGCTCCCCAAGGCTTTAAGATGGATGCTGATTACCTGCAATCCTTTCGGCCTCGTGCCGTTGGTCGTTTTATCGTGGCGGCTTGAAAGCCTGAAGGCAACGCGATGTCGGTTTTGTCGATTCAAAGCTTCTACTGTTGAGCTCTTCGGTACGGTGTTCAACCAGAGTGCTTCGGTTGACTTCCATGTTGAGTACGCTTCGTTTTTGGTAGTTGGGTGGGTGTTTCCTTCCTTGGGGTGTCGACATTTGATTATCGTTCCCGTTTTTGGTTTTCTTCATCAGAGTTTGTCCAGAATCTTTCTTCGGATGGAATGAGGTCGTTGTAACATGTGTTCAATATTGTCTTCGGGTGATTGTCCGGGTTTCCTTCCTTGGGGTGTCTAGACACTAAGTATAAGCTTGTAAACCGAAAAGTCGTCCCCTCGTTTGGTTCCTTCAGCATTATAATTCCGCGTCAGTTAAAATGAGGTTGGTGTTACATGTATGGTTTTCTTACGTTGATTGTTGGGGGTGTTTTCGTCCTTGGGACGCGTGATACGATAGAGGTACACCGACATTTTTCTGAGTTCCTCCATTTGAGAGCTTATGACCTCTCCCAGAAACTGAATGGAGAAATTTCAAAATGCTTCCGGAGAAGTAAGGCCATGGCCTAGGTACGCAACAAAAACTACACCCCCAAAATGGCCTATTTTTAACGATTTGGGGTTAAGGAGCCCCGCCAGTCTGAAACCATTCCAGGAGTAACGTGCAACCTCTATCGTAGCACGCGTCCTGGGGTATCTAGACATTGAGTGCTAAGCTCGAAAATCGAGCGGTCGGCCCCGGCTTTTCCTTTTTTGAGGTATGTTTGATACGGTGTGTAAGTTCTACAATTGGATGTCCGTTCCTGCATGTTGCTTCCTTGCGGTGTCGACATTTGATGGTCGTTCCCCTTTTTGGTTTTCTTCGCCAGAGTTCGTTCAGCGTCCTGCTTCGGATGAAATGAGGTTGTTGTAACATGTGTTTTATATTCTCTTTGATTGATTTGCGGAGCTTTCTTCCTTGGGATGTCTAGACACTAAGTATAAGCTTTTATACCGAACAGATGTCCCTGCTTTTGGTTCCTTCAACAAAATAATTCTGCGTCAATTAAAGTGAGGTTGGTGTTATATGTATTGCTTTTCTTAGATTGATTTTCGGGGGTGTTTTGGTCTTTGGGGTGGCTAGACAGTGAGTCTTAAGCTCGAAAATCGAACGATTTGCCACGGCTTTCCTTTTTAGAGTATGTTTGACACGGTGCGTACGTTCTACAATTGAACGTCCATTCCCGCCTTTCGCTGGCTTCGGCCGTGAATCGCCATGGGTTCCTCCTTGGGTGGCATGATGTTTGGTGTTGTTTATTATAATTGATTATCGGGTGCTTCCCCTCCTTTGGGTGACCGAACTCTGAGTGTACTGAGAACATGTTCTTGATCGATCGGTCGTTTCCGCGTTTGATTTCCTTCACAAGAATCAGTCCAGAGTTCAGTTTCGGTCGGAATACGGTTGGTGTTACATTGAGTGTAAACTTTAAAATCGACCGGCAATTTCCGCTTCATACTCAGCAGTGTGATGTCTGCTTCTGGTGGCTCGGCGTTAGTTTATCGAAGTTATTATTCCCTTTGTTTTATTGTTGTGTGTTTTGCCTTTGTTGGGGTAGTTATACACGCTGTATAAATTATTCCCGTGGAACGAATGTTCGTTGCTGGAGTCATTCTCCGTTCTGGGGCAAGGGTGTCTCCGCACTTACCAAGGGATCAAATAAATATATAACGGTGTTGATCAGCCAGGCCCCGGGTCACCAGGCGTCGCTACAGTCATTGTTCATCGTTCCGACTAATACTCTTTCCCGTCGGGGATTAGTAAAACACTTTTCACGGGCCCTGGTGCCTCGTATGAAGCGCTTCGCCTTCGATGTTGCTTCTTGCTCTAGCTAATTCCCCGATTCGCTTTCTAGCGATGAACTCGAGACTCACGGAACGACGAATTTTCTGGTCCAGTGAGTGACCGCTGTCCAGCTCTAAACAAAAGCTTTGTCTGTTCCCGTGTTCAACGAGTCTGCCAGCACCGTCTGGTGCGGTATCCACTTGGAATTTCCACAATCGCGATCCAGCTGCTGTCAAAGAAAGCCACGGATGTACTCCGCAAAAAAAAACTAAGAACATAACGCCCAATTCCCTCCATGAACAACAACCAACCTGTTTTTCGTATCGGTTCCCGATTCCTAACTATATTTCCTTTTACTGTTAATGTCACGTGCGGAAATTAGCTTCGTCGGCGGCCCTCTCTAGGCCACTGGCGGAGCCCCTTGTATATGTGCATAAGGTTTGAAATGGACGACGTATGGCGTATGCTCATGATAGGCCTCCTACTATCTCAGGCTGCATTAAGAAGAGAGAATAATGAAGGGGGGGCAACACCAGCATCAGCAAAGGGGTACATTCCATAAAAGTATGTTTGAATATAGAGAAATAAACCCTGGAAGCCGGCGCAATAAACAAGAGCAACAACGAACTGTGTCATCAAGCAAATAACACAGAAACCTAGAGAAAAACAGAACAGCACCAACCACGGCTCCCGCACAACTCTTATGTACTTGAGATTTCAACAACAGCAGGAGCGGCAACTGCGGCAGTGGCCGCCGCAGAAGTAGGCGCATCAGCACCTGGTATACGATCAAACACACTGCTATTGACGGCTTGGGCCATCTTCCTCTGTCGTAGTTGCTTTCATATTTTGTCTGTCCTCAGCGTTCTGAGCTCAGTTAAGGTTTGATACTTGAAGAGCATTTTTGTTGAGATTTGCGAGGCGTTTTCCCACCATGGAGGATGGGGAGCACTATCATCTCCAAACAGAAATTATGTCGCACATGCCTAAAAATATTTTGCCCCCCTCCGCTGAAGGCTCGGCAAATATAATGGCTTGTGAGTTCGGCAGATAGAATGCTCAAGCCGACCTTTCGTAGCAGCTGAACACGATCTACGCTAAAATATCGTACACGCCAGCTCAATCACAAGGTGAGAGAGAGAGCAGGCTGCACACGACATACGACAAAATAAAAAGTACAGCCAGCCAAGGCTATATCAAAGCCAGAGGGGTCTGACATTATCGAGCGAACATTCACAGGCAATATGACCAGCAAACGAGCTACTAGTATCCGGTGGTGAGGTCGTCCGATTGAGCGGTCTAGACCAAAAGAAGAGATTGCATACAATTACGCCCTTAACCCAATTACGTACTCAAGGCGCCAACCTCGTGCGAGCGGGTCTGCCTCAGGAGAGAAAGAGAGAGAAGAAAGAGCATAAAACTACAGCAGTAGAAACCAGACATCGCTCACAATCCAGTAGACGCGCGCTGTGTATCCATATATTTTCGAGTGCCCCGCTGTGATTACGGCAGACACAATTGCCCACCTTAAATTTTGAGCCGCTGCATACCAAATTTGAGCGGTTGCATACCTGGTACGACGTGACAAGTTAGCGTAAGGCCGCCCTGAGTTCTTCGCCTTTTTGCGTTCTCTCCCCATTGCCGTTGATGCACTTGATACCATCAATGAGCCCAGCGCCGTTTTCAGTCAGTTCCTAGGGTCTTCTAGTATTACGTTTTTTCCTTTTCCTTTCTTTGCTTCCTCTTGTCTTGTCTTTTCTTGTTTTTCTTGTCTCTTCATATCTTTCCAGTCCGTTTTCGAAATTTTTATTTTCATTCCTTTCCTTTCCTTTCTTTTATTTTCTTTTCTTTGCTTTGTTTCCTTTTCCGAGTGACTTGCGTCTGACGTGCGTATACGTAGTGATAGCTATTACGTGTTATATATACGTGGTAGTCTTTCTTGGGTGGCAAGCGTTGTAGTCGGTTTTTCCACGCGCGAGTAGTGAGACGTAGGGGCGGTGTAATCAATAAACTCTGCAAAAATGCGTACAGATAAGAACTGCCGCATACACGCCTCGAAACTTCAAGAGATTATGGAGTGTGGAACCTTGGTAGTGCTTATACAGGGGTATACTTATGGGTGATTTCGTATTTCGTAACGCGTCCAATATACCAGGTTCGTTCCGTACTTCTTCTTCTATAAGGATCTTCAGCAAACCCTTTGCCGGTGCTGTTTCTTGGTATTTAGATATACGCCGTGCCATATCGCATAGAAAAATTGCCGCCAACGAAACAGCGAAACGTACAACTCACTACGCAGTGTAACAAAGGTCCCCGGTTAAGGGCTGGGAAGGGGGGGAGGGTGAAAATTATGCAGCCTGATGTACGCTCTTGATGAATAGGGTCTGCTGTGCTGGCAAGGCGACACCCAGGACGGAAACCGTGTGTCGGGCTTGCAACGTGCACGTGATACGGCAAACCCAAGGCGTGCGCTGATATTAACGTGAGCTCAGTATGGCATACCTAAGCAGGTTTTTGTTTGACATCTTGTTGTTGCCTGTGCGGATGCATTTCATGTTGACGCTTCCTACGATAGGCTTTTTTCTGTTCCCTGTAGGCGTTGGAAGCCGGGGTCTAGCCCAGCAGCGAGGCCTATTGTAGCGCGTGTTTGATCGCTGGTCGAGGGTCCTTCGTTATTCGTTATTTTGCCTCGTCTGCTCGCCCTTGAATATGATACACAGTACCTCCCTTTATACACCTGAAATAATGGCAGACGCAGGGTATAACTTGTCCAGTCATCCAACTCAGGGTTCGGGCTATCTTCATTGCACACCTCGATTATTTCAGCTGGTGTTTTGTTTGTCGCCTGGCAGTGTGCCTTATGAGCTTCATAACCGATTGCTCACAATGGTCGTTTAAAACAATGTAGAATACAAAGGGCAATAAGAGTAGTAGCATTTAATATGAGAACAATGTATAGTTACCCGTAGACTACCTCCTGCAACACTTACCTTCGAACTGACGTTTTTGGTCCCCACCATTCTCGCTAGTTTTTCGTCAACGACCGGTTTAAACGAATACCAAACACCCAACTTGGAAAAGTGGTAAATCAAATTTGGGTTAGGCTGGGCGCGCCGCATCGTTCAATGCATAGATTTCGGGGTGAATAAAAGTTGAGATAAATCAAATACTACAAAGTCTTAAAATATGATATATCGGAAAATCTTAGTCCAGTTTGGGAGTTGGCGCAACGTGCAGCGGCATTATCTCGGTGAGACAACACACCCGGCGCAGCTTGGCGTGAGGTTTATCCTCGTCGACGACCGCGATTGAGGCGATACATTGCGACCCTCGACGAGAGACGATCGAGGCAATAGTTGAGTCCACGCCTACGACCAGACCTACGGTAGGGCGATGGCTCGGGGTTACTCGCGCGAGTGGTCCCCTGTTCCATAGTGGTCTAACCTTTGGTGCCGACCAAACCTTCGGTAGAGGAGTCACGTTTGATGTATGTTTTTGCAGCGGCTCGGGGTCACTCGTGCGAGTGACACCCCTTTTCCATTGCGGTCATGAGTTTTTTTGCTGTTTTCATCTTGCGATCCGAGTCCGCAACGGAAAGATTAGCTACGCTGCGCCAAAAAAATCGTCTGAACTGCTTTTATTGGTGAGGTTAAGAGTCACTCGTGCGAGCGGCGCAAACGCGATAGTGAACAAGAGGGTAACCCCCCCAACCTTAGGCTTGTTCTGCTGGTGCATGCTGTGGTAGAGGTATAACTTCTTGTCCAAATTATTTTCTTTATGGCGGGACTTTTTAGCCAAAAATCGTCGGAATGACATATCTATTGCCAAAATTATTTTGCCTAGACCACGGCTTTGTCCATCGGATAGCACAAAAATATTCGTCAAATTCTGTTTTGGGGTCAGGTATAGAACTCCACCAAAGTGAGGAACCCCGGCAACCAAATGGCGCAGAGCTTCGTTAAAATCTTCTATCTCACAGCTGGAGTGTATTTTTGATTTTTGATTTGAGGCTCGCTCGTTATTGGTTGAATGCTCGCTCGCAATTATATGTATGCTCGGTTGCGTGTTTGCGCCGTGCATTACGCGATTTGAAGTGAACGATACTTTCCGTCTCCCGCCGGTATACAGACCTGGCTGGCACGTTCTTCGATTGTTGTTGTTGTTGTTCTCACATTAACTCGTATAATCAAGTCCCTGGTCACACGACAGGCTCCAGTCATTCTGAGGCTGGGCAATACCCCCGGGTAAAAACACAAACAAACCAAAGGTGGTACACGCATATATCACAGCTGACGCAACTCATTCCTGCACCGGAAAAATGTAGAAATGAATTCGGGAGTCAACCTAAACCACGCCAATAGGCGCCGCATGTGGACGCATAATGGCGGCAACTGTAGACGTAGACCGGATTGACGATATAGAGCCTATAGGTAGACTCGACAGCAGCGCAACGAAGGCAAGCGGGTATCGGATCAACCTGGAGATACACGCCTCAGCAACAAGAGAGAGAGTATTTTGTTCTTCCATCGTTCGTTTATGTAAGAGATATTACCAATGGAGAAAATGCCGCACTAAAATTGACTTTACAGCAGTGCAGCAGTATACCTGGCAGCGAAGTCAGAAGGGAACCGCTTCAATCCGAGGCGACACCTCTCAGAAGCAAGAGAGGAAGTACTCCTGTCCTTCCATGATTATTTTATGTAAGGGGCACTACGGGTAGAAGAATGACTGCATAGCAGTACAGATGTACCCCTGGTATGATACATATACACCCTTTGTGAGTTAGTCCGATTGACTGGTTGATACTCAAGTCGGACGCTGCGAATTATAGACGCATCTGTGCCTAGTATACGAGAGTGGTAGACTCGGAGCTAAGCTCCCCTCTCGTGCCTCGGGGGAAAGCGTCATGGTGGTTAATACGGGCAGGTCCCAGTCATCCTGCTAAGCGCTTCCGTGGTCGGCGATGATTGCTGCTCGGTTACCTCCACACGAGCCCCCAGGTATTGTTCTGGCCGATTTAGCCCCGCACAAAAATTAGATAGGTACTCGGGTCCGGAAAGGTCGCTGCCGTCCGACCAAGTTTATGGTTTAGGCAAGGACACGGGCGATACCGGTGTCTATCGGGGCCGGGTCTCCTGGAGGGGTCGGTGTCGACCGGGTAGTTCTTGGTATACTCTGGATAATTTCGCGACCAATTGCTTTGTTCACGAGGTTCGGGAGCAAAAGAAGGAAGTGACCACTACCTAATACAAAATGCGAAACATTTCAATCAGGTCTGTCCGTTCTTTCATTACTTGTGCCAAATTTGGACCCATCTGATTTGATCGCCAATTTACGTTCGTTTTCTCGACGTGTCTAGAAGGCATACGTGCCGTAGACCTCGTCTTGAACAGCACAAAACGTCGCCATATTGGACACTGCTGTAGTGTGTATCACGTTCAGATGCAAACAGGTCTCTGGAGCAAGATCCACGAAGGTGTCCGTTTATGTGACGAAGCATGCTCAGTTGCTTCGCGTCGAGGATGGTGAATTTATTGTGCCGATAGCATTGGTTTGAAATACGTGTTGGGCCGACCGTGTTACAAAATTGACCATCACGTATAATAGGTGCAGAATGTATGAGACGCCTCAGGTATATGCTCGGTGTTCAGACAGATTTCGTACGTATTAACCTTTCCAGCCCGACCTTTGGGGAACAATTTGATTTGAGCTCAATGTAATGGTTCACCTTGATACATTATTACCATGTGGCTCCGACGTTACCTGGCACATTAAAACGTTTTATTGTGCCACCGAGAATACGAGCCGTCATCCGCCAATTACTCGACGGCATGCAATGGTGTGCGGTTGGATGATGGAGATTGCTTGGATAAGTTCGACGTGCGGCAAGGTCTCAGGCAGGGATGCGTGCTCCCGCCAATGCCGTTCAACATGATTTCACGTCGGTACTGCGTGTGGCCGAGAAACGTTGCATCTCCGATGCAGCTAGCACGAACAACATGGTGCAGCTGCAACGAATGAAAAAGAAAGGTAAGGGGAAGGTGTCCTACTCCATCAATTAGTATTGTTGTTGTTGCTGTCCTCCCACTAGCTGGCATAATCAAGTCCGTGGTCACAGGACAGGCTCCCGTTACTCTGGAGCTGAGGAATACCCCAGCGAAAATCACAAACAATTCAAAAGTGGTACACGAATATACCACAGCTGACGCAATTCATACCTCCGCCAGAGACATATAAAAAGTGAAATCAAGAATCAGCCTACGATGTGCCGGGGAAACAATGGTACATACGCGTCACAACTCGCACCTGGAGCAGCCGACTATACCGCTTGCCACCCGGGAAAGACTATGACGTATATATTACACGTAGTACCTATCGCTATGCATACGCACGTCAGACGCACGCCAATTGGAAAAAGAAACAAAGACAAGGAAAGAAGAGAAAGGAAAGGAAATATATGAAAGGAAAGCGAAAACGGAGTGGAAGGATAAGAAAAGACAAGAAAAGCAAGAAAAGACAAGACAAGAACAGTAAGCAAGGAAAGGGAAAGAGAAAAAACGTCATAGTACTAGCAGACCGTAGGAACTGACTGACGACGGCTATGGGCTCAGAGAGGGTATCAAGTGCATCAATTGCACTAGACGGAGCACTCAACAAGGGGAAGAAGTCGGGGCGGCCTTACTCTAACTTTTGACGGCCATTGGAAGGCCCACATATTTCAAGACGATGGTGGCAGATCCAGACTCCAGTATCTTGGGGAGGACGCCGCCCCTTCCTCCCTCGCTCCCCCCCCCCCCGCCCCCTCCACAGAGAAATGAGAAGGAAAACGTGTACTTGGACGGGGCTTTCAGGGAAGATAAAGAACCCATCATCGAGATACCGTGGTCTCTTTAGAGGGCATGGGCGTGCTTCATGCGATACGAGATAGAAATCTATGATCGTCCGGGTGCGCGCTTGCGGTTGAAGATGCCGTTGCTGAACGCTGAGGTGATCGAGGTACTACTCTACGCCTGCCTGACGTGGAGCCCGAACAAGCCTGACTTGACAAGCTACGACGGATTCACCACTCCACGCACCTCCGATGCCTTGGATGGCGGAACCAGAAGCGCGTTGACCACACCCTATTGTACGCCGACGCGCTTGCCAAGGCGTCTTCCGAAAGCATATAGGCGATAGTGCGAAAATGGAGGATATTATTTGCGGGATTCGTAGCACGTGCGACGTAGGAGCGTGTACCGCAGAGGGTAACGTTTGGGGAGCTCATTGGGGGTAAGGGCTACTCACGGGAGCAAGACAAGGACTGGATGGTGCACCTAAAGGAGAATATGACGGCCTTTATAATGAAGTTCGAATGATGGCAAAAGGCTGCCCAGAAGGCCGGCAGATGGTTTCGATGACAAGAGGAGAGAACAGGGTTATTCATGCAGAAATGACATGACGCGGAGAGATGCAAAGCTGTAGAGCGACACGAAAAGGCCGCAGCAGCGTCATCCACCTCAAGCATGTCTAGGCGGCCGGGGGGCGGGTGGGCGGGGTATAGGGCAGGATCAGAGGGCGGAAAGGTTAATGGGGGGGGGGGGGGATAAAAGCTACGGTAGGGGGGTACCCTCAAGTTTCACTACTGGGGAAGAGCCAGTCGCACGAGTGACTCTCTGCCTCACGACCAAATGGATGTTTGGTTATTGGTTTAGCGGAGCGTGGCTTACCATTCCATTGTGGATTCATATCGAAAAAGTTAAACAGCACGAAGGCCTATGAGCGCATGGAACATGGGGTCACTCGCGCGAGAGATTCCGAGCCCCCGCAAAGAACGGTCGCAAAAGGGATCCCCCTACCCTACCATTGGTCGAGGAGGAGCGTCTGTCCAGCAGACTGAAGTATGGGTCTGCAATCATCGTCTTTACGGTTGTGGGCCTTCCAATGGCCGTCACAAGTTAGCGTTAGACCGCCAAGACTTTTCTTCGCTATGTTGCGTTCTCTCCCCAGTGCTATTGATTCACGTGATACCCTATACGAGCCCGATGGCATATTTAGCCAGTGCCTAGGGTCTGCTAGCATGTTGTTCTTCCTTTTTGTTTCGTTGCCTCCTCCTCGTTTCTATTATTTTCTGTGTTATTTCCTATTGACTTGAGTCTCCCTTGCGTACGCGTAGTGATAGGTACTACGCGTGATATATACGCGGTGGTCTTATCTGGTTAACAAGCGTTGTAGTCGGTTTTCTCAGGTTCGAACAGTGAGGCGTATGCACCAGTATGGACCTGGCACATCGAAGGCTTACTCCCGATTTCAATTTTATTTTTTTTTGGTACAGGCATAAATTGCCTCAGCTATGATATATGCGTGTTTCACGCTGGACTTGTTGTTATTTATTTGCTGTGATATTTCTAACCCCAGAGTTACTGGAACCTGTCCTGCAACCACGGACTTGATTATGCGAGATATAGTGAGAACAACAACAATGGCAATACCAACACCCAGGTGTAGTGTTATCAATGGGGATTGTCTCATCCGAAACAGCAGGGCGCTTTGGGTAACTTACTCTTTTATCCAAGCTTTTGAACGAACATGACATATGTCATTGAGGGTGTCCTAGTTTTTTTCTTCGCAAGACTTGCGGCTTCAGCGCTTGAGATGCTTTCTAATTTCGACTTTGTCGGTGCTTCGTCTAAACGATACATTGTCTGTATCTGATATAACCTTTTATCAACAGCGCCAACAACACATTAAGAGCCCAAAAAGGTCTTCGGCCCTGAAATTATGGAAACAATCATTAACCATTTCAAGACAAGACATACTGATGCAGAGGTTCTTCGATGATTACGTTAGCCAACTCGAACAGCGTGTCCGAGAATGTGATCAATTTGGATTCTACAAACACCTAACGGCGGTAGATGTTGAAGGGATAAGCAAGTTTAAGTCGAAGTACATCAAGAACGAGTAAGGTCGACTGCTGCGGGATAATGCCCTCATCCGCGAGCGGTGGGTGAAGTTATTTAACAAACTGCAAAACACGAAGTCGCCCACCCTTGACCCTAGCATTGTGGACGAGCTTAAGCAGTGGCCCCTGTGCAGACCACTGGACGTTGCCCCGTCTATGTACGAAGTAGGGGAGGCGATCCGTACGTTGGTGAACTGAAAGGAAGTAGGGCTCGATGGTCTACCGGCCGATCCCTCGAAGGTTATGGCCGACGAAGGAGAATTGAACACTCTCGGAAAGTTCCACGATATCATCGTCACTGTGTGGAGGGGAGGTGGCGTGCCGCAAAACTCGAACGATGCAACGATTAAGGTGCTTCACTGGAAGAAAGATCGGACTGAGTGGGGGAAATTATCGAGGCATCTCCCTCGTGGCTCACGCCGCCACAGTACTCCTCAAAGTCATCGAGGAAAGGGTGAGTGACTACTGCGAATGCGAAAACATTCTGCCGAAAGAACAGTGTGGGTTCAGATGATAACGTTCGACGGTTGACATGATGTTCATGTACGACGACTGCAGGGACTGGCGCGGAAGAAGGACACCACCCTGTACTTGTGCTTTATCGATGTCACTCAAGCACATGCCTCCGTCGACCGAACCCTTCCGTGGGATGTCCTTGATCGTTTCGGCGTGCCACCGGGAATATTCGCCGTCATCGCGCGAAATCCACGACGGCATGCAAGCATGCGTGCGGTTGGATGATGGAGATTTTTCGGACAAGTTTGACGTGGGGCAAGGTCTCGGACAGGGATGCGTGCTCGCGCCACTGCTGTTCAACATGTTTTCCACGGCGGTACTGCGTGTGGCCGAGAAACCCTTGCTCGCTGATGCAGCCATCACGGACAACATGGTGCAGCTGCAACGAAAGAAGGAGAAATGCAGGAAGATGAGCACTTCACGCACAGGCAAAGTCGACGGGCGGAGAGGGAAGAAGGATGAGGGGGTGCCGATATTGTGGGGGGTACTGTACGCAACGTGGACATCGTATCGCGATCATCGAAAAGGCTGGATAATATGATGACAATGATCGTCACTGCGTGTTCGGCTTTCGGGCTTACGGTCTCCGAGGCGAAAACAAAGATAATTTGCCTGCAAACCAAAGGCGGGGGGAAGGTGTCGTTCACAGTCAATGTATCGGGCCAGGTAATCAAACAAGCAGTCGAGGTTGTGTACTTGGTCAGGGCTATCACCGCAGACAGAGACCAAGGCATTGAAATAACGCGGCGTCTTCAGAGCATGGGCGTGCTTCCAGGGATACGAGATGGAAATCTATGATCGCCCGGGTGTGCGCCTACGGTTGAAGGTGCGGTTGCTGAAAGCTGCGGTGATCGAGACCCTACTCTACGGTTGCATGCCGCAGAGCCCTAACAAGCCTGACTATGACAGACTACGACGGGTTCACCACTCCATGCTCCTCCGATGCCTCGGATGGCGGAAACGGAAGCGCGACGACCACACCCTATCGTAAGCCAGCACGCTTGCCACGACAGCTTCCGAAAGCATAGAGACGATAGTGCGCAAATGGAGGATAATTTTTACGAGATTCGTAGCACGTATGGGAGAGGAGAGTCTGCCACCGAGGGTCATGCTTGGGGAGATGTTCGGGGGTAAGGGCTACTCAGGGGGGTAAGAGAAATAATGGCTGGTTCATCTAGAGGACGACATGTCGGTCTTTGCATTGCAATTCGAAGGGTGGCGAAAGGCTGCCCAAATAACGGAATAATTGTTTCGATGACAAGAGGAAGGACCTGAGTTGTTCATGCAGAAATGGCATCAGACGGAGAGATGAAAAGCTGCAGAGCGACGCGCATAGGGCACGGCAGCGCCATCCATCGTCGGCATCTCTTATCGGCCGAGGGGACGGGGGAGAGGCGGAGGAAGGAGGGGAGAAGGTGGAGGTGAAGAGGGGGGGAGGGGGGGTGGGGGGAGTACGGCAGGGTGGAGGGGGGGAGGGGGGAAGACGGCAGGTTGGAGGGGGGGAGGAGGGGGGGGAGCAGGGGGGAGCGGGGGGATGGGGGAGGGAGGGAGGGAGGGCGGGAGGGGGGAAGGGGGAGGGGGGGAGGGAGGAGGGGGCGAGAGGGTGGGCGGGAAGGGGGGGAGTCCTTCCCAAGAGCCTGAAGTTTGGGTCTGGCCATTATCGTCTTGAAACTTGTGGGCCTGTCAATGGCCGTCACAAGGTAGCGTAAGGCCTCCCTGACTACTCGCCTTGTTGGATCCTCTCCCCAGTCCCATTGACGCGATTGATACCTTTATGAGCCAAATTGCCGTCTTTAGTCAGCTCCTAGAGTCTGCTAGTATGGCGCTTTTTCTCTTTTCCCATCCTAGCTTCCTCTTCTGGTCTTATTTCCATTTTTTTATTTTTTCAATGGACTTGAGTCTGACGTCGTATGCGTAGTGATAGGTACTATGTGCAATACATACGTGGTAGTCTTGCTGGGGTGGCAAGTGGTATAGTAGATTTTTCCACGCGAGCGTAGTGAGCCGTATGCACCAGTATGGACCTGGCACATCGTAGGTCGACTCCAGATTTTGCTTATTCTATGTATCTAGCGGAGGCATGAATTGCGTCAGCTGTGATATGTACGGGTACCACCTTTGGTCTGTTTGCAATTATCTTGGGGTATTCTTTACCTCCGGAGTGGCTGAAACCTGTCCTGTGACCATTGACTTGGTTATGCGAGTTAATGTGAGAACAACAACACCAACAACAACAACAACGACAACAACGGCAACAACAACAAAAACAACAACAACAACATCAACAACAACAACAACAACAAAGACATCAACAACGCATACACCGGACCCCAATCCTAACCGTCCCACGTAAAAGGTGGTTTCGCCTTAAGGTGGTTTTAAGGGAGAACTCAAAACGAATACGTCCACTAATACAGGTTATGACAAGGGAAAGAGCCAAAAACGGGTAATTCCGGTCCAGTTTCTATCACAAATGGATACACTCTGAAATCAGGTCCAAATTACACCCCAAGAACCATACGATTGGCGATCGAACGTTTTCGGTTTTGGCCTGCTGACACTACTACTGCAGTCTGGATTTCTAGGTGTACGTGACGTACAGGTGTGTTGTTGTCTCTTGGTTTTGGAAGACTACGCGTTTTAGTTGTGGTTGCTGTCTTACATTAATTTTTGTCAAAAATCTAGAGTCCACGGTCACACAAAGGTGCTGGATCCCTAGGAAGATCCAAAAACAAATGAAATCAACCTTTGTCCGGGAAAAACTACGCTTTCCCGCCTAAACCGTACGATACGAAGTAGCGCATAAGTGAATATATCCAATGTGCAAACTGAACTGACTTGGCCGCGGGTATCCACTCAACTACAGCATAGAGCTCCCCCGTTCCCACACCGTACCAACTCACGGCCACAAACTACAGCGGTTGGGCTGCCTGCACCGTACAAAACGCACGGTAATCGTAAGCACAGACGCACGCGCCTGCTGTCTGGAGTTCTGCCAGAGTGACGACCCGCAGGCATGCAGTAAAAAAGAGCAATGCAACTAGAAACAACCAAACAAATATCAATGATCGCCCCGTCTTCCCGAGTTCTTTGACGGGTTACAGCGCAGCTACTACGCCCGTGCCTGAAAATTGAAATTACGGGTGGTCGTTTCTCATGAAGGGTATACAACGCTACCAACTCTACACAATCAGTGGCGTGTATAACACTTTTGTACTACTGCCTCGTAAAAGACAACGAGAAAAAAAGACTATCGCCGCTCTCGTGATGATGGTGTGCGTGCAGATCGTGGGTCTTCATGTGCCATTCTTCTGTTGTAGTTCTCCATGGCCGCCTCATCGCCTTAGCTCACTCGGCCCGCGCACTTGATCTTGTTGACACTCAATTCCAGTCGGTTCCTCTTCCCCCCCGTCCCGAAACACAAAATGCTCCTCGCAGATTGCGGTGCTGATCTCAAAAACAAAAAAATCTCGTTCTGGGGGAGTTTAATCCGTCTCTCGCCCGCCCGTCGACGCTCAGTTGCCCTCCTCCTTCGTCGTCGAATCCAGCCTCCCGCCGGCGCAGTTGCCTCCGCGCAAAACGAGACTGCGCCGTAGTGTGGCGCGTGGTGGCGCCTGCCTCCGCGCACGAGTATCGCGACTACGCATTGCTGCTCCGCCGCTGCTGCCTGAAAGGACGCGCAAATCGTCTGTGACCATGCCTAACGCACCACGTACGACCAACCTCTACCACCACGCCCAAGCCTCGCGGCCACACGCAGCAGCAAGAAGGTTTCACTCCTTGAGGGTACCTATTGTTGTTCTCACACACGCGCGCTATAATATCGACGTATACTCACAGATGTCAAGGTTGTCATGTATGCCACTACAAAGCACGCACAGCAGTATACCGCCTCTATCTGGTGATGTCCTCGAATCAACAAACGACCGAACGGAGTTCCTTCGTGTAGGCATACACAGTGCCCAGACGGAGGTATGGGGCGCCACATGAACTGCGCCCTCGCGGCCATCGTTCTCGCCTGCTAGTAGAGGAGGCAGGGAGAGAGCTACCAGTACGTGCGTGTGACCGGGGTTATGTGATTTGTAGTGTGGATGCGTGTGTGTGTAGCACGCGGCCACGGTTTACCCGAGAGACCGTTGCGTTCGTATAGCGGGGATCAATTCATATACTCAGATTGGCTTAGAATGTTGACGAAGTCCTCTGATTGGTTTACGTGTTAACCAAAAACGGTTGAAAGTCAAGAATATTAGGTGTACGCGGGTCATTATAACACAAAATCGGGTACGTTGTGTTTGGCCAATCTTGTGACTCGTGGGAAGGGTTTTTACTTCAGTTTAGACTGCACCCGTTTTTCAGCGAAAACTGACCGAGTGTACCCGTTTTAGGTGATTTCCGTTAAAAACATAGCATACATCGGGCATATCATCGATCCCCATTTGATTACATAGATCGTCAAGAAATATCTATATGGTCTAGTTCACGCTGCTAGGTGGCAGCCGAACAATCTGCATTATCTAGCACATGTTTTCTGGGTTGCATCTGTACTCGACATATGGATCCTGCACCAAATCTCAAACCGGCAGCTGCGCACGTCATCGATCCCCACTTGGTTATCTAGATCTGTCAGAAGTGTCTATACGGTGTAGTTCATGCTGCTGGGTGGAAGTCGTACGATCTGCGCGATCTAGCGCATACTTCCGGAGCGAAAATTTACTCGACACATTAAGATCCTGCACAGCATCTCAAACTGGCAGCTGTAGCATCTGCCCGAGGTTTGAAACAATGCATACGACTGTAGTACTCTAGAGCCGCGTGTGACAGAAGCAGCATATCGCCGCAAGAGAGATAACCGCCATTCACTTATCTCTCAATGTGTTCCTCGCCTTGTAAAAAGTTTGGCGGAGATGTACTCGAGCTCATCGAATTGTGTTGGCCCCAATCTGCGTTGAACCCAACGTACGGAAATCAGATGTTCTGGCTCGCAAGCAATGACACTGGTGGCGAAGACAACTTCAAGTGAGTCGAACGACCTAGAAGGAGCAGGGACAATGATGGATCTGATGTTCGCAGGAACACCACATTTATACCTGACCCATTAGGCGAGGTAGCAGCTATTGGACATTTTCCAACGCAACCGAAACGAATGCCCTGAGCGACGTTACCAGCAGCATTCTGGTGAAAAACAGAATTGTCCATGAGCATATAGACCAACTCGCCTCCACAATGCTGTGATTTGAACAATCTGCTTTTTTCCCATCTGATCTTGTTTGCTGCCACGGTTACGTATTCGATCTCCGTCGTCAACAGGTCGAGAGTTAGTGTATTCTTGGGAGGGGTTGAGAGTCAGGAGTTAACGTGGGTGCCCTACAACCGCATCGTGTTGTCGGATGAAGAAAAAGCATCAAAAATCCGGATCGGCCTTACGGACATGGTGAGCGCTAAAAACAGTTCCAAGAGAACATCACTTCCGGCGAACCACTAGCGGAACGTTAACGAGAAGTTGAAAAGGCAATGTCATAAAATTGTTCAGTTTTTCCCTCTTTCTCTCACGGTGGTCGCGTCGCTCGTACCCTGTTACGCATGAATATTACATCCACCGGATGGTTCCAAGACAATTGGCAAAAGCATCAGGACATACTTATCAGGCCAGTCCATCACTAGCTACCCTACATTGACCATTTCGACGACCGACTATCATAGTCGAAACCAGTCGGTGAGTTCTCCCTTTGAGAAAATAATGCTTCAAGTGACATGTTACCTTTTAGGATTGACTTGTAGTTTTTTCCGTCTTTTCAGGGGGCCCTACACTTTGAACTCCATTGAAGTATTTTTTTATGAAACCACTGCTGCTGGTGATCTCCGTCCGATTGAATGGTTTAGTAATGGATTGAATATCCAGCGTAGGAACGATCGGGGGTTGCCACATCGGCAACGCACTGCTTTGCTGTTGGACTTCACCGAAATAATGCATAAGGGTCGTGGTTGTTATAGCAAGAGTTTCGTGTCCTCGTTCAGCATGTCATGGTTTTAGCGACTAGCACAGGGATATCAGTAAACCTATCTGTGGCCGGCAAGACAAACTGTCAACATAGCGCAAGGCCGCCCACCCTGACCACAACCGCTTAACTTGGATCGACATCTTATCCCCCCCTCCGCCTTCCCCCCCGCACGCAGACTTTTCTATCCTCGATGATCACGTCAACATCAACTGTCTTTCGCGACTCTACCAGGCCTGCTTCAAGACGTCGCAGGGGGCCATCGTACGGGTTCCTGCTTCTTACGCTAACCCTTGGCTCGTTCTCCCTGACGGAGCTTTCCGATGACAATCCAATTAACATGCTCGACTTTGTTGCAAACATTGGCGGCTTTTGGGGTGAGTTCAATGGTTAAACTTAATCAGCCTAACCTGTGAAGTTGCGTATAACACTGGTTGGTGCATGTTTTGCCACAAATGCCACCCCTCACCCCGGTTGTCAACCAACACTCTCGCTCTGTGCTACTGCTTCCCCGTGCTCGCTCTAAGAGATCTTGCTCTTGGCCTGGGGAATTTTCTTCGTTGCCACGCACGAGACCTCACCTAAACAAAAAGCTCGCCAAATTATTATCTCCACTAAAACGGGAAAACATCCCGTCGGTGTGAAGGGACCTGAGAGCCTAGCAGCGGTGGCTTCCGACCAAACGTGTG
This sequence comes from Undaria pinnatifida, assembly GCA_012845835.1. Lineage (NCBI taxonomy): Eukaryota > Phaeophyceae > Laminariales > Alariaceae > Undaria > Undaria pinnatifida. The sequence goes on along the minus strand of JABAKD010000008.1, from coordinate 16,146,830 downwards.
GCGTCGACGATCAACTGGGATCTTCGCAAGCTACCGACACTAGTAACGCCGGACATCAGGTTAGCGCGGCCACACCAGTGGACACGTGGCCATCTACTGGCAAGAAATACGTCGGCCGTGAGAGCGGCGTCGGCAATCAACTCAGCATTTCGCAAGCTACCGACAACACTTGCAGCGGTGACCTAGGCGTCGTCGACAACCGGCTCGACATTTCACAACCTTCCCACACTAGTTACAATGATGATGAGGTATCGGTGGATGAAAGCTACGTTTAGGAGGCACGTCCGACACGCAGGTGGGACTGCAGTTGGCTGGTACCTGTGCCATATTATTTCTGTGTAGGGTGACTTGCCGTATTGTATTGAACATCTGATATTTTGTCACCCCGTCAGGGGTAGGGATTGACGAATTTTAGACGACCATTGATTTGAGACAAGAGGATATGAAAATCCGGTGATCAGCTCATCGTACAACATAGTATTCATAGGTGCGGCGGTTTTCTTAATTGTAGTAAAGTGCCGAGACAATATAATAGTGCGGGTTTCGATGTATGAACAATGATTACAGCACCATAGGTTCGACATTTCATATTTACTTGAAACAAATGGAAACAGGGAAAACATCCATGCTTTTGAAATTTCAATGCTAAGCACTATCAGTGGACGCGACTATCTGGCCCAACAACTTGGCTTGGTTTTTGGTTATGTGGATGCTGGCCGCGGAAAATGTTTGTTTGCGTTTTCTCTATCACACGTCGCAAAAAGTGTGTTCAGAGTTTAGTCGCGTTCGATTCGACCTTAATGAAAAAAATATTTTCTTGTCCAATCCCATGTCCGGTTCCTCCGAACGAGGGATGTGTCGTCGGTGAGTGAAAGGTCTCATCGTGGGCAAACGGAACCCTCATGAATCAACATTCCACCACAATGATATTTAACTAACCTGGCCGCTTTTTCCGTACTTGTTACCCGCTGCGCGTGGTCTGCTATCCGTATGTTTAAACATGTCCATGTAGGTTCAAGACCTCAATCACCAATGCGTTGTCACCACCAAACCTTGTGTTCGTCCAAGCACCCCCAGTGGGACGTCATGAATGCCCGTCGGCAGGCTATACCCAGCGGTTGTACAAACCGAGAGCGAAAACACCCGCGGCTACCCTTGCACCGTTCGAGCGTTCGATTTCAGCTGCGCGTGTCATTTGCTTGAGTGCTTAGCATATGTTGGCGCAAGATGTCGGTTTTTGTGCCTACATACGTCGCTTAAACTAAACCCACTGTAGTGTTCGTTACGCTACTCGGAATTAAAATGGCTGTACAGCAGCCTTGATATTGGGTGCCGTAAAATGTCGGAGGCAGTGACCCAATGATCACCGCTCGGCTTCGGCGGTTACGTAGCTTTCGACTGTGGTGTTCAGAGAACCTTAGCTTGCCGAACATTGCTTCACACAGTCGCCTTCGAAATTATCGTATACCAATGAACTCATGTTCCCGACAAGCTCTTATCAGCATTTACTAACGCATATAATTATCGGGGGTGTTTGTTGTGTTGTCGGTGTCAACTTCCACCAATTGGGTCTTGAAGTCGTGATATACAGTCGTTTACCCTGGAGAAACGGCACGGCACGACCTCTCGATGTCTCTCTTGATCGTGAGGACACGGAATCATACAAGGAAAAATTCCCTATTTTACAATGGCATCCGGGGGTTGCATTTGAGTAACATCGTATTCGAATGTAAACAAATATGTGGTTAACTATTTTGTGCGCCCGATGTTTCGTGAACACGCCGGCGTGTCCATAGAAGTACTACAATATCGGCTGGGATCAATTATATCGCGATCTAGCTGTTTCCGGAAATTGACGTGAAATCCTTGTGCTACTCAAGGTACCTGTTATATGAGTATAGTAAGACCTGTTTAGAGTTTAGTCGTTAATTCAAGCTATTGCGTAGGCGGCTATTCTCGAGGAGGAACCGTAGGTCCGGTAAAAGTTTTATGGCCCAAATTTCCAAACGTAAGTGAGTGTCGCCTCTCACACGGAAGCTCCACACCACGCTCTTTATCAAGCCGAATCAGTTTGGCACTAGAATCCACACCCCATTGTACAGCTCACGTGACACTAAACAGCCTCACAAACATTTAGCTTCATTGAATCTCTCTGGGTTGAATTTAGTCCACGGGTGTCGGACCCGTCTCCGTACTCTGTGTCGTGTGTCTTCTGTGGGGACGCTTGGTGTTTAACATAAAATAGTCTATGACGGCACTCGTTCTCCTTGACGGACGTCCATCAATGAGCTCTCCACACAAAACTTAGCATGTCAAAGGCTTTGTATACATTGATGGGTCAACACTTGTTCAATATATTTGAGGTATAAAAAAGTGCTAATGTTACGGCGTCGATAACATTGATTATGGTGCGTGCGAACAAACTCCAGGCCGCGGTTTTCTCGTGCACACATGTATGCAGTATGATAACAGACGGCCTGGGCACAGAGCGTAAACGGTAACACAAGAAATACACTGAATGCTGCTGACCCGGGGAGAGGTAAGTACCTTGCACGAGAATTAGAAGCTAGGGGTAACGATGTAGCACGGGTCGACGATGGAAGTGAAGGAGACAGGCAGGGTATTTCACGAGGCACTCGGTCCATTTGCTCGTTGAAAATACTGATTGTAACGTACACCAACCTTTTTTCTCCCTGTGAAAGCATCGCCGCCACCGGTCAAACTGAGGTGCTTCGTTTCATCGGATAGCTCTGGAGCCTGTCTGCTCTCGAGTCTTGCGATTCACAGACAAGCATTATTTATCCGGTGTCGAGGTACCCCTGCTGTCGGTATGCGCTTGCTGTACGCGAGCTGTCATCAATGAAAGCAAAATATAGACTGATACACGCCTGCGACTGACTTATGTTCGTGATGAACCCAATGTTAAATCATTATTCTGTTTCAGGGATCCGGTCGAGAGTTTCGTTTTGTCCCGGCCCAAGTATGCGATTCGCGGAACTGGAATTCTCGGTCAAATAGCTTCGTTCAAGCGCCGGCTTCGAGGGGCGGCTCCAACGCCCCTCGCCCTATCATGTCCCTTCCGCATATCGACGTGAACGCGGACGGATGTCGAGCGAGTCAAGCGAGAAGTTGCAAAAATACCGCATGTTGAGGAGGAATTCCGAAGATTTTGGTGTATCTTGATGTCTGCAGCGCCTGGATGATACACAAAGTTGGCATCATTTCCAAACGGTAGTTGCTAATGTTTGGATTATTGCGGTGTCATTCTCTCGAACGTTTGTTTTGCGTTTGACGTCTGCAGGGCTGAAGCGTTTGTTTGTTTTGCTTGACGTCTTCAGGGCTTGATCGAATAAAACACGTCCTCGGGGTGCGGCTCAAACGCCCCTCGCCCTGCCGCATCCGTGCCGCACCTGGCCGGGATCGGGTACGTGGACTGAATGAGACAAGAAAGAAGTGCGCAAATTTTTGTATTTATGGTCAGTATGCGCCCGAGCTATTCTTGGGTTTTGGCATATAAGCAGAGCTTGAACGAAAACAACATACGGGAAAACATGTATTTCCAAGTTGACATCATTTCCAAACTGGCGTCTTATTTCGTCCCCACGGCACTTTTTTCATGGTCACACCTCGAAGCGTTTGGCCTATTGTCGTACTACTGCTATCTCGGTGCTTTTCGATATCATATTTCACTGTTAAATACCCTTTTTCGAACGTTCGTTGTCTCTGAGAGAGGTCGTTCCCTACCCAACGACACTGTTACACCCAGTGTCCGTGCCTATTCTTCATCCCAGAGAGATACATCTTATATTTATGTGGTCACACACTGTGAGACAGAGTAAACCAAACAATCGCAACTTATCGAGGTATGTAGCTAGTGAAATGCCAGCGTACCGGGTACGTGAACACACACAACAGACCAAACCAGAAAAACGGAAAAAAAAACACAACGAACGGAGTGGTTGCTAGTAAAAATTGCTGTGCGAGAAACAATGTTTGTCAGTTATTTTCGTCGACGCTCCAAGGAGTCGTTCGGTATATATATATATATTGGTCCAATTTCGACGATCCATCTTTCAGGACCGCGTAATAAATATCTCACACTAATTCCATGTATATTTATCCCCACAAACGAACCGTGGATGCCTTCTAAATATAGGTGTGATCATCAAGGTAGTGGTGTTTCGAACGCTTTGTTGTATGGTTGCAAGAATTGCGCTGGCTACTGACTGTTTCTGCTGCTGGTCAATCCATCCAGCACCTCGACGTGAACGCGAATGGGTGCTGTGCGAGACAAGCGAGGAGCGCGCAAAAAAATGTATCTTGACCGGTATTTTCCAGTTTTCCTTCGGGGCTTGATGAATGGAGAGGTTGATGTATAAATCTTGGCACCGCATTGTTTTCAAATTGGCGTCATGTTTGGTCCTAAAACAAACAATGTTTTCCGCAAAAATATCCCCACGGTACTGCGGTAGGTATCAAAGTAGTGCATTTGTTTATCGTATTTCGGTAGCTACACGTACGTACATGGGTATAGACGTGGCAAGCGGACGCATGACTAAAACGAGGAGGAGGTAGTAGTGGTTACGATCGCTGCCCCAGAAAAAGGCACACAGCAGCATTGCGAGTAGCTGCGTCCCCGGGGTCTCGAGGGTGGCATTATACAAGTTCGGACAAATCGACGTGGTTTGTACTCTTGTGCAAGCAATACAGGTACGTACGAGTAAGACCACACGGACCACACACGGCGATGCTCTGTTACACACCATATGTTTTTGCCTGTGACTTATTTTATGGCATGGAGCGAGGGTGTACCACACATGTTCGACACAAAAAACAAGGCGAAAAATAATCGTTCCTCCTGTTGTTAAGTTGCGCTACACGAAGGTCGTAGTATGTCGACAGAATCCACGGAAGAAACAAGTGAGTGGCATGCATTCGTCCCGTATCGTATCGTACGCGTTTAGTGTTATTTTTTGCCGAGATGACTTTTTGGAGAAATAATATAGGCGGTGAGCTATATTGTTGCTGTAATCCCTGACTTCATTGCTGTGGTCATTTGCCGGTCAAGTGCAAGCGGTCATGTTGGCAAGAAACTGACAAATAACTTTGTGTTGTTTCGTACTTACTTGACGTGCTCCTTGCTGCTGATTGCTGATTGATCATCTCTTCTGGTGAGTTTTTTTTTTGTATACTTATATTTTCCAGCTTTTGGAAATACAAGCCGTGGTCACAGGTGTTATTGCCTTTATTATTGTTGGCGAATACGGTTCAGCCCCCACTGATAAGCGATTTTTCATCGAGTGTTGAGTGTTGCTAACTCACGCTGTCGCTCTTTTCGCAAGTCAATTAGTGCACAAGAATAAGTCCCACAAAAAATTATACGAGTACGCACACAGAGAGATTTCGAACTCAAAAAATTGACGTATACCAGGCTTGAGGATAATCTGATACGCCACCTGGGCAGTGAGTGATATAGAGCCGGTCGCCCCGGTGGTCTAGTGGAGGCATACTATTAATACCAGCTCTGGTCCTCGAGTTGAATAATAACCGCGTTGTGAGCTATGTTGGCCTAATTTATATGCAGAAAAAAACGAAACAAAAAAGATCAACCAACTGCTGAAATCGCCTAGCAGCGTGGGTAGGTAAAATATGACGCGAATCGACGAGGGAAAAAAATACCGAATTCTTCTCGAGATATTAACTAAGGCATGTACCGTATTAGGGGTGGGGGAGGAGAGTCCGCTATATGACCCCGGATCCGCGTCATGCTGCTGGGAGGGCGGGTGTAGTGCGAGCATCACAAGAAATGGGATGGGAAAAAAAAGAGAAGTGTCACGAATCGTGCCCTCGTAGTGCAGTGAGGTCTAGAGTCAGGGCAGGGCAGACGAGGACATCTATCAAGGCGAAGCAGGCGACGATATCTAGTTTACTAGCATCGCAGGGTCCCCATTAGGGCTATGTCTGTAACACGCCTCAGAAACTCATTATGACTAGCCTCCGAAAGACCGATACGACCGAGTTCAGAAGGCGTTTGTACGTTCCTCGGAAAAAGAGAGCAGGTCCCCTGTGCAGATGCTCAAGATATGAAGCGTCCCAAGAAATTAGTGTGTAAATAGTAACTTGATTGCTTATTCGCAGGGTTTATGAACACGAACCCTTGGAATTGATTGAAGCTTCCGGGTGGGGCAGCCACACCCGACGTAGGGAGGGGGCGTAAATATTGCGGCCCCTACTATCACGAAAACGCCTCTATCATAGTAACTGTTAAAATTGTCACGGAACCGTAACATCCCCTCTAGCACAATGCGATGACAAGAGCAATATGCTATAGCAATCCTGTGACTAAATAGCCAAGAATACAGAGCCGCAAAGCTCTTTACAGAAACAATGACCTCGAGGATAGGGTAACAGACCAAGAACACTGGGACCATTAGAGAAAAATCCTCGACACGAACCCTCCCCCCTGCCTTTTCACTGCGTATTTGATCGCCTGACCACTATTCAACGGCTAAACGTCGGCATGTGAACGAAAGTATCGTGCACGAAAGCTGAACGCAACTCCACGGAACTGACTCGTCTAATCTTTTTTGACTCTGCCCACATACAACATAATTCTCCACTAAAATGCAACGTCAGTAGCTCAATAACTTACCGCAAAAAGGAAACAAGCACGACGGGCAAAGAAATCCTAAACCTTTGGCAACAGCGGAACTCCGATGCCGGGTATCAAAACGCGAAAATGACGAATTTGACACAATAAACCTCAAACAAAATAAACTGCCGAAGGTGGAGGATAAGCATGTAACCCTCACCAAACAACCACTTAGTAGTCCATTCAAAGTCAACTTGTACCCAACTAGTAAAAACGACCCCGTTCCTGCTAAAGAGACTGTACCAACAGCCTATCCGACTCTTTACAAAGCAGTGCTGATCCTACTACCAGGGCATGCCCCCATGAGCTGTTAAATAGAATTAACGCAGACGCCTAGAGAAAACCCATACAACGAGCAAAAAATCCGATGAAATCCCATTCGTAACTACGAAACGAAGCCATTACAATAGCAGAAAGATTGTAGAAACAGTTGCGCCTCCAAAGTAAGCACTCAGTCGAAAAAGGCAACAAAAAAAACGAATTAACATGCCAAAAACAACCAACACCAGAAAATTGAAAAATTCAAACTGGCAAACCACGACCGGCGATGAAGACTCATTACTATGAAGAAACACGTAAACATACGCCTCGCACACCAGAGTAATTTCCTAGATACAGATACCCACCCATAACATTCACCCCGCTATTGCAACACACCATCATTACATTTTTCGACCCCAACAACGTCTCAACAAGACTCGTGGTGAAAGTGTAACTGAATAACTATTACGGGAAGCAGATCGCCAGTAGCCGGTGTTTTAGTCCGGGATGTGACTCTTGCCGTCTTAACACGCAACTCAGGTCCTTACACATGGCGCAGACACCTATTTGGCGGACGGAGACGAGGCGTCGCGACGAGAAGGAGGCACGGGCGAAGACTCGGAGCGAACGAAAGGCGTAACAGCGCACGGGCAAGGGTTCGGAGCGGAGGAACGGCAAAACAGCGCACGGGTCAGACTTCAGAGCGAGCGATCGGTGCATGGGCAAGCCTTCGGAAGGAAGGAGCATCGCGCGGGCAAAGCTTCGGGGCGAGGGAACAGCGCGCGGACAGGGGTTCGGAACGGGAGAGTCCGCACAAGCCAGGGTTCGACGCGAGGGAACGGCGCGCGGGGGAAGGCTGGTCTAGATGGGCGTCCTTCCATCTCCTTCGCGTTAGAGATTCAGGCTTGGTACCCGTCGCTTGGTGTCGGGTGATTCCGTGCTGTGGCAGGCTTCTGACGAAGGCGGCATCTCCCCCCCTTCAGAGTTGAAAATTCATGCAAAGAAAGGAAAAGAGGAGCAATTGTAACAATAGTGGGCACGGACGTTAACGGGACACCGGTAAGTAATGATGAACCCACACAGCCGAACAGGGGCCGGGTTGCCGTCTCTCTTAGAATTGGAGACAACAACAAAGATCCCAACAATAATTGCAAAGCCATCTTTAAAAGACATTCCCGCTCCTGCCAAACAAACATATGATATCAAACACAATCAACACAAGCACGAAACAAACAATACGACAGAAAAACAAAACGCACGTCCCTTGGCAAGGCAACAACCGCGGCAGAAAGCAACAGCAGAACAGCAGAGGAAAGCAACACGAAGAATGAGTGAACGACAGCTAGCCGAGGAATATAGCACAGTGTGCGAGTCCTTACACAACTAAAGGAGCGGAACATATGTGCGCAAGCATGCTCTTCTGCTTAATTGAAGAGGACATGCGAAACAAAACAACCAGCAGTGGAGACGGGCGGAGGCGGTCAGACAGCAACAACACAAGAAAACAGCGGCCTAGCAGCATAATACATTGCTTGAGAGGTGAGTGCAAACGGCAGGCATTTGACAAATACAGCGGCTCATGCGAGCCTTTCAATATACACGAAGGAACGAAACTATACGTGCGCACATCACATCTCGTTCGAAAAAAAAACAAGATACATCATCAAGCGGCTCTAGTATCCGTGTCGTTGCCTCATTTTAGAGAGAGCCAGTAATGTGGTCACTGCTTGCTGTGTCTGACGGCAGCGATGTCCACACCGCAATCATCGCCTGCATCCCCTCCACGGACAACAAAAACAGCACACGAAATAGTGCAGAAAAGAACCCAAGAAATGGATGCAAAAACAGGAGGGTGGCTCAGCAACTACTGCGCACAGGAACGATGTCGCGGTAGCCACAACCGCAACAAAACCCCGACAAGGCAGCAGTAATACCAGTGGAACCCTTCCCGGCCAAATGAAATTACAGATGAAGGTAGGCACGCATAGCGTACGTAACAAGTTGACGAGCGTCATTTTTTTATTGATCAACAGCGACGACCACCAGCTTGATCACGAGCAAACGTGGAGTTGGGTTTGATCACGGGCAAACGTGCGTGAACATGGGAAAACGTGCTTGCTTTGGGTCAAACATGGCCGGTTTGATCACGAACAAAGTAGAGCAAAAACAGGGAAACTTCAACATTAGCGGGAGAACAAGTTAAAACATCACAAACAAAACGTGCTCAGAATTCAGTCATGTGTACCCGGTACACTAATAAATCCGCAAGCGATACCAGAAAGCATATCGAGCACAACCACAATGATAACACACTGTAGTAAGCTCAGCGTACCACAGCGCCAACAATTAAATTTAATAACATTAATGAAATAAATTGAGTGACACAGCTCCTAAAGTGGGATTGCGAGGAGCATGTTAGCACTTACAGCAGTACTAGTATAGCATTACGGCGCGGGAATGCGCAGACCCAGCGGAGACTGGTTGCTGTCCCCCTCAACCTAGGAGACAACGAAAAGGCTCGACCAGGCGCAGACTCTCCCATTGTAGGCTATAAAACAGCAATGGGAAGTGGGGCATGTGAACATACAGCAGTAGAAGAAGATCCTTACGGCGCGGGGAGGCGCAGATCCAGAGGAGATTGGTTGCCGTCTCCCTCAGCATGAGAAACAACAACACGGCTCGACCAGGCGCAGACCCTCCCATTATGCCGTTGTGGCCGGGAAACACGTCAGGCGTGGGTTCTGTGGTGTGTGTTCAATGGTGTCAAAAGTCGAGTGTCTCCCCTCTTATCGACACAGACACATAATACATCACTGCTGTCCAATTTCTAAGCGCAAGGTACTGCTGTTGTTATAAGTGTAAAAATCCATACATATATAGGAAACCGTACTACCTTCGGCCTCTCTTGCTGTAATCAGTGCTCACGGGGCACCTCAAGCAGTAGAGGAACGAGCAGCGCAAGCAACAACGCGCGGCAACAGCAACGGCAGCAACGGCAGAGATTCAGACGCGTGGATGTAGGGCCTGGGAGTTCTCGCGGCGAGTACACCCGTGGCGCGCACGCGAACCACTTTCCCGCATCGCTTGGGACTTATGCTTTTCCTTCCTCATTCAATTTTCAGCCGCCGGTAAGCGCAAGGAACGGCAACGGCCTAACCGGGTGCACTGCTGTTTATCTCCCACCTGTGCCATCCGACAACGCCAGAGAAAACAAGCGAAACTGGAGGGAGCCATGGTGAGGACAACGATACAGGCACACTCCAGTGCAATATGCTTCCCTGGGTGTGCCGTGGACTCAAACGATCAGCGGATACCGGTCGAAGTAGTACAGTCTACAGCAGCAATACAAATATGTGGTATATGGGATCAACTCGCAAAATATATTCAAGATAATGTTCAAGTGAACAAAAAGAAGAAACAAAAACACAAAAAAGACTACAAAAGAATATATTGAATACGACGCCATTGAGTGTCGACGCGCGACGCGTGCAAGGGCGGCACCATGCCCACCTAAATGCTGCAACGCACCGTACCCATCTAGCTTCTGCTGGACAGGCTGAGCTCCCAGGTGCTGCTGGACAGGCTGGGGTCCCAGGAGCGCGCGCTAAAAGTCGAGCGCATGCGCTTCAAAAAAACAGGAACAAAATGAGTGACGCGCTCGGAGCACAAAATATAGAGCAGCAGAAGAAGAGCACAAAAGATACAGCAGCAAAAGAAGAAGCAACAAACCGAACCACGACGAGAAACCCAAATCCAGAGAGAGACACACAGGGTGATCTTCCGCGAGGGCAAGCGCGTATCTGGGATGGACACCATGTCACGAATCGTGCCCTAGTGCAGTGAGGTCTAGAATCAGGACGAGCCAGACGAGGATTTCTATCAAGGCGAGGCGGCAGACGAGGATATCTAGCCTACTAGTCTAATTAGTATATTGGTCAGTACACATCATTGTAGCTGTCGAAACCCGAATTCGATTCTCGGATGGGACACCATGTCACGAATCGTGACATAGTGCAGTGAGCTCTGGAGTCAGGGCGACACACACGAGGATAACTATCAAGGCAAGCAGACGACGATATCTAGTTTAATAGCATCGCAGGATCCCCATGTGGGCTATGTCTGTAACACGCCTCAGATATTCATTATGACTGACCTCCGAAGAACCAATACGACCAAGTTTAGAAGGCGCTTGGACGTTCCTCGGTGAAAGAGAGCAGGTCCCCTGTGCAGGTGCTCAATATATGAAGCCTCCCAAGAAAGTAGTGTGTAAATAGTAACTTGATTGCTTGTTTGCAGGGTTTATGAACGCAAACCCTTGGAATTGATTAAAGTCTCCGGGTGGGGCAGCCACGCCCGACATAGAGAGGGGGCGTAGGTATAGCGGCCCCTACTATCACGAAAACGCCTCTGTCATAGTAACTATTGAAATTGTTACGGAACCGTAACAGAAGTGAAGTGTATTACTGCTGACGTAATAATACGATACCGCAGCAAGTTGCACCGATCGACTCGATCTGGACCAATTTGTGTATACTGTGCAATTGGTTCATTTACAACATGTCGAATCACAGACCAGTCGGAGATGATAGTAATTGAACTTGCTGAACTTTTTAGTGGGTGGTGTTTTTCTCTATCCACGAACCCCGGCTGAGCCGATCAATCCAACGTTAGGTTACACTGTGCGGGGTGGTATCGATGCAGGGGGCCAAATTAAATATCCGCGTACCACGGGGTTGGGGTATACGAATAGAAATTCAGCAGTAGGGTGAGTTGCCCCATTTGTTTCTATTTTGAAATTCCTTGAAGGGTTTCTGAACCGGGATTGGACACTGTTCTGTGGTGCTGGCGTTGTAGACTAACCTCAGCTAGCTAAGGCTTCCACACCGTGCGGTGAGGTGTCGACCCGGGAGAAGTAGTTTTTCGTCCCCGGTTTGTTGGCGTTGATGTAGTACATCAGAATTTCTGGAACGGCGATGGGGCCCTATCCTCATCCCGTGCGTCGAACCGCCCCTTGCCAGTTTGCTAGTCTATCTCCTCCCCGGGTGTCCCTGGCTCTACGAGCTGCACAGCCACTTAACGATAAGCCAATGTGAATAACAGATGATTGTTGCACTTCGTGCGGAGCTGGATCGACCCGCGGGACAAATCGATTGTCTTCCCTGGTTTGTCAGGATTTCTGAAACGGGCGCAGGACTCTATATCCTCCCATGGTGGCGTTGCCCTTGTGTCCGAGCCCCAGCCAATCAGCGGTAAGCGAATATGGTTGGGGTTTCAAGTCGTGCGGAGTGGTGTCGACACGGGAGGTCGTCGTTGTTGTTCCGGCGTTTTTGGAGCTGTGGAGATTTGGGGTATTCATGAATCGGGGATGGGACGCTATCGTTTCTCCGTGTGCGACGGAAATGCGCCCCATTGATGAGCCTCTATCCGTTTAGGACAGTGCTGTGGAGCTCGAACCAATCAGCGATTGGCCAACGTGATTGGCGTTTCCTCACGGTGAACGGTGGTGTCGACCCGGGAAATCTCGGTTTGCTTCCCCGGTTGATTGGAGGTTAAGACATGTTGAACGACCTCTGGACGGGGGATGGGACCCTGTATCCTCCCGACGTGGAGCTGGCTCAACATTCAAACCATGGCCAGTCAGAAAATCGGCCGATGGGTTGGGATTTCCACACCGTGCGGGGAGATATCATATGTGGATGGATTGCGATCCCTTATCATGCCCGGGTGACGCCTACGTTGTAAGTGAATCCTGTCCAATGAGCGACCAGACAAAACTGACATGTTTTATTTTTGTTTATAAAAACTCCAGCCTGAAATACTTAGCTCTCAAAATCGTAAACGCTGTAGTCGCGTGCTGTATCTACAAGAAGTGAGCGGTCTACAAAACCAGCTGCATGCATCAGCATTGCAATAGCATTGAGCGTTCAATGACGAACGCAGTCATACTACCGTGTTTCGCGCCTGGAACAACGTCAACACGTTTCTCCACGGTCAGGCAACACACAGAGGGTCGATCTGGGAGGTTCGGGTCAAGATGACACTATTATTGCATGCCATGTATATTTCAGACGCTGGCTCATGCGCGTCTCTCCGTGTCTTCGAAGAAAACGCGAAGCGGACATGGTAAGTCAGCTTACTGGCCCCGGAGGCTTGATCGACAGGTTTCGTCGCCAGACTAGAAGGTCAGTCGGCGTGTGCTCGGATTCATCCGATCGAAATCTGATGAATAAGCACGGAATCGGATTCACTTGAAAAACGGTAGCTATTAATAGTAGTACATTGTTATGACTGTTAGTCTCTATCGAACTCTTGCTATTACCCTACATACTGTACGCGGAGACTATGATTTTGTGTGGTGACTTCTTTTTCTCTACCAAATATTGAATCGAACACTTCGAAGTGCTGCCCTGCAGTACCCGGAGGACGGGTGCCGGCGAATACCGGCACCCACGCGGAGCCTGTGTTCTGATTTTGTTGTATCTCAAACCGTTTTTGCGGAATGTATCGCCGCCATCGGTCAAACTAGCGTGCTGTATTTCATCGGACAGCTCGACAGCTTGGGAACCTGTCTGGTTTTGAAACTTATGATACACAGACAGGCATAAATCCCGTGTCGAGGCTCACCTGCTGCTGGTTAGTGCTGGTCGTACGCGAGCTACCATCAATGACGGCAACATGAAGTGGAATACACGCCTGCAACTGACTGCTGCTCATGATGACCCGACCCTTCGGTGGTAAATGTATGTTGATAGATCTCTCCAGGTGTACGCGTAGCTGGCGCGGGAAGGCGTGATGATGACTCAAGACGGTGACACAAAACTCTTATATTATCCAGCCGTCGAGTGCCAGCTCGTGGCAATTCATGCAAGTAAGCAATCGGCGAAATAAACCTCTCATTCTTCCCGCTGACTGTCCCCTTACACCATATACATAAATCTGTCATCAATACGTGGAACTCCCTCATATAAAATGGATGCTAACCGCCGTGTTTATAAGGAAAACCAACATCCCCGCTTCTTATTATACACGGCGAGCATACTGCTATCCCCCCTGCTCTAAGTATGACAAGGCACGACATCTTAGGGTTGATATATCGCAATATCGTAGTCAACGCAAATCAATCTCAGACCAAAACTCGAAAACCAAAAACGCAATATGAAAACTCAACTCGTTCATTCAAGAAAATCACCACTCTCAAATCCTCAAATTCTCAAACAAAATAACAACAGCCTTACACTGGAAACATCAAGCACTCTTGAAACAAAATACCAGGAAAATATCACCATCCTCGAAATTAGCCACAGAAAACGGCCTTTTCTTTAGGATTTATGGCTCAAATAAACTCTCTGACTATCCTCGACACGAAAATAGGCACAGAAAAAGGCCTTTTCTTCGGGATTTATGACTAAAATAAACTCACTGATTATCCCCAACTCAAAATTAGCCACAGAAAGCCGATCTAGTTGTACTCCGCACGCTACACGACGAACCACACGGAGCGGTAGGACATTTGACACTACTCAGAAACCCAATTTGGAATAACCAAACAGCTCTCGGAAAAACTGGCGATTAAAATATGTTCTCTGAAATCAAGATATAACTATCCTCAACCCGAAAAACGCATCAAATGTTCATCAGAAAATCCCGGTGATAGCAAAAAGTCATGTCGTCGAGCGGCTTTGTCAAGACCTTTGCATGCTGATCATCTGACTCGACATGAGTAATAACTAACTCCCCCTTAAAAATACGCTCCCGCAAAAAATGTTGTCGTACGTCAATGTGTTTCGAGTTCGACGTGCACACGTGAGGGTTGTGTGCCAGGTTCTTCGCTCCCTCGTTGTCCTCGAAAACAGTAATGAACGACTTACTAAACCTCGGAAAAATAATGTTCCAAACATACCGCAAGAACATCGTCTGCTTAATGGTGTCTGCCAGTGCTGCTTACTCGGCCTCAGTGGTCGAGAGTGTCACGCATTTCTGGGTTCTCGAAAAACAACACACACATGCGCCCACACACATTAAGCTCCACCTGAAATTGACCTCCTGTCTGCGGCTTTGCTGGCGTAGTCAGCATCTGCAAACTTTACCAGCTCAAGCCCACTCTCCTTCTGAAACGTAATACCAAAATCACTTGTAGAAAAGACATACTCTAAAACACCCATTGCTGTTCTCCAGTGTACTTCCGTAGGCTGGTTTTCGTACCTTGCTACCGCTCTCACAGCGTTTGCATAATCCGGAAGTGTTTTGTTCGCAAGCCACATCAAGCATCCTACCAACTCACGAAAAAGCCAATCACCCACAGGTTAATACTAGTCGAACTCCACGATTTTCAGACGAGTCGAAACGGGGTACTCCTCCCAGAACTAACGTCAAACCTCGCCGCATTATTTTCAGCGAAAGCGTGTTGCGAAACCGTCAAAGTACCAGCATCCCAATCTCTCGAAAAACGATAACCAGCATACCACCGCAACTGGCCCAGATTGTTGATCGGACCAAGGCGGTCAAGGTCTTCACAAAACTGGTCGCATCTAGCCTTAAGTCCTATTGAAAAATATCACCCACATGCACTACTGTTACTATTAAAACAGAGCCCGACTCGACTAATCGCAAGCCACAGGCATCCGCTAGGCTCTGATCTAATCCAAGAGTCTTCATGTGGGTGATAAGATGGTTATGGCACGGCCTCAATGCTTTTTTCAAGCCGTAGAGACTTCGATTTAACCTGACTATTTTACCGGATATTTCACGACAACCACGGGGTAGTCGCATCAAAACATCCTCGTCCAGATTTAACTGAGCGAAAGCTTACTCGGCATCAAAATGACACAAATCCAAACCAAACACACACGCAATAGCACGCAACAGACGAAACCAAGACGCAGCAGGCGTCGGGGCAAAAGTCCAAAAAAAAACAATACATTCATTCTGCTTAAAACCTCGCGCCACCAGTCTCGCCTTCGCTCGAACCACATAGCCATGCTGGATGGACCTCCAGACAAACACCCATTTCGCCGAGATGACGTTCAGCCCGTCTGGTTGCCACATCTCCCCAAACGTTCCCGCGCTCGTTAGTCCACGGTACTACTTTTCCATCGCCTGCCTCCAAACAGCCGAATACTCATCCGCACATGCTTCAGTATGCGAGTTTGGCGTTGAAAGCTCGCTCACCGGGCGTGTGAAAAGAGGAAGACTATCGTGCGGCGGGGCTTGGTGAAACTGCACGTGACCTATGCCTTCTCTTGCTGCCATTAACGACAGCAGCCCATGACCCACAGTCTCTCTTTGCCGCGCAGTCTCGCCCCTAATCCTGCTTAGCTGCACATCGTAACTACCCGGGCCCGCCTCAGCCTTTCTGTGTCGCACTGTCGCCCCCCTGGTCCTGACCCGCTGAACACCGTCATCCTCCGTGCCCGGGTTGTAACTACCCAGCTCTCGGGCAGCACGCCTTAAAAGCTGTGGCGGCAGTGGCTGTTGTGACGGTAACGGCGGTGACGACGGCGGCGGCAGCGGCGACGGCATGGGCGGTGACGGTTGCGGTGTCAGCGGCGGTGACGATGACGGCGACGGTGACGGAAACGGTGACGGCGGCGACGGTGGCGGAGGCGGCGGCAGCGGCGGTGGTGACGGCGGTTGCGGCGGCAACCGCGAGGACGGTGGCAGTGGCTCGAATACATTATGGCCTCTCCGAGAGGCTCCGGCGTACCCGGGGACGGCGGCGGCGACGGTGGCGGTGGAGAGCTCTTCTCCTCCGGAGGCAGTACCCCCACAACCGATTTCCTCGGGTATTCCCAAGTAACGTCGGGAGAGTATGACGTACGCCCAGACATCAGCAGAATTTTGCAGCAATCTGCGAAGTGGTTGTTTCCACCTTTCAGGTAGAAACACGCCTGCCCCTTGGGCTCCGACTTTCGGGTCCTCCTTACGTGGTGAAACCCGGCCTCAGGAACGGGAGGAGCCGCGCAAACGGCATTCTCCCGTGGAACTTCCGGTATGGCGAGTGCATGTCCGGCTTGTCCCTGACCCTTGTCGTTATGTTGATCACGTCTCTGGCGTACTTACACGCTTCAGCGCATAAGGGCTGCATCGGCGGCATCTTCGCGTCGCCAAACAAACGGGGAGCCTCCAGGCGGGACGATATAGTAAGCTCGAGCGTCGTAGCTATTCGACGCTCAATCACACCATCGTGCTTCGGGGAGTCGACAGGCGTGTACTCGCGGCGAATTTCACGGTTGTCGAGTAACGCCACGAGCGCCGGCTTAGTAAATTCCGTGCCGTTATCCGATCGAATGCTCTCGACGATGAACGGGGTACCTCTGGCGTAAATATAAGCCAGAAAACCAGCGAAGGCCACCGGGACGTCACACTGCCGTTTAAAAATACGGATATCCTTTCCGCGAGTAGTAATCGACAATCATCATTAGGTACTCCGCACCGCCGGCAGATCTAGGCTGTTGCCCTGATCGATCCACGAAGAGACGCTCCAGAGTTTTGGTGGAACGGCACTCCGTCGCCCACGGTACCACCATCCTCCTCCTGTTCGCCTTGGAACACCCAGCACACGGAACCAACTCCCCGCAAACTTTGATTCCCATCTGCCGTGCCGATTCTCGGAGAGTATCAGCGCGGGAATGTGCAAGGGAAACATGTAGATCGTTAATATCAATCCCTCTCATCCTTCCCGGGGCCAATACGGCGACAGCAATCGGGGTCTCTACTGCTCTAGTGGCCTCTACAAAAGACCCAGCGTCCCTACGCAAGAGCGACATAACTCCATCCAACATATGAACTCCTTCAGCATCGAGCGAGACGGAGCATTTCGGCATGACGGCATGGAGCCAGAACAGGTTGAATTGAACACCTGGTACATAAGCTACGTCCAAGAGCTTAACCTGAATATCGTCTTGCTTGCAGTGCATTATCATCGGTATTTTTCCAAAACACAGCACCTGCATCGACCTCATGTCGCCTACTACCAGAGTACTCCTACCAGGAGGGGGAGAGTACAACCTACCATGCCGGCGGGGTCACCAGTTAAATGAAAGGTAGCCCCCAAATCAGATTTCCACTGTTCTCTCCCATTTCCCCCAAAATACCGCTGTTACCGCTTTGACCGTCCTTGTTTTTTTATGTAATCTGCGCGGTAAGAAGACGTGGGTTGAGCGTAGGCGCACAACTACCGTCGTACATCTGCTCGTGGGAAGTGTTCGAAAAGGGCTGTGGTGGGGAAACTACCGTTGTGGTGTATCCATCACTACCAGCGGGTGTCTCATGTACCCAGTAACTAGCAGAGTTCATAGGGTGGGGGTATTGTTTTGCTGTAAGAGGGACCGCCACGTTCATATGTGCACAGGGAAATCGGGCACTCCGCTACGTAGTGACCCGACTTGTGGCATCTGTAACATACCCCCTATGACCACGTGGTACTCGGTTCGATGGGGGACCCCAGCCCGTAGGATTTCCCACCGGCGGCGGGGGCATCGGCGGCATATCCCCTAACGGTGGGTTGGTAGGTACCCAACCCATTGCAGGAACCTGACCCCCCGTCCAAAATGGATTTGGGCCAGAGTTGTCCCAACAAGTCTGCTTTGGGTAGCCGTGTTGCTGCTGCTGCTGCTGCCTGTACCTTCCCCCTCCCTTGTTCCTCCCTTCACTACCTGAATCTGTGCCTGCTGCACCGGCAGGATGAACAGCGCCGGCGTACAAAGCATGAGGATCCGCCCCCACTTTTACTCCCAACGCCTTAGTCACCATCTCCGTTTCCTACTTATCGTTCACATATGCATTCCGAATATTCTCGTCAATTTCGGAACGAGGGATTGACGGGCGAGAAAGAATCGATTTGCTTTGGATTGTGTATAATGCTGAAAGTTAGTGTACCTCTTCGACATTTTTACCACAACAAAGCATTGGCAATTCATCGGCCGCCATATCCACACTACCGAGGAACACAACGGGGTCTTCTCCCTCCTCCATGTGTATTGCCTAATATTCTCTCTTCAGCCTGTGCGTTGCTGCTAGGATTCCCGGCATACAATAGTAATCTAGCTCCTGCCAAGCGCCACTTCGCGACTTGGCTTGCTGCATGCAGAATTCTGCTATGGCATTCCCAGTCATTGAGTCCATCAACAATCCATACACCACACGCGCATCAATTATCTCCTTTGGTGTGTGTCTCTGTTCCAATTCTTCCTGGATCACATGGATGTCACCTACCATCACAGGATTATCGGTTGCCTTGAGGACGTACAGGCGACGAACTGATGACAAAAACGCCTAGAACTTGCTACGCCACATTCCAAAGTGCCCCTCTATATTATCAAACTCGGAGGGTTTTAATTGAGACCAATTAGGACGAGACAGAGAAATTTGCGACGCGGCTGATTGGGCTGCCAGCTCAGATGTTGGCACAGCAGGAGACGATCTAGAATCCCTCGGTGTTGTTCCTCCGCTCCCCCCCCTAGCGACCTCAGCGTACAGCGCGACCCTTTCAACGCGTAGCTTCTGCTCCTCTATGTTCCGTCGCAGGACCTCGATATCGCGTTTCATCTCTCTTCTCTCTCTCTCTCTGCTAACACGCTCGCCACCATGTTTTGACCATGGTGATCTGACATGTTTAGCTTTTTCCCACCTCTACAAGCTGGTCTTGACTGCGCCTACCAAGAGAAATGAACCGGCTCACTAGTGTATGTATAGATCATAAAGGTGCACACGTAGCTTGCGCGGGAAGGCGTGATGACGACTCAAGACGGTGACACAGAACTCCATTTTTTTTTTTTCCAAATGTCGAGTCACAGCTCGTGGCGATTAATGCAAGGAAGCATTCGGCGAAATAACCTTCCACTCCTCCCGCTGACTCTCCCCTTATACCATAAAAATAAACCCCTCATCAATACGTGGAACTCCCTCATATAAAAAAGATGCTAACCACCGTATTCATAAGGACAACCAACTATAGAGTTATCATCATTTATATAAAAACAAGAGTTAACCGTCGTTACGTTTCCCGCCATTCAGCTACAGGATCCAAAAATTGATTTGGTGTCATAGGTCCAGAAAAATTGTTTCGAAGATTTCGTATCTTTTTCATGCTTTCTTTTTTTTCTCCTTTGCAGACTTGCGAGCAGAGACAGATCTTGTAACCGGTATCTAGCAGGCTTAAACCTGTACTACTCTGACGAGAAGGTCAAATTGCTTGACGCTTGAAACCCTTCACGAACGGGGAGCACACACGTGTGGTGTACTCGTACATGGGTGCAAACATCGTGTATGTCGGTTTGATATCACACGTATAAGAGGCCGTTATCATGAAAATGATTATAACGGAGAGCTTTTTTTTTGTCCTAATTTTCCTCATTTTCCTTATTTTTTATATTTGTGAAATTTGTCTTAAAATTCGGAGGCGTTCTGTCTAAAGTTAGCAAATTCTTCAGCACTCAAAGGAATGGAAAAGTTAAACATTACTAATTTGGAAATCATGTCGTCGATTTCCATATTTCGAAGGCAGTGCTCCGACAAGCGCCGTAGCGCAACGCTGGGACCATAGGGTAGCTTCAAACGTTGACCAGGGTGGTCCAACATTATGGCTGATGGAAGGAAGGGGCCCCTGGGCCTCCGGAAAATGCGAGTCGGACGAAACAACGATTCAGCCTTCCCAACTATCCAGATACAAAGCGCAGAAACAGAAGGCTATCGCTGGTGTCTTCGTCTTGTTCGGCATGTTCCTGACAGAAGGAGCTACACTCTATGCTCCCAAGACACGGGCGCCTATCTACGAGCCGCACCGTATGATATTGCCATAGTGAAGAGAAGATTTACGTCGGCACAAGGCCTTCCGCAGGACTGTTCGAATGCCCGAGGCGAGCTTCGTGAAGCTCGCTGACCTGCTTCGTCCAGCTTATCCAAAAGAACGAGCGCTTTGAAAGTGAGTTTCATGTGATGTACCCTGGAACCTGGTATATGAGACTGAAGTTTGTCTTCGCATCTCAAGGCTGCACCCTCTGCAGCCCAGCAACGTTGTAAGGCTCAGCATTCGCTTGGAGCATCTCCCATCTACCATATCATCTGTATATGATAGTTTGTATGCCTGGTACGTTGCACGGCAACTCGTGCTGCCGCAAGGCGCTAAGTACTCTTGAACAAAAACCACCTGTACATAAGCAAAGTAAAAAACTATCTGCTGCGAGATCGATTTTCCACAAAATCCTCGCCATAGAGCACATGGTACGACTACGAGTACGTGCTACCTTCGACTACATGATACCGGCACCAGGTGCCTGGTATATGAGTACGCAGTTTGTCTTTGCATCCCAAGGCTGTACCCTTTGCAGCCCAGCTACGTTGTAAGGCTCAGCTCTCGCTTGGAGCATCTCCCATCTACCATCCCATCTGTGTATGATAGTTTGTATGCCCGGTACGTTGCACGGCAACTCGTGCTGCTGCAAGGCGTTGTGTACTCATGAACAAAACACCACCTGTACATATGCAAAGTAATACAAGATCAGGTGTGAGATCGATCTTCCACAAAATCCTGGCACATAGAACAACTACGAGTACGTGCTACCTACGAGTACGTGATACCGGCACCAGGTACCTGGTATATGAGTACGTGGGTGGATATTTCGTGGTTTACAGAGGGAGCTATCTGTTAGGGTTGTGGCAGCTGTCCGTACATATAGTCGCACCGCAACAGCAGTAGTCGCGTTAGGCAATGCAAGGGTAGTGCATTGCGGCAGGCAGGAGTGCGTTGCGGCAGGCACGGCAGCGGGATGAGCAATGGTGCTGTACCGGATGGGGTTGGAGCTCGGTCGAGGCGGCACCAACATTCTATCGTTTCTGCTCCTACCCAGGACTGCGTTGCGCGAAGCATGGAGCTATCGAGGTGGAAATCCGGCTGGCGATGGGCCTGCGAATGCTGGTGGGGGGTTTCTACCTGGGTATCGCACCGAGGTTTGGCGTTTCACAGTCTACGGTTTTCACCACCACGGGGAAGGTCGTCGACGCGATCAACAACACCCCTGGAGTCGGCCCGTTCTTCGTTCCGCAGACAGACGAAGAGTGACAATTGTTTGCCGCGGGATTGGAGGTGAAGGTACGTGTACTTCAACAGCAAACTGCCACAGTAGCAGTAGTCTATGGCTTAGTTAGGCAAGCTGTACGTGAGAGAGTGAAGTCAATAGAGTTGTTTTCCGACGGCAGGCCTGCTTATTTCTTCGTGAGGAACCTTGGTTCTGGCGTCCTGATGTGACCTTTTCTGAAGAACGCTTCCCCTGCCCTATTCTTGTTCGTCCACATGTCAGGCTAAGAGCACTAACGAAATCTTCGACCATGTTGTGTCTGCCAAATATGGTCTGTTGATCAAGATGAAAGCGCCGCCTGAAAAAAGCACCTCCCACACCGTATCGTACTTCTCAGGCAGCAAGACGGGATTCGGCTTTAATATACAGGCGGCGTGTGACGCCAGTTATCGCTTCTGCAGCGTCGCGATCATCGCTCCGGGGGCTGCGAACGGTTGGTCGGCGTGGACCCGATGTTTTGTGGCAAAGGCAACTATGCGCTCTCCAGACGGGTACCACATCACCGAGGGTGCGGCGTACCCAATCAGCGACAAGTTGCTCACGCCGTACCCCGGGAAAAGCATGCCAAAGGAACAGGACTCCTTCAACTTCTACCTGAGCCAGCTGAGGGTGAAGATCGAACAGTCGTTCGGTATCCTCGTGTCAACGTGGGGCATTCTGTGGAGGCCTCTCAGTGTAGGGTTCGCAGGCCGGACTGACCTTATCGTCGCCCTTTTCCACCTGTAAAACATCTGCCGAGATGAGCAAACCAACGTGGTCGCGTCCGAAGAAGACTACGAGACAGAAAAGGGGCGAATCCTACTGGCGACGGGCGGGGTTCTGCCGCCTGCGTGCAAGAGTGCGGTCCAAACGGCAGGCAAAGCCGCCACACCCAGGCGAAGCGGCGAAACTCCCACACGAGCGGCGACCACTTCGCTCTTAGCCTACAACAGACAGTTCCGCCCGAAGAGAATTTTCTCAGGAATGCCTAGATTACTACGCGTTGTATAATGCGTACGTAGAGAGTTTGTCGGCATCCGAGCGATGTACGGCGGGGGCGATAGTGCGGTACAAGGAGGATGGGAATAGCGTGTGGGGAATGTGAAGTGTGCCGGAGTATAAACTATTGGAGATGGACGTAATGGTCGTCACAGGCTAGCGTTGGGCCAGGAAAAGGACGAGTGTCAACCGTGGTGATGAACGTCTGATGGCATGGCCTTATTAATGCTGAGGCGGATGGAGGGGGCTTTGGTTTTTGGACTGGAAACGTATATCTGACGGCGTGGTTTTTCTAATTCCAGGTGGTGAGTTCGAAGACAGCGGCCTATGCCCCCCTCCCCTCCCCCTGCTATTATTGTTTGCCGAGGGTCAGAAACAAAAGCCCCACCCCCCCCTTATCTTGGTTTGTAAATTATCATGAGAAGAATCGTGTGTTTTATCTTGAGAGTACCCCGGTGCAGCCGGCCACCGTTTTGTTATTTCTGAACAGGAGTGCAGGGTGTTGGACGTCCAGCGTCATAAACGAACCTCCCCCTTCTCTGTTTCGTAAATCGTGCCTGACGAAGCGGTGGAGGGTGTAAGTTTGCGGTTTTTCGTGAGAGTACCACGGTGCAGATTGCCCCCTTCGTTTTTGTTTGAATCGAGGTAGAGGGAGTTATTTGTCCATCGTCCGTAACAAACCCATCCCCCGCTCTCGTTTTTTCTCTCCCCGTCTGATCAAACAGTGACGGGTGTTTATTTTGTTGTTTACCGTGATAGTAATACGGTGCAGCTGGCGCCCCCTCATTTTTTTATTAATAGGAAGCCAGTGTATTGGTTGTCGTCCCCCCCCCCCCCCCCGTTGTTTTCCTCCCAGTCCGGTCAAGCGGTGGTGGGTGTAATTTTGTGGTTTACCGTGATAGTAGCACGGTGCAGCTGGCGCCCCCCTTTTTTTTGAAGAGGAGTCCAGGGTATTGGTTGCCGATCCCCCCCCCCCCTAACCCCGTTTTGTTCCTCCATGTCTGGTCAAGCAGTGGAGCGTGTAGTTTTGCGGTCTATCGTGATAGTAGCACGGTGCAGCTGGCGCCCCCCCCCGTTTTTTCGAGAGGAGTCCGGGGTATCGGTTGTAATCCCCCCCCCCTCTCCCCCCGGGTTTTTTCCCCCAGTCTGGTCAAGCAGTAGAGTGTGTAACTTTGTGGTTTATCGTGAGAGTACGCCGGTGCAGCTGCCCTCCTGTTTTTTATATATAGCAATTCAGGGTATTGGTTGTCGATCGTCCGAAACGAAGCCCCCACTCCACTTATTTCGTTTCAGTCAGATGAAGCAGTGGAGGGTGTAAGTTTTTTGTTTTTTCGTGAGAGTACCCCGGTGCGGCTGGCCCCCGTTTTCTTTTTTTATATTAGAGCAAGGTGTTGTTTGTCCATCGTCAGAAACGTAGCCCCCCCTCCCCTACCATTTCCCTCCGCGGGTCTTATGGTCATACGACTTCGACCATGCACGATTTCAACCCGCGCCGCCCCACACCCCCCCCCTGCGCCCTTCGGTTTCCTCGCAGTCTCATAAACGAATGGAGTGTGTATTGTTGTCTGTTGTCGCTGAAGGACCCCGGTAAAGCTGCCTCCTTGATTTTTTATAGGAGTGCCTGCGATTATTGAGTGTACGAATAGAAAGTGCTCTTTCCTCCACTATGGAGGCGCCAGCAGTTTTTCCATACTAAGATATATCGAGGGTACGTGTTCGTTTCTTGTAATAAAGGGGACGCCGGAGCACCTTTCGCCTACTCCTTGTTTTCCGTTTTTCGTTTTGAACAGAGCAGTAGGTTGCCGAACTTTTACCTGTAAGTTGGGGGGGGGGGGATTGACAACCAATACCCTGGACTCCTCCAAAACAAAAACGGGTGCCAGCTGCACCGTGGTACTCTCACGATAAGCCACAAATTACACCCTCCACTTCTCCACCAGACAGGGAGGACAAAAACGGGGGGAAAGGGGGGGGGGGGGGGGGGGATCGACAACCAATGATTATCGCCTTGAGCACGAAAGGCTGTATTGAAAAAATATTCCCCGGTGCCTGTCGGAAACAATCAACCCCAGTACCCACATAATACAGTGCTTCGACCTCCGGGTGTTGATGGAGGACGCATCCTCCCCGACATTTTCCTTCCTGATGATGGCGAGCACATCAGACGCCTTGTACTGATTTCCGCCGTACCTCAACGTGATGTTTTCGTCGACAGAGAATGACTTTCCTTTCATAGTCGCGCAAAGCGTAAGAACGACCCCGTCCAGATTATTTTCTGACTGGACCGGTGTGCTCGCTTTGACTTGACCTGTGTTCAAAACGTAGCGAGCACCGGGGAAAGGCACATACTTTAATGCCATGCACGTGTAGCGCAAAATTGGGCTGCGCACTCGAACGAGCAGCCTGAAACAGTAGAGACAAAAACACTGCGCTATGAAGCAGCATACTGGACTGCATCAGAACTGGAAGCCTATACTGGCAGACTGGACCGGTACAATATACCACCGAAAATTTACCACCTGGCAATGTATACTGCGCATCCATACGACAATGTTAAGCGGAAAGAGCGCTAGCCGATGACTACAGTACCCAATTACCTAATGGTACAAGGTTCCTCTCCGGGAAGTGCCTAAGGGAGTGACGCAAGAACGAAACCCAAAACATCCAACATCTGACTGTCTGTGGGCAAACAAGATGTACCTGGTGGTGGTGAAAACTATGTTCTTGTCCGCAGCTCGAGAAGTTGAGTGCGGGGAGGCGCCCCCCCGGGTACGGTTTGCTCTCTCGCCGTCGAGGTGGAAAACCGTAAATAAGTGGCAATCCCATCAGTACGTACGTGACCAGCGCCAGTACTCGTACGATGGGGACTTTTTATACTGGCAACTCCTATGCAGTAATATTTGCGTGTTAAAAAAAAAGGACGAATAGGTGGATTTTCAACCAGAAAAAAAAACAAAATCAGCAGTTGTTCCGCCGTCTTCATATCGTGATCTGGATGTTTTTTCGTTGTTTCCTGTTGTTTCGTACGATGATATGGAAACCAGCAATTTCTGAATAGGTTCGTACTTTTCGTCTTGTTGAGCCAGATATTGAACTTCACGACGAGTGACACACAGCGGGATAGGGAATCATCCCCTATTACCATCAGTTCGTCGCAGAGAGTGCGCGGAATGAGGAACTGTAGGGCTTCTATTGTCGCGGAGACAGAGAAGCCCTTTCTCATGGAGCATCAGCGCCTATATCCACTGCTGTTTGCCTTTTAGAGTTGAGAAAAAAAAACGCTGAATTGTTTTGATCTTCGTCTGATTCAAAATCGTCCCCTCGTGGAGACGAAAGCAACGCGCCTCAGCATGGCGAGGACTCGCCACGTGCACATACATGATGTATTCTACTACTGCTGCCGTGCGGCAAGGTTGTACACGTAGCGTTGTGCTGTCCTCATGTTGTCTGGTCCCTGGCATCTGTGGCGTGAGCAAAAACTCCGACCCATAACATTACCCCTCTGTTATGTACCTAGAAATACTCTGTCTATTTGGACGGAAATGTACAGATGGGTTAATACATAAATTGCAATCAAAAATGTTTCTACATTACCGAAAAAACTGGCGCAATCAACGGACATGCAATGGAGATGCGCACGAAGCGGCAGGACAGCGGAAATAAGGGGTATGGTGGGGTGACAAATGGCACGCTCCGATCAAAGAATCAGCTTCGACAACAGCAGCCACACGCGCATAGAGTTGCAGGCTGCTGATGCGACGGGGCTAGACCATTGCTGGGATGCAGAATCGTAGCGTGGTGCCATCAGCGCCTATATTCACTGCTGTTTGCTTTTACAGTCAAGAAAAATGACGCTGGATTGTTTTAATTGGTCGTCGTCCGATTCAAAATCGTCCCCTCGTGGAGACGAAAGCAACTTGCCTCAGCATAGCGAGGACTCGCCACGCGCACGTCATGATATACCCCATGACTGCTGCTGTGCGTTAAGGTTGTACACGTAGCGTTGTGCCGTCTCCATGTTTGGTACCTGTTATCTGTGGCGTGAGCAAAATCTCCGACACAAAACAATACCACTATGCGTTGTAGTACGGAAATGTACTGCCTACTTGGACGTAAATGTAAGGATGGGAACCCCGTTTGTGTATAAATTTCTATCGAAACGGTTTTTATATTACCGTCCTAGTTGGCGCGATCTATGGGCATGCAACGGAGATGCGTCCGAAGCGGCGGCACACCAAAAATATATGGTATGGTGAGGTGACAAATGCCATGCTCCGATCAAAGAATCAGCTACTACAACAGCAGCCACACGCGCATAGAGTTGCAGGCTGCTGCTGCTAGGGAGCTGGACTGCTGCTGCGCGGCAGGATCGTAGCGCGGTGCTCTGTGCCAAAAGAAGGAGACAAACGTGGACCCTCTACGAGCAGAAAAGCCCGTTTTGCATCCGAATCTTACGTGCATACGCGGGTATAGGGGATGCAGAAACCAATTCCCCGGGGATGTTGCGGAAACCCGGGGATGCGGAAACCCGGAGATTTTGTTTAAGTGTGCCGTAGACCAAAAAAGTTGAAAGGCTTGCCACGGGCGACACACTGCACGGATCGCGCCCAAACCTCCGGCAACGTGACCCCCACGGTCGAATTGTGCCCACCCCATCCGACTTTCGGGATAAAGGTGCCAGCACAAAGAGGTGTGCCCGAAGGAAAAAAAAATCACAATTATTCGTATACATATAGTCAATACAAATAGCAGTGTACATATAATGTATGTGCTGTTAAAGTCCTGCGTATACCCATCTTTACCTGGTATACAGTACTGCTGTTTTCTTTACTGATACCTGGGATACTGTACGAGACTTACGTCAAGAACTTGGGAGTTGAGAATTCAAGAAAGAGCTTTGTTTAATTAAAAATTACGGCTAAGCGTTTTTTTGCTCAGGAAGGAACGCCACCGTAAATACTACCTACCTGGTATATAAACCTGGTAGCCTTCAAGATCCTACGCTCAACGTTGAGATCACAATATGCCGCGAGCCTGAGCCCAAATAGGAGTTTGTTCCCTGCTCTCGCGTACTTTGCTATGATTTCTATACAAACACAGCTGTAGTTTGTGTGCCCATTCACAGATCGAAGCTCTAAATTATATATCGTGCTGTACGTGCAGAATTCAAAAATATACGAATTCGTATACTACTGCTGTAGTCTAGACTAGAGCATGTGCAAAGTTCAAAATTCAAAAATGTACAAACTCGTACAAGCTACGTGCAACATTTCAAAATGTACGAACTTGTATGGACTTGATCCTCACCTTCATCACTATCAGCTGTTGTTGTTGCTGCTGCTGCTGTCCCGGAGCCCCACGCTCTCAGCACCGGCGCACAAATACCTACCCTGGCCTTCAGCAGCTGCCTCCTTCCACTGTGTTTGGTGTCTCATCGAAGTGTTCGTGGGGTTGATGCTGTCTGTGGCCTCGGAGATTGACGCCACATCTACACAAGTGCTTCCCCATGAAAATCCAGGCAACTTCGTTCGCACTAGGCCCGTCGTCCTTCCGTCGCTGCTGTCGCCGGATTGCAAGAGTCTGCTTGGCCTGGGGCAATTCCTCTGCGGTCTTCGGGGATGTCGTTCATGCTTGCTGTGTGACGACGTGCGTGACTGCTGGTGTGGGTGGTGGCGGTCTTGCTTTATGGCTCGGCATTCAACAATCAGGGGATAAAAGACAAACAACCCCGCGCTCGATAATAATGTAGCCGTTTTTTCATGGAAATCCTGGAAAAAAAGAGGAAGTTTATGAAATTCACATCTCCGATAAGAGCGGCCCTAAACTCGTACCAGCTACAGTTGACCAGACCTACTACTTCTACTGTTCTATGTCGTGGGTCGTGGGCAGGGCGAAAGAGGAAAAGTAACGTTGAGACTCGTCGAACCGACGCAAAATACCCCGAGATTGTCTCGCCTGTAATATACTGGAACAAAGAGTGCAACTACAAATACGACGCCGCGTTTTCTACAAATTGCCACAACATGATACGACGTGACTGTTGTATTTGTGTATTTGCACTGTGATGCCCGCACTGTTATGCCCGCACTGTTATGCCCGCACACACTAGGTACGCTGCTGCGTGTTCGCACTACTGTGGATAGGTTGCCTGCACTCGGCGATTTGCACTATTGTTGCGATGGCCGCGCGAGCAACGGCGGGCAGACTGAGACGAATGATATGTCCTATTACCTTCCATACTGATACAAACATATATAGTGCGATGTAAGCATGGCCTGATCCGGGACAGTGAAGCTACAGTAATGGCTTTAAATTATCGTCTTTGGGTACCAACAAAAGCGCACCGAAAACGAGGGGGGAATGATTGGTACACACACCGGGCTTGATTTCATGTGGACGCTTTATAATTGTAAGATTTTTGAAGGCATAGTACAACAGGTGGGTACTCCTGCTGGCAATCATTATAAAGAGCTGCACCAGGAATATTATAAAAAAATGAATACACTCCAGCTGTGAGATCGACGATTTCGTCGAAAACCATATTTGCAAGCTGTGTGTGATACTCCGATCGCGCATATTACTGGGTGTGTGTCCTCGTTAAGGATATAGGTCGGAGACTCCCCTTGGAATTACAACGTAGCTTGTACCCGGGTCAACAGGGTGATGCAATTCAATCTGTGTGCGGAAAATATAAAACCCGTTTCTGAGCGGGAAAAAATCTGACAGCTGTGGAAGGAAGGCATCAGTGTATCAAGTGACCCATGCTACGGTTAAGATGCACCAGTTTTTGTCTGAGGTACCTCAATTCGTGAGCTCAAGACCTCTGCCGGTAACTGATTTAGAGAAAACTGCTACCGGATGAAAAATCCCATGACGTAGGTACACAACGAGAATCATGCAAAAAAAGGTATATTTTCGACAATTATTAATTTTGGGTTAAGGAGTCTCGTGTTTCAGGAAAAAAAATCCGCAAAAAGCACTACCTCTATTGTAGAACGCGTCAAGTATATCTTGTAAGTCGTACAACCGGTGAGGAGAGGGCGTAGATACTTTAAAGCGTTGGGGCCGCGAGCGGGGGCAGGGGCGGGGTAGTAGAGGGGGGGGAGGGACTAGATATGTGCATCAGCTGCAAACCCTTGAAGGGAACGAATCTGTCAGTTGTGGGAGTAACGAATTAGTTTATCAAGTATATCCTGTAAATCGTACAAGGTTACCGGTAAGGAGAGGGGGAGAGGCGTTCAAAGGGGGGGGGGGGGGGGGAGAGGGAAGAGGCATTTTAACTGGATTAGGTCGCAAAAATGTATCCCGGTAGGAACGTACTATGTTGCAGATATAGGTGGGGACACAGAGTGCCCCCTGCAGGTCTGCCACGTGAGCAGGTTCTCGGAGAGTACTCACTTTCGATTCCTTCGTAGGGACGTGGTTTAGTCGTTTCCACCAAAGCCTCGGATAGCTTCTGAGATAGGAGGCACGTGCCTCCCATTTACTTCCTAAGTTTCCCGAACATAAAACGCCAACCTTGTCGTACGAAGCCCATACCAATGATATCAATTTCGGATTATAACAGACGTTTCGAGGCCGTATCTTAACACTAGCCCACCCTGATGAGTCGCATATGCAGAAATATGGGAGATTCGGGGAAACTCCGGTTCTACGAACAAGACCATGAGTTGAAGATGGGGCTTCTCAAAACCCACTCCCACACTTCTAACCGTCTGGCTATGGAGCCAGGAACACCCGAAGAAAATCAGTCGAAAGAAACGCAGACCCATCAAAACCCTGCCGTGTGCCGCCTGTGTGGCGGGGGGGGGGCAGGAAAGGCTCTAGAACATGCCGCATGCCGCCGGTGTGGCGGGGGGCCAGGAAAGGCTCTACAGCAAACCAACCACAGAAAAGGTACTATGGCGAGTCGAGCCCTCGTCGATATGGAGGGGAACACAGACGCTTACAGAAGAGAGGAGTCATTCTAAAAACCTCCCGCGGGCCATCGGCAAGGCGGGGGGTTAGACGAGGAAACGACAAATGCTCGGGATGGAAGGTGGCAACATCTACAGCCAGCCCTGCTAGGGGGAAAAGTGTTGAGACAAAAAAAAAATGTAGAACAAATACAACACACAAACTATATAAAATGAAACACAGACCCGTACATATCCCTGTACCAAGTTACGCGCGAGCAGGGTACCCTGGATTCCCCCCCGGCTCTGGGCGGAGGAGGGCGTCGGAAGGGCGAAATTGATCAATGACGAAAAGGCGACAACCCTGCTCCTCAGATAGCGGCGTTGTACCCGAACCCTGACTCGGCACTGAGCAGGGCGTTCGGCAGAACAGAAATAAAAACTAATGGAACAACCACCCCAAACCCCAACAAAGACCCTTAGGACACTACGAACAATCCAAAGACAAAGACACAAAACTCATAACCCCAAACAATGAAGAACTATCGAAGAGCGGTGGCGGCTTAGAGGTCAACTAGCCACGACCGCGTCTCGAGATTTGCGTACGTTGCGTTGGATTCCCCGAGGAAACGCACTGGCGATGTGAACTTGCAAGCACCAAGAGCCTCGTACGGCTCCGGTCGAAGTCGTGTAGCGCGCCGGGGGAAGAGGAAGTTTAGTCGGTCCCGGGTCGTCTAGAAAGCAGACCAGGTATACCTTGTCCTCGGTAGTGTTCGCGCCGATTTTTCCAAGCCACCATAACCCACTCTCCCTTGTACCAAACGTGGGCTCCCATAGGAAACACTGTGTCGTGGTAGCTACGGAGCCAGTCGGCGCGGGGAACGCAGGCGTAGCCCGGCGCCAGGAAACGTTCCCCGTCGTTGCGGGAGAACTCACGCTGTGCCGCCCTGATCCGCATTCGGCGATAGAAGCGGTTGGTTTGGCGGTGCTGGTCCGGAGCACCGGCCCAAAAACGCAAGACGTGGGATCGGGAGAGGTGAAGGTCCTTTTCCCGCTCCCAGGAAGGTTCGGAGAGTCACGCCAGATGCGTCTTGTATAGCACCGCGATGACACCACCTCGCCCCCGTACCGACTGATGAGCAGTGATCTGCTCCGCCTCCAGCCGTTGGATGGGAGTCGAAACGTTGCCTTAAGTGACGTGGTACGGCGGGGACCTCTTGTAAAATTTGTTGAGCACATACTGTGAGAGCCCCGCTGGTAGGTATTTTGGGCATGTCCCCGCAGTCGTGGGGGTTGGCACAGGGTTTGCAGCGCTCGATGGCCATACGCCGACGAGAGTTCGAACCAGCCAGGTCGGAAGAGGGATCCAAATAAAGGAGGTTGCTCCCGAGCGGCGAGCCGTCCGGGGTCTCGGCGGTGGAGCAGGGGCCGACGGCCAGCACCTCGTACGGGCCCGTCCAGTTAAGCGCGAGTTTGG
Source organism: Undaria pinnatifida (assembly GCA_012845835.1). Classification (NCBI taxonomy): domain Eukaryota; class Phaeophyceae; order Laminariales; family Alariaceae; genus Undaria; species Undaria pinnatifida. The sequence goes on along the minus strand of JABAKD010000008.1, from coordinate 16,114,493 downwards.
CCCTGAGTACCTTGGCGTCAGTGTTCGCCTTCACACCCTGGCGGATGGTAGAGGCAGAATTGAATACTCCAGCCCAACCACCCACAGTGAAGGTAGGTGTTGGACGCAGCGCGTCGGCGAGGGCGGAGGTTCTGCGGCTAGCACGGGAAACGGTGAGGGCGTGGTGTTCGCGGATAATGTCGTTCGCTTGCTTTTGCCGTCTTTGGGCCAATTCGCAATAATCCAGGTGGTCACGGGCCAAACTCTGGTGTTCCACGACGCTTGTGCGATCGAAACCCGCCAGGGGGAGCCGTGGGAGTTTGCTCATGTGGACCTCGTTGGGCGCCAGACCCGTCGCCGCGCTGACGGAGTTGTTCTAAGCGAATTCTACGTGGGGCAGATGCAAGTCCAAATCGTCTTGTTGCTCGTTGACGACTATAGCCAGCACTTGTGCCATAGTGTGTTTACCCACTTAATGCTCCCGGTACAGTGGGGATGATAGGAGCTTGTAGCAAGCTTGTGTACACCCAAGAGCTGATATACAGCTTGTGAAAGCTTGGAGCAGAACTGCAGTCTGTTGTCCGAGAGTATTGTGCGTGGGGACCCCCCCAAGAGGATGTATTGGTTCACGAGGATGTTGGCTGTACCCTCCGCGGTGAACTCAGCGGCAGTGACGGGGAACATGTCTGCCTGATGACTGAAGCGATCAATGAACAGCAGGATGTAGGTGTTGCCTCGTGGTGTGACCGAAAGGGGGCCGAAGCAGTCAACACTAACGGCGATGCCTGGACCTTCCGGCAGAGGCATTGTGATGATGGGCCAGCGGACAGGCCTCCATGGGGTTTTCCGCTCTTGGCACCTCAAGCAGTAGCGAAGCCACCACCGGATGCACACACTCATGCCAATCCACCAAAACAAACGCCCCAGCATGCGCAACGTGCGCGTGGTGCCAAGGTGACAAGAGGCCGTCGAGTCACAAGCCTGCATGATCCAAGGGCGCATGAGCAGGGCAACGTAGAGGCGAACTGGCTCGTCGTTTAGCAAGCAAGAAGCCTGCCCCACGTAGTGCGGTTTGTCAGAGCTTGTCGGTGGGAGTGTCCGGTTACGGACGAGTAGGACGATGTCGTCGTCAGTTGTATGTAGTCGACCCCTACCCGCCAGCTCCTGGATGTCTGAGAGGAGGGACGCTTGGGCGAGGGGTAGCATGCCAGGAAGTCGGGTGGCACGGCCAACGGCCATCCGATAGAAATGTAACGTATCGTGGCGTGGCACGTCGGCTCAGCGTGTTGTTCGCGCTTCCAATCGGCATGCGAATAACGCGCGACGACATCCGCGAAGAAAAAATCAGCAGCGTCGTGGAGGGCATCCGACCTTGTATGTGTAGCCGGCGTGTCATCAGGAGGAGGCGTAAGCCGTAGGAGCGGAGTTCCCATAGGCTCTGCGTGGTCATGGTCGGACGGAAGTGGTATCGTACCGTGCGGGCCGGCAGGTCGGCTAGACTAGGGGTCGCGACGGCTGGCAGAGCCGGCCACGGCCGTCGGGCTCGCGGCAGAGTTGTAACTCGTCTGGACGATGACCGGGGGACCCCTCCGGGCATGAAGCCATTGTCGACAGTAGGAAGTGCCTTACCAGCTGCTGTTGCTGAACGCCGGCGCATCCGAGTGGAGATGCGGTCCGAAAAAGGCGTCATCGTCTATGGCGCCGGAGATCCAGGCGAGGTTATGAAGGGCCCGGTCGGGCCCGTGGACTCGACTGGGTCAAGAGTTTGTACCGAGCTCCGGGAAGGAGTCGGTTGGGCCATTGATGTCGTGGCAGCCGGGGCTTCGGCGGAGTCCCCATTGGCCACGGTGGGTACAGCAAAAACCTTAAGCGAAATCTTAGTCAGCTTTAAGCGAGCCGCCGCCTCGGCCGGGCGAGCTATCGACGGTAGCGGTGGATGCAGAAACACAAGCGACGAATCTCCTGGAAAGAGTAGGAAGCTCGTCAAGTCTCACACGTGGCCCGTGTGTGCAAAAATCGCAAAAGCCGGCAACGGTGAGAGGAAGCCTACCCGGAGCATCATGTTCAGTGCGGGGCATTAGCCCACCCAAGCCGACACCCGGAATCGGAAAGGAAGGAGTGTACAGCCCGCAAGCCCTTATGAGGTATATGCGACCATCCTCAACACGGGTGAGACTCGTTCTGCCGTCGACACCACATGTGAAGTTATAGGTGGGGACAAAGAGTGACCTCTGCAGGTCTGCCAATTGAGAAGGTCCTCGGAGAGTACTCACTTTCGTTTCCTTCGAAGAATCGTAGCTGTAGTCGTTTCCACCAAAGCTCCGGATAGCTTCTGAGTTTGGAGGCTCGTGCCTCCCATCTACTTCCTAACTTTCCCGGATATAAGACGCCAACATTATCATACGAGACCTATCCAAACGATCTCAAAATCGGGAAATTACAGGCCTTTCGAGGCCGTATCTTACCACTATACGCATGGTGCTAGGTCTCGGCGATGGGGTGGATGGTGAGGAAGGATGGGGCGTGGGGGGATAGGGGGGGAAAAGAGGGTGGTGGCGGGGAACGGAGGTGGGTAATAGCGAGTGTTCTACCTGCGTGTTTCCTGCAGATTCCCAATATTTGAAAAAATATATAATATGAAGTGGAAGGGAGGGAAGTTGTTATTACGTGATGTTGGCTATATTTTGATGCAATCTGCCCGAGTAGCAATTTCTGGCTATCGCGTAAGATAATACGAGTACTACTACGGAGAGTACTTATTATAACTGTGGTATACAATGTTTTATGGCTTCGTGGCGTATTATTGTACGTGGACCGAGCAGTTGCCCGGGATATATAATATTTCAAACTATATGCACACGTGGCTATTCGGCTCGCCAAAATACCCTCCAGAGGGGTAGTGTCCTGGAGCCTCTTAAGGGTCGGCGAAAACAACATTGCCTGTGCTCGGGACAAAACGTAGACACCAGAGGGTACCGTTCCGTCAGTGAGCCTCTAGAGTAATGGATCCTGTGAAGCCTCTGGAGGGCACGGAACATTTTTCGGCCACCAGAGGCGGCCACCGGTGAGGCTCCAGAGGAACATATCCCGAAACCTCTGGAGGGTCGGCGAAAACAACATTGCCCCTGCTTGGGACAAAATTTGGACTCCAGAGGGTACCGTTCCGTCAGTGAGCCACCAAAGTAGGGGACGATGTGGAGCCTCTGGAGGGCCCGGATAATTGTTTCATCCTTCAGAGGCGGCCACCGGTGAGGCTCCGGAGGTGCATATTCTTGAAGCCTCTGGAGGGTCGTCGAAAACAACATTGCGTCTGCACGGGACGAAATTCGGACTCCAGGGGGTGCTTTTCCGTCAGTGAGCCTCTAGAGCAGGGTACGATGTGGAGCCTCTGGAGGGTACGGAAAATATTTCGGCCTCCACAGGCGGCCACCCGTGAGGCTCTAAAGGGGGAAACTGTGCCTCCTCTGGAGAGCAGGCGAAAGTTGGGCTCCAAAGGGTGCTTAGATCTCGGTACCTTTAGAGGAAGACTTCATTAATCATGCCTACCTGAGGGACAGCTACTATTTCTCCCTCTGGGGGGAGCGTGTATTCATGCTAACTCTCTGGTGTGACCCAGCATGATAAGAGATCCAGAGCATCGACAAGTTCGCAATAGCGCTCAAGATCATTGACAAGTTCGTGCCCCACCCCATGGGTTGACCCATTGATTATAGGCTATCGTGCACCACTATCTATAGTATAATAAACATACCAACCCTACATTTAATAACACGACGACTCGGAATGAGGCATTTAACGAACTGTTCGTTTAGTTTTGACGATTTGTTTTTCACATTGACATATCACACTCACATCGCCACTACGTTCAGTCTGTCATCGCAAGACGGCAACATATACGCTCAATACTATAGTGCTGAAAGGAAGGAATAACTCGACTCGATTAAACGAAAAAACAAGCAAGCAATAACACATGTCGGTCTGTACTTAGAATATTAACAAAAACCCACTTTCTACGAGCTCCTTTCCGGGAAATAAAAAACAGGCCAGATTAAGTGGCTTATAATACTACGATAATGTGATCGGCGTTGTAGATCCCTTACAAGCTTCAACCAAGTTTTGCGTAGGTCGAAACGTGCAGCCTGTCTCGAAAACCTCCCGTCTGCCGGTGGCCACGCATGCACTGTAAAGAGTATCCCATTCTACACGCACCTACAGCCCCGCCTTTGTAGAATCCCCTCGCTCCGGCTCTCATCGCCCGCTTCCATGGAGTCCGGGTTTGTAGAAATCGGCCTCGTGCAGCTCTTCTTGCGATCAGCAAAAACGATGCATCTATCAATCCATGCCGTAGCTCCAACTCATCTCCGCCCCCCCCCTTCCCCCTTTGTTCCCCGCCCAGTTCGTTCAAACGCCCCACTTGCAATCAAAATCGGCCAGAGTAATTAACACTCCTAAGCAATTGATATCACGTCATTATCTTTGTAGCCGTCCATGACGTAGCTTTCATTAATCTCCCCTCCCCCCCTCCAACGCCCCCTCCTTCCCAACACCCCGCACGATCACCTAGACCCAGCACCGCACGTATAGCAAGCCCCTACATAAATGATTAATACGCGCGATTGGGGGATTACACACAATGTTGCGAAAATCAGTGTCGACCAAATCCGTGATTTTTAAAATATATGTGACTTAAATCTCTTTAAAACCCCTCCCCCCCCCCCCACCCCCCCTTCCTTTTTGTTTCTTTAAATTATTTAATTATTTATTGTTTTCCCTCGTTTTCTCTCGCTTAAACGCCCAACCTACTATCGAAATCCGCCAGAGGAATAAACACTTCTACGCCCTGGATAACGCCTCGTTATCATTTCAGAGCCGTCGATGCCGCTGCTGCAATTCCCACCCACCCCCGCCCCCAACGCCCCCTTCTTCTCCACCACCCGCACCATCGCCTAGACCTAGCACCACGCGTAGAGCAAACCCCTACATCTATGCAACCTAAAGACCTTCCCCCCCGCCCCCGGTTTCCCCCCGCCACATTCCCCCTCTCTCCCCCACAAGAAATATTTATAGTTTCCACGCACAAACTGATCTGCCCCACCCGTCCCCTCCCCCCCCCTCCCCCCCTCCCGCCCCCCTTTTGATCAAAATCAGGCCCCCACGTCCTTCAAAACTCCGCCCGCCCCTCACCGGATATTCGACTTACAGGATTTACTTGATAAACTGATGCATTTCTTTCCACAGCTGTCAGATTTTGTCCCCCACGGAAACGGGTTTTATAGTTTCCGCGCACAGACTGCCTAACATCACCCTGTTGACCCTGATAGCTTCACTGTAGTTGCAAGGGGAGTCGCTGACCTATATCCTCAATGAGAACACACAACCCGTAATACGCGCGATCGGAGTATCACACACAGCTTGCATTTCGACAAAATATTCGATCTCACAGCTGGAGTGTATCTATATTTTTACAATACGTACACAGACACACCAATGAAAAAATCGCACCCCGTACGCAACCCCCGGGAGGTAGGGAGGCTTTTGTTCTATAGCATAGGCAAAAAACAGCTTTATTGCTAGTAGAAAGATTGAGGCAGGTGGGCCTTATACCTGCAGCAGGCCCGCGCGTTCGAAAAAGGAAAAAGAAAAAGAAAAGAAAAGATGCAATTCCACCACACCCAAAACACACCACGACATTGACAACAGAACAGCGACCGCGACCAGCTCCAGAAGGCGTGCGACGAACCACATCCCACGCGTTAGCCCATACTGTTAAACACCCGCTTCCATAGATCCCAGGTTTGTGGAAATCGGCTTCGTATCGCTCTCGCAATCACAAAAAACGACGAAAGTCAAACATACCAACATTCTGAAACACAGGCAGGCAGGTAGACAGACAGACGGACACACAGACAGACACACAAAAACAGGCAGACAAACAGACAAACTCAATAAATGCACCCAGTACGCATCTCGATATGAAAGAGGCTTGCTCCTATAGGCAACGGGCGGACTCATTCTAAGAACTCCTCGCGAGCCCGGCCAGAGCGAAAGTCAATATTGTACTCTTTGAACAATGCCGACCGCTCGTGTAAACACAAAAACTCTCCGCTGTACCCTCCATCAGGCTCTGCCGCTGTTGCAGCAGCCGCTATCACATTAGTCGTCGCCATCGCAACTCCTCCGCCCGCCTTCTCCTCCGGGTATCCTGTATTTCCTCCGTGTTAGTCGAAGGTTTCGCCCCATTTCCCTCCATCTGCGTTGGTTCAGCCACCGGGATGGGTCGCTTGAGCTGCAGCCGCCGCCGGCTGCGAGCTGTCGGTCATCGTTCTCGTGGTACGAGGCATTCCAGGAGGGAAGGGTCAAACACGCATTAGCGTCAATAAACGTACATAGGCTGGCGTTTAAGGAGGTGTACCGGGATCTGGGTTGATCACAGAGGGCCGCACAATGCAGCTGGAATGGTAGTCGCCAGCTGGAATGCGGCGGTTTTTAATTTTGACGGGATGATCTCTCGTACGCGTTATGTACATCGGAAACATGCGCCAAATGTGGACAACAAGAGAGGTGGACAAATGCGCTCACCGGGGAGATACGGGCAAAACGTCCACACGGCATCTTGGTCATCAACACCGGTTGGACTGTATTATGCAAGGTTGACTGGACCAACGTTGTGAATACTATTCAAACCACCTTCTCAATCATCCTAAACACGATACACAACGGATTTACCGAGCGCGTAAGGAGGACGAGACAAAACTGCCTTCGAGTTACAATGATGTGGTGTCTAGCACATTCGATGCACAAATGAAACACGCTTACAGAGGCGTAGGGTGCTCGAGGCCAATGGTCAAGGGAGGATAACCTCTTCCACTGCGCTCTACGAAGTGTGGTTGTACACTGTTGGCCTGAGGATGAGATGACGCATGCATATTACAGCCGGCATATGCGGGGAAGTGTAGTGCAACATGGGAAGCGCCTGCAGTTTCCCATGTAATCCTACCAATGCACCAAAACATCGGCAGCTGCCCCGACACTGTCCCGGAAAAACCCTGGCCTTTCTCAGCTGAAGAACGATGGTTCGGGTCTGCGTCGTCGTATGTATTAGATGAGCTGTACAGCTGTTATCATACAGCACACAAGGGAAGGAACGAAACACCATCCATAAACTACCCTCTTATAGGCAAACTTGCAATTCGTAGTTTGGCACAGTTGTCTCAGCTCCGTGTGTGTTATAAGGGTATACTTCGAAGTATATAGTAAAAATTGAATATGTCCGATTATGAGATCGAAGATTTCGTCGAAACTAGTCTTTGCAAGATCCGTGTGATACTCCGATCGCGCGTATTACTGGGTGTGCGTTCTCATTAAGAATATAGGTCGGGGACTCCCTCTAGAACTACACTGAGGCTTGTGCCAGGGTCAACAAGGTGATGCTAACCTGAAAACTCTGAAACCCTTTATCAGGGGGATACAAAATCCGACGGCCGGGTAAGAAATGCATCAGTTTAGCATGTACATTCTGTAAGTCGTATAACCGGCGAGGGGAGGGCGGAGTTTTATGGGGGGGAGGAGAGGGGGGCGGGAGGGTTGAAAACGAACAGGGCGGGGGAGGGGGGGTGTACAGTTTGTGCATTGCCGTAGTCTTATGGCCAGAGACCCTCGCAGAGGGGGCGCGCGGGGGGGAGAGGGTTCCAAACGTTTCAGGTCGCATACATACTTACTGTAAGCGTGGTGCTAGGTAAAGGCGATAGTGGGGGTAGCGGGGAAGGAGGGGGAGGGGGGTTAATTTGAACTTGAAGACTATGAAATAAATTACTTGAAGCTACCGCATGGATGACTCGAAAGGTAAACGGTCATATCACCTTTTGGGTAGTGCTTATTGTTCTGGCAGATCTTGATTCTATGTGTGGGACAGCGGGGGAAGGGAACTGTGGTTTGTTGTGCGTGTGGGGGTTGGGGGGGCGGCGAGGTGATTTTTGGTGGGGTGGCGGTGGAGGGGTATGCCGTGGGGATGTGGGGGTGTGTGGGCGAGGAAACGGAGGTGGATGCGAGCGAAACCTCTACTTTTTGTTGATCCAGACGCCCAATATTTTAACGATACACTATGAGGTGGGTATTAGCGATATATTTTTAAGTGATGTTATTTTAACGTAATTGTTACTTTTACTAAATAACCGGTCGCCCCGATGGTCTAGCACTTGGTTACCCTCGAATGCTACTAGCGTTGGTCATTAAGTTCGATTCCCACCGTGGTGAGATTTTGAGTACATTTGCGAAGAAGCAAAAAACAAAAAAGCAAGTGTTGAGAGCGCCTAGCAGCGTGGGTAGGCATAACTCGACGCGAGTCGACGACGGAAGAAAATGCGGAATTCTTCTCGCACAAAAAGCGAAGGCACGTACTGTTGTGGGTAGGGGGGAGATGGACCCCCTATGCAACCCCGGATCTTAGTTACTTCCTGGGAAGGAGCGCGATAGAAGTGCGACGAAAACAAATGGCATGAAGAGAAAAAAAAATAGTGCGTTCATATACTTGGCATCGTACGAGTCTAAAAGTGAGTGGTAGAGTTGGCGATTTATACACTTGGGTGAGCAGCATGCATACTTACACACTGTAGTCTAGACTACATATCAACAAACAGCTCACGACGAGTACTTGTTAAAGTGCACCTGGTAGACAATTACTGATATCTGGTACCCTGTACCCTTTTTTCAGTTGGATCATCACTGTAACTTTCCACTCTGACCTCGCAGGATATTGTAAACCCGGTGGCACTCGGACCGAGTACGTCGCGATTCCAGGTGTCTATGCTACTACCCCCTCGTAAAATCTTGATGTTGTAACGCGTTAGGTTCGGCATTCTCATTGCTTGTGGAAATTCATCGATGCTGGAGTTCCCAGCTTAGACGCTTCAGGTATTCCAGGTGTCTACGTGCGACGGGCTCTTGAACATGAATGTCTCTGTGCATAGATAGGCACCGGTAGATATACGACTGAATAGCTGAATGACGATGTTGGTCTTTTGTTATAGAGTGTCAGTATAACCGGCAGTAGATTCGGTAAGATAGCCCGCGAAGTCATGGTCTATTGGCCACAAGAAGATTCTCTTAAACCGAGTATTCTGAGTGGAGCGGACAACCCGTATAAACTAGCTAGATTCTACCACAAGAGCGTTCTCGATAATGGAACGTGCCTCCTCTGGGCAAGATAGGTAGAAGTAAGCGCGTTAAGCGCTCATGGGAATACAGAACCCTAGGAGAACGTTCCTTGTACGTACCTTAGGTAAAGGTCCAGATAGCACAACAGCAATACTGGAGAGTGAAGCGAACTCTGTGAGCCTCACCCCACCCCCATGCCCGCACTCCTTCTCCTTGCCTGTCTCCTCGAGCTTCCCATAGCTCAACGACAATAATAATGAGAAATCGACAAAGAAGAAGCGGTGTTGTCTCCGAACGAAGCTCGTCTCATCCCTTTCACCTTCCGGTAACACGACTCTTCTACACTTGGTGTCTTGTAGCATTTGGTATTTTTTCAAGTAACCAACAGCAGCACCTGCTATTGGTGCGCGTGCCGGGATACGGTCTTCGGTGAATTTTATCACCACACGTGTATACCTGGAACGGGCTCTCTTGCAGAGCCCTTCAAGCAACTGCCTGTTGTTTTTTGCACTCTGCACGAGTACCGCTCGCTAGCCTCTGGATCTCCTGCCATTTTTTGTACGAATTGTCATAGGGACACATTACGTGGAACTAGTATGGGATATTTTTTGCCGTAGAAAAAGGCAAGGTTATATTCTGTAGAGTGCATGGATTTGAGGCAAGGGTATGGGAGTCTTACATAACTTCCAGAAGTTTGGGGTACATGTATGGAAGTACTACAGATCTCAGAGAAAGGGATTGTGCCACGAGCCTGCAGAACTCACAGATGCCCCGCGCCGGTACGAAAAATGTGGTACCCGCACCCCGGGTATTGTGGCACGGGGCGTACAGAACTTACAGAACTTACAGGTATGGGTATGAACGTCACGCAGAACTCACAGAAGTTTCCATTTTTTGTGGCAGGGGCGTACATAAGTCACGGAAGTTCCGGGTTGGTATAAAAAATGCTGTACCTGTACCCCAGGAATTGGGGCCGCGGGCGTACAGAGGTTACCGAAGTTCTGGGTATACGGGTATGAATGTGGCACAGAACTTGCAGAAGCTTCTGGCATGGGTATGAATGCCGCACAGAACCTACATAAGTTCATTGTAGGGTAATACCCGGGGGGGGCAAATACCCCGAGTATGGTATAGCACGTACCCTACAGGACACAGTCTTGGAAAAACGGATACATAACTATTGTATTGTGTCACCTGATTACTTCACTTCCGCTGTGCTGTTCGAGCCACACCAGAAACAACACGTAATAAAGCAAAGGTTCTGCTGTTTTTAGAGTAAACCGATACCGCGGGACATAGTGTCCCCGCATAAAAATCAGTACAGTATATGTAAAAAACCGGTCGCCCCGGTGGCGTATCAGGTTATCCTCGAGCCTGGTATAGGTCAATTTCGTGAGTTCGAGCCCCGCCGAGTTCATATTGGTATGATTTCGTTGGGATTTCTCTTGTGCCCAAATTGACTTGCGGAAAGCGCAAGAAAGAGCGTGAGTTAGCAACACTCGATGAAAAATCGACGAGCAGTGGAATTGCTGAACCCTATGCGCAATAACAATTGAAGGCAAGAACTGGAGGGAAGAAGGGACGACAGCTGTGACCACGGCTTGTCTAGAATCTGGAAAGAAGTGTAAGAAGAAAAAAAAAAAAAAAACTAAAAGCTTCGTCTAGACTTGACTACACACATTGGACAGATCACGATCTACAGCAGTACAGCAGCAGTAGATGATATGAATCCTATATTTGAGTCATGAAATGTATCGCAACAGGCGTATCATACGGCAAACATTTTCACAAGAGCTTTCCACGGTGTTAGCTTTAGTTTATTTTTCCAACTTTAACGAGGTGAGCTACCTGACACCTAGCAGGCCTCCGGGTCTTTCTGCATCCCGAAAGAAAGAGCGCAACAGCAATGACTTCCATGCTGGTACGGGTCCAGGGAAAGGTCACTGGGTGAAGGGATTCTCCCTGTCTTTTCAATCGATTAATACTACAAAAATATCATGATACAAGACAAACACCTCTCTGGTCCACGATAACAGCGGGTACACATATGCATACGTGAGAACAACAACAACAACAGCAACAACAACAACAACAAAAAACAGCAACGACAACAACAACAACAACAACAACAGCAACAACAAAAAACAGCAAAAACAACAACATACCGTGATATTTGGTACTAATAGCCACCTGGATGGACGACTCGGGGGGCCTACGACGCAGTCAGCTGCAAGCTATTATGCGTTGCCTTGCTACGCAAAAGTTTACAGTCACATAATCTCACCGTGGGATGCGCGCCATTGGCGCTGATGCTGGTGGCCCATCGCTGCTGGGTCGGTCCGATGCCCGCAACGTTTTCTTGCGCTGGACAGCGAGGCCCTCTGTCCGTTCCAAAAATGGGGTAATCGCAAACAAGTTGCGCGCCCGTCCTTGTATGTCGATCTATCGGTGCTCAGGCCCCACTCCACGGGCTCGTCCACAGCGTTCCTGTTCCATCTTCTCTCATGATTGAAACTGACGGGGGCCTTCATGTCGTCTGTCCTCGCTGACCGCCGGCGATTATGATTGCGAGTTGGCGAAAGCGACTACATGCAGTTCCGAAAATAGGGGTTTCGTAGCATAACAAAAAAAGTTTTGAAAGCGGGGGCATACTGAAGTTTCAAATTCACCCCTTGGGCTGTCGCGGCCTGTGGCATGTAGTATCTACCCAGCTCCGACCCCGAGAAGGCAGAGGGCTGGAAGTGTAGGGTACCATCCGGTGTTAAGTTAGCCTGTACCTGGTACGTGCCAGGTACAGTATGATACCTGAGGGGGTGGTGTATCCTGCTGTATGCACGTTGGTGTAAAGCCGGAGAAATTACAATAAAATCCCAGCTGCATTTTTTTTCGGAACGGAGTTTTCGGATTAGCTGTGTCCGTTGTATAATGATATCCGTTCTGTCTGCCGCTGCCATACCGAGGTTGGTTTGGTCGCGCTCTTCAGACCTACTACTGTATGGCATCACCAGTACGTGTCGGGGTGAGCGAGGAGAGACGGTGCCATATTCACGAAGTACAAACTCGCCATTTGATTTCACAGTACACACATGATACGTATACACCTACTGCTGTACTACCTGTTTCTCCGAATCCGGAACACACGATGAAGGGGCTTCCTTCATAACAGGAGCTCCCGTGGAATTGCACGTACGTGCAAGGTTTGTCAGATTTGCACGTAAATTCAAAAGCGATTTGTGTATGGCGGCTCCCTATGTGAAGGTCCGCGCAAAACGACGGTTGCGCGGCCCAGATCAACCCGATCCAGACCCGACCCTAGCCCTAACCCTAACCCCAACCCACCCATTTGGGGGGTTCGAGGTCTGCTCTCGAGGTCGACAGGGGCTGTACTAACGTGCAAATCTAAAAAACTTGCACGTAGGTGCAATTCAACGCCTGGTGCTCATGGGCAACAGATAAGAATACTCATCGATGTAGCGCTGTACCGGGCACAAGGGTCCTTCGCTGTCGCACGCTGTGAAGGCCTTGCGAGAAGTGCCTCTGGAAGAACGTCGGTAAGATCCCCACCACAGGCTAGAGCATTTACTGAAGCATTATACAGGGTATATGCCAGTCACCCTTTGGAGGGAAACATGCCAAGGCACCACGAGAGCATCTCACATTTGATGGTCTTTCGTAGAAGGTTGTATGCTCAAGACTCCAGAGGATGACGCAAATCCACCCCCTGCAGAGGGCGTAATGTGTAACGCTCTAGAGGGTTGTAGTCTTACCGGCCTCCGCAGGGTATCGAATTGCTCTAAATCCTCCAGAGGGCGATAGAAGTCACGCTTTACAGGCAAATGTCGATGTAAAGGCCCCCTGTGGGTACCAACATATCTACCTACAGCAGAGAGCATCCTTTCTTACGCCCGAAAGGGTTGTGGTCTTGCTGGACTCCCCAGCGTAGCGCATTTCCCTACGTCCTCTAGAGGGCGATACCAGTCCATCCCTACAGGCTGTATTTAGTGTAACAGGCTCCAGAGGATACGGAAACTATAGACCTCCTGCAGAGGGATTCATTTTCAATATTCTGGGGTGTGAATGCCCTCAAGAGGACGATTTTGTCTGTGGAGGGTTTTTTTAGGGTAGCCAAAACCTGTTGGTTGTCCTCATGAACATGACGGTTATGATTCATCTTATATCATAGAATTCCATATAATGTTGGTAAGAAGTTCACGTATAAAGTGTAAGAGGACTGTTTGGCCGGAAGTTTCCCGGCATGATTGCCATGAGCTGTCACTCGTAGTTTTGATCCATACGAGACCGAGTCAGGCTCGACGGCTAGAAAATGTTAGAGGGAGTTTTTTGTCACTGTGTTGAGTCCTCACCACGTGTTCCCGCGCCAGCTATCTGTAAACCTTAGAGATCTAACCATGGCCGGTTGATTTCGATTGGTAAGCGCAGCCAAGGCCAGCCTACAGAGGTGGGAAAGAGCCATGTCGGGACCGGGGGATTCCGGCATTAGTGTAGGTTATTTAAGAGAAGACACAAAGGTGCTCAAGATCCGGATAACGTTGCAGAATCGCGAAAGAGAGATCGGATTCGATGAGGCAGCCCTGCGAGCGTCATATGCTGAAGAGGTGTATGTTCTGACTACGTTCTGGTCCTAGCGGGTGTTGGTGATGCATGACGCACTACGAATTCTCTGCAAGGAGCACGCGCTTCAACCTGATGTGATGCGGAAAATGGACGAAAGAGTGGTGTGTTGTGCGAGACTGTGAGAGACAGAAGAGAGAGAGAGGAAGGGACAGGGAAGAAGAGTAAGAATGTTTCGCCCCAGCAGCAACTGCGCTGTCTCATCAAAGCCAAACATGACCCGCTGCTGTTAGATCTACATGGCGCTGGTGGCGAAGGCGCTGGAGAGAAGCAGTTGTTGCAGAAGCAGCAGCTGCCCCAGTTGCCCCAGCTGCAGGAAGAGCAGTCGTCAGAGGATTGCTACGCTTGTAGCGAAGAAAAATTGCCGCCGAAGCAGCCGTCATTACCGCCGCCGCCACCACCGCCGCCACCGCCGCTGCCGCTACCGTCGTCATCACAGCCGCCGTCATTTTCACCGCCACTGTCATCGCCACCGTCGCCGCCGCTGCCTTCGCCGCTGCCACCGCCGCCGCAGGTACCGCCGCTATCACTGTATCCGAAAACCCGCAGTATAGCCAGGCTTGTGCCTAAATCTGTGGCTACTTTTTTTTGTGCAAGATAAGAGAAAAATAAAGATGGGATTTCTTGGCCGGCAGGTGCGGGGAGAGAGGTTAAGGAGATTTCGAATGCGATGGAACACGCTAAAAAAATTCGGAACAGCGTTGTGAGACCGGTGGTGAGCCCTGAAGGGTCTGCACCATCGATTACGGGTCGGAGCACGGACGACACAGGAGGAGATGCCGAAAGCGAGCGCGATCGAAGGTGAAAGGAACAACGGGCCATCAGCACAGGCCTCAGGCCCGCACCAGGCACGTGTTGATTTTGCTTGCTGCTGATGTTTTTCGTTTTGGCTTGTTTCATGTTAATTTGAAAATTACGAACCACCCCCCAAGATTGAGATTGATTGAGAGTAACGGATGACTGACGCGATCTGTAGTAGACGTGCTGCAGGACTACTATGTCTGATTCCGTGTTGTGGCTGCCTGGCGGAACGCCCCGGCAGGGCACAACAAGTGGGAGATGAGTTTTACACGTGAAAGTGAAATGCTGAAGGAATGTCCACACAACCGTACATGTTGTATCATATCATATCATCGGTACAGCAGGGTACAGCAGAACGAAAATTGCGTATATACATTACTCGCAAAAAATAGGGTAGGGTTGAGGTACCCTTTCGCGTGTATGCCTAGCAAAGCTAAAAATACAAGCACGCCCCTTGAAGACTGTGCACAATGAGCAGTACAGGAGTGATCATTCTGTGTTGCTAGTAGTGCCCTTTGAGCTGGGATTTTGCTTGGTTTATTGTGCTGCTGACTCACTGCTGAACATGGTGCTGCATAATATGCCCACTGGCAAATTGCAAGTTGTCGGTTTATTGAACTGTCGTCGAAATGCCGACAGTTGTGTGCGTCATTTGCTGTATCAGTTTGCATATTTGATAATATTCGCATGCTAAGCATTTTTGTACTTGCATCGGCATTCCAAGAGTAGTTTTGTCCCGTCAAGGTATTTTGGACTACAAAAAGGAATGGGTGTATATGTCCTTGACAGCTGTCCGTCAAGGGGCAAGGGTGCCGTCAACAGATGTGCCCGGCATGTTATTGACTTGCGACGTTCCTGATATGTAGCGTAGAACGGCATGCAGTACTACAGTAGTACATCCCGTGCTCCCCGCTCGTCCGTTGGCAGTTATTGATAAAAGAGGATACAAGTACGAATGATATGCCAGCACGATCGATTGTACGTTGACTTGGATGCCGGTATATGATACGCCCAGGTACTGTCTGCGTTGCGGATCATTGCACAGCAGTGGAGTAACCGCCAATGTAGCATTGCGATACTACTGCTGCTGCTATTGCAAAATATATTCATGGAGGTATAACGGGTATGAGCATATGACTATAGAGGGCTCTTGGTGAGCGATCTGAAAACAGGGCAACTGAGCATGTGCGGGGGATTGTTGATGAGATGAGCTGTCCTTGCATTGGTATAATATAACACGTTGCTTGTTCTATTATTATGAACAGTAATGGCATTTATAACTTGAAGTACTAGTGGTAAATGCTTTACGGGCTGACAATGAATGCATGAAAAGAGCAGTTCAACCTATGCGGACCTTATTGCTCGAGTGCACGATCCATCCGCTGTTCGTGGGGAGTCAATCTTGCGCCAGGAACGGCTGCTTCATTTAGGAGGACAGGCTGGAGTACCTGAGCTGCGGCGATGCCTTGAGATCGGAAGGAAGCTGCCACAGCGGAGGGACCACCAGCAGGAGTGTCTGGGCATTGGGGTTGAAATTGCTGGATGTGATGCTGGGTGATTGTGATTTTGTTGCTTGAACTTTGATTGTGAGCTTGCTTGAGGTTAACTTGAATTTTTTTCTTGTTTTTGTAATAGGATGAGGCTTGCGTTTTGTTGGTATGACGAATCTCGGCCAATGGCTAAGCGCCCGAGATTGAACAGGCCACGACCTTCGCAGAGGCGCATCTGGTCTAGTTCAAGTATTCGTAACTTGAGTATTGTACCACTGTCGCATCAGTTGTACGTTGTCCGATCGCGCGGACTTGCCCCATACTTACTTGAAATACGTATAGCACCGATGGTCTGCATACTCCTCAGGAATAACTAAGTAATGCCGTTCAATTTTGCGATTTGATTATTATGTCTGTTTGAGTCCGTACCGCCGTATTGGACAATGCCGTTTTGATCTGGAAGGCACCGTTACGATGGCGATGTTCTCGCGGTATATGTGGATAATATTATCCCGGGTTTTTGTAAGACGTACATTGCGGTTTTCAAGAACAACGAGGGCGCGAAAAACCTGACAGAAAACCCAGTGTGCATGTCGAAGTCGAAGCACGTGACGTGCGACCCCCTGTTTTGCTGGAGCTCATTTTTTTCGGGAGTTTTGGTTATTCGAGTTTGAGGTTTTGAGCAGTGCAACATCCCGCCGCTACGTGTGCTACACATTTCGTCGTGCACGGAGGAGGAGGGATGCTTTTCGCCGTGCAGTGTGCAGAGTACGATTAAATCGAGTTTCTTCTGCAGTTGTTTGCGTTTTCGTTTAACGTGGAATTTGATTCTCCTGGTTCAGCTAGGCCCCGTACTGAGTACTAGCATATCGAGAAAAACGGGAATAATCGGAGTCTATTTTTGAGTCAATTTTGATAATTGCGCCGTTTTTTACCTGGCTATTTCCGAGAATACAATTATTGTCGCTTTCACCTGGCAATGATTTTCGAGAGTAGTTGATGTTTGCAACATGGGCCTGTTGTTACTTGGTTTGAGACTTAGAGGACTTATTGAATTGAGAACTGAATTTTGGTGTTGAGTTTGTTGGGGTTCTGAGTTTGATACGAGTTCATTACGATATGACGATTTGTATACGCTGCGATGTCGTGGCTTCTCGTGCAAAAATTGGGAGGGATTTTTGTGTGTTCGTCGAGTATATTGAGTAGGGGGAATGTCGGTTGTCCTTATGAACATGATGGTTATGATCCATTTTATATCAGGGATCCATATTTTATTCGTACTCGATTCATGTACTGTATAAGGTGTAAGGGGATTATTTAGCCGGATGTTTCCCGGCATGATTTGCCATGAGCTGTCACTCGTAGTTTTTCTCCATACGAGACTGAGTCAGGCTCGACGGCTGGATAATGTAAAGGAGAGGTTTGTGTCACCATCTTGAGTCATCACCACGCCTTCCCACGCCAGCTAAGTGTACACCTTTAGAGATCTATTAACAAAACCCTGGTAACGAACGGATAAAGAGCTATCTTAGACACACGTACCCAAGTCACCAATCCCTCATCCCAACTCTCTCACCGCTTCTAGTTCTTTTCCTCCGTGTCTACCTTCAGGCTGATTCCTCTCGTCTGCTTGTTGCAAAAGCTGCCTGCAAACCATAGTCTCGCCTCACGCCGTCCTCTTCCAAGCGCTCGTACAATATAACAGATCTCCGGATGAAACCTCCAATAATGACTCACGGTAACGATCGCTGTACTCAAGCTCGGTTCGCAGTCACTCATGCTCGTGTCGGATCAAGTTCAGGTTTATTTTTCCCTCGTCTAATTTTTTGTGTTTTTGACTGAGGCCGTGAGCGGCACGCTTTCTAGACTGATCGGCGTTATACAGACCTAGGCAGCACTCCGCCACGGGGTTTCATGTGACGTCATGTCAATCCGCCGCAATAACCCCCCAGCACGGCTCCCCATGAATACCGTGCTGACCGGGCTGCGGATACACTGGAGTAAGAGTGAGGTCCTTTTCCCACACTTAGTCGAGTTTCGATTACCCTAAGGCTCGAATGAGTGGCGTCTAACATTTTCATGGATAGGCGTCTCCCAGGGGGTAGGGACCCTGGGCCTTGCGCTTTTTCGCGTTAAATTCCAGATCGGTACTGCTGGACTTGCTAGTATTTCTCATCAAGCGCACCAGCTGAAAGCCTCTTATCCACCACTTCCCGGCTTTTCCCATTAACTCGGGTAGGCCGCGGCCTTGATCGTCCTCGCTGGTCGATCTTCGGCCAACGTCTTCTCCCTTTCTTCATCAGCCTCCACTTCAAGTTCCACGTTTAGGGGGAACCGGACTGCGAATTTCCGGTCCTCCTACCTTTCAGGATTTCACGTTCGTTGAGCTCCTCCTAATCTCCGTCTGCATACCGAACCCGCCAGTACGGTGACTTGAAGTCGAAGACCTTTGAAAGATGACGCTTGTTGTTTCCTTCAGCGTCCGCGAATTCCCTCCAGGTCACGGTCCCCACGGGGTGTTGTTTCAACGCTTGTTCGCGGTCGATGCCATCTCTTTCCTTCCGCGTTAGCGTCGAAGTTGGTCTTGCCCGGCACTCCGCTCCGTGATACGTTTCCTACAGGGCATGGAAAACGTCCAGCTGTGAAGGGGTAAATCTGTCTCGTGCCTCCTCTTCGGACAGCCACTGCGACTCTGTGCCATCCACAAATCGTCCCTTGTATCGCCACTTCCAAGCGTTGCCTTGACCCATCACAGCCTTTCTGTCTATTAGGGTATACATAGGCGACGCTACAATCGACGGCTCCGCCAGTCCGGAGTCAACTCCCCATGCCAGGTGAG
The DNA here is from genome assembly GCA_012845835.1 of Undaria pinnatifida. Lineage (NCBI taxonomy): Eukaryota > Phaeophyceae > Laminariales > Alariaceae > Undaria > Undaria pinnatifida. Next base: position 16,095,599 of record JABAKD010000008.1, on the reverse strand, counting down.
AAGATTCGTTTTCGAAGTCGTGACGGAGGTCGTCCGGACGTAAGTGGAACATCTTGATATTTGATGCTGACGCCTGTCGTCGGCGAATCCCTCGTCCATTCATCGTGACGATGTGGCTTAGTCCTGGTAAGACAACTTCAGTACCCTCTCAAGGTCCGGTCCAGTGCTCGTGGGCTAGTTTATGATGTATCCCTTCCCTTGCCATCACGGACTCCGCCTCCTTCACCAGCACCTTATCTCTGACAACAACACGGGTTCCCACCGAGGTCCGACCGATTTCAACAATCCGACTCTCACGACTTTTCTGCCTGTCTTCATGACTTTTCGATAGAGCCATCCGTACATCCCGTACCTCCTTGTACGCTTGACGTTTTTTTCGGCCATATAACTGTGCATCCCGCCATTGAAATCACCACCATCTATCTCAGGGTGCGTAGCATCAAGTTGCGTGCGTGCATCACGACCGAAGAAAAGACGCAAGGGAGTTGGCTTCCCCGGTAAGCGCAGGTCCAGCGTGGTACAATGGATCCTGAATGGTGCTGACCAGCCCTCCTTAGGCCAAGGGGGGACACTTTCTGGACAGTAGACCTTGCCTAGCTTAGGCGTGTCCACAATACACAGTGCCGGTTTTACGTACTCGTCCCATCTGCGAGGCAAGGTCTCGCACAGTTCTCCTAGTGCTTCGTGTAGCCACCCCCCCAGTCTCTCCACCGTCCCCTGTGCACGTGGATGATCGGCAGGCCCAAGGGCGATGGTCACGGTTAACCACTTACACAAGTGTTGCATCACCTCTGCCGTGAACTCGGATCCCGGATCACTGCGAACATACAGCGGTGGCCCAAACGTAAGCATCACTTCGAGCAGTTTCCTCGCTACTCCGATTGCTTCTTTCGTAGGGAGTGGAAAGGCGAACAAGAACTTGCTGGCTTTGTCGACTGCTACCAGTAGAACTTTGTTGCCTGCGTCTGACTTCACCCCCATATACTGGATATCGACTTCGAGTACTTTCCCGGGTCGTAAAAACCTCGACGGTAGCATGGCAACCCGTTGATTCGCTGTCCACTTGCGACGTCTGCACCCACACGAGAGGACGTAGTCTCTAATATCCTTGATGAGGGTGGGCCAGCAGTACCGATGACTAATCAAGGCTGTAGTTCTGGCCGCCCCCGGATGCCCATAGGTGCTGCGCGTCAGCGCCATAATCCCTGGAACGAGAGATCGGGTGTGAATAGCCTGTGAACACAATGGTTGTGTGAAGGCTCTGTCTGCTATGCCAAGAGCAGAGGTGGCACCGAAGTGTCTGTTAAGATCACTTGTAATAAGAAAGAAAAAGGATAGTTTGGAAAGGGCGCTTGAGGCCGAAAAGAAAAGAAGAAAGCAGAGAAAGAAGGAAGAGAAGGAGAGTTGGGAGAGTTGGGAGAGTAGGGCGAGTGATCATGGTGGGTTGCATCACCACCTGATCATCACGGAACAATGCCCGTAGTACGGTAGAATACCGGGACAACGGGACAACCTCAACATACTCAAATCTACGTTTACATCTGGTTACACCAAAGATTCAACGTAAGATTCAACTTAAGATTCAAATAAATATCTTATTCGTGCGAACAGACTGCGCATTACCTTATATTTGAATCCAAGGTTCATACTTTTAACACACCCCCATAATGCGAAGTCAGACTGCTAGAGCAGCCTCATGCTTATAAAACAAATTCGTAAAAGAACCAAAAACAACTGGGTCTCATATCCGGTCCGGTGTATCAACCGAGTCAATATGGATGTACCCATGTTATCCACACATTTTACAAAAAATACAACGTTACAAGGAAAGATAAGGCCATCTCTTATAATACCGTATCCGAAACAGGAAATGAACGTTTTCTGATGTGAAATCCTGTTTGGCTATCTTATAGACCCGAAAATAGCCATTTTTCTGGCTTCCTTTTTCGGATTTCGTTTTCGGATGGGCCCCGAGCAGAAAAAAGGGGCCCATTTTCTGCTGGGAAGCCCATCCGAAAATGGCAACAGGATTTGGTGTTACACACGTCATGGGAGGCATCATAGTATGAATATGCGGAGAGCCGAGAGAACAGCAGGACAATCCGCATCAGCTGCATCCGGTGCTCTGTTTAACTGCTCACCCGCGTACGCCTTACGCACCGTGAGGACCCCATGGATACGGGCAGTGACAGTGGCGATGATGGCGACTACTAGACCCTGGGGTTGCTTGCAGTTGCGTTTGCGAGCTTTGCCAAACGCAAGCACAACTTGTCGTCGAGGACGAGGACGGTCGCTACGTGGGAGATACTCATGAGGGAGCACCCAGACTCAGACGGTGAGGAGGAAGGCACCACTCCTCGCATGAAGCGTACGCGTCGCGTTTTCCCTCGTAGTGACTACGATGCCTCTGCGTGGGGTCAGATGCTACGATGCGAGGCTCTGAACAACCACCAATCGGCGGAGGCAAAACTCTTTCAGAGGCGCTTTCGCGTCCCGTACGTCTTTTTCCTGCAGCTGGAAATAGTGGTGAAGGATCGTGGGTGGTTCAAGGCTTGCCCTTACGACGCGGCCGGGCGACCGAGCATCCCGGTCGAGCTAAAGGTCAGAAGGGAGTCACCGCGTACATATTCTAACACTTGGCGTGCCGTTGTTTCTCTGATCACACAGCAGTAGTCGCAGTCTAACAATATACAGTCCAGGTGGAAATGTGGGGTTGTTGTGTTTGAGGAGTAGTGCGTGGCACGCGCGATTCAAACACAGCAGTACGTCCAGGTTGCTACAACCCAACAACGGTGCCCCGTTCGGTTGTGTGTTGTGTAGAAAAATGATTTCGATCGTACGTAACCAGAGGAAACACAATAATAGGCCGGGGTCAGGTTGGCGTTCGAATGCCGGCAGCTTTGGTGTTGGATATTCGCTAATTACCCAGTAATGTTGTGACTCTTTCGCCTGCCCACAATGAAAAATATAGACTACAGCAGTAAACGCTGTCGATGTCCACAGTATGTAACCTGCGCTGCAAGCGCACTTCAGCAGCGTGTCGTCGTTCGTTGTTCCCACACACAGCGAGCGCCTTGCTTCATGACTGTCTTGTTATGTTCCAATATTTTGTTGTTAAAATTAACCAGCAGCACGTTCGGGTCTTGCGAGTGGAGACGACCACTCTTCGGTGCTATGTCTGACAGTGTTAACGAGTACACACAGCTACCGCGAAATCTCTGACAATCACCCGGGTTTTTTTCGTCCGCTGCAACTCAGGTGCTAACACCCCTCCAGGTTCTCAGCCGAGGGAACTGCTTCGACGACATCAAACAGCTATCCTTGATAAGCGAGTCCATGGCACAGGCGACGTTCCACAAGTTCTGCTCACACTTCGCACGAGAACTCTACGACGAGCACATCCGTGTACCAGTTGGAGCAGACAAAGAGAAGGTGATGGACGAGTACAACCGGCTCGGTCTTACAGGGGCGATTGGGTCGACGGATGTCACCCACATCCGTTGGGGTTGCTGCACGCACTCCCTTTCCCACAGCTACACCGGCAAAGAAGGATTCCCTACCATCGCATACCAGGCGACGGTTGATCACTCGGGCCGCGCCCTTGCCATCACGCAGGGCTTCCCCGGTGCCCAGAACGACAAGACCATCATCCGCCACGACACGGCGATCAATGCCATTCGACAGGACCCCATGTACACGGACGACAAGTTTTTTCTCTACGCCGTGGATGGCACCGAGATAGAGCACACGGGCAACTATGTCATTGTGGACAACGGATACCTGCCGGTGAGTCGACGGCGTTAATACTTGCATTTGCTGCAATAGGCGCAATAATCTGCACCATGCGAAACCCGCTATGTTTTCGTGTCATGCGTGTCGGTGTGTCGTTGTCTCGTTATACACTGGTGGCAACATCCTTGTTTGAGACTCCGCCAGGAAGCATTGCTCTCCAACCGTTATTGTGCCATATATTAATTTCGCCCTTACCTCCCTCTGTCCCTCCGTCCCTCCCTCCGTCCCTCCCTTCCTACCCTCCTATCCCCTCCTCTCCCCTCCGTTCCCCTCCCGTCCCCTCACCTCCCCTCCCCCCACACTCGCGTCCTGTTCCGTCCCCTCCCCTCCCCTCCCCCCCCGCTCGCGTCGCGTCCCGTCCCCTCCCCTCAACCCCCCACCTCCCCCCTCCCCCCCCCCCCCTCCCCTCTCGTTCCTTCCCCTTTCTCTCCCTTCCCGTCCCATCCCATCTCATACCCTCCCCCCCAACCCCACCCCTTGGCACGTACGCTCTCTCAATCATGATTTCGGGTGCTTTCAGTGGGGATCCCTCGTTGCTCCCATGAAGTGCCCCCTAACGAACGCTGCAACCGCGTGGAGCAAAAGGCTGGAAAGTGTACGGAAAGATGTGGAGTGTTTTTTCGGCGTATTGAAAGGTCGGTTCAGAATCTTGAAGCTTCCCATCCTCTACCGCAACAAAGATGAAATCGACAACATGTTCTTCTGCTGCTGCATCCTGCACAACATGTTGCACGCGATGGATGGACTGGACACGTTCGAAGCGGGCGTGGAGTGGGCAGGGGCGGATGGTGATCACGACACCTGGGCTCATGACCCTTACCTGGACGTGAGCTCGTTCGGGAACCAGGGGGCTGAGTGCAAAGACTGGGAAGAGGAGGCACACCGACTGCTGACAGATCGGCTGATCGCCCACTACGACTACCGTAACACCGTCCTCCACGACGTCGAGTGGCTGAGTCGTCCTTGGGCGCCCGGTGTATAGGTGTTTGTGTGTAAGTGATCACTGCTGCCTCTGCTGTGATTGATGCGATTCATGTGTTTTGGTCGTCTCGGTGACGTTCTTGCTTGTCTTGTCGTCAGTTTGTAGGTGGAGTCTTTTAGTTGTAGCTACCTTGAGATGTTGTTAGTCCCCACTGGTTTCTTGTACTCGTTGGCGGGCGTTGTTTTAGTTGTTACGTGGCTGACCCTAAGGAAGTGTAGGGTCGTCGCGCTTTGGCTTCGAAGGCGCATCTTAGGCTGTTGCTGTTGATATTGTGGCTTATGTTTGGCCGCGTGAACTTGTTGTACGTATGCGTCAAAACATGGATCGGTGTTGCTGCTTCTGTATTGGTGCGTTGTTCGTGACCGCAACGTGTACGTGTTCATGTTTTGTTTTTGCGTGCCTCGCGTACTCAGCCGCTGTTGGCGCCGTGACTGCGACTCCTTTTTTTTGTGGTGTTTTTTTCGTGCTTGTAGGGTTGTCGTAGTTCGCCTTCGACCAACCACGGTAGTCCGCCCATGCCGTGGCCGTGGTTGTTTGTGCAGCCATATATATTATGGGATGTTTTGTACCTTCGTTGACATTTTTTTTGTTGCTGCCTTGTAAGTCGTTTTCGGGCGAAAACGCAAGTTGTATAGCCAGGCTCGGAGGGTGTCATCCCCTACCTCAAGCAGCAGCCGCAAACATGCGCGATTGTTTGCTTAACCGAATGAAGCTCCGTTTTTTTTTTCCTTCGGTGAAATATGTTGCTGCTGTAGATGGCTCTTTCTTTTCGTGTATCAGTTTGTCGTTCTGACGGACGTCAAGGGTGTCATCTGACCCTCCTCTTGGAGCAGTCAACATCTTTCTTGTCCTTTTGCATTGGCGTGTCGTTCTTACCCCTTGAAGGAGTGTCTTTCCGGAAATGCTGCTGCTGATGTATTTTGTAAAATGACCCTGAACACGCCTGCTGTGAGGTCGACAAAGTTGGGGTCGATACTCGTGTTGGCAACCTGCGTGATACACCGGCCGCTCGTCTGTTGTGGTCGGGTGCGCAAGGTTGAGAATGTTACGGAGGTTGTGCCCTCTTGATTCTGATACTGGTTCTCGTGGTGTTTGTTCGTATTTCAAAAGATGTTCCTGTAGCCAGTTTTCCTATCCCCTCTCACCCGCTTTTGGTAGCTGTGGGCGAACACGGCGACGGTATGCCATCGTGCGGCAAATGGGGATGAACTTGTTTACTTCAAATCGTAATATTGGCATGTTCCACAAGTTATTTTACGGCTGCTTTGCGGAAGCTCTGGCATCATCAGAACTTATGTACATTAGCGGCTACGGTTTAAGAGAACTTTTTTAAGAGAAAGTACGGATTTACGAGAGAGGAATTGGCTTGTACCAATCAAAATCGATTTAAGAGAGAACTCCTATTGCTTCCGAAATTTTCTCTTAAATCGAACCATTTGGAAACCTCGTGGACACACACATCACACACAGATTGTGTTCAGGCTGACAGGTCGCGAGGGTAGCGTTAGTTTCTTGGGTTTGTGTTATTGGTAGAGCGAGTGATGTCTTGGTAATGTGAAGTTTTTTTTTTGTTCACTCGCGTTTTGTCGGGGGTTTAAATCGATGGAATGAGAGGTTGAGGGTGGTACGGTGGGAGGAAGGGGTGCAGTGTGTAAACGGGTGCGTCTTTCTTGCGTGCTGGTGCATTCGTAGCCTCATGTTGTCCTTCTAGAAGAGGTGCGAGCATGAAACACACCTATTAAACAACAACAAAATCACTACTGTACCGACTTTGCGTGTCCACGTGCAAAATGTGCATCGCATGACACGACGATGATTTATTTTCCAAGCGCAGATGCACCAAAAGCGCGCCACGTACTTGGGTCCACGTGCTCGCCAACCAAGAGAATGAGCGGTGTTTGGAGGTAGCCCGTTGTGGTAACGCTTGCTGCGTTACGCGACATTGAATGATACTCTCTACGACCTCCTACGCCATATAGTTCGGACAAGAGTGTCTCTCTCTGGCGCGCTTTCGATTTGGCTACGGTATAAGAGAATATTCTCTTAAACCGTAGCCGAGACGGTATAAGAGAAAGCCGGATTTAAGAGAGAAATTGGCTTGTACCGACCCTCTCTTAAACCGTAGCCGCTACTGTATCCCAGGCTCGGTGTTGCCATAATGTGTTTCCCGGTATAAAAATGTGTTGTGTTGTTTGCGGGTACAATCGCTGTGTCCGAGACACACTTGAGTTTGAACGCGTTCTACGATAGGGGGAGCACGTTTCATCTGAAACGGTTTGTAAATGTCGGGGCCCTTTAACCCCAAATCGTCGAAAATACGATAGGTGATTGTGTTGGCGCAACTCTCGTCGTGTACCTGAAAAAAAAAAAGGATCAGCTGTTCAGAGCGCCTAGCGGCGTGGGTATGCACAATTCGACGCGAGTCCACGAGGGAAAAAAATGCTGAATTCTTCTGCCTATAAAAATGAAGGCGTGCACCGTAGTTGGGAGGGGAGAGAAGGCCCCGCTGTGTGACCCCGGATCTGAGTTACTAGCAGGAGGCAGCGCGAGAGAATTGCGAAGACAATACATGGGATGATTTAAAAATAAACACACATACACACAGACAACGGGATCTGTTATCTGGTGGCAGTTTTATTTTTGTCCAAATCCTTGTTTGGCAGAGGTCTTGAACTCCCAAAGTGAGGAACCTCGGGAAAAGGCAGCGCACCTCGGTCGTCGCACACGTCTTTGACGCCTGCTACGAAGATGGTGCCTGCGCCCAAGAGAGCTTAATAGCAACACAACCGCAAGGACCAACAATGAAGTATGCACGCGGGTTTTGGACGTTTTGACGATCTTACCTCCTTTTGGTGTTTTGTCTTTCCAACGCCAGTCGTACAGCTCGCGCACAGCAGTGTATGATGGACGTGATTGCTCGTAACACCCCGAGTGAGCAAGAGTGCACAGTCTGCGTCATTTCTTTTTTTGTTATGGACACGGGGCGGGGTACTATACAGGCAACTGAAGTTGGTTACGTCACAAGAAGCATGTGTGCGTAACCAGTCGGGCGTTCGCAGCCCGTCGGTTACTTCACCATTCTGACCCCCGCGGGACTCGTGTCTCCTGTTTACTGTTCTCTTTTCTGGAACGACCGATACAAAATACACCCTGCAGCGTTATACTCGGAACGGTACAATGTTGGCGCCTTGAGAAAAAAATAAAAGAAATAACCTTCGAGCTAAAATTACAAATACTGGCGGTATGACCCGCCCCCTCCCCCGTCAAAACAGGAAAGGATGGGGTTAAGAACGTTGGCTCACGCTGTCAACACACAATATCCAGTCAGGAGAAGACGACAGCAAGACCCCCCCCCCTCTCTCCGAAGTGAAAAAGCGGTAATAGCGGTGCGTCGCATATTACTCTCCAAGAAACATAGGAAGAGGACACTCAGAACCGTGGCGGCGGCCGGAAGAACCAAACAAAAAAAGCGACGTAGACGCCTCCTACTGCGGAGGTGAAGCAGTGCATTTCTGAGGCTGTTCACTCGGGATATTCTATTCCTGGTGCCAAGCAGTGATTTGAGCCAACATAAAAGTGCTAGGCGATTATTCATCCAACGGCCTAGGTACACCAAGAAAAATGTTTAAAAAACGGACATAAGTTCCGCCCATGACGGGTTAACGAGCCCCGCCAATCACAAAACGTTTCAGGCAAAAAGGTGGTGCCTCTATATCACCATGTGTGTGACTGCATTTGTAAGTGTGTTGCGGCAAGACGCTAAGCACCAGACTTAAACTGGGCGGGAGTAGCAAGACATTATAGACACCCCAAAACCACGCCAGTACACATCCAACGTACGGGCGGCCGCCCCCCCACCTGTAGCAAGAAAACCGAACCCGGCACAAGAGGCACCCTATCAACAATAATAAAACTTTGATTATGTCAGTGCACAGCGATAACTGTGGCGGCGGCAGAAACCATGAACAAAACACGCTTGCGTGGCACACCAACAATTTGTAACTAGTGGAGAACAAAAAGCTGGGAGTAGACCACAGTTACATACGCCATCAGCAAAAAGACACATAACCATTTCCTTATGTGGCAGCGTAGCTGCACCTCACGCACCGTACGAGACAAAGAGAGTGGGGGCAGTAGGGCGATACAAACGCAAAAAATAATAACCAAACGCGTAAGGGCCCCAGCAGCACCCGTCAAACCCTGAAAGACGGCAACCGCCCAGAGAGTGGTGGCGGTCAGGCCGCGTCCACAACGGGTCCTAAATCGTAACGATTTCCCCTTCCCACCCACTCCCGGCAGTAACATTTCCATCAACAACCGGCAGCACGCGAACGCCACCGCTTCCGGTGCCGCTGGGCGGAGGGTTGCCGGCGCCACAGACGTCCAAAATTGGCGAGCAGTCCCCGCCTAGTTCCGCCACGGGGGCGGTAAGGGCGGGCCGAGGGTTGCCGGTGCCACAGACGTCCCAAATTGGCGAGCATTCCCCGGCAGATTCTGCCACGGGGGCGGCGAGGGCGGGGGACGCCGCGGCGGCCGCTTGGGCAACGGGGGTTGCGACGGCGGGCGTTTCAATGGCGGTAGGTTCTGCCATGGGGGCGGCAGGGGCGGGCGCCGACGCACGGGCTGGTTTGGGCACGGAGGCAGCGGCGGGTGCCGCCGCGCGGGCTGGTTCGGGCACGGAGGCGGTGGGGGCGAGCGCAGCGGCGGGTGGTGCCGCGAGGGCTGGTTCGGCCAAGGGGGCTGGAAGGGCAGGCGTCTCCACGCGGGCGGCAATGCCGGATTCCGCCGTACCGGCAGATTCGACCACTGGGGCGGCAAGGCTGGGCACTACAGCTGGTGTCCGGAAAGCTGTCAACAGCTTTCGTTTTACCTCTGCGGCCTCGGCATCCATGCCCAGTTCCGTGAGCATGTTCAACTCCCCTTGGAGGTTGATGATCTTTTCACGCTTGTCCAAGCGCGCCCGTTTCAGCTTGTCTTCCGCCGCCTTCTCCTCCAAACCTGTGCTTATTTTTAGCACCGCTGATGCCAGCTCCACCTGCGTGGCATCCTGGGGAGGGTTTTTGAGCAGGTCCACCATCTCACGCTCGGTGCCCCGCCCCACCCGGCCGGCGCTATCTTTGGCAGCATGTTTCCTTGCCTCAGCCCTGCTCTGGGACTCCCCAGGTCCGACCGCCATCCTGATGGCACGCCTAGAAAGCATGCCCAGGTCGGCCTTTCGTCCACCGCCCCCGTTCTCTTCATCGCAGTCGGTATCCACACCACCACCACATTCCTCTTCGAGTTTCACGCCAACGCTTGTTCTCCTCTTCTTCTTCTTGGGGCCACTGTTGGGCGTTAAGGCCAAGTCGCTGTCTTCCGACGAACTAGGCCGGCCGAAGAGGGCGAACGTGAGGAAAAGGTCGTTGAGGTAGTCGTCCGGCATTGGGAGGTACTCCGTGGTTGTGTCCCCTCCATTTCCCTCTGTCTCCACCATCTCATCCACCAGTGGAATTCCCGAAACGTCGGCGATCTTGACTTCTTTTTTGCTGCCGGGTTCGAGTTCCCACAGTTTTTGGTTGAGCTGCAGTGCGATGTCCTCCACTTGGTTGCCTGAAGGAAGTTGATCACCTACCAAGAGGCTGCAAGAGACAGACGACGAACGAGATGCAAAAAATACGCTCCTGATATCGGCGACACACTGTCGTTTGCCCGCATTTTTATATTTATTTATTTTCCACGCATGAGCTGCCTTCTAAAAACCGGAGCTCTACCTTCCAAGGCAAAAATAAAACACGAGTGACTGATAGTACCATGATGCGCGCTATAAACGGCACACCTAGAAAGCGAGACCTTGCAAAAGAGTCCAAAATGGGGAGCGAAACAAGAAGCAAGGTATCATAGCGTAAGGCTAAACCGAAAAAATAGCGAGGTTGTGGTCGCGGAGCAAATAACTCAGGACGTTACAAAATATTCGAGGTCTGAAAAAAAAATGTTCCGTTTATCGTCCAAGGCAACAGCGGAATGGGTTTTCGTAGCTCTGTTTTGCGAATTCCGACACGAAAAATTGTGTACACATGGGAAAGGGATTGACCTTAAAATAACGCGCTGACCACAAAAAAGGGGTTGACAAAACGGTTATGGCCATTGCAAACAAATGCCAGTATATCCGCGACAACAACTTATTTCTTTGTCAGCGCTTGATTTCGTACCACAAAGCGCTCCGAATCACGATCCAAAACTTCAGGGAAAAAAAACGACGATGTGGGCTGCGAAAACACTGGATACGCTGACGTTATTTAGAGGGCATGCTCTCGCTGTGCGAGTTTTTGAAAACACGCCCGACTTTGACTAATATTGTTGCACTTCTTAAAAATGGTCTCATTTTCTGTTTATGTTTTCTCACGCAACTAATGATTTGACTAATGTATCAAAATGGCTTCGTTTATGTTTGGGATTCAGGAGAAGGGCCTGAATGCACCGGCACGGGCTGGTACTAGCTGTGAAGCTGCGCGTTGATTGGCTGATCATCACAGTATGCGTATTTTGGGCCAAGTCATCACCGTTCAAGAGACAAAAGGCTTGTCAAGTGGATGTCGGATTTACAACCGGACCACCACTAGTAGTGACGGTGCAAGTAAGCCGGGAAGCTTAACACGGACCAGTCAACTGGAGTTACTTGTGCCCAGAGAGAGCCCTGTCAACAAATGTAAGCCTGGCGTCCAGGCTAAAAACGGGGTGTAAGTCCCGCGCCAACGGTATATCTCGAATATCCCTTCCAAATACTTTAATAATCCCCTTCAAACCCAAATTCAATCAGTATTTTGCGTTTCGTGTTTCGTTGCCTGTTTCGTGTAATATCTCTAGGGCCATATATCGTGCTGGAGTTTTACTTCACATAGAGACCATGTCTGGAGTCTAATGAAAAATAAAACTCTCACCTGCGGCTCGCCTTGGTGTTACTCTTTTCAACTTGTCAACAACAGCAAAGCTGGAGACCTCTGCAGGTTTGCCTGTGGCTGCCACATGCTGTACCCACCACGAATTCGCGTAATATACGAACACAACAACAGCCGTTTCAAATCAATTCCGGACATAATTGTTCGCCACAGCTCCTTCTACGAGCTGTGCCTCATTCATAAAAACATCTCCATCACCCTGGGGCAACAGGTTTACCACGTAAAAAAGTCAACAAACCTCGCCTTGACAACAGTCATCGGTTTAAGGCCATTCCTTATGCAGTCGGATTTGTCAGTCGAAAACGGCCTTTTTCGACTGAAGCTCAAATCGGGCTTTTTACGCAGTCGAAAATGGGTTTTTTCGACTCAACAACGAGTTTTTCGACTAGATCCGCCAGTCGGAATTCTCAGTCGAAAAAGTGTTACACGTGTTTCTTGAACCGATCGCATCGCTCATCCCACCACCAAACACACACCCACACGGCCACACGGCCACACACCCATACCAAGTACCACACTGTAGTATCATACAAGGCGCTGACGCTCACTGCTGTTGCTTCTCGCAGGAAATCAGCGTGGCGCGTTCCTAGTGTTGCTCGCCAGCAGCGTGTATCAAACGACGGCAGCAGTGCGCGGTCTCGATTCCATGCTGCCAACAACGGCTGCGGCTGCTGTAGCTTTGGCGGCTCTCGGCTGAGTGCAACTCCACGAACGTAGCTTTGGCGGATTTCGAAGTCACCAACTCGCTGGGACGAGGGTTCGCCGAGCCGTTGCTCGCGGAGAAAGCGCGAAGCACAGAGCTGCCAGATGATTTCGACTGACGTACAGCAGTACTCCCTCACGCCAACCGCCTCTAGGAAGAGCACAAAAACTATAAAATCGACTCGACTGACGATAGAAGAAGGACCAGAAAAATCCAGTCGAAAAAAATCCGGTCGAAAACGGCCGTTTTCGACTGGCGGAATCCGACTGCATAAGAAATTGCCTAAGGGTGTCGTTATTTTTTTTCTTTGCGCAATTCGGGTTCTGGGTGGAGGACAGGGCTCCACGAGTCAGGAGGATCAGAGCTAAAACATGCACCTGGTACCGTAGCATGTGTGGAGGACCATACAATCCCTTCGTGGTGTATGCGGCGGCGACAGGACGAGAAGTGCGAACCGAAATGCGGGTGGTTGACGGCGATGGCGGGGGGAAGGGGGCAGAATAGTCGCCGGAATTGTCGGCACTGTACGCTGCCGTCGCCGATGGAACCAACAAAGGCTACCTTGTGAAAGCCCTAGTGATCTCTCCCTACTCTGCCATACCCTAGATTTGCGCGAGTCAACGAAAGTTTGCTGCAGTAAATAAGCACGGAGCTCAAAATCTACGTGCAACAGAAAACTAGAGATTTATTGTCGGGGGGACGGCCAAAAACGAAACGCCTTCATGGTTCGATTGGAATGCGACACAATCTCGATCCTGCCGCGATGCACCTTTCCGTATAATTTCATGCCGAAGCCTGACATATGACAATGGGAGGCCGTGCCTTTATTCCTGCAGTACCTCCTGGGCACTGACAGCAAGATTGGTTATCGTTCGTTTTCGTCAACGAAAGGCAAGCTATTGAAAATCAGGCTATCAAAGCTCGCTCGTACACGCGCACTTTTTTAAAACGCCGCAAACGTGTGCCCACTGACCTGTCGTAGAGGCGATTATGCTTTTGCTTGATCACCCGCTGAGTTTCGGTGAACCTGATCCATAGTGCTCTATTCTTGCCGTCGTAGGGCTTCGGCGGTCCTGCAACATGAGAGAGGGGTCGGTTGTCTAAGTTGCAGTGAAGTTTGTGTCTCGAGTCTCTCGGGCATGTTTTTGACATGGGCGCGTGGTCTCTGCTGCGGATTGTTACCCTTTGTATGCGCCTGTCTCATGATTGAGATTCGAGTACTTGTTTTTCATGGATGTTGATGATGCGCAGAATACAACTTGTGGCGTTAACGTCTTTGCTGCGGGCTACGGTGCGCCGGACAAACGAGCTTTCCTACAGCAGCATAGACTGCTGGGCTCATCGAGTACAGCAGTACAAGCAGAACGAGCCAACAATATGGACGAATCAATCTTGCTTCGTTAGATGATGGTTGACAACGAGGGGAGACCGCGGCTGGTGGGCGTTGTGGTATCTGCATGTTTCACATCTGCGTGTAGGCAGGTTGATCTCTTTCACAGGAATGGAATTAATAGTTGTCCCTCCAAACGCCGGAACATGTGTGCTCGAATTGCTAGAGACTGTTGTTGCTGCCGCTGCATCTGCTGGTAATGATACTGAACTCATACGGGTATTTTCGCTCTACATAGGACTGGAGGACAGGGCTGGAGGATACTTGTCGCGCTTCTTTGTACACTGGCGGGGTCAGCGGGCACGGCGGCAGGGCCTCCTGGCGTCGTCGATTCACAATCGTACTCCGTCACTACTCGCACTGCCGTGTCGGAAGCGGTGACATGCAACGCGTGTGTCATGCAAGTGCTTCGTTAAACTCGCGTACTCCGTCTATGATGCCTTGCCTCAGCAGATAGGGTAGTCTCCCTCGGCACTTATGTATGGTTGCTTGGTACTGTATCACAGATCACAGACAAAATAAACCAGTATCACCATCAACTTAAGAGCTATTGTTATATTAATATTGGTATGAATACGTTATTATATTTCGGACGGGTTGGCTACTCTCGGATTTCACATCTTTGTTGCCCTGAAACTCACCGTTTAGGGTAGACTGTCCCATCACCTCCTTCGTTAGCCACTTCGGCAACTGGTAGTCATGGTCGTCCATCCACATCAGAAATCCAGGCACTACAAAGTCCTTGTAGGACTCAGACGCCTTCGAGTTGCGCTGGTCTAGGAAAAATGTCTTCCCACACCGTTTTATACCATTGCAGCAATAGTACACAGCACAGTTTTGAAGTGCGGTCAGGATTGACTTGCTTTTCATCGCCGTAAAGCTTGCCACCAGCCTTTTAATGCCCCATCCGAAAAAGTCGTTGTTTTCCAGCTTGAGTGCGACAGTGGCCATTGTTGTCTGCGTGCTGACCTTGGTGGTGACGGCGGCAGTGTAACTTCAGATGAAATAGCGAGCTGCGCGAATGCCGCAGCGCGGGCTTTTGGAATTGTATCTCACTCCCGCTCCGAGCACGCCCACGAATTTTACTGAGAACTACCAAAAAAAGAAGGGCTCATTATTATAAAAAACCCGGTTCATTATAAGGGTCGTCGATCCGATTCCGCCCGTCTGATTCTGGCGTCCGAAAATCGATCCTTTTTCCTGTTTCGGATACGGTATTATAAGAGATGGCCTAAGTGTAAAAATTGCGCTTGGTGTAATTACCAGCGATAAACACCCTACGTTGTAGATAAAACGCAAAGATTCGTCTACTGGGTTTTAAACACGCTTTCTGAACTGTACCAAATAGATAAAGAATACTCGGCAAATATAGAGAGTTGTGGACAAGTGTCCATCACGACAAAATAAAACATTCTCACTATTCAGTTGTTTGTTCAATATACTTACGTACTTCCGCAAAAAAACAAAAATTAGGAAGCAGGTAGAACGAGTACTGATAGTACTGCTTGTAACAAAAACTATGGTGGGTGTAGTCATAATCCATCAACGAGCTATATCCCAAAAAAGAAAGAAACAAACAAACAAACTAACGAACAAACAAAGGTCGGTGCTGTAAGTTAACCACGCCACTTCAATATGATCCTAGGATACGCATATAACGATAAACTGTCTGATACTAATCGTACGCTGAAGAGCATGAGAGAAAGACAGTCTTTTGTGAGCCTTTACTCCTGAATGCTGGAATATATACTCGTACGTATTTTCCGGTAGAACATGGCTTACTACTGTATGATCGTTGACATAAGTTCATACGACCCATAGTTCCACCTTTACTAATACGTAACTGGCGAGCAGTTGTAACTTTATAGTTGACAAAGAACTGCTGCACTAAGTAATATTCTCTACCCATCAATTTCAACCGTACCCACAATTCCAGCGCCTGTCCCCGATTGTTGACGGGAGTGCCGTTCGGGTAGCTGTTGATGGAGCTCTTTTGTATACAAGGTCAAGGAAGGGCTGAAGAAGCGCTTGGACAGAGACGGGGAGAAATTGTGATGCGATGTGTCGTAAGTCGGCCTTGTTTTTCCCCGGTCCATTGCAGTCTTGTGGCTGAATTATAATAGGCGAATCGCTTGTCGATATATTGGCTATTCGGTTTGTAGGTAACACGCTTCTCCGTCCTCGGTACATCGCGGTTTGTCGGTGATTGAAACCTCCGATAGCACGCGGCAGAATCAGAAAAAGGGTTGATTTTTTCCCACTTATGAAACGCCGCAATCTCGTATGGAACTCCATGAAACAATGATTTTTGTAATCGTGGAGGTTGCCTGAGATATTTTACAAGGCCGTCGCGATGGTCAAAGGCGGTCTTGCGAGCCGGAGCTGTAGTTGCGACTTCAAGGTGTTGGAGCTTAGAAGGAGTTCTCCGTGCTGAAGTCGTTGATCTTCGAGCAGAGGTCGTTGAAGGTTGGCTTATCGCAAAATTTGGTGAGGATATCAGCAAGCTGATTTTTCGAAGAGACGAACTCGGTGATTACGATTCCGTCCGTTATCCAGTGCCTCAGAGCTGCAAATCTTATTGCAATGTGTTTGCTCCGGTTGGAATAATTGCCGTTCGCTGAAAGAAGAGGTGCTCCTCTGTTGTCAGAAGATATCCTGAAGCTCCTGAAGGTCGGCCATCCTAGCTCCCAAAGGATCCCCGATAGGTGTAGTCCATTTTCGCGCAGGTGTTCAGAGCTATGAGTTCCGCTTCGGTTGTGCTTTGAGCAGTGATCTTTTGTAGCTGACTCGAGAAGTTGATGAGTCCTCCGGCCAAGAAGAACATCGACCCGGTAGTAGACCGCATCTTTTTAGGGTCTCCCATACCATATGAAGCGTTCCAGTATCCGGTAAGATCGAAGCTGCTGCCCCGTTTTGTACACAATAGCCAGATTAGGTGTTCCTTGAAGGTATCGAAGGATCTTTGTAACCGCTGCCATATGCACTGATGTAGGTTTTGCCATGTGACGAGTTGCTTGCATCGTGCTAAACGCCACGTCGTACCTCGTACATTGGGTAAGAAAGATAAGTCTTCCTACAATGGCTTGATAGAGCTGAGTCATTGCCTCGTTTAGAAGTACGCTTCCGTCCGGCTGTGCGCATAGTTCCTTTCCTATTCCGGGTACGTGTACCGGGTTGCAGTCACTCATGTTGAAACGCTTAAGTACCGAAAGTGTGGACTGTCCTTGACTGAGTTTGATCGTTCCGGCTGCCTTGTCGCGCTTAACTTCAATGCCCAGAATTTGAGACACATCCCCGAGATCAGTCATAACGAACGTTTCCATAAGCTCATGTCGAACCTCGGCCATGCTTGCATTTGATGGTCCAATGATGAGTAGGTCGTCGACGAAGAGAGTTAGCATGATCTATGTGTTCCCACTTCCCTTTGTGTATACGCAGGAATCAGATGCTGTCGGCGTGAACCCCATTTTACGCAAGTCCTTGTCAATGGTGCTGTTACAAACGCTTGGTGATTGGCGAAGTCCATATAAGCTTTTGCGCAGTTTCATTACCAGCGGCCGGTTGGTTCTCTCGTCTATCGTTTCAAAGTTTGGTGCTTGCTTGGTGTAGACGTCCTCTTCAAGTTTACCGTTGAGAAATGCAGTTTGTACGTCCATGGCCAAAACTCGCCAATCCGTTGATGCCGCTATAGGCAGCAGAAGACGCTGACTTTCAATACGACAAACAGGAGCGAAAGTAGTGAAGCAATCCAGTCCATGCTGTTGAGCCCAACCTTGTACCACGAGCCTTGCTTTAAAACGTCTGTCTGTTTCAACTCGAAATGCCCACCGCGTTCCAATGATGGAGCAGCCCGGAGGAACCTTGGTGAATGGAATTATATCGGCGATCTCGTGCTCATCGAGACTTTTGAGCTCCTTACGCATGGCTGCTTCCCATTCTTCTGCCTGTGATGAGGCCGTAGCTTGCGCGTACGTGTTGGGTACCGAAACAGAAGCCGCAGGATTTATTTTATCCATGCCGACAGCCCCAATATACTGCGAGACAGCCTCGAACTGCTGTTTCGGGGAATCTCGGCATTAAAGTGCCTGCTGACGCGCTTTTGCTTGAAAAGTGGATGAGCGCAGCCTCATGTGAAACGGCTTGTTGCCGGTTGCGTCGGTGTCGCTAGTTTCTAGCGATGAGATACCATGTTTGATGCTCTGATAGTCGTCTATAAAATCCGAGCCTGGCTCCAAATCGAAATCAGGGACTTCAGGTTCTTCTTGCCCCCCCGAGTCTGCTGTTAGTAGAACAGTAGGCGGCTCTTTGATGAAGGGGACGTTGCGCGAGCTTGAAATTCTTCCCGTGTAGTGATCATACACGCGAAATGTAGGTCTGTCGCGGTCGTAGCCGACGAGAACACCTTCGCAAGCCTTAGGGTGAAGCTTGGTGGTGTACGCTTCAACGTGCACAAATGCCCGAGTGCCGTTAATCCTCAAAAGTGAGAGGTCTGCATGCTTCCCGAACATTTGATGGTAGGGTGTGTCGCCGCCGATTGCCGCGTGTGGTAATCGGTTAATTAGAAAAACTGCTGTCGAAGTTATTTCTCCCCATAAAGGTTTAGGAAGGTGTGCCTCATTGAGTAAACAGCGAGTCATGTCCATAATAGTACGCCCGTCCCGTTCCGAAACACCGTTCTGCTGCGGTGTGTACGGGGCCGACAACTGTTGACGAATTCCAGTTGATTTACAATATTCCTGAAAGCTGCCGGAGGTGTACTCGCCGCCATTATCAGAACGTAGATGCTGCACCCTTAGCCCTAGAGGGATGGCTAGATATTGAATGAATCTGCCGAGGGTGTGTAGCGTATCACTTTTCTTTTCGATAAAGTAGACAGCTTTCAGCCGGCTGTGATGGTCGGAATACTTTGCCATGTAGGCGTATCCTCCGATCGCCTTGGGCGTCACAGGTCCGAGCAGGTCAGTACTCGCCAGCTTTAAACGTCCGCTGGAAGGGTCAGGCCGTGATGTTTTAGGGTGATTTTGTTGTGTGCTCTTATTGATTTCGCACGTTTCACCCGCCGACAGAGTGACTGAAAAAATCACCCCACACTCTGCAATGTCCTTACCCATGGACATCACCTGTCCATTGGGGTGACCCAACCTCTTGTGCCAGATATTAGCTGGAACAGTTTTTAGCAGGGGAGTCGCTTTAGGAGTCGCCGTAGCATGAACAGCGAGGACGGTTTCCGGTTTAAAGTTTTTTCCGGAGATGGTGAGGAACGCCGTCTCAGGTGTTCGGCTGGTTGCAACAGTGGTGAGTTCGAGATGGCACAAAGAAGGTCAGTGGCTGTCCTTACGTAAAGGTATAGCAAAAGCACCCATGTCAAGATGCGACCGCCTGGCGATTATCATTGTGATCCCTCTCGCAGCAGCTGACCCCCCCGAAAATAAGTGCCTGCCTAGCCCAGGTACGATCGTGACAGGAAGCTGTACAGAGTGCTCAGAGCCTATGTGGTCCAACACTTGTACAACCACGACCCCTTGACCAACGTCACAAAGGCGATGGTTTCCCGCTACGTTGATTATTACGGGAGGGTCCAGCTGCCCGTAGTGGTCCATTTTATGTTCAATGCCCGGTAGAAGCTGGTTGTCGATGAAGTTGCTAGACGCTCCGCTGTCCGCAGTCATGGAGAAGTCGACGAGCTGCGCGGCGATCTTTATGGGAGGTGCGGCGATGAAAGAATAACCTATACCAACTGGAGGTGAGGATGGACAGGAAGAAGTCGCGAAGGACGTAGAAGTAGCTGCTGTAGTCGCAGCCGCAGTAGTAGTGGATGGGGCATGTATCTCTGGGACGTAAGCTTCCATTTGCGTTGTTGAAGTTGGAGTTGTGGCGGTATTGGCGTGAGCGCTGCGGTTGTTATTATGCCGGCCATTTTGTTGACCAGGACGAGGGCGACGGGTTATATTGTCGTCCCGCATTTGTGACCGACAGTCGCCATTATCGTGGCGATCGGTATTATGCAGGCTACACCACGAATTATTTCGAGGTGTCGGGGGAGGTTTCTTCCCCGACATCTTTCCCTTGCGTTTAAAGCAATTTTGGAATCGATGGCCTGGCGTTTTGCAGTGTGAACAGGTCACTACTGCTGAGGGCGTTGACGTGACTACCATAGCGAATTCACGCCCCTTCGCTTTTCGCAAAGGCCCGTTTCGCATAGCTCTATTCGCGTACATATTACGCATTGTTATCACAGCTCGGTCGAGTGTGAAGTCATCATCTTCTCCGGCGCTATATTAAATTTGCAGATATTCATCCGTAAGTCCTTCCAGCACTATGTCCAATATGCTGTCATCGTTGAACACCTTTCTCATGTCCACCAATTCATCCCGTAAAATGTATACTTCGTTTATAAACACGTCTGGGTCTTACTCATCCGTCATGACCATATGCGATAGTTGTTTTTTGAGTATACGTCTACGTTGGCGGGTGGGATTTTTATATTTTCTAACCATACCATCCCAAGCAGCTTTTCCATTCGCAAGTTCACCTCGTTTGGGCTTGAATTGTAGAAGAAAGCTGGCCGCCGCTCCCGATGTAATCAGGAACAAGAAGTCGAACAGAAGACGATTGTCGCGGTGCCAGTGCTTGATGTCTTCCAAATTCGAGATGTTGTCATCCGCGGCCCATGAAACTGATGTTGCGGCTGGGAGTGTAGAATATCCTAAAGATGATGGTGGCAGATGCGCCGTGACCACGGGAGTACTCCCTGCGTCCGGCTGTACATTTTCTGCCGTATCAGCCGGGGGTGTTTCCCCTGACTGAATGTCCGTTTCGTTAGCGGCCTGGCTGCGAGTTACAGCTCGTGAAGGCCTACTTCTTCTAGAAGATGGACGAGGACTAACTAGTTCGGGCTCGGCTCGGGCAAGGTCGCCCTTCCAGGATATCGGAGATTACGGCATGACGCATACTTATCACGGACTGAGCCGTGCGTTTCCATACGTCGAACTTAGGCCCATTAAGTTTGTCGTTGAGAGCTCTAACGAGCGTGTCTACCGCATCACCTGCTTTCGTGGACTCTCCCATGGTGATGCTGAAGCTGATGCTGATGCTGATGCTGATGCTGATGCTGATCGCTGATGCTGATGCTGTAGCTGATGCTGATGCTGATGCTGTAGCTGATGCTGTAGCCGGCTTAATAGAGGTTTCTCTCAAACATTCCGGAAAGATGCGACAAACTTCAATGAGAAGTCGCTTGTTGCCGATCGATTTTTATATCGAAGGTCGAAGGCTCATAACCTGTGAATAGCCTGTGAACACAATGGTTGTGTGAAGGCTCTGTCTTCTATGCGAAGAGATGCAGAGGTGGCACCGAAGCGTCTGTTAAGATCACTTGTGATAAGAAAGAAAAAGGACAGTTTGGAAAGGGCGCTTGAGGCCAAAAGAGAAAAAGAAGAAAGCAGAGAAATAAGGAAGAGAACGAAAGTTGGGAGAGTTGAGAGAGTAGGGAGAGTGATCATGGTGGGTTGCATCACTACCTGATCACCTCGGAACAATGCCCGTAGTACGGTAGAATACCGGGACAACGGGACAACCTTAACATACTCAAATCTACGTTTACATCTAGGTTACACCAAAGATTCGACGTAAGATTCAACTTAAGATTCAACTGCACATCTTTTTCGTTCGAATAGACTGCGCATTAACTTAGATTTGAATCCAACGTTCATACTTTTAACATCGGGGAACTGCAAGTCGTGGGATCTTTGCCCGAGGTGCTACCCACAAGAGGCCGTTATCATCAATCACATATTCGCCACCTCCTGATCCTCGGTTTCCCGCCTCATGGAGTTCTTTCCGAATCTTACCAAGTACCACATCTTCGCACTGCCTCTGCGTCAGCTGTGGCAAATTCTGGAGAATAGCTGTCACCCTTTCCAGCATGGATGGCTCTGACCGCTGGGGTCCCTTGGCCTCTTTCCCTGATCCGCTTGAACGGCTGCTGGTGTCCTTTGGTATTCCTCCAACGGATCACGTTGCCGTTTTGGTCTCGGGATGGGCTCTCTCTGTCGCCTGCGTTTGCGTGGGCGATCAACTTCCACTGGTAGTTCAGTAGTAGTGACTGTCTGCGCGGTTGCATTCTCCATCTCCTCCTCCTCAGGTAACGGCGGTTCTGCCTCTCAGGCAACCTCCGGTTCCTGGGAAGTGGCCTTTGCTTGCGATCTCGTGACCGCTCTTGTCACCGCAAAGGCTTTTGATGCTGCGAGGTAATCGTCAAACACCATGCAGGCCAATCCTTCTAGTTCCGCGACCTCTGGTACCGATTTTCCCAGTAAGCCTTAAACAGCTAGTTCACACCAACACTGCTCATAGCATTGGAGGAGACGTGAAATCTGCAATGACGTTTGACGCTGCGCTTTTGCTGACCGTCTGCGGGATCACGTGGGGTTCCTGCCCTGTGATGATTTTAACGTAGTCGTTGAAGTGCAACTCTTCGGCTTCTTCAAGGCGTGCCGCATCCGCTGGGTGTGCGATATATCCTTCGGTTGGCCTTTCCCTCATGATGTGAGCACGGTTCAAAGAGATGATGGGTTCGTTGAACGAGAAAATCGCTCGCTCTCCGTTACCTTTCTTCAGAACGTATGCACCTCTTCGTCCGAGAAATTCCTCTAATTCCTGAACTGGTTGCTTTACCTTCTGCAACCTCCGCTTCCAAACGGCTAACTTCCTTTTGTGGCTAGGCCTCCCTTGATTCGTACCACGAATGTCCGTTTACTCCTCCACGGAACCCCTCCTTGGCTTGCTAGTATCTCCGCTTTGTCCACAATGTATGACTCTCGTTCCAAAGCGGAGCGAATCTCGTCGTTCCATTCCGTCGTTCGCAGACGTTTGCCCAAACATTAGAGTATGAAAACTCCCGCGTCTGAAGCAATGGCAGCTTGGGCTAGGCTACTCGCTCCGGATATTCCTTCCTCCTCTCGTATCCCGTCAAACCTCCTGCGGAAGTCACCGACCATCACGTAGCTTCGCACCGTTGTCCAGTCAGTTTGCTCTGAGGCATTCAAGTGCTCTCCAGTCCTGGTTTACTGCTCCTCTGACCGTCAGCAATCCCTCTGATGCAAGGATGCTGCCTCCCCCCCCACAGTCGAGCATGACCACCACGGGAAGCTCCGGTGCGATGACAAGCTTGGCCTGTTGAGTATCTGCCTCTGATGGGTCTGCCGGTGTGAGTGCGACGGCTGCAAGTACTGTAAGACTTTGAGTACTAGATCTGTCCACATCTTCCACTTCTAAGGTTTCGAGGTGTCCGCCGTCGAGCACTGGCCCCTGTGGCCCTTTGTAAACGTTTGGCAACGACTCGTCTCCTGAAAAAGAGGCGTCAAAATCTTCGATCACGATGCTTATTTTCGGTAACCGCGACATGGCGTCCGGAAGCTGATGTTGTGTCCCCGGCCTCCACTTTAAGGTTATGTCGTGCTCCATCAATCTCAGAGCCCAGTGGTGGTTTTTCGATGTGAGACATGGGCTTTTGAAGAGCCAAGTCAACGCGAAACAGTCCGTGATGAGCGTGAACAATCGCCCTCAAAGATAGGGTTGGACTTTGCTTACTGCCCACATGACCGCCATGCATTCACGGTCTGTTGCTGACGTTTTGGAGTCTCTTCTCGACCACCTTTTGCTGCCATACGCGATCACCTTTTCCACTCCTTCGATGCATTGTGTTAGCACCGCTCCTGCTCCTATATCACTGGCATCGGTGGACATCGAGAACGGTTCTGTCCACACCGGCAGGGCCAGGATTGGAGGTGACGTCAAAGCCTTGATAAGCGCAATAAAAGCTTTGTTCTGCTCTTCTCCCCACGGGACTTTCTCTTTCTTCGCTCTTTTGGTTCTGAACCTTGGATCGCTCCGCAAGTACGAAATAGGCGCCACCACTGTGCTATACTGGGGTGCGAATTGCCGTAAATACCCTGTCATGCCCAGCAATACTCGCACTTCCTCCACCGCGTTCGGCCTTGACAGCTGCTTGATGGCATCAATCTTGCTCGGGGCCGGCCTGGTACCAAGTCTATCCACGATTATGCCGACGAACTCTATGACCGACTGACAGAAATGCGATTTGTGAAGAATTACGGTTAAACGTCCTTGCCGTAGACACTCTAACGTTTCTCGGAGCAGTCCCCATTGGTCTTCAAGGGTTTTCGACGGGGTGGCGATGTTGTCCAACCAGTTCTTAATTCCCCTATCCTTGACGGTTAACAGTCGCCCTCCAACGTAGTTGGCAAACGTCGAAGGCACTGTCTTCAACCCGAAGCCGCAGCGAACGTATTCGTACAGCTTCCCGTCAGCGTCTCAAAATGCCGTCAGGTGTCGACCGTCCTCATGGATCTCGAGCTGTAAGAATCCTGAAGCTAAGTCGATGCTGGAGAACTACTTGGACCCATCCGTCTCATTCATAATGTGCTGCAAGTCTCCGAGTCCACCACTCTGAGATTTGAGAATCGCATTGATACCTTGAAAATCCTGCACAACCTTCACTGTCCCATCTTTCTTGCAAACCGTCAAACATTTGGTGGCCCACTCGGAAGTTTATTGCCAAATGGATCTATTTTTCAGGAGTTTCACCACCTCAGTCTGAATCATCTCGCGGTGACCAAGGCTACGGTAGGGGGGGTACCCCCATTTTCACTGGTGTGTTTGAGCCACTCGCACGAGTAGCTCTGTACCCTACGGATGAAGATGGTTTAGGCACTTGGTTTGCCGCAGCTTAGATCACCTTTGCATTGCGGATTGATTTCGTCAATGTAAAACATAAAGAAAACGTAAGATTGCATAGGAACAAAGGGGTTACTCGCGCGAGTGACCCCTAGCCACTGAAACAAGAGGCCCAAAAGGGGACCCCCCTACCGTAGCCTGGGTCCGGTGTTCCGGGGTGTAGTGTAGAATGGGCGCCACGTATGGCTTGACGTTGGGATCTTTGGTCTCCAGTCGCATGGGCACTCCTTTGCATGCCGGTACGCTCTTGAGGTTGACCGCGAACACGTCGATGTACTCGTTGAGAATGCCCATCAATGTGTCCTTTTCGCTCGGACTGAGCTGTCCGAAGTTGGCCTCCCCCAGGTCCACCGTGGGGGCTTCGCTCGTAATCTCTGCGATTTCACCCCCTTTGTTGTACTGCTCCGGTGGTCTCCCTTTGTCTTTCTTTTCGATCCCGTCGTCCTGTTTGGGGTTTGTAGGTTCCTCCGAAACCGGGTTCATGAGTGACTTCATGCGTTCCCGATCGTAATTGTTAACAGCGTAAACCGTGGCAAATCACCAGCCCCCCTGGACCTTCATATTATCCTGGCTAACATTCGACAACTTACATTGAAGTGGTATACCCGGGAACCGCCACTGTGCCCCCGTTGGCACTCCTAGATCCACTCCTAGTTTAAGATCATAGCGGTTAGTTGGTTCTACCACTGCGAGCTGCTGTAATTGAGGTTGAGGGCCTTTGACAAAAGCGTCTACCTAGATACTGGTACCACCTGGAACCTCTACGTCTTTTGCAATGCGTAGTTTCCAGTGCAGCGTGCCTTCGTCATCCCAATCAGTGTTTCCTAACTCCATAATCCCCGCCGGGATCTTTGGTTCCTCCAATTCTTCCGGTTCTTACTCGTCCGTTGACGGTTTCACCGCGCAATAGTGGTCCCATTCGGCAAACATCGCTCCTGCCGCGGCCTGTCCGACTTCCTTCGGGGAGAATGGCATCCACGATGAGGATGGTGTCGGCCCGAAACCCTCCTCACCATCGAAACTGATGATAATTCGATTGTCTTTCATGAACGCGGCTCCAAGCACCATCACATAAGGAAGTCCTTTCACCACCCTGAAATCCACACGGAAGATTTGATCAACCGGTGCAAGGACTAGTGGCAGCAACCACGAGCCTACCACTTCCATCGGAGGTACGTCGCTGTTCTTTGGGTTTGCTGCGCTGAGGAGGCCCTTTCCCGTTGGATTTATCAGCGACTTTCGCCAACCATCCCGTTCTTCGATGGATGCGATGAGCTGCCGTGACACGTAGTTTCCTCCACCCGCCTCAGTATCCACCAGCACCGCAATCGGAAGTCGCCCGCTCGAGCTCGTTGCATGCCACAACGTTGCATGAACCCAAACCTGTGACGTCTTACTTTGCAGTGCTCCCATTCCCGATTGGTGAGAGAAACTCTTTGAAACCTGGCTGCTGTTGACCAGTGAACCCTGGCTGCTGTTGGCCAGTGAACCCTGGCTGTTGGTGGCCAGCAACCTTGGCGCCATCGGAGATCCCCATCGCGATCTAGGGTTCGGTGGTGCTCCTCTTGAGGTTGTCTGTGGACCCCGTCGTCCTCCGATTCCAAACGGTGACGGTAGGGAGGGAGCGGGCATCTGATTGTACCCGCCTCCCGCTCCTTTCAGGGTTTGCCAGTGTTGCTGCCCCTTGTCCTGCACCACCCTGTGGACCCCATCCAACCTGGCCGCCCTGTGGTGGGCCTCCAGGCTGACCGCTCTGTGACGGGCCTCCCTGTGGTGGGCCTCCCCTCGGGTAGGGTGCACCAAAAGGTCCCCAAAAAGGTCCCCCTCTTCCTGACATGTTATTTCCTCCTTTCACTCCTTCCCCCCTTCCCGGGACGCCGCCCGTTTCCCTTTGACGAAACCTCTCGCTTTGCTGTCGTGTAGAGTAAGATGAACTCGACGAAGTTGTGCAGTACACGACGGACTCGACGACGCTGTGTTGTATCCGACGAATGGAGCTGTGCAGAAGGAGCTGTGCAGTATGCGACGGACTCGATAAAGCTGCGTGGTACACGATGTACTCGACGAAGCTGCGTCGTATATGGTGAAGATGGTATCCAGCGATGCAGGGAGACGAGTTGAGTCCAGGGGATGGATGGAGTCTAGTAACACCAAGTTGTCCGCACCAAACGGGTAGAAACAATGGGTTGGGACAAGGTGGGTGGGGAACAGGGGTGGGTGAAAGGTTTCGAGTACATGTATATTTACCTTCCTGGTTTGTTAAAAGTTGTCCCCTTATCATGATATACATGTAACCCTTCGAAAGGTCGAGTCTTCACTAACAGAGTAACGTATGGAATCCCTTAGGTATCTAAGACACAACAATGATTGATATTAATGAATTTTTTACAAACCTCAAAATTCCAACGTACTTATCAAACTTCCCCCCTATTAATGCATTCTTTACAATCCTCGAGATTCCAACGTATTTGTCGAGCTTCCCCCCTTCCCATTCCAATATGATAATGTCCCTAAACCAAGCTTTTACTTGCGGTAAGTTCTTAGCATGACAAAGCGCAGCTATAGAAAGGCTTACATTCCCCATACAAAAAAAAAACTAGGACCTAAACCATGGTTCAATTTCCCGGTAGGTTCTTAACATGACAAAGAGCAGCTATAGAAAGGCTCACATTTCCCATACAAACTTAAAAATAAGAACTTGTTTGCAGTACCACTACTCTCGAAACACCTGTGAGAACGACCTTGCAGTGCCTGTACAACCTGCGAATACAAAATCCCCATCATAAAGGCCAAAATCAAACTGCCTGCAAAAAAACCCTTGTCTTGTGGTCGTCTCACAGTATGCAACAAGTGTAGATCAACTAACAGACCCGAACTCACTTTCAACCTGTATGATGGACGCAAGCACATTTCTACAGTAATTTATCACGTACGAACTTACCCGTAATCAGTAATGATGATCCTCCTTTCCCGACATCCTATTGCTTCCGTATTTCTTAATCAACTTCCTGCATTATATACAACTTAGTTAGCCCTTGGAATATTTTTCCAAAATAACCCAGCCCGTAGATTACGATTTCGCGCAGTATAAAGACCAATCTGTGTACGGTACAATAAACAAAAGTATCCCCAATAATAACGTATACATATAATACTCTATACTCACAACCGTACACTGTTTTGAATATATAGTCTATACAGCAGTGGTAGGTATATGTATGAGCAAATGATGTATAATATTTTTATTACTACATATTTTTACTGCCTCAACAGTCCATGTTACTAGCATCTCACAATCCTGCCTACATAAATACCCCCCCAACTTGCATGTAAGGAAGGCTCTCTAGCAGGCAGGGATGCATGTATATCTTTCCAAGTTCAAAATTTGAAAATTTTGGTTTACGGATATTGCAAAATTTAAAATACACTCCAGTTGTGAGATCGCATTGTATCATCGCTTGCTGAATGCATCCGTTATCGATTGAGTACGTGCTGATACCCAAACAAACAAAAAATATTTTTTTAGGCAAAATCAGGAATACCTAGTCAGTTTGGTGTCAAAACTGATGCAGCACAAAAAAAACAAGAGCATATCACAAACGACATACAGAACATATGATACGCACGTATACAGCACGATGGCATACATACCTGGTACAACAATGCAGAAGTAGTCATCGTAAGAGTAAGTACGGGCACGATAGCAAAAAAAAAAATAATATCTTGCGGAGCAATTTATACCATTGATGCATACGTACCAAGCTTTCGTCTGCATCGCATAAAATAAAAAAGTGAGTCGATCAAAGCGGGGAGAATCTCGTTTGCTCTCTGTATGTACTGCTGTGCGTAGCATGGACTGCGTGACTCCTCATCATGTACAAACTATCAAACGTCTCATTCCTCGCCTCCACTAGCTAGAGATCACGACCACCGATTCTCATCACTCATGCGGCCTGCTGTACTACTGCTTCTATTTCTGCGGTGTCTGCCTGTGGTTATCCTGCAGCGTGTGCGGTTCGTGATACTGCTACGAAGGGGATTTTGCTACACGAGCCAGATTTTCAACATGATAATATAGAGTTGAACTGCCATGGAATTCTCTTCAACATCCTGTAATTTTTTTTCATATTTAGACTACTCCTTTCTTTCCACACTCTATTATATGCATTATTTCAACCAAAAACGGCCCGGCATACAGCTGCACTTCTACCTGCGCATTTACGACCGTACTTCTACCTGCGTCAAGCGAGACTATCAACGCACACGGATCCCAGCTGAAGCCCCATCTAGCGAACGGATAAATAGCTATTTTAGACACACGTACCCCAGTCTCCAATCCCTCGTCTCAACTCTCTCACCGCTTCTAGTTCTTTTCCTCCGTGTCTACCTTCAGGCTGGTTCCTCTCGTCTGCTTGTTGCAACAGCTGCCTGCAAACCATAGTCTCGCCTCACGCCGTCCTCTTCCAAGCGCTCGTACAATATAACAGATCTCCGGATGAAACCTCCAATAATGACTCACGGTAACGATCGCTGTACTCAAGCTCGGTTCGCAGTCACTCATGCTCGTGTCAGATCAAGTTCACGTTTCTTTTTCCCTCGTCTGGTTTTGTGTGTTTTTGACTGAGGCCGTGAGCGGCACGCTTTCTAGACTGATCGGCGTTATACAGACCTAGGCAGCACTCCGCCACGCGGTTTCATGTGACGTCCTGTCAATCCGCCGCAACACCCTACCATGTAATGGATTGCGGGGCGTAAACGTCCGTGATTTGTTTCCACTCTAGGGCTCCAAAGAGCTTGGATCTGCAGTAGTAAGGGTTTGTACAATATATTTTATCAGTATTGCCTACGCTTGATAGGCCTTTGCTACCAACTCTGCGCCGAGTTCTTTTTCCAATACCACCCGATCGACATCCGGTTGCCCACCCTTGATCAGTGTCGGCGATTCTACCGCCTCGAGGCAACGCTTGCCTGAAATATGCATTCAGGCGTTTTCGTACTAGTCTGATCAAAAACAACATTGACAGCCTGTGTGGGAGTAGCTGCCGCGATATGCTGTTGCGCCTCCGCCTCGCCTGCTTCGCCTGACCCGCATCAAAACCATTCGTCAATCCCTCCACAAGGCGTTCGATGGGTAGGTCGTCGCTGCCTCGGGAATGATGTTCCTCGTGTTGCGCGCTCCTCCTCTCCTCGTCGGCTAGGGCTTGGGTTGCCATTGCTTCCTGCGTGCGCTGGGCTTCAGCTAGCTGTCCATCACTTTGCTGTCGGAATAATGCTGTATTATCTGTTATTGATCAGTTGTCATATCGGGAAAAGCGTGAAGTCTATTCTGCTGACCTGTTGGGTTTCCTCGCAGCACGATCTCTGGTAACGTCACCACGTCAGATTATCGGAGAACATCGTACACGGGGTCGCCTAGATCATCATCTGGGGTAGCATGCTAAGGTGGAAATTGTCGATGGGCCCTCACAAGCAGTCGTGAAACATATCTCGATTAGAGTTTTCTTCGCCGAAGAATGGAAGTGCCAAACCGGCTGCAAACTCCTCGTTCATCCGACATGCCATAAATACAAATATTGCAACTCCCTGAATGCGAATTTCATAAAACGATCTTCTTAGATACTTCACAGCTACACACACTACACTTTGATACGAGAAAATAGCCAATCCTACACCGTCATAGCAAATTTGTCGATAAACACCGCCAAAAGTCTTCACGGAAGTCACACGACAGAGAGCTCGGAGAAGAGGCGATGAAAAGCGGCACGGGGACACGTGTAATCTGAGACCAGACATGGCATGGCATGAGCAATAAGCAGCTCCAACTCGGACTGTGACGGGTTGGCACCCGCAGAAAGCACCCACATCGCAGTACGCTGCCGTGACCAGGACGCCATCATGTTTCGTTATGTAGGATACAGGGGGTACCTGCGCAGCCCCGGGCAGAAACGACCAGAAAATGCTTGGAAGGCATTCTTATATAAATAGTAGTTTGACATATTCCCCACTACTAAAAAAATTCCTTGAACGCAGCTGTCCAAACGCATGTTCTCTCTCATGGCCTCGTTCAAGGAACGTCTTGGCGGGAGTGGGGGGGATTGAGTTGGCCTGGCACCGCGTCGACCTTTTGTCCGTTCTTCGTGCCATGCCTATGTAGTTCTCATCATTCGCTTGACGTGTCGGCCTTTTGACGGTGCGTTGAGCTATGAAGACATCATATTCCCGTATGGGAGACCCTGTTTTTCGAGCTCCGAGAATTTTTCACATTTTATCAGTGTTGCGGATTTTTCGCTTGTTATTAGTGTTGCGGGGAACATTCCCATGTGTTCCCAGGTGTTCCCATGTGCTCTCCAATTGTTTTCCAAACGTCCCCAGTCGTAACACGTTTGGTGGCCCAGTAACTCCTATGCCAATGTTTAGAGGCACATCACCTCCGTTTTCCCTTTTTTTCGTGGTCATATTCTGCGTTGTTTTGTCCGTTCTGCATAGCAAATCTGGTATAATAACTTTTGTTTGTTTGTTTGATAGTCTTATTGGTGAACAATTTTCTCCCATTTTGTTAACGGATGTATCTGTCAAGCATTTGATACGGTGTTGTGTACTATACATCGTGTAATAAAAACTCACGGCTGACGTACTTGAGAATTAGTTAAAACACACAATATGTGTTAATAAATACAGAATACCTGTCAAGAAGAAATACATTCACGAACTTGTAATAGAATTTTATGATAATGAATTATATATTGGCGGTCCACGGCCATTTTTGCACTTGACCATTTCCTGGTTAAGTATGTAGGTGTTTTAAACATATTGTTCAAACACGTTGAGGAAGCTTAACCATGTAAGCATGCAAAGGCTGGCTTTGAATTGTACCACGGGCAGGGCAAATGTCTGCGGAACAACAGCATCCTTTTTGGGTTATTCTTTTGTGGTGCACCATAATCGTGGACGTCGATGACAACACAGCATAATCGTGGACGTCGATGACGACATGGCTAATAAATGTGGCGTTACATGACAGCAACACAACAGCCATCTAACCAAAGCGTCGATCACCCAGGAGCCCTGAATATTGATCGATGGTTTGCACGCGGCGAGGTAAGGATGTAGGACGGCAACCCTCTTCTTGGTGTCAGCTCTCTTGCTGTCTGTTAGGGTATGATGTTTGCCATCCATAGAAAAAGTGGACAGGACAAGCTTTGCCACCGACATCTCACAACCTTCCTGTAGTATTCTTCTGCTCCTTCGCCTATCATTTAATGTAAGTATTGGATTAGATGAGGCCTCCTGCCGCAAGCAAGAGGTCCTTACCCGGGATAAACGCCCGCACTAAGCTCCCAATCCCGAGCTTAGTACGGTGCCGTAAATCCCTATTTGCAAAGGTTGTACCTGAAGAAACTACTTTTCGCCAAGCTGGGTGGGAGGGATGGTCAGATAATTTGTCGTCACCTCAATTTTTTTTCGCTTTTGGTCCGGTGACGAAGACAATGCGTCAGAAGGGCGATATCATACTCCGTTTATTATCGGGTCTCAAATCATGGAGGCATGTCTGCTTTGATTTTATTTGCTCTCCGATTTTACTGTAGTATTCTTCTGCTCCTTCGCCTATCATTTAATGTAGGTATTGGATTAGATGAGGCCTCCTGCCCCCGCCCGTGATCTTACCCATACTTTCTTGTGCCTTTGTCTGTGATCAATGTGTACTTTTGGGCTAGGCCTAGGTCTTGCCTCATCTCACCCATACTTACGGTATATCTCGGTTACCGTTGCTTGCACGCGACAAAATCATCCTGAAAAGCTTGGGACAACGGGAAGTTCATAGCTATTTCGTAGCTATTGTCCCGCGCCCGCTGGAAACCCCCGTCGCGTTTTCCTTTTCCTTCCGGAGCCGCCCCCGCGCTAGTAGTTGGTCCAATGTAATACCGCGCGACGCGCTCGGTCTTCCAACCCCCAATCTTCATAATCTCGTCTACCGCCGTGCCTGCGAGCGACTTGCTAAGCGATCCGCCTACTCTAAATGAGTGCATCGTGAAGTGGTCGGGCAAACCCCCTGCGCGTAGATGTGCCTGCAAAGTGGCCGTCATGCGGGGTGCAGTGATTGCCACTGAGCCCCTCTCCCCATTACTCTCCACCACGGGGAACAGATAACCCGCGGTTAAATCCCAGCCAATCGCGAGAGCCGCGGAGATGTACTCGGTAACCCCTCGAAATGCGCATGTCTGCGGATTTTCTACGTTTGCCAGACCACTACTGCTTCTACCGACTTCCGCAACGTTTTTCCGAAAAGGAAGTTAAACACCAATCCTGCCGACTCGGGTAGTCGCAGGACCCGTGAGGCCAACGTGAAGGATAGGTCGAATCCTCGCCTCATGGAGTAAAAGGCCAAGGAAAATAAAGCGATGTCACGCGTAATTGCGATACGCTGGGACAACGATTCCGCGAGCTGCGCACGCACTCGCATGCTTTGGAGCAACTGGGCTAGAGTATGCGATAGCATCGGTGCCGCCTGCTTCACGGGAACGCCCACCTGTTTCTGTTCCTCGCTAACAAACGTAAGGTAGGATTCAACTAGCGCACTCGAGCAGGGGTTACCCTTGGTCCCATTCCTCTACTTTTCCCAGTTGTTCCCGCATGGCCATGCGCAACTTAGAAATAAATGCCTTATCCATCGATCCAGCTGCATACCGCTTTGCGCAACCGCTATCCGGCCTGCATGCACCTCCGTCCGCAATACCCACCCCGGTACAAGATCGATCGTGCACCCACGTGGTCCCGTGACCTTGAGAATCGAGGAAACACGCCCAGTCGAAGACATCGTCGTCGGTCGCCGTGGCCCATCCTCGTCGCCCCCCTGACCTGACCAGGAGGAACGCATCGAAGTCGTCGGCTATCTTACTTTTGCGCTTCTGGCCTGGACGCTCAGCCATTGCCGCAAAAACCTCCGCCCGGCGAGCTTCTAGTTTACTGTCATCGATCCGCACGACCGTCGTATCTGGGTCCCGCGGGACGGGTGCCCCACGAAATGGCTGCGTCCCACAGAACCAGCAGTAGTAGAAATGTCCGACATTCTCTGTTCTGCACGTGGCACATAACACATATCGAACGAGGTCTCGTGCGCAAGACGCGCCCCCGGGCGGCTCGATCTCGCTCTGCATCCCCCCCGTACGCACCCGAAGGAGGGTCCGGGCAACGAACGCGAACGGGGAAATAGGACGAATACATTGGCCAAAGCACCGATGCACCACCGGGTAAGTAATTAAACCGACCCACGCTCGAAGCCCATTATAAAATACGTATCAAAGTCCACTAAGACGAGATTAAGAAGAATAATCAGAATTGAAGACACGCTCATTCGCCTGCTGTTCGGAAGTCAACCTCGTGCGCAACCATCGCCCATTTGGTATACCGCCATTCTCGAAGTGTACCGTCCTGGTAAGGCCACTGAAAGAACCCAACCATTCCCTTCGGGGCTACTTCCACCGAGCGCACCGTCGCCTGTTGGACTAGTGGAAACCAGTACGCTCTTGTATCGGGGACCACCACGACCGCGTGCGCATGACACTCCGCCAAGTGTTGTACGACGTGTCCCACCATAACCGGGGGAGGGAAGCAGAACCCGAATGCCTGCTCTCCCGTACGTGGCAAAATAGAAACATCCTGCGCTAACACGTCTACCCCCGAAGATCCCGGACAGTCGTACTGTGAGAAGAACGGCAGCGTGTGGGAACTCCCCGGGATGCATCGCGCCGATGCTGTAGACGCCATGAGGTCAATACTGAACGGGCCCAGGGCTTCCCACACGATCCGAAAAGCCCTGGGGTGCAGGCGAATAATGGACTCACGCGAAGGTCGCGAGATAGCGTCAGCGATGCCGTTCGCTGCCGTCGGAATCCATTTCAGTGTCAACATGAACCCGTGCTCCACCTGCAAATCGAAAAGTCGCACTAACAACGCGTGTGTTCCTGGATCCTTCGCTCTCCCTCTCTGAAACGCTCCTACTACCGACTGGTTGTCAACATCGACGAACACTTGAGCCCGTCGCAAGGCATCCGGGAATCGCGTACAAAACTGCCGCAACACGTAATACAACGCGTACATCTCCTTGCTGTTGATATGTTTAGCTATCCAGTGCTGCGGGAATACGCCCCCCGCCCGAAACGGCTCCGAGCCCGCCTTGACCTCCCCTCCCCACCCGATGGACGATGCGTCCGTCGACCCACAGGTGACGGAGGCTGTGAAATGCCGTGCCCGTTGCCACGGTCCTTCATGAGAAGTGGACGTAATACGCATCCACTGCTGAAACTCACTTACGAGGTCCGCATGGGAGTCGCGCGTCAGATCGATCCTGCTCGCCCCTGACCTCTCCAACTTCGACAACACCGCAAACATGGCGTGAGTCCACAGGGAAGCCGGGCGAATGACCACCGTCAAGCTCATACACTTGCCCGCAATACGTTCCAACGTTCGAAACGATAACTGTCCCTCCTCGAGGGCCGTCCGGAGCAGAGATTGGAGGTTTCTTAGCTTTTCTGCAGGGACTCGAAACGTGGCGGTTTCTGAGTCACAAAGCATGCCGAGGTACCGCTGGATCCGTTTCGGTCGTAAATCGCACTTCTTGACGGACAGGAAGTATCCACATAAAAACGACACTAACATCGCAACTTGGATGGCTTCCGCGGCCGCTAGCCATTGTTCTCGCTCCGGCCGTCCATACGTAGAGTTAAAGTTTCCCAACCACGAGTCGTCTAGGTATGCCAGGGCCGGAATTCCTTTCGATCGAAGGTATGCCACCCGCGCCTCGCTCAAGGTATGGTACACGTACGGGCTTTCACAAAACCCGAAAGGTAAAACACACCACACATAGTCTACTCCGCGGTATTCCAGTCCAAATAGCGGTCATGAAGCCGGGTTCAACAAGATATGGTGAAAAGCGGATGAATCGTCTAACGATCCTTGGAAGCAGCCCTCGGACGCGACATTAGCTACCCGTGCCACCGTATCCATCGTTAACCGGACGCGCTTACATCGCTGGTTCAATGGCCGGGCGTCGTAGATGAGACGTGGTTTTGTTTCTTCCGCCGATAACGCTTGAATCAATCGCGGCCGCACCGGCCCCGACAAGCCACGGACGTCGGACCACTTAACGACGCACCCACGCTCCACTAGAGAGTTCATCTCAGCGTCCACCAAGCTGGCGTGCGATGATGGAATACGGTTGGCGAACACTGCTCCCGGAAAACGCTTCACGTTGTACGGAAGCGCTCTCGATGGACCCCGGGAGGAATCAATGAGAAAGTCGTAAACGCTAACCCCGTCACGCAGATACGATATAAGCTCGTCCCGGAGAGGGTGCCCCTCCAGGATAACTTCATCCCAAAACGTAACGTGTTTCCGCACGAAGCCCGGCACAAACGCGCTCCCACCCGTGCCGGCATCCCACACCGGGGCATGCCACGGCAATCTTCTAAGCGTCCCTTGCATCGGGTTCCGAACTACGTCTGCCCAAGCTGGCAATGCAGGCGAGGGGTGGAGAAACGCCCCCGTGTCCACCCACCCGCGTTCGTCGGCGGAAAGGTGAGGCACCGGGGGTAGAATCGGTTGCACGCCCGCCTGGCGACGATCTAGATGCCGAAACAATTTGTCCGCGTCCACCTACCGCCGGCATGAATACAGTACAAATCTGGATGTCAATACGCAGCATCACGCGTTAGAGATGGGGCAATATTTTTCACATGCCCCTGGTGTTGCTAAGCACCCAAGCGCACGTCGAAGTGATGCTGTGCGTCCAGCTAAGCCATCGAGAAAACCTGACGGTAGCACAGACACAAACAGCGCAACTCCGGGCCGCTCCTACCTTCCAGTACCTAACCGCAATTTAGGATGTAACAAAGAAGGAACAAGCCACTACGAGTCACGCATGTGTCTGCGTTACTACCCGAAAGCAGCAGCCAGCATAAGCATTGTGTAAAGGAGGAAACAGCACCGCTGCGCGATCACGTATGCGCCCACGACAAGTCGCTAGGGTCGGACCATGTCGGAGAGAGATGACTCATATGTGACCGGCATCCATCTCTAGACTTTTTAACCGTGGGCATACGAAAGGATTATTCAAAGAGAGCCACCCACTGACAGACCGCCCCCCACACGGAGGTGGCAGATCTCCAGTCATCCGCGTATGTAACGTGTACTCACGTCCTCCTGTGTTAGAGCATCATGAGCGGGGATTAACATGCATTCAGAGGTCGTGGCCATTGTGTATATGTAGCAAACGACCCCGGAGTCCCGTGTTGGGGCGATCATAAGCGATAGTCAATACGTATGGTGTCCACAATCTGGCTACCAGGGAGGGGTTTTGCGTCATTACACCGAAAACCCCCGGGAACCTCGCTCAGATATGCGCGCGGAATCCGTAACCGACACCTGCCGCGGTAGAGGTGCATCCATGATTTCTGGCGCTGCTCGTTAGAGTAGTTCAATAGCTTCCCCCCAAGACCGGGTTTGGGCGAACACAAAGTGCAATCTGATGACGAAAAACCCAGGCCAATAGGAAATAATATTTTTTTTTGTTGCCCAGACGTGCCACTTCTATGACCGCCGGCGCCACCGTGGTGTATATGTGGCGAGCGACTGCGCAGCCCCGTATTGCTACTTCTCAAGCGTAAATCAATATGCATACGGTGCCTATGGTCAATGGATAAAAAAATAATTTATGTTGCCCAGAGGTGCCACGTCTATGGCTGCCGGCATCAGCGGGGTGTATATGTGGCAAGCGACTGCGCTGCCCCGTATTGCTACTTCTCAAGCGGAAAACAATATGCATACGGTGCCAGTTCCGGTAGGAAGCCGAAGGAGCTATACTGACCATTGTACATAAATCCAAGACCAACCGCCCTGATTCTCAGTATCGGTGTCCGATCGTTCCAAAGAACAAACCCGTTCCTCATGATACGTCGCTTTTGAAGCGATCTCCAACTTGTCTACGCTCATGTCCCTACCAGCTCGACTGCTCTACCCCCCCCCCGCGTTCAACACGCCCGGCTACCCTTCGCTAGGGAAAAGCCGGGAATGGGCACTTGGCCGCACGGTGACCGCCCCGCTTACAGTTACGGCATTCCGAAAAGGCGCAATTCCTAAAGAAATGGTGGGGGTTCCGCCCCGCGTTTACACAGTCGTTGCATCTGTTCCCCTGGGGATCAACCTGGATGGCTGCCTGCTGTGCCTGCAACCGGGAGTTATAGTCGTCCCGCTCTGTAATCGCTCGGGCCGACGGGGGGCCCGAAGGAGTAGCTGGGAAAGCGGGAAGGCTGCGACCGCCGCCTCCCCCGCGGCCCCCAACTGCAGCTCGGCCCCTAAGCCCTCCCGCGCCGGCTGGCCCGCGGCCGTTGCGCCCCTTACCACGCGGAGCCCTGGCATTCGAGGGCTGCTGGGCTGGTGATGCACCTCACGCACTCGCCGTGGCGTACATCCCCGCCGGAGGGTGTACGCCCATACCAAACGGTGGGGGGCCCGGGGATGGGGCCGTCGACATGTAGCCGTAATTTGGTGACGATAGGCTGTACGCAGCTGCTCCCCTCCGGAACCTAGTCCCCCCTCCAATTACCCCAAAGCCAGTGCCGGCGACTGCTTTGGTACCCCCGCTCGCCTTGAAGATGGCTTTCAAGGCAGCCTGGTTGCTATCGAGGGTCTCCTTAGATACCCCCCGAGCATTCGGGAGGAGCTTAGTGAACACCCTGAGGACGTGATAAGGGCCCGACCCCCCCCGGATAAGCTCGTTGCCACGAAACAGCGTTTTGTCGAGCTCGGCGCGTTCTGACGTGAGGTTCAGGGTGATTGTCTTCGACACGATGTCCTGTGCCGCGCGCTCAAATGCGAACCATGAATTCATCCCCTTCTCGTTCCGCAGGACGTCAAGTGCTCGCAGCAAAAGCGGGTTAACCTGTCGCGTCGTAACACCCGCCCATCAATCGTAACCTACGCGCGTCGGCGGGGAGGCGAGGGAGCAGCGGTATCGGTAATCGTGGAGATATATGTCATATCGAGTGCAGTGACCGGATTATCCACGAGCCCGAGCTGTGCAACCCTCCGCAACGAGCAACGCACTCCGTTGCTTCCAATCAACACACGTCAGCACAAAACCGATTTTTTTTTTTTTTTTTTCTTTTTTTCCCGTAACGCGCGGTATAACGGTCACAGACCTGGCCTCTGCCCGTTATATTCTCAACCCGAGGGTCAGCGTATACCATAACTGCCGCCGTAAAACCACCGTGTGCCCCCGCGAATGGTACGACAAACACCTCTGGTCCCGCCGGGCCAGCGATAGTGCTGTATCAGCCGCAACCCACCGGCTACTCGCGAGATAAGAGCTCAATCG
The DNA here is from genome assembly GCA_012845835.1 of Undaria pinnatifida. Taxonomy (NCBI): domain Eukaryota; class Phaeophyceae; order Laminariales; family Alariaceae; genus Undaria; species Undaria pinnatifida. The sequence goes on along the minus strand of JABAKD010000008.1, from coordinate 16,056,668 downwards.
AGCCGATATCCTCGAATCAAATGCCACTGGTACCGTAGTATCGAGATCAGCCACGCCCATGCTACTCACACTGCCATGCCTGTGGGGGCGATACATCACCGTTGATGAGCGAAGCGACCCCACTCGTGTTACAGTCATATCGGCGAGCGGCCTAACTCGTCAGTCGTCCAAGATATACATAACTATAGTAGATCAAATAAGATGTCTGTCCGTCATGAGAAGCCGGAGGAATAGCCACGCTGATGCATGCTGGTGCCGCCACTCATCCACGCGATCAGAAGGTTGAACGCGAAAGCCTTTCTGGATGATCCTACGGTAACGGCCGGAGCGGTCATTAGCCGCGAAAAGCCGACAAGCGCGGTGATTGATCGCGAGCAGCAAAGCTAAATACCGATAGCGCACATGTATATGAACGTCGCGTTGAGCGGCGGGGCGACCAGCAAACCGGCAGTCTCCATGCGCAAGCCTGCAGCAACCGCGATGAGAAGGCTGAAGGTAAACGCCCGGCTGGACGACACGTCGGTGTCGACTGGAGTTATCCGTCGAGAGCAGGAAAGGTAAAGCATATATGACGCGGCTGCACATCAACATCGCGGTATATCCCACGCGATCTGCCGTTGAACGCCTATCTGACAGGGCTTTGCCAAGAGAAAACACCACCGACCCAGCTGTAAATTAATGCTGCGTAGCAGGGCGCCCGGCCAAGCGGAAGCCTAGAACTCCGCCGCGATCAGAAAGCCGAATGCGAGGAAGTCCCCAGGTAGACCACACGGCCGTGTCGACCGGGGCGGCAATCAGCGGTGAGCCGTCAAACGGAAGCAAATATGGCTCAGCCGTGTATCAACATCGCTTTTTAGCAGCAGGAGCAACCGCAGAACGGTAGCATGTTGGCGCATTCACACAACAACTGCGCGCAAAGAACTGAACCCGAAAAACCCTTCTGAACGACACGGCTGTGTCGGCCAGAGCGGTAATCAACCGCGAGTAGCCAAGCAAACGCCTATATGACGCAGCAGCAGTATACGAACGTGGTGTTGAACCTCGACCATAGGTGTGAACAACCGCGCGCAGCAAAGCAAAAGCGCCTCCGTTGCAGAGAGAATGTACCACAAACACAGTTGTCTGTCGGTCATGAGCAGCAGGGTGCACGGCAAACAAAAGCATGCTGGAGCAGCCATCCGGCGACCGAGATCCGAAAATTGAACGCAGAGTAATCCCTGCTAGACTGTGCAGCGGTGTCGACCGAATCGGTAATCAGGCGCGAGCTGCAAGGCGCAAGCATATATGGCGCAGCCGTATCTCAACGTCGTGTTGGGCAGCAGGTCCAATGGTAAATGTATAACGCGGCTGTGCGACAGCATCGCATTGATCCTCGACCAGAGGGGAGATCAGCCACGCGCAGCAAAGCGAACGCGTATAGACTATGTTGCAACGCGAAGATGCAACAGCGAGTAGCAAAGCAGAGCATATCTGACGCAGCTGTATCTTGGCAAGGCGTTGGACAACCAGAGAGGTGCTCAGCCGCCCACAGCAAAGCAAAAGGGTATACGTTGCACAGCGAACTTACAACCGACACAGCTGTATATAGGTCATGGCGGCCAAGAAACGTATGTATGAGCTGTATAACAGCATGACGTCAAGCCTGAACCGAGGGCTGACCAGCCGCACGCAGCAAAGCCAAAGCGTATACGTTGCAACGCGAACATACCACAACGAGCAGCGGAGCAAAGCGCATATGACGCAGCTGTATATAAACCCCGCGTTGACACCCGACCAGAGGGGTGATCCGCCGCGCGCAGTAAAGCGAGAGCGTATACGTTGCAAACGAATCTACAACAGACACCGCTGAATGTTGGTAATGAACAGCGAAGCGACAGCATATGTAGCACAGCTGTATACCGAACGCGTACACGTTGCAAACGAGAATGCAACCGCGAGTAGCAAAGCAAAGCATATATGACGCAGCTGTATATCAGCATCGTGTTGAGCCTCGACCAGAGGAGTAATCAGCCGCGCACAGCAAAGCAAAAGTGTACACGTTGCAAAGCAAACATACAACAGACACAGCCGTATGTCGACCATGAGCAGCAGATCGACAGCGTATATGGCGCAGGTGTATATCACCGTCACCAAACATCTATGATGCAGCTGTACATCAGGCTCGCGTTGAATCGCAAGTCCAACAGTAAATGTATAACGCGACTGTACAACATGTTCGCGTTGAGCCTCGACCAGAGGTGTGATCCGCCGCGCGCAGCAAAGCAAAAGCGTATACGTTGCAAAGCGCACATGCAACCGGCGAGTAGCAAATCGAAAGGCATATATGACGCAGCTGTATATCAGCATCGCGTTGAGCCGCGACCGTAAATGAGATAGCCGCGCGCAACGAAGCGAAAGCGTATACGTTGCAAAGCGAACCTACCACAGACCCCGTTGTATATCAGTAATGGGCAGCGAAGCAGAAGCATAGACTATATGAGCTGCCCAACCACATGACGTTGCGACACGAACATTCCATAGCGAGTCGCAAAGCAAGAGCATGTATGGCGCAGCTGAATATCAACATGGTGCTGGGCCTCGACAAGAGTTGTCATCAGCCGTGCGCAGCCAGCGAAACGCGTATACGGTGCAAAACGAACATACAACAGGCTCAACTGTGTATCGGTCATGCTCCGCGGAGCGAAAGCATATACTATATGGCGCAGCTGTATATCACCATCACAAAACGCCTATGACACAGCTGTATAGCAGCATCGCGTTGAGCCTCGCCCTGAATGGTGATCAGCTGCGTGCAGCCAAGCGAAAGCATGTTCGTTGCAGACCGAACATACCACAGGCCCAGCTGTATATCGGTGATGGGCAGCCAAGCAGAAGCGTACTTTGAAGTATATAAGTTGTATAACAACATCGCATTCAGCCTCGACCAGGAGTCGATCAGCTGCACGTAGCAAAGCAAGAGCGTATATGTTGCAACGCAAACATACACCAGCGAGCAGTCAAGCCAAAACATGTATGGCGCGGCTATATATGACCACCACGTTGATCCCCCAACCAGAGGGGTAATCGAAAACGTATACGTTGCGGAGTGCACACACCCCCGACCCAACTGTATATCGGTCACGAGCAGCCAAAGAAAACATATATGGCGCAGCTGTAAATCGCCATCCCCCGAGCATATATGTTCGGCTGTATATCAGCATCGTATTAAGTCTCGACCCGAGGGGTAATCGGCCGCGCGGAACAAAACAGCAACATATAGTCTATGGCGCCGGCATATATCAGCATCGCGTTGATTACCAGGGCCAGCGGAGAACGGGGGCCTACTGGCACAGCTACGCCCCAACTGCGATCAGAGAGCAGGACGCCAGACCCCCGCTGGACCGTACAGCCGTGTCGATCAGGCCCGTAAGCCACCGCCAGCGACAAAGCAAAAGCATTTATCGCGCACTGTATATCGACCTCGCGTTGAGCAGCCGGGCGGACTGCAAAGCGAAAGGATACGAGCGGAAACCTGAATCGCAACCTACCCTTTTGATACATACGAATGTGGGCTTCATACCGCAGCCCCTGGTAAGTTACGAGTAAGTTTCGAGATCATGCACGAAGGGCAGCATATGTATTCATGATGGGGCTACCCAATTCACTGCTGTACATATTTGGATGAAGAACACGGCATGAGAGCTTCGGGCACGTAACCAATACGTACCATCAAAATAAAGGAGTGACTCGACCCACAGCTTGTACAGCCGTATGTGAAATATGTGGAGAGCAAGACGTAATATCTCCGGATACATAACGTACAAGTACCATGGTTGGGACTGCAGCTGGTGCTTGAACTGAATGCGGTGGCGTGTTAGCTTCGGTTACGCATCATAGGTTTGTTTTGGGCGAGGAGCACGGCATGGAATATTCTGATACGCAACTTACATGTACGGTAACGTAGTATCTCCGGATAAGTAACGTACCAGTACAATGGTTGGGACTGCAGCTGGGGCACTTGGGTAAAGTATAAAGCGCGATAACTTCGGGTGCATGACCAACAATACGAGCGGGCGGCACTGCTGTTCATTTGAAAACGAAACATGATGAAAAATCGGTTGTTTATTAAATCGGACGGCATCATGTGTTCAAGCGGCACCTGGTACGTTGTATCCTGGGACTGACCGTCGTAGCTGGGTCAGGGTGCCGGGTTGTCCGTAACTCACGCCTCTTAGGCCTCACCCGTGGGTTGGTAGTGGGCCTAAATGCAAAGATGCTGTCGTCTATATATTCTGTCTTCTACAAGTTGCCCTGTCCGAGGTATCCTCAGCTGACTAAAACCAACTACACCCTTTTGTGCCCCTTCACCGCTCGCGTACCATACCAAACCCGCATCCATCCACCCTGGTGCCCTCACATCTAGCCTCGGTAAATCATGTGCGCCAAGACCGCTTTTCTCACCTCGTGACGAGCGTGTGGCGATGTGAGGAGGTCGACGAAACCCGCGTTGTCCTTGCTACTAGGGTTGCTCTTGGAAACACTCGCTGGCTCCTCCTCCGCAGCGCTCACGGACGCCTCTCCGATGGTGCTCGGTAATTGTTCCCCCTCTTGTGCCACTCCGTCTCCTCTCAGCTCCAACGCTGCTTCCCCCGCAACCACCCCCTGCTGCGTTGCTCCGCTGTCCACGGCCGCGGCGTTGAACCCTGTTAAACCCTCCGGGGCGGGGAGGACGACACACCCATTGGACTGTCTAAGGAGCCCGCTGGCTAAAGATACCCTCACGGCGTATTCCGCGATACCCGAGAAAGCGAGCCTATTTCGGAATGCTGAGGAACCATCAGTTGCATTACGGATTTCCTCCGCTTGTCGGAGCACATCCAGGAAATTGGGCATACCCGGTGCCGGCGGCAACGTCGTCACCAAAGCATTGAGGCGGAAGACTAACTGTGTTGGCGAGCCGGCATCACAGGGCGTGCCGTCCGCTGTCCAGACACGGGAGGCCTCACACACAGTACCCGCTCCCAGGCTGCCCTGGGTTACAGATGGCAGGTCCTCGAACCTGGTAGTGGAGGGGACGAGGGTAGCCGAAGCCCAGTCCGGTCGAGGTTCGGGCGGGGCTACCACGGTCGGTGCTGATCGCGGAGCTGACGTGGTCCCTGGTGAAGTGGCCGCTGCCCCCATCTGCCGGGGCCGCCCCCTGGCCGCCGACCGAGTCGTGCGCGTCGACGAGGACATGGCTCAACAATCCTCAGATAATTTATCGTCACCTCAATTTTTCTCGCTTTTGGTCCGGTGACGAAGACAATGCGTCAGAAGGGCGATATCATACTCCGTTTATTATCGGGTCTCAAATCATGGAGGCATGTCTGCTTTGATTTTATTTGCTCTCCGATTTTACACAGCGAGAAGAAATACGAATACAAAACAAGGAAACGAGAGGACACCTACTATTAATAGTAATTCCATGCGACACCCACTTCCGAACTAACATCGACCCACTCAACGGATTTTCCTTGCCCCCATTTCACCCTACACTTATTTCGAGAAGGTTTCCCTGTATTGCGAAGGTTACAAACCCAGGGTGCATTGGGGCTCCACCATTACGGCATAGATATACCTGCTCCCGTAGATTGCGACCGCCTCCTGTGCCATATTGATAATGTTTGCACTTTGCTTTACGTATGCCTCTTACCTAACGGTAAATTCAGAAGGTATACCTTTGAGAGCGGACTCACCCTTCAATGCAAAATAAAACACATTAACCCCTTCTGCGTCGTCTTCTGTTTGACTGCTCTGTTTCTGTTTTTCCTCAGGCCGGAAGCGTTTGCGTCGTTCCTGCAACCCTCCCCCTCTATTTCACGCAAAGCCCGCATACGCTTGCTTGCATTGGGTTGGTCGATCGCTTCATCAGTCATGACAAAAACTTTTCACTCCGCCTCCACCGTGGAATTCTTCATTTTTCGAACGCTACCAACCATCGCTGTACCACTAGCCGCCTGTGCACCGCGACCCCTCCGCGAACCGCAATCATGCCCCCTCTCTGCACTGCGCAGGGGCGTCGCCGAACAGTCAACGAGCGACTCTGGCGGGGCTTAGTCCGTCTTTTCAAACCTGAAGCTTTTCATTCCTGTCGCAATGGTCGTCCCTAAGAAGCTTCGCGTCTCACCGTCATGGTCGTTGGCCTTGGTCAACTTTTGGAGGACGTTGATAGTATAGTTGGCTGTGGCGGAAGTGTTTGATTTCTCATCTGTAGGGCCGTCAGTCGCTGCTGCAGTCATTCATCTCTTTGCAAGGTGAAACTCGTTCTATGCCGACGGGACTATATTTTTTTCGTAGCCACACGCATCTTCTTCCGTTTTTTCCCCTGTGTGCGGTGGCCTTCAACAAGGGGGTGGGAGGTGACACCAGGAGCGGTGTGGTTCCGGCGGGAAGACGGGTCCACGGCCGGATTCGCAACTGGAAAAGCATGGAAAAACGAACCGAAGGAGCACGGCATCACGCAGGGAAGCGGGAAGGTAAACACAAGAAAGAACGGAGACACGACAAGCAGGCATGCAAACAATGGTGGTTATGAATTGGAGAAAAGCTATGGTAAATATCTTGCTGAGCAAACGAGGGCGGGGTAGACTTGATACAATCACCGCCTAAGCCATGAAACCAATGGTGCACTACGCTTCTTGACACAAGTCGCCGATCGAAACAACTGAAATACGGTTAGCATGACATTGCCGGCAACCCCCCTCTGCTTTCCTGGGGAAGGTTGTGTGTGCAACTTCCACGGCCGCCACCTCGACCCCCACTCCCCGCCGACTTTCACACGCTCGTCGTGCCCCCAGACCAGTCTCCCTCCCTGCTCGACGGCTCGCCCGTTAGGGAAAACGGCGTACCAACCGCGGTATGGTGTAAAATACCTCTCCGCTCAAGCGGTCGCCGTCGCACTTTTCTACGGGAGGGAGAAGGCGAGGGGTGGTCAAAACAACAAAAGCCGGAAGGAGGTTGAATACACAGTCTTTCAAGGAAACGTCGTCAACGTTGGCAGCAGGAAGCATCGACGAAGGGACGAGGACGCCATCGTCGAACGCAGGCATCAATCGTGATGTCGACGAACATGATGCATTGGAATCGGAACAAACCTATACCTCCCCCGTACAAGGCTTGTCGACAACGCTGTTTCTCTTTAGACCCTCGACGTTGACGCCAGCCACCATGGCACACTTCCGCAAGTGAAACTCGTTGTAGGTCTGGAGATGCTCGCTGCCGAAAACCTCTTTCCCCGCTTTCGATAGCCCCTGCCAAAACTGTGGGTTAGAGTCCCGGTAAGACTCGTGGATAAAATTGCCTCTAACGGCGAATAAACATCCTGATCACCAGGTATTTCGTACGAGCTGCAGTTGCTGGCGATAAAATATATAACGGGAATTTCATGACGCATTGCAACCCGCACACACCGCTGGCGGCTAAAAACAAATATCGCTCGGGGGCTAACACGTGTTGCGTGCCCGGCCGAAGTCGGACAGCGCTTGACCCAACGATATGCTTAACGACAGAGTAATCTTCCGTGGACGATCTTCCACAGCAATCTGCGAGGGAATCTGCTGGTTCCCGCCTGGCCTCGGGCCGTTGACGTTCATCTACATCTCTTTGGCTATGATCTCATCCCAGCCCCTCCCGGAGAAAACATCTCGATGGCAGATGCCCCGCTTGACGTCGAGGTTGTCGTCGCGCGACATAAACATGCAGTACACCTCCGTGTCCGACCGTTCCGGCCGAGTCTTGGTGCTTGGAACACCACACGCCTGCCCATCAAGCTGCTGAGAATGACATGAGGGGACGGGGTGTGAAAGCAGCGCTGGGTACAAGGACGTCGTACTAAAAGGTATTCCGACGCACAGTCAAAGGAAAAGGGTGATGCAAGTTGTCCAATAAGATTCGATTTCTGCCCCAAGGAATGTTTGCCTCGATTTCCAACCGAGTTGTTTCTCTGCTCGAGATGGCGAAGTCCACAAACGTTCACTGTGGACACGGTACGGTCTCGCGCACCCATCTTAGAAGACTTCCACACTTTCCGGTCCCCAAAAGCTTGTGGACCGCCTTCAGACCTGTCTGGCGTCCGACGCTGTCTGTGGTGTACGATTCCTTCACGGTGAGGCCAGGGTCTGAGCATCCCGTTTCGAAGCACTTTATGGCATTGGCTATCGACTCCATCGCGCTCGCCATGGCGCCTTTTCGTTTCCTTTAAATGGCCTCCGTGCCAAGAAAAGAAGTGCAACACAGTGTGGAGGGGATAATGGGGAAGGGGGCACAAGCACTGCGAGGGGGTTGCGCTGGTTGTCTTAATTACAATGCAATCCAATGTATCGGAACAAGTCGGTCACGTTTCAAGGGTCATAACACAAAAACGACAAAACTGTGATACACGTGCCGAAACAATGGAGCTCTCCCTTTCGCCGGCTGTTCGTCACTGCGCTTCTTCAATTGCTCTGCGAGTGTGTCCAGGTCCGTCGCGATCGTCTGTGTCGGAATCGTTCTGATATGAACCTTGTCCCAGGGGCATTTCGCCTTTCCCACAGTCTGTTGCGATAGTGCCCGTATGCACAGGGCTTAGCGCAGCTCTCAACTCGTCCCTCTCGTGGCGACGCGAAAAAACCCTACCCACGTCTTTGTGCAACGAACTCGTCGGCGGTTGGTAGTAAAGGCGATGGGAAGTGCTGAGCATAGTGGTTGACGGCATGAAGCCTACACGGCGGAGACGATAAGCGCCCAAAGGCTTTTAAAAACCAATACCATGTAGAGGAAAATCGTACCTGCACCCCCATCGGTACAGTTCGTTCCCCGGGTCCAGGGAGTCGGTAACGATTTTCACGTTATCTTCAAGCAATCCGCGAATGCTGATCTCTTCATTCCCGGAAAAGCCTTCGCCGTGACATGCTCCGCTGGATTGGGAAGTCCCTCGCAGCATGTGTCCAAAAATACCAGTGTGAGATCGTCCAACGTCCCCAATCGCGTGTGGCAGTCACGAAGCCTGGTGTTTCACGGCGATTAAAGGGAAATGGAGGAAGGGGGGTGTAGTTAGTGGAATTCGAATGCCGAAACTCGTTCGAGGAGGAACAGCGAGCCACTGCTGCCTATGCAACTCAATGTGGCAAAACGTTGGAACGGTCGTCGGCCAACCTCACCCCATAAATAAAGGCAGAAGGTATGACCACTTCTCACAGATGACGGAGGCGAACGCGAGTACGTCGCTGAGCTCGTCGAGCACGCAGACGACAACCGTGGCCTGGGTGTCGACCTGAGTCGCAGTCGCAAAAGTTGTATCTTACGACAGGTATTTCGCACTTCGGCTGCACGTCTCCCTATGCAGGAACGGCTTGACCTGAAACGTCATCGTAACACAGAACGCCGAGGATTGAACGGAGCGCAGACTACAAATTCAAAACACCAAATGTGGCGACACTACGTGGCCAAGGCATTGACATGAAAGTCGCTTAATGTTGTTTTTAAACGGGCACAATCCCTGCGAGCTTTGCTTCAAATACGAATCATCACAAACTTGGTCGACACAGCGGGTACCTTCGGGAGTCGACCAAACTTGCGATAAATATCAAACCAATCCATCAACTGCTTCCTCTTTTGTTGGTCCCTTTTCCCAGAAGCGTTTACATCGTTCGTGTAACCGTCTTCCTTTACGTCATTCAAAGCTCGCTTGAACCCACGTGCACTGAAGCTTTCGATGTCTTGTCAGACGCGTGCTACCATAGAGGTTCACCTCTTTTTTATGAAGTCCCTAACTTTCGAAGCTTGAGACATGCCACAAAAAACGATTTGGAGAACCATAATACTGCTACCGGATGAAAAATCCCATTGTCTCGGGTACGCAACGGGGATCATGCAAAAACATTGGTCTGCTTCCGACAATTTTGCGTTAAGGAGCCCCATAATTTACAGAAAATAATACGGACGAAAAGTGCACTAACTCTATCGCAGCACGCGTAGTTAGTCGTGACGAACCTCCCCCCCTTGGTCCTCCGGCGGTGACGGCCTCACCGCCCGGGGCTGCAACCATCGCTACAGCGCCAGAACCCTTTTGTCCCACGAACTCTTCTCGCACCGCCATCACGACCCCCTACCGAACCATGACCCCCCCTAGCACGGTTATCCCGCTTTGCACTGGGGGCGGTGGCGGCAAAGGCGGACGCCGGCCGGTTGTGGTGATAAGGCGTGTCCACAACACAAACAGGACGTGCGAAGACAGGAAACAACGAATAGAGGCGACACGTCATAGTGCCGGGAGATCATGGCGCGTTATGACGGGTTTGCGACAAAACATGGAAACGTAGGTAACCGTAGGTTGAGGGGTCTGGAAAACATTGGCAAGTTGTACCTCGGCGAGACGCAATGCACTTGCCGCAGCTGGAACCAACATGGATGCGCAAAAGCTCTTCACAATTTCTGCTCGTTGTGGCGTGTGTCACCGAATGGTTCGATCATAGGTTACGGCCACATATATGTACATATATATGTAGCGTCACGAGGATACTGTAACAGAGAGAGTATTACGTTGTATTACATACGAACAGATCCTGTGAAGTATGCCGAGCACATGAGGTTTGTCGGAGTATGCACGTGGAGACGCGACTAGGATGCGCATCGACTACGACGACAAACCGCCATTAACGAGCTGTGGAGCGTAGAGCTTGATGCCCACGACAGCTTTCAACACCCTTTACTGGTTGCCTTACGCTAGCAAGCGCTAGCATTTTTGTAGGGTAGCTCCCCGGTGAGCCATACGAGCTAGACGAAATACACATGTAACCGTGTTTGTGGCGATACACTATGGATATTTCTATTAATGATTCCGATTCTGTGATGGCGTGTTTGACACTCGTTCTACGAGCTACCACGGGGCGACGATATTGTTTACTTGCCCGTTTATCTGCTTGTACATCATGCGTGCCCTTCTGTGAACCTACCCCGACCGGGGCATCTACCAGTGGCTCACGAGCTGCTTGATGTGTGCATTCTACCTCGAACTCGTCTACATATTTCCGCGACGATACTACCAAATACCTCTCAATCTCATTTTCCCACCGTGTTTTGAAATGCATTGCCCACGGCCTTGTGTGTCATTTGGGACCACCATCTAAATATCAGAGTGACCTGCCCATCCTTCCCAAATACCAAAGGACTACATGAACCGCGATTGGGGCGTGGTATTGCGTGCGATAACACCTGCGCCTTGTCGGGGGAGATTGCTCGAGCAACTTCCACCGACGCTGCTCTGACCCCCCTTTGACCTGGACGCGTTCGTCGCGCACTTACCGCCTCCCCATCTCTCACCCTTCGACGGGCTGCAGTCGGTTCAAATAGCGTTCGAACTAACGTTCGACCTGGCGTACTTCTTAAAGAGGCCTTCCCATCCATGCCGTCACCGTCTGCACTTGTGTACGGGCGAGAGTACGACGTGGGTGAAGGAACGAGCTTAAGAAGTTGATTATGAACAAGGATATGGGGCGGGTGTTAGGTCAAAGAAAAAAATTAAATCGTACGTGGAGCTTTAGCAGCAGAAACTGACAATCCTGGGACAGCTTACGGTAGTCACGCACGCTGAGAAGGACAAGGGCGCGGGGACGGCAAACGGCTGTCGTATCAACCCGCCACAAGCCTGCAATGCTTACGTGCTTCCATGTGTTCATGGCATCTGGTGATACTCCTGACGGGTCTCCCCTCCCCGAGCACGCCCGCTCACCTTAAACGACATCTTTGTTCTCGGCTCTTTATTTTGTTATCAACGCAGCGGCTAGTTTTGGTAATCATCGCGACCACGACTCGTTGCGTCACTACCAAACACTCGAGGTCGTGTGTCAGCGCAGCGCAACCAGCCAGATTTCTCCCGTTCAGTATGTGCTCCGCTCGACTTGATCGGAAGTTCAAAATACACCGACAAAGACGTCATCGGTAGGCACCGTACCGTAAAACGTGTGGCGACAAGATAGTAGCACGTAGCATCGTTGTTTCGAGCAAACACCTGCTTCGTTGGGCAAAGGGGTCAAGGACATACCGCATGGTTCCGATCCAAAGGTCCTCTGTGGACTCCCATCATTCAAAAGTTTTGCGGAGATTGGGATGCCGAGACAAAGTAGTAGTAGATGCCGACATCCACAAGGTGCACCTGCATGCAAGCCAGAAACGCGCCCAACCGCGGCCAGAATACGCCCTGATTCAAACTACTGAAACAGATAGCAAGTCAGCAACAAGTCACACTAACACTACTGCTGCTGTAGCTGTGTGACATCTACCTTCAAGGAGTTGCAATTGCCTGTCACATTGGTCACATTGCGTGACGCGTGCCCAATACTGCTTTTGACCAACCTACTGCTGTTGTACTGCTGCTGCAGCACGGCTGCTGTCTTCAGCCATGACGTACCATAGTTACGCTGCTCGCTGCTGGTGTACTGCTGCCAGATTATGTTCCTATTATGTTCGATACCGACGCACCGCGGGGACATACACAAAGATGGTAGCAGAGAAGGGTCTGTTGTTGTGCATGTTCTCCACAGACGCCCCTACTTCTCCCAGTCGGGGCTGGAGCAGTGTAGATACCTCAGCTGAGAGGGTGTGGTGGAAGTGGTTATTGCGGGGCCTGATACTCACTAATCCGGATATCTGTGATGCAACTACCGTCACGCAAATATACAAATTCTTCTTTCTCTTGCAGTAGTTCGCAATTCAAGGCACAAAGCTGTCTATCGTCTTTTTATTACTTCTTCTGATCGGATGAGACAGGGAGACGAGGTGCACCGACGGAGGGGTGGGCAGGGACCCTTTTGCGTGGCATACTCAATTGCTCCGATTATACTCTTCCTAACATACCGGTATGGGGTACTCAACGGGTGCCTCACGTTGCCTACAAAAATGTTCCGTGCGAGCAGTCTAGATTCTAGACATCCTTTATACTAGCATCAGACCTCATGTTTCCTGCAGGCAACCACTCTCAGAATAAGCTCTATTCTGCAAGGAAGGGTATCTACTAGAGCGCTGCTGTTCATTCGCCTACTGCTGGTTAAGTTCGCACATTCTCCTGGTAGATGTTCTCTCTGGTCCACACTTATCGTGGCAAACAACGGACTCCTTCCTCATGTTCTACGCTCACTCAGGTTGTTGTACAGCCCCGTTTTACCGCATCTACGAATACCTAGCCTCTGATTGGCCATTCAAGTATCATTTTCCCTATTGCAAGATCCACATAAATCGTACTGAAACCTTTAGCTTCCCAATACAAGTGCTTGGACAAAGTAATACCCCTGTTAGTTTTCTTACCAAATCCAAGATATTTTCCAATTTCACCACAATAGCCCTTGCAAGTTTTTGTCACCTTCACCTAACCAGGTGTACAATAAAAAAACAGCATATTTAGCTTAAATTGCTGCTGTGGCAGCCTGTTACACTAGACTACATAACAATGGCGATTCTTAACCTTAGTAATTTATACTGAATCAATTCTCAACCCATTTTACCATGTATATCTTTACCTCCATTTCGACCACTTTACTTGCAAACTTACTGATCATCACATCAAGGCCTTTCAGCGGTGAGGCATCATTAATCTAATCTGGGATGAGCGAACCCTCAACCGGTGCTAAATTGATCCCAAAACAATGCAAAATCTTCGGTAGGGGGCTGGTTTTGAGAAAAATTAAACCGTTGACCGGTTCGATTGCAGCATGGATCCTGAATTGCCAAAGGTTTCCTCTCGTGAACGATTTTGCAGTTCGGGAGCGTTCCGTACCGGAACCAGCCAACCACGGGAATGCACGGAATATTTGGGTGGGATTGACCATCACGATAGTTTCCGTACGGGAACCAGTCACCACGGGAATGCATGGGAACATTTAGGTGGTAATTGACCATCACGGTAGTTTTCGTACGGAACCTATCACCACCGGGGAATGCACGGGAATATTTGGGTGGGAACTGGCCACCACGGGATTTCCCGTACGGGAACCAGCCCCGACGGGAATGCACGGGAACATTGGGATGGGAACTGTGACGACCACGGGAATGCACGAGAAAGTCGGACGGGAACACCCATACGGCGATGTGCAGTGTGGTTTGAGTTGTTGTTCAGCGTGTCACCCGAAGAACACGAAACCACCGAGAAGCTTGTTGTTCAATTGTGCATTTGTTAAAGAGAATACAGCCCAAATATCGCGTCCGCCAAAGTAAGCAAAAGACAAAAGCCGACTAAATACATAAGATAGAGAAAGATAGTGGAAACCACATTAATAGATTTATAAAGTTGATGTGAGGTTAGATCTAGCTCGAAATTCCCCACCTAAAGTATAAATACCACCACTTACTATTGTAGTGAACAAGAAATAAATAGGACCCCTCCTAATAAAAACTCACCCATATATGAGTAAAGAAGATTGCCTCTGAGCGCTGAGGTGCAAGCGGCGGAACTACGCGTACTCTGAAACAGGTACACTTACAACTCTCCGCTCTATCGCTCGCCACCCGGCCCCTGGCGACCGCACGCTTGTGCAACGCCCGCCCCACACACAAGCCCTCGGTGTCCGCGGCGACGCAACCCCCGACGAGTCCCAACTCCGCGAGCGCGGGGCATTAAAAGCCTCCCCCGGGGACGGCTCGCGATCTTCCCCGAAAGGTAGAGAATCGTAAAAAAAAGCGCAAACTACACCCAGCTCCTGGCGTATCACAGGACCACAGGTGTACCGCTGCACTGCCGTAGTGCTACTGTATGCTGCGTTTTTGGATTGGTCGATACGTGCTGCTCCACTGCTGTGGTGCTGCTGTTGTAACGCTGTGCTGGTGGTGTGGCCGATGGGTGGGTGGTGGGAGGTGGGTACACACTTGCTCACAAAAAATCCTTCCCTTCTTTTCCTCCCGTGGTCAACATGAAGACAGCCTTTTCTCCGGCCTCTCTGTCGAACCCTTTCAAAGTTTCCGCCAACAAGCGTAAAACGTCCCAGCCATCCCCATCTCGGGACACCGTCGAGCCCCGCGCTATCGTCCAGTCGGGCAACCCGAACTGGCCGTGTCCTTCTCTCGGCTACATCGGCCACATCAGGGAAGTAAAATATAAGAGACAGCAGCAGCTTTGGCTCGTGTGACCACGGCATCCGCGGAGACGGATCACAGCTGCCAGGTGACCACCACGGTATTGGCTCCCATCGACGATCACCCCAAGCTGAGCCTGGTGTGGAACCGCCCTGTCGGAGGCACTCCATCGCTCGACGAGCCGACGACCGAAAACAATGACCGCAGCTACACCGGTGAGAGAGCGATTTTTTTGTTTAACTCTTGCCCTTTCGCGCTTCTTGAAGCTGACTAAAATCATTTATTCTCATGCCCTCTCCTATATTTTGTGTCTGATTTTGCCGACGATCCTACGGATAGACCTACCCTCATATAGCAGGCAGCCTTTCGTTGTCAGCTCCGATTATCTTGCCGTGCATTTTCCATTTGTCGGGATGTTATCCACCATTTCTTTGTCAGCTACCTCATTCTCTTTTCGCATTGCCTCCACGAAAAAAACTTTCCCGTGAGAGCTCTCATTTGTCATCTGTTTTATGCTCTCGCGCAATTGGAATCGACCTTTGCTGCTGTGGCACTCAGTGTATTAGCTTTTCTCATCTGAATAATTCACTCGTTGCACTCTTCGAAAACTTCTGCGCCTTTGTTGTTGCGTTGTTGCCCTTCTGCAATTTCAGTTTCCTTGCATGCCCGCGCACAATTGCTGTGTGTCAATTTCTATGTGTTGCGCTTGTCCCAATATTTTGTCCCCGTCCTGCCATCCATATACTCTTGCCAATAACGTATTATGCCGCGCAGGTTGGAACAACGTGCACGTCACAGCCACTGCACCGCGTCGAGGACATCCGGCGGGACCAAATGCAACTACGCTACTGCTGCCCTCGCTTGGCAGGACATCGCCGACGTGAGACCATGCGTTTGTTCGCATGCACAGATCATTTGCCTTTTCCTACAATATCACACAGGTTGCGTTTTAGTGCGAGCTGTTTTTTGTCTTTTCATCCTCTACCTCATTTGTGTTATGCGTCGTTGCGTTACGTTTGCCGGTATTTTGTGCACCCCTCACCCCTTCATGATTTTTTTTCATGTTGACCTGCTTTGAGTTAAACCTTATTTTTCCCCTTTACATGCGCTGCTGCTTGTTTCTCGTGTTGACCTGCCTTGAGTTTCTCCTTTCTTCCCACTAAACATCCACTGCAGTTCGTTTCTATCCACACTCTCTTTCTTTTGCCCTTCACCATTTCCTATCGCAGATCATTTTCCTTTTCCTGAAATGGCGCACAGGTTGCGTTTTTAGTGTGAGCTGTTTGTTGCCTTTTTATCATCTACATCTTTCGTGTGATGAGTCGTTTGCGTTACGTTTCCCCGGTATTTTCTGCACCACTCACCCCTTCGTGTAATTGTTTCATGTTGACCTGCTTTGATTTCACCTTATGTTTCCCTTCACATACACTCCTGTTCGTTTCTCGTGTTGACGTGTCTCAGTATTTTCTGCGCCGCTCACCTGTACGTATTATTTTATGCACGTTGACCTGCTTTGATTGCACCTTATGTTTCCCCTTTACATACACTCCTGTTCGTTCCTCGTGTTGACCTGCGTTGAGTTTCCCCTCGTGTTCCCCCTTTACGTGTACTGCTGTTCGTTTCTCTCCACATTTTTTTTTTTGCCCCTCCCATTCCGGTGTCCGTCCTTCCTGCTTCTCCCTACTTTTCGCGTGTTATTTTACCCCCCTATCATACCCGCAGAAGCACTGCTATGTGTCCAACAACTCTACAAACGGCAGGGACATCACGAAGCAGTGCACCGGCAAGATCAAGGCCGGCGACCTCGTGGTCAAGGCCTGGGGCGAGCCCCCCCTCCACCTGCACTGCAGCAAGCGTCTGTGGACCGCCACCGTCACCGGCCTGCTTTACACTAACAAGAAACAAGGAGCTCGGCACCACCCCGGAGGAGGAGGCCTCCAAGCCCTCTGCCGCCGTCCCGCCCGCGTTCAAGGACTTCTGAACAGGTGCGACGCCACACTTTTTCCACCTTAAGCCTAAACCTTAAGCCCTGGAATCGAAATCCGGCAGGTGCCTCCTAAAATTATAAATGTCAAGCTCGTCTCGCAAGACCACTAGATCTTCTTCAAACAATTTCAACATTTCTCCGCAGAGTGGACCCTCTACCCGCAGGCGAAGCAGATCCTCTCATACCAATCGAGAAACAAGATCATCTGCCTCTCGACGACAATTTCCGCAGAGAGGCGTTCCAGACGTGCTCAAATCTTACGTGAGAGACGTACTTTCGGAAACATAAGTCAGCTTCAGGGATATTTAGTTCAGCAACAATTCAATCGCATGCGAAACAGGCCACAGAGATTGCCGGCAAACAACGCAGTAAGCGGCGGTGATAATCCAGATCGTAACAAATCTCCTCTTGGTATTATGGACTTTAACTCTTCCTCTGACTCCTCACCTTCAACTCCGTACACGTTTCTTTATACAGACTTGAATCATGAAGAAAACTATGTTTGCCCTCACTGCCATTCACTGTTGTGGAATGAAGAGAAACGGCATACGTTTGCCCTCACTTCCATTTAATGTTGTGGAACGAAGAGAAAAGGCACGGACTAAACTGTTGTAACTAGGGGAAGTATACAATCCCTTCTTTAAAAGTTGTCCTCCCTGAGTTAATGACTACGTTTCGAGGTAACGAATTTCAAAGACGACAGGGAGCGTATAACGTTTTAATTAGCTTCACGGCTCCAGGGGCAGATAGTATGGACAAGAAAAGTTGGACACAGCCTCAAAAAGTGCAGACAATGCTCACTTTACACAGAAACGCTTACCACAGAATATTTGATTTGCTACAACAGTACAGAGACATGAACGTTTCGAACAGCAGCAGATGTTATATTTTCGACAGTGACTTTGCCCAAAACTGTTCATCTCGAAACTTGAACGCAGATATTGTCAATATGGTGAGAACTCATATCCACGAAAATGTACGATGGGCCAGAAAGTATTGGTCAGCTGTAGATTCAGCACTAAACACAATTTTACGTAACCCGAACGGCCGTACCCCGTACATTGAGTTTGCCGATGTTAGCCGTGTTGAGGATGGTTCTGTGTTGGGTGAACAAGTTTTGGCTCCTGAAATAGCTGCTTTGGTATATACATCAGGGCAACAAGACAGTGAGTGGTAAACGTGCAGTAGTGACTTGTCCTGTGAACAGTCCAGACGAGAAGCCCCGTTTCCTTCTGCTGCGGAGCCCCGCCGACGCGACTTTACAGTTTGCAATATTGTTATAAGGCCTAGTTTGGGTAAGAAACTGGTTAACCAGTTGCAAGTGGTCAAACGGACTAATACCCCACTTAATTCCTTAACAAATGGCGTCGTCGACAGACCATGGGTTTTTTGGGTCGTGGGTTCGATCCCCACCATCCACAAAAATAAACTTTTCAGATTTTCCCATGTCGAACTTGAAAAATACTCTTCCTGGTATCCCTCAGTGAGTGGTCAAACGGACTAATACCCCACTAATTCCTCCGCGGTGAATCAGGTTGGAACAAAGGCCACGATACCGACCAACCTCTATACAAATCTAAAACCATGAACATCGTAAATGATACTCATGTCCCCTTCCCCTTCTACTGTCGCCAGCGTATTTTTAGCAGATCCCATCTTCAAAGCAAACAGTCGTATCGCGCAAGAATGGGCTTGTGATTCTATGAGTCGAATGGAAGAAGATCGTCTTTCCTTTGTGGAGCATAGCCCACTCCAACAGAGACTTGCAACTGATCGTGCTATTTGTACTTCTGCAAATAGTGACAACCCTGGCAAAATTCTACCGGCTTCGCATGCAGGAACTACACATTCAAATGACACAACGAGTTATGCAGTACATTTCTAACAATCGAAACAACCACGACCTTCGAATATATGAAGGAATCAACATCGAGCGAATATGGTGTGGGAATGCAACCATTGACATGAAACTCATACGATGACTACATCGCAAAAATGTTCTCGCCGTATATACATGGGCCAGCCTGAAATCACAGCTATACCCGCACTCTACGACAAAACGGTACACGTCTACTATAACGACTCAACCATACCTCCTCCTGAATTTGCTACATTGGATGACACTCACTCACGCTATATCCAAGTGTCTTGACACTTCAACACGTACCAACTAATCATTTCCCATCCTGACGGCAACCCCACCCCGCCCATTCAGGTGGTGGGCTACCTTCAGCGTCGTCATGATGCACCACCCTGCGGCTCCACACGTTTGGAATGTCTTTGTCAATCGTGTATAGTGGTCGTCTTACAGTCTAACGGAGTTGCCCAGCCACTGATTTTTCTTCGGGGAACTGCATTGGTTTTCACCTAGGGTTTCCAAACGAGACCACTTTGAGCTTTCGAGTGCCTTCATCGTACTCTTGTACCGTATGAGTCCCAGTTGTGGTATAAGTACCCGTCGACTCGCGCCAGCTTCTCCTTCCAAATATTACGTGCTTTTCAAATTTCGCAGTTTTGCGGTGTACCCGTCGACTAACGGCAGCCTCTTCTTCGGAGTGTTAGGTGGTTCTTCAAATTTGCAGTCGACAAAAGTTACCTAGCGCTAGCTTCTATTTGAGGTTATGTACTGCATATGAAACCGCTTGCAACTTCTGAGTGCCTCCCGCTGTTCCGTACGAGTCTCGGTTGCGGTAGACTATACCCCGTCGCCTAGCGGCACCTTCTTTTCCCATGTATTACGCTGATCCTTAGCATCACGGGCGACCGTCCAACTCGCTCCGTACCGTCTCTTTCCCGTAGACATGTGCCTGCAATTTTGCCTTACCGAGTTCTTGTCGTACTCTTTGTCTTACCGAGTCGGGGTCGAAGTCCACCCCGTCGCCTAACGGCACCTCCTTCTTTTTCAGTCAAGAGGAGTTGCCTAGCGATACATCCTTCTTACGGGTACTGCAGCTTGCAGCGAACGTTTTCTACATCGTACTTCTGTACCGTATGAGTCTCAGTTGCGGTATAAGTACCCGTCGACTCGCTCCTTCCAAGTATTGAGTGCTTTTCTAACTTCGCAGTTTTGCGGTATGCCGGTCGACTAGCGGCAGCCTCTTCTTGAGAATGTTAGGTGGTCATTCAATTTCACAGTCGACAAGAGTTGCCTAGCGCCATCTTCTACTTAAGGTTATGTATTGCATGTGAAACCGGTTGCAACTTCTGAGTGCCTTCCGCTGTTCCGTACGAGTCTCGGTTGCGGTAGACTATACCCCGTCGCCTAGCTGCACCTTCTTCTTCCATGTTTTGGGTTGATCCTTAGTATCATGGGCGACCGTCCAACTCGCTCCGTACCGTTTCTTTCCCGTAGATATGTGAGTTCAGATCGAAGTCCAACCCGTCGCCTAGTGACACCTTCCTTTTCTTCAGTCAACGGGAGTTGCCTAGCGACACCTCCTTCTTACGGGTTCTGCAGCTTGCAGCAAAACATTTTGCGCTTGCAGAAAAAAAATTCGTCTTCTTTATGATTGACCTTTTTCAACACATATTTTTTATACTTTCAGAGACGACTTCGTCTCCTGCCGGCATGATACCCTTTCGAAGTTTGCCCGCTTTGTCGGCTAACCGATTACATAGTTCCCGTTCAAAAAATAATCCTCTCCGAAACAAATTGCACCTTAACCTCTTGGTAGAAGTCATTACTATTCACCTTTACTCTCCTCTTCCTCACACCATCTTTGAAAACGATCATGAGGGCGGAGCCGCGGAAGGCGGCGCCGCCCGGTTCTTGTGGTTTATTACAAGTACCAACAACGCAGTTTGCAAATATGAGTATTGACCTGAAATTCGTCGAACTCAAGGCTGACGTCCTAGATTTTTTTTTTGTGCAATAGTGCCAGACTTCCGCGTCGAAAAGCCAAAAACTTGGTCACTACCCGTTGACTTAAAACCGCAGGCACCACATATATCTGCGAGACGAAGAATACTATTATTGATTACCGGCGACAACGCACACCCCGCATGCATCTCGAGCCAAACGACATGATGCAGTACCGACCGTACGCTATGCTATCCGCGCCAACAGCACACAGTTCAGCAGTTTAAAAACAATAATACCTCGTAGTGAGTTTCTGAAAGAAGAGAAAAAGTGAAAGATTAAATCCGAGGACCAACGCCCGAATGGGTAGGGTGGATCGTAACTGGACCAAGTCCGGCGGAAGGCCATCTCCCATGGCCAGGGGTTTTGTTAGTGGGTGAGCTTGCGCAAGTCCCACACTACCCGGAAAGATGACATTCCGGGTGGCTATCTCCACCGAAACTGACCCTCAGGGGACAGGCCGGGTCGACATACACACACACCCGTATACAACGACAGCTTGCGCTGCCGGGGTTGTAACGAAGACCACTGATAGGGACGGCTCACGCTATACCTACAATGGGACTCGAAGGGTGCGCCAGCTAGCGTTGGGCTGCGAAAGCAACTGAGTTAAATCGACACACGACGCGTATGAAAATACGTCGAAGTGTGGTGAGCTAAAGCTTTATTTTTCCCCATCCGCCGGAGGATAAAAAAAAAAAAAAAAAAAAATTAAATGGTCAGGGGTAGCGTTGCTCAGGGGTTTGTCGAAGTTTAGCCGCAAGGAAGGCTGAAAGAACACCTGAACAACCAAATTGTGGGGACCAGTACCACAATTTGTTTCGGCCCAGTAAGCACCTGCATCATTGATTCTAGCCCGGGTGACCCTCGTCATTATTTTATCAACTTCTTCCACCTTTTTTTTTTTTTTTTTTTATCCTCCGGCGGATGGGGAAAAATAAAGCTTTAGCTCACCACACTTCCGCGGTTCTTCTACCATTTTTTACCAGATATATCATCATGCAGATTCGTCCTTCTTCTTGTCCAAGTCTGTTTTATTTCATCTGCAGGTTTTTTGCAACCTACCATTATGGTATTTTTCGGGCGATTGTTTCTAGTGATTATTTTTGTAGTTTTGAGGATCCAGAAATAACTGCATGAGAAACACCGGGGCGTCCATTGTGGCTTCTGATCTTTGGAAGAAGGTGTTTTTATTTCTTTATTGGTACGTCTTGATTTCCAGTTTGCCTTAAATATTAACAAATCTGGCACATACACTGCCGCCGGCGACGTTAGGTCGCCACCGCCTCTGCTGCTGTCTCTGCTGCTGCGCTGCTGCTACGGTGCTGGTGTGGTGCTGGTGTGGAAGGTTTGATGGTGGTTGCGCTGCTGCTGCTGTTTCGTTTGAGTAAGAAAGAAGGTATGTCTCTCACGAAACACGCGCGGTATGCTGTAGAAGCAGGTGTGTTTGTGATTCTTTGTTGTGGGTGGTGGGTGACGTGTACAGCAGACAGGTATCATACCAGGATCAGAGTAGGCATTGGTCACATGTGATACTTGGTTTGTCCGTGCAGTACAATTTGTCCCATTAGAGTTCGGCTAATGACTTTTGAAATACGACGAAATGCAAGAAAAAAGTTGAGGGCCCAGATTAACGAGGAACTTGTTAAATCGAATTTCGATTCTTCTTTATAGAGCTGAATTTAACTTGCATCTGCTTGGTAAAAAAATGAATCACCAAGCAGACATTCTTCTCAGAATTATTACGAAAAATAAAATTCAACAAAAAAGTAAAAAAATACTTTCTCGGTCGAATTTAGTTTGTCCACCAAGACATGGCATGTTCTATGAAACCGAAGTCGACCACGCGAATTGGTGCCATGTCGTCTGCTGATTGAGAGGCGAGAAGCCACCATTGCGAGAGGTACGACCACCAGAGCAGCCGCAGCGCGGCCTCCGAAGGTCCTTAGCACAGCGTAGACCGCCTGCAACGCTTCGAAAACAATTAAGACCGCCGCAAACCCAGCTTTTCGTCGCCCTGCACCTCGAAAGCTACACGACCAACTACCAAATGATGACTTCGCTCAGAACTTTGACCACTATATCCCCGTCGCTGCTGCCCGTGTCGGGCGGCGGAGTGGCGCCAGCCCATCCAAGAGACGCTTAGAGCCATAACCTCCAAGCTGCTGCCGGCAAAAACAATCGGCCGCTAGCCGCGGCGCTCCGGGGAGGACGCGAGCCATCGCTCGCCTCGGTCGTTGCCCACGAGTGTTCCTTGACCCTTTTGCGTTTTTCGAATTTTTTTATTGCCTAGAACGCACTACGTCGTTCCTTGATAAGAACCAGAGATTTGTTCGTGTATTTTTCATGGAAAAAAAAAAAAAGAGTTACTGTTTTCCGTGCTCTTCGTTAATGTGGGCCCCGACCACAATCGTGATCCCCAAGGCTGCGGGAACAAGTTGCGAAGATGAGTATTGAACCGAAATTTGTCGAACTCACGGCTGACGTCCTTAAAACATTTTTATCACATAGTGTTCCAAAGGTTTTATCTTTCTGCCTTTCTTAAATCAAACAAATTCCAGGTTGTCAAGGGGATAATCATAGCAAATTGGCTATTATTGTTAGCTTAACCACCAAAACCTCGCAAAATATTGTTCCAATTGAATAAATAAAAAGAATCCCCCGCAGATCAGTGAATGGAATCGTTTGGCGTCCACTACCTAGTTCAATCTCTGTTGTATAGGAAAAGCGTCCTATTGAAATTTTCATGACGTGTCTCGTGTCCAGTTTTTCGCCCGTTTCTCTTTATTTTTTGTCTTCTATTTAATCGGAAGACGCGGGCCGTGGGGAATCTCGAGGGCTGTCGCGCAATCCGTTGTCTAAATGGTATCCCGAAACGTACACCGTTCATCCCATTGAAACATATGTTTTTCTGGCTTTTAGACATAAAATATACTCCGGAGTACAAAGCAAGTACCAGGTACACTTCATTGTTTTCCACAAACACCTGCGCGAAAGAACAATCGTTTTATTAGTAGAGATCTTTTCGAAATTTCGATCGCGTATCGACACCAGGAGAAGCATGTTCCTTGGTGCTGGGAAAATGATTTTTAGCGTGAACGAAAACATAGGCACGGAACGTACGAGGTAGTATCCAAAAGCCAGATAATCCCAGTTCTGAAAGGTTGGAAGAGCTGTTACCTGCGGGTTCAGGAATAACCAAATCCGCTGAAATCTGGCCTCGATTATTTCTGAACCCAGAATTAACAATGATTTCTGGTCCCACAATGGATTTGGTTTTGTTTTTGGCGTCGGAGATCCCTGTTTAAGACATAAACTATTGCTCGAAACTCCCCATAACAATAGTAGAAGTGAGTGTATAACGCCTTCAAGGTCCGATAGGAATAATGTCTGTTATGTATTTGGAAACTCCCTTTTTTCCATCATGGATTATGAAATTATAGACTACCCACTACAAATTTTCTGGCGAAATTATTTTGGAAATTTCAGGGAAAATCTTTGCATAACTTACGCAGTATAGAAATCAATGCGCGTTATTCGTAGATTCCCACTAATACCTAAACATCTGGATTTGTGGGGACAGACGGCGTTCCTTGTGTAGGCAACCCTCGACATGCATTGGACTTGTACTACCGTTTGTGCGCACGTGCGCGGCCCCTCACATAATTTCACCCGTGCTGCTGTACGGCAGCCTTTCACATGTGGCTTCCATCTGCCGCTAGGACGCGCGAATTTGCGCGCCTGAGCATGACGGTAAAGGAAAACGCGAGACACACATACATGATGGGCAAAACAAGCCCCGGCGTTTGGCGACAAACACAACGAAGGACGAGAGCACGGATGTGTGGCGACAAACGCGGACAAGACACAGCAGCAGTAATAGTAGTGACCCACCACAGCACGGCCGAGAGCCCCCCTCCTGCCTTGCTGCGATGGCAGCAACATCTACCTCTTCGTCGTGTCCGTGCCCGCAAGGCTGGGTGGTGATTGATGTAGACTGGAGCGTTTGGAGAAGGAGGAGGTGATACAGTTGTGTGGGGAAGTTGGGGTGTGGAGGTAATGGAAACTGGCTTGCTGATTGCAGGATAACGTATCAACTTGAACCAAAAGAGCCCCCCCTCGGAGGATACATAACGTCCTGTGCTGTGGCTTGTGATCGTTCTCCGGTTCAATTGTTGACTCCTAGGCGGTAGTAGTGTGGATCCCCCGGGTATTAGATCAATCAGAGCTTCGATACCTCGAGCATGTGAAATTAGTCGTTTGGCTGTTGGATTTGTTAGATTCCAATGTTTAAGGAAATAGGGCTAGTATTCGAAACTTGAAATTGAGACCTACAAGAAGTGTACAGTTTTTATCGGGTTTTATGGTACTGTTGTTAAGATATGGCCTCGAAAGGCCTTCCGTATTGAGATATTTTTGATGGGTTTCGTAAAAGAAGGTTGGCGTTTCATGTTCGAGATAGCCAGGAAATAGATCTGCTTCACGAGCCTCGGATATCAGAAGCCATATTCGGGGCTCTGGTGGAATCGAATAAAGCTACCTCTCCACGAAGGCTACGAAAGTGAGTACTCTCCGAGGACCTGCTCAATTGGCAGACCTGTAGGGGACACTCTGTGTCTCCGCCCAATACCCTTACACTGTGGCGTCGTGGGCAGGATGAAAAGAATAATAGTACTGTTCAGCCTTTTCAAAAATATTACTTAGTTTCAGTGTTGGGAAAATTTGGGGAATGCTGCCCAATTGTGGGGAGTACTCCCCGAATTGTGGGGACCAGTACACTAATTTGGGTCCTCCAGTAAGCACCGACTTCATCGTTGGTTCGAGCCCCGGCGACCGTAGTCCCTTTATAATTTGGCTACTTTTTCTGACATTTTTGTACCAGATATAGTATGCAGATTAGTCTTTTTTTTGTTTTATTGATACTCTTTTTCTATGTGCAGATGTGTCCTTATTTTGCACAAGTATTTATTCTATTACAAGGTCAAATATTATGTTCATAATATGTTCGCTTTTCTTAGGCAAACGCTTGTATGTAAAGCCTACAACATCAGGCAAATTATTCAGTGATACACAAGGCATAATGCACGTCAATACACGGTACAAAAAGGCATAATGTACGATATTAATCGCTCCTTCTTGTTTGTGCACAATCACAGTTTTTTCTGACCGCGATATTTTTTGTCTCCTGATGACCTGTAATGTGACCGATTGCGTCTGCTTTTTTCAATCGAGTAGCCGAGTAGGAACGGTCTCCTCCAATACATGCATTTTGCGTGGAAGCCCATGAAAGCTTCTGATTCTGTGGAAGCGTCCATCGCTTCCACCATTCATTGAAGCTTTCATGGAAGCTATGGGAGCGGTGGAAGCTTCCACGAAAGCTTCCATGGAGGCTTCCACAAAAGCTTCCGTGAAAGCTTTCACGGACGCTTCCACGAAAGCTTCCACGGAAGCTTCCACGAACGCTTCCACGACAACATTCGCGAAAAACTCCACGAAAACTTTCACGAAAGCTTCCACGGATTAGAAAGCTTCTACGAAAGCACTTGCACGGATTATAACGTCTTAGTTCCATGGAAGCAAAGAGCAGGTTCCACGGAAGGTCGGACTAAAACATTCGGGAATGTCAGATGGAAGCTTCTACAAAAGCTTCCACGAAATCTTCCACGACGAAAGCACTTCCACGGGTTGGAAGCTGCATCCGCCGAATTTCACGCTTTACTTCCACGAAACTTCCGCAGATTTCACGGAATCTCAGAGGCTTCCACGACAGCTCCCGCGGAAACCCACTCCCATGGAAGCTTTAGTGGAAGCAATTATCACATTTAAAAGCTATAACACATCAATGAAAGAGGTTTACATTTTACTCATATGTCAACCTGTCATGAAGCTAAAAAGTAAACTTGCGTGGAAATAGCTTCCACGAAAGCTTATAGGAACTCTTCCGTGAAAGCTGTTTTCGTGGAAGCTGTCGCGCGCTTGTAGTCCCCGCAGCTATGATACCTGGGCAACAGAATAAACTTACCGCCTAACGCGGCGTATGCAAAGAGAAGGGCACCGTGTTTAATCGCAACAAAAACGTACTTTCTACGGGGTTTCCATTCAGAGGAACGGTGACGCAAGAGACTGCTTTTTTTAATTTTGCACCCGCACGTGGTCGCTCGTGTCCTAACGGTAGAGTATGCACCTATACTACAATTTAATTTATTCGGGTATATCGCAAATGAAGGTACTGCTGTGATGGGACAGCCCAAAAATTACTACTACCAAAATGCTGTGCTGTGACCAGCCAAAATCTACCCCCACGCACATAGAGCAGTCTACTGCATCAGCATTTGCGCACTGCTGGTGGTGTATAAAAAAAAGTAAAATAGTGTCCCCGTAAGAGAGTGGTAGAATCAAACACGGTGGTGATGTCCGTCGGAAATTTGTTCAAATGCTGAAGTTCCTCCGGTTGGGGTTCGCCGTTGTGTTTTCATGTTGATTTGTTTTATAGAAAAACAAAAAGCTCTCGGCTGTGAGTACGACCGATTTAATGTATTTCCAGATTTGTTACGGCAGTATGCCGACCGATGGGGAGCCGGCCATGGGCAATAATTTGTTGATAATTTTTGAGGTGCGAACAGCCGTTTTCATTCACTGGAAGCTGCAGGTGTGTCGTGTTGTTCAGGTCATCCTGTGAGCAAGACTACACCTCGCGCGGCCGCAACAACTCGAGAGGCGCAAATCCCGACCGCCGCACGTTATAGAATCACAGCAGAGTACTGGAAACGCTCCAGCGGCCAACATACAATATATGTTGGACGAATGCTGCGATAAGGGGGTCCCTATTGGGGGCTTTTGTTCTCAGTCGCCCGGGGCAGAGGACAAGGGACGTCAGGAAGGCGTCAAGTTGTTTTTTTTGGTCAAGTTTTTGTTTTTTTCCTTTTCTGGTTTTCCTTCTCTTTTTTGGTTGCTGTGCTGGAGGGTTAGCATTGTCGAAAGCAGCAGTCGTCGGAAGGAACGACCAGGATGGAGGGCCTCACCCTGACTCAACAACAAGAGGAGGACCAAGACAACCTGGTGGGAGGCCCAGAGCCAACGCAATCAGGAGCCGAAGCAACCGGGAGCGTGGAAGAGGTTACCGTGCACGGGAATACGCTCGCAACCGTAAGCGCGTCGTCCAGTAGAAGCGTGCAGTGCTCGGAGGTTGAATCACAGGCGCGTGACGGAGACCGCAGACGGTCAGGTAGAAGGAATACTCGCCCATCGCCAGGCAGAGAAGGAAGGAGTTCAGGTAGGCACTACCGCGAACAAACCAACCATGTTCAACATGCCCCACCCCCGCAACGCCACCAAAATACTCCCCGAGCGGAATCTCGGGGCCCCCCATTGGCGGGTGGGAGGAGTTTGTATCAGCAGGAGGGAGGGGCGGGGCGGGATTACAGCCAGCTGGCGGCTTTGAACGGGGCACCACAGGCGCCCTGGGGACCGGTAGGAGCGGGGGTGATGCGTTTTTCATCAGGGAGGCAGAGGGGGGGAGGGGCAGGGGGATGGGAGGGGGGTGGGGGGGGGGGGGACGGGGGGGGGAAGGATACTATACCATATCCCTGACGGGAACGTTGTGGCGGAAGGGGAACCGCACGGTGGTAGTCTGGGCGTCTCTACGTGGGGAGGGGAAGGCACCACCGTCTAATTCGGTAGAGGCGATAAGCATGGTCACGGGAGGTTTCGTCATTGAGGGAGAGGGCGCCCAGCAGATAGCAGGACTGAGCAACATCGATGTCCGCAACTTCTCCCAGAGGCCATTTTGGGTTCGGGGGACGGACGACGCAAGTACCCCTGAACCGAATGGTGGAGGCCGTGTTTCCAATGCTCATACACCTCATGCGGTACGTGGTGGACGGAAAAAAACGCCTTTGGCAAGCATAGCTCCGACGGACGGACAAGCTGGTGGAGCGCTTTCGCGCGGTAGCGCGAGGGGTGAGGAATTTTCACGCGCATAATACACGGATGGCCCTATCAGAACCATTTATGGGCAAGTTCGTCCAATGTTTCAACAAAGATTTCCAGGAGTGGAGGGACGAAGTATCCCGGCAGGCGCACATGCTAAAGCAGGAGGTCGGGACGTTCCCGGGTTCGAGCGACGTAAATCCGATGCCACTACCGCTTTTCATGCGAACCCACACATGGGTTACAACGACACCCATCTACCTGGCGGACGTAGGGTATGCAGAGGAGCTCACGGCAGGGGGGTATAAGAAGGGACGGGGGGGGGGGCGGAGGGGAGGGGGCAAGCGAGACCGGGGCGGCGGGAGGGTGGGGGGGGGGGGTGGGGGGGAACAAACAAGGAGCGGAGGGGGTTGGGGTTGCGGAGGGAGGGGAGGAGGAGGAGGAGGCGGAGGGGGGTGGGTGGGTGGTGGGCAGGAGGTGAAAAGGGGGGGGGAGGGAGGCGGAGGGGGGGAAGGGGCATGTGACTGACCATGCCGCGACTACGAAGAACTCAGGGCATGCCTCCACGAGCCAAAAATGGGGATGCCATGCAGATACCGGCACGAAGGTGGTTTCAAAAACTCAAAGGGTGCGTTTCTGCCGAAGGAGGGAGGCGAGTCCGGAAAACGAAAGAGGGGGGAAGAGAAGGAAAAGGGGGGGTCGGGGTGGAAAGTCGGGGAGGGGGGTGAGGGGGAGGAGAGAGACGGACCGGCGAAGAAATGAGGGCACGGGCTCCGCGGCGAGGCGGGGCTAACCTGGCGAGCTACCGACACCAGTTCTTAGGCGACCACGTCGAGGGCAGCGACGGGCGGTTCGGGTTGAGCACGGGGCCAAATGGGGAGCCGACTCCTTCAGGTTCGGTGGTTGTGTCAGATACAGGTGCGATATCCGGTCATGGCGTAGAAGAGCTGAAGTGTTGGCGGGTTGCACAAGGATTATTGGGGAGGGTGTCTGGGGAGTCAACGAAGGCGACAAGCTTAATGCGAGCTTTAGCCACGACCGCAGGGGCAGTATTATCGAGGGTTTCCGGGGGCTGGGGGGGCGGAGGCGGGGGGGGGAGCCGGGGGGGGGAAGCGGGGGGGGGGACAGGTTGTGCGGTGGTTGGGGGGGTCGTTGGCGGCGCCCCATATGGCCCTGAAGCGCGTGCAAGCGTTATTCGGGGGACAGACACCAATTTCCGGGAATAGATAACTTGAGGCATATAGCTCGCGTAGGGGTGCCGGTCGACGTGTGACCGGGTGCAAACCTGACGAAGGAGCTCACATACGCAAATGATTCAAGCGCACGGAATTATCACGTCGCAAGTGTGGGAAAAGGCGGTTGCAGACGTTGCGAGTGGCCGTGCTATTATTTTCCCGAAGGAACAGGCGGGGCCGGCAGAAGGATTTCGGGTGTCACCGGCCGGGCTAGTGGAAGAGCGGGAAAATATAAGAATCATCCATGGAATTACTTCTTAGCACAGGGACGGGAGTGGGGGGGGGTCAGTGATTTTGACGACGGATTGGGATGAGATTCCGACATGTGCGCTGGCGGGGATGATGCATGAGGTGGTACGGAGGTTTCTCGGGCTAAGGGTAAGTTCGGTGATAGCGCGCGAATTCTCATTCAAAAAGTAGATGTCAAGAATGCGTTCAGGCAGATTCGAGTGGACCCTGACGAGGCTGGGGTTTTCGGGTACGTGTTGGGGGAGTTCCTTTTCATCGATTTGCGGTTGCAGTTTGGGTGGAGGGGCAGTCCGTGGTGGTGGGGGATGATTTCGACTTCTATGAAGCATGCGCAACTTAATACCACGAGAGCTTCTGCGTTGTTCTCGCTGGCGAGGGACGTTCATTGGACCACGTGACGGTGGCGCAGCAAACAGGGCGTTCAGTAGTCAGTTGGCCGGCAGAGTGTGTCGTGCGAACGGCAGAGGGGGGACGCGGCCTTTGTGGCGTTTTTTATGGACGATGAAGGTTCGGTAGAAGTTCAGTGGGATGCGGAGGGGGGCAGTGTTTACGATTCTTAGCTGTCATCCACGATCAGGCTATGGCCGAGAGACCCAAGGGGGAGGAGCCACTGTTATCGCGTAAAAGGGTGACGAATTGGGCCGCGCAACAGAAGCTTTTGTGGTACGATATCGACACAGAGAGTATGGCCATTGCCCTGCCGACACGGCAACTAGACGACTGGCGCACGCGAGTAGCAGAGTGGACGGTGGGGCAGCAGCCGGCAACGGCGCGGAAGGTGTTAGTGTTAGCCGGGAAGCTGCACCACGCTTCCTTTGTGATCCGACCCGGACGGTACTTTGACGGTAGGCTGCTGCAGCTTTCTAGTCTGCATCTTAGAATGGCGGAGCGAGCCGGGGGGGGGGGGCGTGGGGAAAGTACAGGAAGCGGACAGAAGCTAGGCGGGTTTTGTGGCTGTCGCGTGAATTCAAGGCTGATGTGGGGTGGTGGAGATTGGTTTTAGGGAGGGGGGGGGGGGGGGGGGGGGGCGTGGGGGAGAGGATAACAGCACCCTTCTTTAGCTTCGTTAAGCAGCGGTCGAGTACGACGTGGTTTTCGGACGCATCCTTGGCAGCAATAGGGGGGTCATGTACGGAAACATGGGTGTAGTGGAGATTCGTCCTGCCGGAAGAGGTGCACAAACGAACGGTAAAGGTGGGGAGGGCCGTAGCTGATTTAATTTGCATCAACCTGCTCGAGGTAATGGCAATGTTGATGACGGCGTACGTCATGATCGACATGAAGAAAGAGAGACCGCGTAGAAGAGGGAAAGCAGTCCTGATTAGAGCGGACAACGAAGCACCGGTGACCTGGGTGGGGAGATGTCGCGGGGGGGGGAGAAGAAAGCGAGTGTAGGGGCGTTGATGAGGACAATGGGAGCTTTTGAAGCAGAGGAAGGGTGGTGTTTTCAGGCAAGGCATGTGCGGGGGGTGGGAAATGGGTTGACAGACAGTCTGACAGGGTGGCAAGTGGGCCAGATTCTCGAGAAACTGAATGCAGAATGTCCTGGAATCTCTTGGCATGTACAGGAGTTGGGAACGGGGGAGCAGCTCACGTGTTCCGAGATTTTGCGAGAGGGTACGCATTTGGGAGAGTTGCAGCTCCGACGCGGAGGACTTACGAGGCGAATTGGAAGATGTGGGTGAGCTGGCGGTCTTTTGTGGGACCCGAGTGTTGTCTGCGGAAAGACATAGGGGAGAATGAGCGGGTAGTGGAATTGGTCGAGTTCATGGGATACTGTCGCGCAGGGAAAGAGAAAATGGAGTCGACCGTAGTATGCAAGTTGGTGGCAATCAATTTCTACTATGAGCAGTTCTTGAGGCTATCATTGCCCATGAGTAACCTGTTGATCAGATTTGCCAGGCAAGGTATCAAGAGGGCGCACATAGGGATGGGTAGTCAACAGAAAGTGAGAAGGCCGTTGACGTGGAGAAGCTGACGGAGATGCAGGAGAGCGTTCAGACATGGGGGGTAGGTGGGAGGGTGTTATGGATTGGTTTAGCGCTAACGTATTTGTTTATGTTGCCAGCGTCGGAATGTTTTGCCAACGGAAAAGGGGTGTTCCACAAAGTATAGTGATTAAGGAAGCGGGATGTGGCGTTCTTCAGGAATAACGAGCAGTTGGTAGGGAGCAAAACACACGAAGCAAATGAAGTGGAGGTGAGGTTCAAGGGATCGAAGGGGGACCAAGGGAGAAAGGGGGCGGTACTGGTGAGAACAAGGACAAGGCGGGGGAGGGAAGGGGAACGAGGGGCGGTGGGTCTATTTGTGGAGCTGTTTAGGCTATACGGTAACGGGGATTTAACGTAAGAAGCGCCCTTGATGTCATGTAGGAGAAAGGACGGTTGGGAGGTTTGGTCTAGGGGACTGGCAACCCAATGCTTGAGGAATGCCATAGCAAGCGTAGGGGAGAGATGGAGAGAAGAAGGGAAGGGGGCGGGGGCGAGACTGATTCCAAACGAATTCGCGTTGTATTCGGGGAGGATAGCCGGAGCGACGAGACTAGCCGCAAGAGGGGTCCCGGAGGCCGTAATACAGAAAGAAGGAAGGTGGTCGTCAGACTCGATTATGGTGTACATTGGAGCGATTGTGGAGGACCCATTTTGGGTGTCAGAGGTGTTGGAGCATGGAGCATGGGAGTTCGAGAGACAACCGGCACAAGAAACTAGATGGGGCGGAAAAGATATATTTCCTCTGCTTAATATTGTAACGACCGCTTGGGGAACTGCTATCGGAACCCAAACGGTCAGGACATAACCAGACGGAGGATGGAGAGAATCGCGGTGTCCGGTGGGAAGGCCTCTCACTAGCGGAGCCGACCGGTAGGTATGTCGACCGCGTTTCGTTGTGTGGGTGGGGCAGGCGTAAGCAAGAGGGGAAAGGGAGGGAGCGGCCCCTCCTCCCCCTCCTTCTTCCCGTTTGTCTTTGTAAAGGTAGGGGGGGCGTACGCATCCGGGGGGGGCGGGGGCAGGACAGCCCTTCCCCCCCCAACACCATTTTGGCTTCTTCAATGAATTTTGAGCATCTTTCGTGGAAGTAAAACACAAAGAGCAAGGGCAACCTGGTGTTGGGAGTAACGGGTAGAAAGATAGAACAGCATAAGAACGGAAAAATCTCGGGGTTTCCAATGTAGGGTGCAGGATGTTGGGTACGGGGTATTATAGAGAAAATGCAAGTTCCGGATAATAGTGAGAGAGTAAGACCGAGAGGTCAGATACCAACGAGCAACTGTATAGAGTTGTGAAGCGAGGGATCGTCGGTGAAGCGAATAGCAAAAAAGAAGTAGCTAACAGGCGAGGCCCTGCACGAACTGAAGAGGACCGGGGCAAAAGACAAGGGACGTCAGGGAGTCGTCAATTAGTTTTTTTCCCGCCCACCCTCCCGCAAAATTTCACGGCGGATGGGCAACCGGAAGGGAAGCGGACACAGTGGTCGGTTCGTGATGGCATAATCCCGATCGCACGGGCCGTTTGAAACGGAATCATTACATATTTATCGTTTAACCTTCGTGGTGGGTTCCCGATCGCACGGGCCGTTTGAAACAAACCACCCGAAGGCACGCGTAGGTGTTGATCGATCAGTGGTGGCATAATCCCGATCGCACGGGGCGTTAGAAACGGAACTCATCATACACAATAACTGTTTAGCAATCGTGGTGGGTTCCCGATATGAACGGGCTGTTAGAAACAGGACTATATGAAAGCACAAACACATAGTGGTCGGTCAGTGGTGGCATAATCCCGATATGAGCGGGCGGTTAGGAATGGAAACAACCACATCCATGATCGTTTGGCAGTCGAGGTGGGTCCGCGACAGGATCGGGTCGTTAGAAACGGAAAAAACACCCGAAAGCACGCGCAAGGTAGTGGTGGGTCGAGTAGGTCCCCGATCGCACGCGCCGTTAGAGACGGAACCACTTGTCTGTTTTATCTATTCGGGGGTCCGAAATGAACGGGCCTCCGATTTGCACACGAAAAATCTAAGAAGGGGAATGCGTTTCACTCGCGGAGCCGACCGGTAGGTAGGTCGACCGTGTTTCGTTGTGTGGGTGGGGGAGGCGCAAGCAAGAGAGGAAAGGGAAGGAGCGGCCCCTCCTCCCCCTCCTCCATCCCGCAATTTTGAATCAAGATAGGAGAGGCGTACGCAACAGGGGGGGGCGGGGGCAGGACAGCCCTTGCCCCCCCACCACCATTTCGGTTTCTTCAATTAATACAAAGCCTCTTTCGTGGAAGTAAAAGCCAAATCCACAGTTCTAAATTGATAAAAAAATATCGTATTGTTTGGGAACTAGTTAGGCTGCTGGAAACTAATTAGGCCGCACCAGGATCAAGGCTAGCCTACGTTACAGCTGATTGCTGTGGAGCGGTCGATGCACTCTTTCTGACCACGGACCCGTAGAGACCTACCTGTTATGGAAGGTGCCTTCTCTATAAGCGCAACGGTGTGTTTTACAATGCATAGGACTGGTAGCCACGGGTGAGCACGGGTGGCGTTCATATCCGCACCAAACGACTGCAGCTTTATACTACCTACATAATTGAGGAGACGACAGCTGCGCCACTCTGCCGTGATGCCTTGTAACGCTTACCGGAGGATGCAGCCAAGGGGATGTTGCCAGTGCCTTGCGATTGCGGCTCGTAACCGTTTTAAACCACCCCCCGTAGCAGACTCTTACCAGCAGCGCACGCGAAAGAAGGAGTGGAACCTAGAACGGAATGCTTCCTCGCACAATCTGGAGCGGCGGAACAGCATCGTGCACTTGCCAAGCAAGGTGCTAGTTCGTGGCAAGTCAACGCCTGCCGGGAGCGCCAGGCACCACGGCCCTCTGGTAGTTGGTTCGGCTCGTATCCCCACTAAGGCACTGGGTGCAAACAATGCAACCCCAGGTAGTGTCTATATCGCTATCTATATTGTCAGAGCGTAGCAGCATACCAACCAGCAGCAGCAGCAGCATCAGCAGCAAACAGCAGCAGCAATAACAGTAAGCAGCAGTAGTGGTAACAGCAAGCAGCAGCAACAGCAGAAACAGCAAGCAGCAGCGGCAGCGGCAGCATCACGAGCGGCGGCGGCGGCGGGAGCACGACAGCATACAAAATTGCATCAAGGTCGAGGTCGTTATTTCCAGGGCGGCAGTCCCCGGGTGTACTATTTCTTTTGCTGGGGATTATATTATATACAAGGTTCCCCTCCGGGAAACAAGTCCCCAAGGGAGTGGCGAGAGGACATTTTATTTTCACTGCCGGACGCAATGACCATTTTTGTTTGTATCTCATACGAAAAGAACTTGCCCGGAAAATAATGAATTCGCATTTTACCCGCACAGTACTTCTTGGGTGCACTCGATAGCAGTGTTTTTACCACAATATGGGTATACTCGACACAGACATGCCTACGACCGATCTGTTCTGGAGATAATACACACAGCGCCACATGATAACACACAAAACGTTTACACCGTATGTATGATGTGTATAATTTCGATAAAAGCGTCATAATTCAAACTCCAGCTTAGGGACCGCTTTGACGCGACAAGGGGCACGTGTGGCGTGGGATGCGGCATGCATTGAGAACGAGGGAGCTAGCGGACAATACAAAGTGCCATATGCTACGACAAAAGAAAACAACTCGCCGCCGTAGGGAGAGCATACAGCACACGCACGCACGTGGTCCTGCCTGTAGCGTTTTGCTCTCCCCACGTTGTCTGCTGTCTGCCATCTGCTATCTTCGCAAAAACCAAAAAAAAAGTACTCGTTAACGAACTGCATCTGTGGACGTAAATGTGTAAGGATGGGTTTGTACATATCTAAATTATTACTCTTACAAAGAAAGGTCCCTATGCTTCCGCATCGATGGACACGCGTACCCAGAGCGGCAGCACAGCAGAAACGTGTGGTATGGTGGCGTGACATTGACAGGCTCCAACAAAAGCAACTCGCCGCAGAATAGCAAGGACAAGCCAAGCGCACATAAATGGTGTCACCTACCGCTGCGGCTGTGCGGCAGGGTTGTAGCGTTGTGCTCTCCGCATAGTATCTGCTATCTGTCATCTGCGATGTTACATAAACAGTGTTGCCTACCGCTGCTGCTGTGAGGTATAGAGTTGTAGCGTTGTGGTCCCTTGATGCGTTACGATATTATATACGAAGCACACAAACATGAACATGATAATAAGAATCATTGGAGTGCTAATGTTGTATCCGAACGATCCTTACACCTTGCGCCGGCTTGTCACTTGACAGAAGCAGCAGAAGCAGCAGCAGCGATAGGTAGGGCCGTAGAGGCCCGTAGAGCATCGCAGGCTCCGATCACAGTAATCACCTACTGCAACAGCAGCCACACGCGCGTAGTGTTGCATGCTGCTGCTGCTGGGGGGCTGGACTGCTGCTGGGCGGCAGGATCGTGGCGTGGTGCTCTGTGGGAAAGTAAGGAAATATGCGTGTAGTACCCCCTACGAGCAGAAAAACCGGCCGGCTCCAAATATTACGTGCGTACACGGGGATAGGAGATGCAGAAACCCAATCCCCGGGGATGTTGCGAAAAACCGGGGATTTGCCTTATGTGTGCCCAAGGTCAAAAAGTGTAAAAGGCTTGCCACGCGCGACACACTGCACGGATCGTGCCCAAAACCCAGGCAACGTGACCCCGATGGTCGAAATGTGCCCACCCCATTCGTCGTTTCAGACAATGGTTCGAGCACGAAGACATGTATGTGCCCGAAGAAAAATAAAAGACAATTACAAATATCCATTCAAGGTTCCCCTCCGGCAAGTACCTAGGAGAGTGACGCAAGGACACATGATTATATTACCACTAGCGGACGCAATGACCAATGCTTGTACATGAAAAAAAACTTGCCCGGAAAAACAATGAATTCGCATTTTTACCTGCAGTACTTCTTGGGTGTACTCAATAGCAGTACTTGTAGCACTTTGCGGGTGCTCGAGATAGACGTGCCCTCGACCGATCTGTTGTTGAGAAAATACACACAGTACCACTTGATAACACACGAAACATTTTACATTGTATGCTATGTATGATTTCTGGAAGAGCGTCACACTTCGACCTCCAGGTTAGGAACCGCCAGGGAGCGAGAAGGGGTACGTGTAGCGTGGGTTGCGGCTCACTGTAGAATACTACCTGGTACGTAATAAGCACCTTTTAGGAGCGAGGGCGCAACAGGACAATACGTGACAGGCTACGGCATATGCAACTCGCCGCCGTAAGGGGAGGATACGGCACGCGCCCATGGTCCTACCATGGTAGTAGCGTTTTGCTCTCCGCATGTTGTCTGCTCTGTCTGTCATCTGCCATCTTCACAAAAAAAAGAAAACTCATAAAAAAACTGCCTACGTGGACGTAAATGTACAAAGATAGGCTGGTTGGTGTCTAAAAACTGTTACTAAAAAAAACTAAAATAAAAAGGTTCCTATGTACAGCAGAAAAGTGTAGTATGGTGGGGTGAAAAATGACAGGCTCCAACACGAGCAACTCGCCGCAGCAAAGCGACGACACGACACGCACACGTAAAAGGTGTTGCCTACCGCTGCTGCTGCTGTACGGCAGGGTTGTAGAGTTGTGCTCTCCGCATCTTGTCTGCTGTCTGTCATCTGCGCGATCTTACATAAATGATGTTGCCTACCGCTGCTGCAGTCAGCCGTAGCCCTGTGCTCTCTTGGTATAGTACGATATGCATATGTACCTTTTTGCTTTTTTTGCCTAGTCCGTCCCTTTTTCTCCGCCGGCGCAGAGTTTTTTGGTGTGCTTTCTTCTGCAATGCGATCAGACTACCCGTTGGTATATTATCAGCCGTGTGCCGGGCTCATGGGACGTCCGTGGCGCGAGCTATGGCCGCGGAAAGCCGCCGAAACTGGCTCTATTATGCGGGGTACCAAGTTCGAAAAAAGTGGAAGAGGCGTTGGCATGTTTT
Source organism: Undaria pinnatifida (assembly GCA_012845835.1). Taxonomy (NCBI): domain Eukaryota; class Phaeophyceae; order Laminariales; family Alariaceae; genus Undaria; species Undaria pinnatifida. The sequence continues at coordinate 16,018,386 of JABAKD010000008.1, read as the reverse complement.
TATTTGTGTGTGTGCGGAGCATTTTTTTTGTCTTTGACACACACACGTTCACGCTGCTGTGCTGTACGCCGCACCCAGCAACATGCTGCACTACTGCTGTACATACTAACACAACGAGTCTGTCGGACACCACACTAGAACAGACGACAAGCCTTAAAACAAACAAAGTAGAACAGAGCCTGGCCCGGCCCGAAAGCACAGCAGTAGACGATGGATGTTTCCGTCGACAATAGCGGGATGTTTTCTGCTCAACGAAGGAGTTCTAGCGGGATGTTTCCTGAGTTTGTAGCGCCTTCTTCGACAAGCAGCGAGATGTTATTTCCCACACGAAGAATATATATGCGTACACACGAGTTCCCTTCATTGTAAATGAACACATAGGTGTACGTTAGAAGATGCAGAAGCAACGCATTGGGTAAACGAACACGTACGTACGTGTGAGACACTTCTGTCCCCGAGCAACCACACACTACACACACGGTGGAACTTTAGTCCTCGCACGTACATCGGGGTGGCATCAAAATGTATTTGCGAGAGAATTTTCCCGCACTGCTAGACGCGGGCGCGGTGTATATGTACCCGCTGCAACGACGTGAACTATGTCATTACCGTGAGTTCTCCCTCACAATTGACAGGGTGGTTACCATACAGCAGTAGCGAAACCTGTATAAAGATATATAAAGTAGCAACACAACTCAAGCAAAAGTAACGATGTGCACACAACAGACCATATCGGCAACAAACATCGGTATAAACAGTCTACGATCACAGCAGCAGCAAGCAACTGCAGAGAGCGGCAATAATATATAGATCATAAAAAATCAAATTTTATTGAGAACGGGATTTTTTTCTGGATGGACCGAGGAGAATAAATACACAAGACCTTACTCTCATCAAAAGAACATACACAGCGGTTTTACAATAGAGCACCACCAGCAAGCAGCACGTAGTCCATAGACTCTAAGAGTTTATTGTCATATGAGCAACATGTATGTATACTCTTGGTGCTCGTTTGGACATTGAACACAAAAGTTCCACCAGGTCGCTAGATAGAGAAAAAGTGTCCGTGTTTTGAGCAACACAACGAGAAGCGGTGATATAAATTTAGATCATAAAGATTTAAAATGTCCGTGTAAATAGCACAATCTGAACGGAACAAACAACGCAAAAGTGCCCGAAAAGGTTCCGTTTGTCCTGCAAAGTTCCAGACATATCATCCTTCGGGCATGAACAGAACACAGCAGCTTTTCTGCGATAAATACAGCACCACCATCAACAGCACGTAGTCCATATCAAATCGACGTTGTGGCACGATATATATTTTTCTGAACAACAGCGATACATGGAAAATGAAAAGATCGCGCAATTGAATATAGTCAGCTTCATTTGCACCATGTCGCTAGAAAAAAAGTGTCCGCGTTTTCAGCGACACAACGAGAAGCGGTCATGTAGATCATAAAGAATCATTTGTCGGTGTAGACAATATATTTTTCTGAACGGAACAAACAACGCCAACGTGCCCGAAAAAGTTCCGTTTGTCTTGCAAAATTCCGTCAGCGGGAACACAAGCATTGAGAAAGGAAGACGTTCCACCTACGGACATGAAAAGAACACAGCAGTTTTTTTTAAGGTACAGCACCACCAGCAAGCACCACGTAGTCCATATCACATAGACGTTATAGCACGACATATATTTTTCTGAACGGAGAAACATCAAAAATGAAAAGGTGGCGCGATTGAATGTAGTCAGCTTTGGATCATTATTCATGTCATTTCAAAGGAACACACCACTCCGCTATACTCGAAGTATATATTTCTGCCGCAATTGATACCATGATCATCAATTGAATAGCCGCAATTGATGCGATGGTCATCATATCCATCCCACAGCAGTAATTATTTGCGGCGGCATAACCGCTTGAGCAGAACGGAGAGGGAGCCACCCCCCGCCACAACATCTATCTTCATTCGCGCATTTTTTCTCTCTCACATCAGTTGTAGTCATTCGACTTGCGTCGCCCCCGGGAGGCACGTGTCCACCACCCGAAGGGGAACCTTGTATCATATACAAAGTACACCAACCTGGACAAATTATAAGGGCCATTTGAGTACTAACATGGTATCCAAACGATCTTTACACTTTACGCCGACATGTCACTTGATACTGGACAGGAGCTGTTGCGGCGGATTGACATGATTGTTACATGAAACCCCGTGGCGGAATGCTGCCTAGGTCTGTATAACGCCGATCAGTCCAGAAAGCGTGCCGCTCGCGGCCTCAGTCAAAAAACACACAAAACCAAACGAGGGAAAAAGAAACCTGAACTTGATCTGACACGAGCGTGAGTGACTGCGAATCGAGCTTGAGTACAGCTATCGTTACCGTAAGGCATTGTTGGAGGTTTCATCCGGAGATCTGTTATATTGTACGAGCGCTTGGAAGAGGACTGCGTGAGACGAGACTGGTTTTTGCAGGCAGCTGTTGCAACAAGCAGACGGGAGGAATCAGCCTGAAGGTAGGCACGAAGGAAAATAACTAGATGCGGTGAGAGAGTTGGGACAAGGGATTGGAGACTTGGGTGCGTGTGACTAAAACAGCTCTTTATCCGTTCGTTACATGGGGCTTCAGCTGGAATTCGTGTGGGTTGATAGTCTCGCTTGACGCAGGTAGAAGTACGGTCGTAAATGCGCAGGTACAAGTGCAGCTGCATGCCGGGCCAATTTTGGTTGAAATAATGTATAGATTATAGTATGGAAAAAAGGAGTAGTCAAAATATGAATGAATTTTACAGGATGTTGACGAGAATTCCATGGCAGTTCAACTCTATAATATCATGTTGAAAATCTCGCTCGTGTAGCAAAATCTCGCTTGAAACAGTATCACGAACCCCACACGCTGCAGGGTAACCACAGGCAGACACCGCAGAAATAGAAGCAGCAGTACAGCAGGCCGCATGAGTTATGAGAATCGGTGGTCGTGATCTCTAGATTGTCGAGGCAAGGAATGAGACGCTTGGTAGTTTTTACATAATGAGGAGTCACGCAGCCCACGCTACGCACAGCAGTACATACAGAGAGCAAACGAGATTCTCCCCGCTTTGACTGACACAATGTTTATTTTGTATGCGATGCAGACGAAACATTGGTATGCATTAGGCTAATGGTATAAATTGCTCCGCAAAGCATGCATTTTTTTGCTTTCGTGCTCGTACTTACTTATACGACGAGTACTTCTGCATTGTTGTACCAGGTAAGTCTGCCATCATGCTGTATACGTGCGTATCATACGTTCTGTATGTCGTTGCAGGTTGTGACAGGTCGTATGTACGTAATATTTAATGTGGCACGAGTACTGTGGTTATGTCTTCATATTGGGCATGTAGGAGACAGTACGCGTATGGCCTCTGACTCACTCAAAATGCGCCAAGATCAATTAAAAGTTAGACAAAGTAGACAAATTCAGCAGGCTGGCCAATGACAGGTGCCTTATAGTGTGATATGCACCTGGTTTTTTGTTAGTAGTGCTGTACCAGTTTTGACACCGAACTGTGTATACATGATTTTGCCTAAAAAAATATTTTTTTGTTTGTTTGGGTATCAGCCCGTACTCAATCGATAACGGATGCATACCGCAAGCGATGGTACAATGCGATCTCACAACTGGAGTGTATTTTGGCAATATCCGTAAACAGAATTTTTCAAATTTTGAACTGGAAAAGACATACATGCAAGTTGGGGGGGTATATATGAAGGCAGGATGTTGACAAGGGAGTAACATGGACTGTTGAGCCAGTAAAATGATGTAGTACTAAAAATAGTTTACATCAATTGCTCATACACATACCTACTACTGCTGTATAGACTATATGGTCACAATAGTGTACGGTTGTGAGTATAGAGTATTATATGTAGACGTTATTATTGGGGTTACTTGTTTGTTGCACCTTGTAAAGCATTATAAATCGATTGGTCTGGAGGATTAGCAATTGCTGTACGGAAGAAGAGTACACAGGTTGGTCTTGTTTATTGTACGTTGTATAGAATAGTACACAAGTTGGCATTTATACTACGCGAAATCGTAATCTACGGGCTGGGTTATTTTGGAAAAATATAACAAGGGCTGACTAACTTTTACAAAATGTAGGAAGTAGAATAATAAATACGAGACCAACAGGACATCGGGAAAGGATTACCATCAGTGCCGATGACGAGTAAGTTCATACGTGATGAGTCACTGTAGGGATGTCCTTGCGTTCATCAAACGGGTTGAAAATGAGTTCGGGTCTGTTAGTTGATCTACACTTATTGCATACTGTGAGACGACCATAATACAAGGGTTTTTTTTGCAGGCAATTTGGTTTTGGCCTTTGTGATGGGGATTTTGTGTTTCCGCAGGTTGTATAGGCACTGCAAGGTCGTTCTCACAGGTGTTTCAAGAGTAGTGATACCGCAAACGTTTTTAATTCTGTATGGGGAATGTAATCCTTTCTACAGCTGCACTTTGTCATGCTCGGAACTTACCGGAATCGGAAACATGGTTTAGGAACATTATCATATTGGAATGGGAAGGGGGCAAGCTCGATAAGTACGTTGGAATTTTGAGGATTGTAATTTATGCATTGATAGGGGGGAAGCTTGATAAGTACGTTGGAATTTTGAGGTATTAATCATTGTTGTGTCTTAGATACCTAAGCGATTCCATACCTTACTCTGTTAGGGAAGACTCGAGCTTACGAAGGGTTGCATGTATATTATGATAAAGGCACAACTTTCAACAAAGCAGGAAGATAATTATGCATGTACTCGAAACCTTTCACCACCCCTTTTTCCCACCCACCTTGTCCCAAGCCACTGTTTATACCCGTTTGGTGCGGACAGCTTGGTGTTACTAGACCCCATCAATCCCCTGAACCTCACTCGTCTCCCTAGACTGCATTGTTGGATACCATCTTTACCTTATACGACGCAGCTTCGTCGAGTATATCGTGTACCACGCGGCCTCATCGAGTCCGTCGCATACTGCACAGCTCCTACTGCAAGCTCCATTCGTAAGATACAACACAGCGTCGTCGAGTCCGTCGTGTACTGCACAACTTCGTCGATTTCATCTTTCTCTACACGACAGCAAAGCGAGAGGTTTCGTCAAAGGAAATCGGGCGGCGTCCCGGGAAGGAGGGGAGGAGTGATTGGAGGAAATAACATGGAAGGAAGAGGGGGACCTTTTTGGGGACCTTTTGGTGCACCTGCCCCTAGGGGAGGCCCACCACAGGGAGGCCCGTCACAGAGCAGCCAGGCTGGAGGCCCACCACAGGGCGGCCAGGTTGGATGGGGTCCACAGGGTGGTGCAGGACAAGGGGCAGCAGGACTGGGAAAGACATGCATCCCTGCCCGCTAGTAAGCCTTGGACTGACACATTCTGTAGGAACAGGCGGCGGGTACAATCAGATGTCCGCTCCCTCCCTATCGTCACCGTTTGGAATCGGAGGACGATGGGGTCCACAGACAACCCCAAGAGGGGCACCACCGAACCTTACATTGCGATGGGGACCGCCGATGGCGCCAAGGTCGCTGGCCAACAACAGCCAGGGTTTGCTTACCAACAGCTCCCAGTGTTCACTGGCCAACAGCAGCCAGGGTTTACTGGTCAGCCAACAGCCAGGGTTCACTGGCCAACAGCAGTCAGGGTTTACTGGTCAACAGCAGCCACGGTTCAAAGAGTTCCTCTCACTGATCGGGAATGGGAGCACTGCAAACTAAGACGTCACAGGTTTGAGTTCATGCAACGTTGTGGCTTGCAACGACCTCGAGCCGACGACTTCCTATTGCGGTGCTGGTGGATACTGGGGCGGGCGGAGGAGACTACGTGTCACGGCAGTTCATCGAACCCATTGAAGAACGTGATGGTTGGGGAAAGTCGCTGATAAATCCAACGGGAGACGGCCTACTCCGTGCAGCAAACCCAAAGAACAGCGCCGTAACCCCGATGGAAGTGGTAGGCTCGTGCTTGCTGCCACTAGTCTTTGCACCGGTCGATCAAATCTTCCGTGTGAAGTTAAGGGTGGTGAAAGGACTTCCGTATGCGATGGTGCTTGGAGCCGCGTTCATGAAGGACAATCGAAGTGTCATCAGCTTCGATGGTGAGGAGGGTTTCCGGCCGACACCATCCTCATCGTGGGTACCATTCGCCCCGAAGGAGGTCGGAAAGGCGTCGGGAGGAGCGATGTGTGACGAATGGGACCACTGTTGCGCGGTGAAACCGTCAACGGACGGAGCAAGAACCGCAAGAATTGGAGGAACCGAAGATCCCGGCGGGGTTTATGGAGTTGGAAACTCTGTTCGGGAGGACGAAGGCACTCTGCACTGGAAACTACGCATTGCGAAAGACGTAGAGGTTCCAGGTGGTACCAGTCTCCAGGTAGACGCTTTTGTCAAAGGCCCTCAACCTCAAGTACAGCAGCTCGTAGTGGTAGAACCAACTAACCGCTATGGTCCTAAACTAGGAGTGGATCTAGGAGTGCCAAGGGGGGCACAGTGGTGGTTCCCAGGTATACCACTTCAATGTAAGTTGTCGAATGTTACCCAGGATAATGTGACGATCCAGGGGGGGCTGGTGATTGCGACGGTTTAAGCTGTCAACAATTACGATCGGGAACGCATGAAGTCATTCATGAACCCGGTGTCGGAGAAACAGACAAGCCCCAAACAGGACGAGGGGGTCAAAAAGAAAGACAAGGGGAGACCACCGGAGCAATGCATCAAAGGGGGTGAAATCACGATGATTCCGAACGAAGCCCCCAAGGTGGACCTGGGAGAGGCCAACTTCGGACAGCTCAGTCCGAGCAAAAAGAACACATTGATGGGCACTCTCAACGAGTACATCGACGTGTTCGCGGTCAACCCTAAGAGCGTACCAGCATGAAAGAAGTGCCCATGCGACTGGAGCTCAAAGATCTCAACGCCAAGCCATACGTGACGCCCATTCGACACTACAGCCCGGAACAGCGCGAGATGATTCTGACTGAGGTGGTGAAGCTCCTGAAGAATGGATCCATTCGAGAATCAACTTCTGAGTGGGCCGCCAATTGTTCGACAGTTCGCAAGAAAGATGGGACAGTGCGGGATGTGCAGGATTTTCGAGGTATCAATGCGCTTCTCAAATCACAGAGTGGTGGACTCGGAGACTTGCAGCATATTATGGATGAGATGGAAGGGTCGAAGTATTTCTTCAGCATCGATTTAGCTTCCGGGTTCTTACAGCTCGAGATCCATGAGGATGATCGACACCTGACGGCATTTCGGGACGCTGACGGAAAGCTGTACTCGTGAACACGTTCGCTGCGGCTTCGGGTTGAAGAGCGTGCCTTCAGCGTTTGCCAACTACGTTGGAGGGCGACTGTCAACCGTCAAGGGTAGGGGAATCAAGAACTGGTTGGACGACATCGCCATCCCGTCGAAAACCCTTGAAGGTCAATGGGGACTGCTGCGAGAAACGTTAGTGTCTAAGGCAAGGACGTTTAACCGTAACGCTTCAGAAATCGCATTTCTGTCAGTCGGTCATGGAGTTCGTCGGCATGATCGTGGATAGACTTGGTACCAGGCCAGCCCCGAGCAAGATCGATGCTATCACGCAGCTGTCCAGACCGAACACGGTGGAGGAAGTGCGAGTGTTGCTGGGCATGACAGGATACTTACGATAATTCGTACCCCAGTATAGCACAGTGGTGGCGCCCATTTCCGACTTGCTGAGAGATCCAAGGTTCAGAACCAAGAGAGCGAGGAAAGAGAAAGTCCCATGGGGAGAAGAGCAGAACAAAGCTTTTCTTGCGCTTATCGAAGCTTTGACGTCACCTCCAATCCTAGCCCTGCCGGTGTGGACAGAACCGTTCCCGCTGTTCACCGATGCCAGTGAGATAGGAGCATGAGCGGTGCTAACACAATGCATCGAAGGAGTGGAAAAGGTGATCGCGTATGGCAGCGAAAGGTGGTCGAGAGGAGACTCCAAAAGGTCAGCAACGGACCGTGAATGCATGGCGGTCATGTGGGCAGTGAACAAATTCCAACCCTATCTTTGGGGGCGACCGTTCGCGCTCATCACGGACTGTTCGGCGTTGATTTTGCTTTTCAAAAGCCCATGTCTCACATCGAAATACCATCGGTGGGCTCTGAGGTTGATGGAGCACGACAGAACCTTGAAGTGGAGGCCGGGGACACAACATCAGCTCCCAGACGCCATGCCGCGGTTACCGAACAAGGGCATCGTAATCGAAGATTTCGACGACTCTTGTCCAGGAGACGAGTCGTTGCCAAACGTTTACAAAGGGCCACAGGGGCCAGTGCTCGACGGCGTACACCTCGAAACCTTAGGAGTGGGAGATGTGGACGGATCTAGTACTCAAAGTCTTACAGTGCTTGCAGCTGTCGCACTCACACCCGCAGACACATCAGAGGCAGATACTCAAAAGGCCAAGCTTGTCATCGCACCGGAGCTTCCAGTGGTGGTCATGCTCGACTGTGGGGGGGGGAGGCAGCACCCTTGCATCAGAGGGGTTGCTGACGGTCAGAGGAGCAGTAGACCAGGACTGGAGAGCACTGGAATGCATCAGAGCAAACGGACTGGACAACGGTGCGAAGTTACTTAGGATGACAACAGGGTCACAGGAAAGCCTAACCATGTTGAGAGAGGTGAAACCAGACGTGGTGGTCGGTGACGCCTGCAGGAGGTTTGAAGGGATACGAGATAAGGAGGGAATATCCGGAGCGAGTAGCCTAGCCCAAGCTTCCATCGCTTCGGACGCGCGAGTTTTCATACTCGAATGTTTGGGCAGCCCTCTGCGAACGACGGAATGGAACGACGAGATTCCCCCCGCTTTGGAACGAGAGTCATACATCGAGGACAAAGCGGAGATGCTAGCGAGACAAGTAGGGATTCCGTGGAGGAGGAAACGGACATTCGTGGTAGGAATCAAGGGAGGCCTTGCCACAAGAGGGAAGTTAGCCGTTTGGAAGCGGAGGGTGGAGAAGGTAAAACAACCAGTTCAGGAACTAGGGAAATTTTTGGGACAAAAAGGCGCATACTTCCTGAAGAGAGGTAACGGAGGGCGAGCGGTTTACTCGTTCAACAAACCCATCATCTCTTTGAACCGTGCTCACATCATGGGGAAAAAGCCAACCGAAGGGTATATCGCACACCCAGCGGATGCGGCACGCCTTACAGAAGCCGAAGAGTTGCACCTCAACGACTACGCCAAAATCACCACAGGGCAGGAACACTACGTGATCCTGCAGACGGTTAGCAAAAGCGCAGCGGCAAACGTCATCGCAGATTTCACGTCTCCTCCAATGCTACGAGCAGTATTAGTTGAACTAGCTGTACAAGGCTTACTGGGAAAACCGGTAACAGAGGTCGCGGAACTAGAAGGATTGGCCTGCATGGTGTTTGAAGATTACCTCGCAGCATCAAACGCCTTTGAGGTGACAAGAGCGGCCACGAGATCGCAGGCAAAGGCCACTTACCAGGAACCGGAGGTTGTCTGGGGGGCAGAACCACCGTTACCTGAGGAGGAGGGGATGGAGTATGCTACGGCGCAGACGGTCACTACTACTGAACTACCAGTGGAAGTTGATCGCACACGCAAACGCAGGGGACAGAGAGAGCCCATTCCAAGACCGAAACGGCAACGCGATCCGTTGGAGGAATCACTGAAGGACACCAGCAGCCATTCAAGCCGATCAGGGAATGAGGCCAAGAGACCCCCGCGGTCAAAGCCATCCATGCTGGAAAGGGTGACAGCTATTCTCCAGGATTTGCCACAGCTGACGCAGAGGCAGTGCGAAGATATGGTACTTGGCAAGATTCGGAAAGAACTCCAGGAAGCGGGAAACCGAGGATCAGGAAGTGGTGAATTTGTGATGGATGATAACGGCCTTTTGTGGGTAGCACCTCGGGGAAAGATCCCACGACTTGCAGTTCCCCGATCTCTCGTTCCAGGGATTATAGCGCTGGCGCACAGCACCTATGGGCATCCGGGGACGGCGAAAACTACAGCCTTGATTAGTCATCGGTACTGCTGGCCCACCCTCATCAAGGACTTTATAGACTACGCTCTCTCGTGTGGGTGCAGACGTCGCAAGCGGTCAGCGAGTCAACGGCTTGCCATGCTACCGTCGAGGTTTCTACGACCCGGGGAAGTACTCGAAGTCGACATCCAGGACATGGGGGTGAAGTCAGACGCAGGCAACAAAGTTCTACTGATAGCATTCGACAAAGCCAGCAAGTTCTTGTTCGCCTTTCCACTCCCTACAAAAGAAGCAATCGGAGTAGCGAGGAAATTGCTCGAAGTGATGCTTACTTTTGGGCTGCCGCTCTATGTTCGCAGTGATCCGGGATCCGAGTTCACGGCAGAGGTGATGCAGCACTTATGTAAGTGGTTGAACGTGACCATCGCCTATGGGCCTGCCGATCATCCACGTGCACAGATGGCGGTGGAGAGACTGGGGGGGTGGCTACACGAAGCACTAGGAGAACTGTGCAAGACCTGGCCTCGCAGATGGAAGGAGTACGTACCACCGGCGATGTGGACCCATCGTACCACGCCGGACCTGCGCTTACCGGGGAAGCCAACTCCCTTCCGTCTTTTCTTCGGTCGTGATGTACGCACGCAACTTGATGCTACGCACCCCGAGATAGATGGTGGTGATTTCAATGGCGGGATGCAGTTACGTGGCCGACAAACGTCAAGCACACAAGAAGGTACGGGATGTACGGATGGCTCTATCGAAAGACATGACGACAGGCAGAAACGTCGTGAGAGCCGGGTTGGTGAAATCATTCGGACCTCGGTAGGAACCCGTATTGTTGTCGGAGATAAGGTGCTGGTAAAGGAGGCGGAGTCTGTGATGGTAAGAGAAGGGATACATTATAAACTAGCCCACGAGCACTGGACCGGACCCTGGGATGTGACTGAAGTTGTCTTACTAGGACTCAGCTGCGTCGCCACGATAAATTGGCGAGGGATTCGCCGACGACGGGCGTCAGCATCGAATATCAAGACGTTCTACCTACGTCCGGACGACCTCTGTCACGACTTCGAAAACGAATTTGCTCACCTGGCATGGGGAGTTAACTTCGGGCTGGCGGAGCCGTCGATTGTAGCGTCGCCTATGTATACCCTAATAGACAGAAAGGCTGTGATGGGTCAAGGGAACGCTTGGAAGTGGCGATACAAGGGACGATTTGTGGATGGCACAGAGTCGCAGTGGCTGTCCGAAGAGGAGGCACGAGACAGTTTTACCCCTTCACAGCTGGACGTTTTCCATGCGCTGTAGGAAACGTATCACGGAGCGGAGTGCCGGGCAAGACCAACTTCGACGCTAACGCGGAAAGAAAGAGATGGCATCGACCGCGAACAAGCGTTGAAACAACACCCCGTGGGGACCGTGATCTGGAGGGAGTTCGCGGACGCTGAAGGAAACAACAAGCGTCACCTTTCAAAGGTCTTCGACTTCAAGTCACCGTACTGGCGGGTTCGGTACGCAGACGGAGATTGGGAGGAGCTCAACGAACGTGACGTCCCGAAACGTAAGACGACCGAAAATTCGCAATCCGGTTCCCCGTAAACGTGGAACGTAAAGTGGAGGCGGGTGAAGAAAGGGAGAAGACGTTGGCCGAAGATCGACCAGCGAGGAGGTTCAAGGCCTCAGCCTACCCGGGTTAATGGGAAAAGCCGGGAAGTGGTGGATAAGAGGCTTTCAGCTGGTGCGCTTGATGAGAAACACTAGCAAGTCCACCAGTACCGATCTAGGACCTAATGCACAAAAGCCCGAGGCCCAGGGTCCCTACCCCCTGAGAGATGCCTATCCATGAAAATGTTAGACGCCACTCGTTTGAGCCTTAGGGTAATCGAAACACGACTAAGTGTGGGAAAAGGCCCTCACTCTTACTCCAGTGTATCCGCAGCCCGTTTAGCACTGTATTCCTGAGCCGTGTTGGGCGGGTGTTGCGGCGGATTGACATGATTGTTACATGAAACCCCGTGGCGGAATGCTGCCTAGGTCTGTATAACGCCGATCAGTCTAGAAAGCATGCCGCTCGCGGCCTCAGTCCAAAAACACACAAAACCAAACGAGGGAAAAAGAAACCTGAACTTGATCTGACACGAGCGTGAGTGACTGCGAATCGAGCTTGAGTACAGCTATCGTTACCGTAAGGTATTGTTGGAGGTTTCATCCGGAGATCTGTTATATTGTACGAGCGCTTGGAAGAGGACTGCGTGAGACGAAACTGGTTTTTGCAGGCAGCTGTTGCAACAAGCAGACGGGAGGAATCAGCCTGAAGGTAGGCACGGAGGAAAATAACTAGATGCGGTGAGAGAGTTGGGACAAGTGATTGGAGACTTGGGTGCGTGTGACTAAAATAGATCTATATCCGTTCGTTACAGAGCAGCAGTAGCAGCAGCCCCAAGAGGTAGCGGCGTAAGGTGGGCAGAGCATCGCAGGCTCTGATCAAAGCAATCAGCTACTACAAGAGCAACAGCCGCACGCGCAGAGAGTTGCAGTCTGCTGCTGCTAAGGAGCTGGACTGCTACTGTGCGGCAGGATCGTCGCGTGATGGTCTGTGCCAAAGTAGGGAAATGTACGTGTACGAATCACACCAACATGAACATAAATATAAGGACCGTTTGAATACTAATATGATATTCAAACGATATTTACAATTTTCCCCGGCATGTCACTTGACACTTTATAGGAGCAGCAGTAGCAGCAGCGATAGGTAGCAGCGTACAAGCTGGTAGAGCATCGCAGGCTCCGATCAAAGCAATCAGCCACTACAACAGCAGCCACACGCGCAAAGAGTTGCAGGCTGCTGCTGCTAGGGGGCTGGACAGCTGCTGGGCAGCAGGATCGTAGCTTGGTGCTTCGATCCAAGAAAGGGAAATGCACCTGTTCGAAGCACACCAATCTGAACATAAGTATAAGGACACTTTGAATACTAATATGACATACAAACGATTCTTACAATTCCCCCCGGCATGTCACTTGACACTCGACAGAAGCAGCAGTAGTAGCAGCAGCAGTGAGAAGTAGTGGTGTAAAGGGGGTAGCGCAGGCTCCGATCGAACCATCTATTACAACAGTAGCCACACGCGCATAGAGTTGCAGGCTGCTGCTATGGGGCGGGACTGCTGCCCGGCGGCAGGATCGAAGAGCGGTGCTCTTTGCAAAAATAGGGAAATGCCCCTTAGTGTACCCTCTACAAGCAGAAAAACGTGGTTTGCATACAAATCTCACGTGCGTACACGGGGGTAGGAGATGCAGAAACCCAATCCCCGGGGGTGTTGCGGAAAGCCGGGGATTCGCCTCAAGTGTGCCCAAGGGCAAAAAAGTTTAAAAGTCTTTCCACGCGCGACACACTGCACGCAAACCCCCGTCAACGGGACCCCGACGGTCGTATTGTGACCACCCTATCCGACGTTTCGGATAAAAGTGCGAGCACGAAGGGATGTGCCTGAAGAAAAAAAATGACAATATACATGTACGTATCAATTTATTCATGGAGATTCATATTTCTGCGGGAATTGCGAGCACGAGCGACCACGCACGGGAATCCACGGAATTTGCTTGTACGGGAACCGACCGCCACGAGAGGTTCTCTCGAGGAACTACTTAGCCCCCACGGGAATTACCGTTTTTTTCACAGGAGAACTGTCCAGCACGTAAAATCGGGTTTCCAGAAAGTGAGGCATCGATGGTGCGGAGGTTGCTCCATGATTTGGAACCGGTGAATTACTTGGAAAATCTAGGCCACATCGAACATTGTTCCTGTCTTCCACGAACCCAAAGCCAGAGAACATTCGTTTAAAAAGAAATACTGAGGATGCGAGGAGACTGTCGTCCGCGTGGTCTCAAGCGGCTCGGTCGTTGGGACTGACTGCCTCCGCTCTAGCCGTGGAGTGGACCTCACGAACTCCCCGTTTCGAAATCCGAACCAGCACCAATACGACAGCATTCTTCGGAGCAGGAAGGGGCACAAGACCCAAGCAACTAGAAAAACCGCGTGTATGCGACTTTTCTTCGGCGGCCAACCTCCGTGGCGTGAACTGGCGTGGACTGTGACATGAGTAACCAGGCGGCGCTCGCACGTTTGCTTGCCTCCGTTTACGCAAAATAAAACACTCGTAGAGGTCTCATGGCGTTATATTCGCTTCAAATGATAGGAAAATACTGACATGGGTGGATGCGACGATATGGACAGCTTGCAGAAGAAGTGTACCAGATACAACCGGATAACGTTCGAGCTACAACTAACATGTAGCTGTCGTTTTCGCACGCACCTCGTACAGCAGTACTACCGTATGCATGTATCAGGTGTGCAGCAGGCAGATTCCCACCAGCAGATTGAGGACACCACCAATGAGTAGCAGACATTTCCTGTGGCCTCTGCTCTGTCGAGCGGCTGTTACACCTGCGTCGCTCTTCGAGTGCTGATTGTGGCACTGCTTTTTGTATCTACTCGTAAAAGTGTATTTTCACGAACAGACAAGAGGACTTCGGACAAGTAGTCTGCATGCGGTGTTGGTCGGGCGCGGCATGACCCGACAACGTACGAACAACTGCCCCGTAGAACGTGCGCACCTCAGCAGACAGCGATATCGGGTGTTTCGGCCTTCTGTATACTAGGTATGCCCTAGAATACCCCGCGCGCAATGGACGTACCGGTTCTGCTGTAGATGGTGGTGGGCCCTTCCAGCACAAACTCGTACAGCAAATCAACCCGAATCAGACATGTTTCCATGATATGAGATCGCATAATCAAAGGAATAGGACACCGCCCCTCCGAAGCATTGTTTTTGTCAGGGTAGTCCGTAGGCTCCAGGACCTTTTGTATAGAACAGCCGCCAGGCGACAGGCGTTGTCTGGGGAGCGCGGGTTGCATGCTACCCTGTCCTGTGCCCAACGAGTATATACACCAGTATACACGGCCCTAGCTACGAGTTTAGGCACCAGGATACCATGTACCAGAGGCTGCTGGGATGCACGATGCGATGTATTGTAGAAATCTTTAGTTCCATTAATATTTTTTTTTTTTGGTTTTAAGAGCAATCAGCAGTACCAACCTCGGTACTTGTATGTATCCGAAGAGACCACGCTTACACTTCACCCAAGTAACAAGCACGGCTGTACAGGACGTGGTGTCCTAGTATTATTTTGTCGATTTTGTATGATCTGCTGTGTCCAGCCACACCCGATGCCTGCTGAGTAGTACCAAGACCCGTGGTACTGAGGGTATTTCGCGCATGACATTGCTGGCATTTCGTGTATAATGTCGATCAATACTCGGGATTGCTGCGTGGTAACTCCTAATGTAGGTTGTGGCTTATGACTGATCTCGCACTATTTTTTCGCTGGTGGCCAGCTGCTTATGTACGCTTCGCTGATTGCGGTTGATATGTCGCTCTTGTTTTGCAAACGATTAGAAGTACCCACCTCGGTACTTGTACTTATCCGATATAGCCACCCCTTACCCTTCACCCAAGTACAAAGCACGGCTAAACATTGTGTCGTGTCCCAATGTTATATTGTTTTTTTTGCATGATCTGCTCATGAGTAGCTGCTGGCATACGCTTTGCTGATCGCGGTTGATTTACTGTTCTGATCAACGCGGCTCTATGGTCTAGACGTGCTTTCGGCTCTGCTGCCCAATGTTGATATACGGACGTGCTGGCTCCATTACATATGTCTGCGGAACGGTGTCTGAGAGGGGTTGGCTGTGCTGATTGCTGTTTTTGTACACCCGCGCCCGATATGATTTTGCTTTGCTGATCGATGTCGATAAACCACCCTGGTCGACACCGCTGTGCGAGGCATGTTTTCGCTTTGATCGCGGTCCATAGAGCGCAATGTTGACATACAGCAGCGCCATAGATGCTTTTGCTTTTCGTTTCGCGGTTGATACACCGCCCAGATCGACAGGGCTGTGTCATCCAGAAGCATTTTGGCTTTGGTTTGTTATTGCTGCGGGCGTACAGCTCTCGCGGTTGATATACCGCTCTGGTCGACACGGCTGTGTCGTCCAGAAGTGCTTGCGGTTTGGGTTTTATTGCTGTTGATGTACAGCTTTACCGCGCTGGTGATATACCGCGCTGATGACATACAGCTGCGCCAGAGATGCTTTTGCTTTGCTATGGTTGATACACCGGCCAAGTTGACACGGCTGTGTCGAACAGAAGTGCTTTCGCCTCAGTTTTCGATTGCTGTTGATATGCAACTCTAGCGGTCGATATACCGCCCTGGGCGACACGGCTGTGCGTTCCAGAAGTGCTTTTGATTTAGTATTCGATTACTGTTTATTTACAGATGCGCCAGAGATGTTTTTGCTTTGCCGTTCGCGATCGACACACCGCCAAGGCCACAGGGCTGTGTCGACCATAAGTGCTCTCGCTTTAGTTTTGATTGCTGTCGATATACAGTTCTCGCGGTTGATATACCGCCCTGGTCGACACGGCTGTGCCGTCCGAAAGTGCTTTCGGTTTCGGGTTCGATTGCTTTTGATATACATATATGCTTTCGCTTTGCTGATCGCGGTTGATATACTGCGCTGGTAGTATACAGTTGCGCCAGATATGTGTTTGAGTTGCTGATCGTGGTTAATACCGCCCAGGTCGACAAATCTGCGTCGTCCAGAAGTGCTCTCGATTTCGATTTTGATGGCTGTTGATATACAACTACACCGCGCTGGAGACATACAGCTGCGCCAGAGATGCTTTGCTCTGCCGATGATGCCTGATACACCGCCCAGGTCGACACGGCTGTGTCGACCAGAGGTGCTTTCGCTTCAGTTTGTTATTACAGTTGATATGCAGCTCTTGCGGTTGATATCCCGCCCTTGTCGACACGGCTGTGTCATCTAGAAGTGCTTTTGCTTTCGTTGTTAATTGCTGTTGATGTGCAGCTACTCGGTTAGCGATATACAGCTGCGCCAGAGACGTTTCGCTTTGCTGATCACAGTTGGTAGACCGCCCTGGTCGACACGGCTGTGTCGACCAGAATTTCTTTCGCTTTCGGTTTTGATTGCTTTTGATATAAAGCTCTCGCGGATGTTTTTCCGCCTTGGTTGACACGGCTGTGTCGTCCAGACGTGTTTCCGCTTTGTTTTGTTTTTGCTGTCGATGTTCAGCTATACCGCGATGGTGATATACAGCTGCGCCGGATATGCTCTTTCTTTGCTGCCAGCGGTCGATACACTGCCCAGGTAGACACGGATGTGTCGACCAGAAGTTATATCGCTATAGGTTTGATTGCTGTTCATATACAGCTCTCGCGGTTTATATACCGCCCTGATAGACACGGCTGTGTGGTCCAGAAATGCTTTCGCTCATTTTTGATTGCCATCGATATACAGCTATACCACGCTGGTGATATACAGCTCTTGCTGCCCTGATTGCGGTTGATATACCGCCCTGGTCGACAGGGTGAGCCGTCCAGAAGTGCTTTCGCTTTCGGTTTTGATTGATGTTGATATACAGCTCAGATATGCTTTCGCTTTGCTGAATGCGGTCGATGTACCGCGCTGGTAATGTACAGCTATGCCAGATACGTTTTTGATTTGCTGATCGTGGTTGATACCGCCCTGGTCGACATAGCTGTGTCGTCTTGAAGTGCTTTCCATCTCGATTACGATGCCTGTTGATATACAGCTACACCGCGCTGGTGACATACAGCTGCGCCAGCGAGGCTTTCATCTGCTGATCGCGGTTGATGCACCGCCTAGGTCGACACGGCTGTGTCCACCAGAGGTGCGTTCGCTTCAGGTTTTGATTGATGTTGATATACAGCTCTCGTGGTTGATATACCGCCCTTGTCGACACGGCTGTGTCGTCCAGAAGAGCTTTCGCTTTAGTTTTTTGTAGCTGTTGATATACAGCTTTTCCGGCGTGGCAATATACAGCTGCGCCAGTGACGCTTTTGCTTTGCCGATCGCCGTTGATTCAGCGCGTGTCGACTAGAAGTGTTTTCGTTTTCGTTTTTATTTGCTATTGATATACAGCTCTCGCAGTTGATATACCGCCATGGTCGACACGGCTGTGTCGTCAAGGCGTGCTTTCGCTTTTTTTACTCTGTCTGTACACAGACATACAGCGCTGGTGATATACAGCTGCGCCGGAGATGTTATTGCTTTGCTGATAGCGGTTGATACAACGCACTGGTCGACACGTCTGTGTCGTCCAGAAGTGCTTACGCTTTAGTTTCGATTACTGTTTATATACAGCTCAGATATGCTTTCCCTTTGCTGATCGCGATTGATATACAGCTGCGCCCGATATGTTTTTTCTTTTCTGATCACGGTTGATACCGCCCTCGTCGACATGGCTTTGTCTTCCAGAAATGCTTACACTTTCGTTTTCGATGGTATCGATATACAGCTATACCGCCCTGGTGATATAGAGCTGCACCAGGTATGCTTTTGCTTTGCTGATCGCGGTTGATATGTCGTATTGGTCGACACGGCTGCATCGTTCAGAAGTGCTTTTGCTTTAGGTTTCGATTGATGCTGGTATACAGATTTACTACGTTGGTGACATACATCTGGGCCAGATATGTTTCTGCCTTGCTGATCGCGGTTGATATACCGCTCTGGTCGACACGGCTGTGTCGTTCAAACCATCATTGCTTTAAGCTTTCGATTGCTGCTGATATACAGCCGCGCCAGATTTGATTTCGTTGTGCTGATTGCAGTTCATGTTCCGCGCTGTTGATATACAGCTGTCCTCTGGTTGCCACCGCTCTGTCGTCCAGAACGGCTTCGTTTCAAGTTTTTTATTCCTGTTGACATGCAGCCACACCGCGCTGGTGACATACATCTGCGCCAGATATGTTTATTGATACTGATCGCGGTCGATATACCGCTCTGGTCAAGACCGCTGTGTCGCCCAAAACATCATTGCTTTAAGCTTTCGATTGCTGCTGATATACAGCCATGCCAGAATTGCTTTCGTTGTGCTGATTGCGGTTGATGTTCCGCGCTGTTGATATACAGCTGCCCTCTGGTTGACACCGCTCTGTCGTCCAGAACGGCTTCGTTTCAATTTTTTTTTTTGCTTTTGACATACAGCTATACCGCACGGGTGACATATCTCTGCGCCAGATATGTTTCTTGCCGCTGATCGCGGTTGATATACCGCTCTGGTCGATACGGCTGCGTCGTCCAGAACGGCTTCGCTTTGTGATTATGATCGCTGTTGATATACAGCTGCGCAAGATATGCTTCCGCATTCCTGATTGCGGTTGATGTTAGGCGCTGTTGATATACAGCTACCCCAAATATTATTTCTATTTGCTGATCGCGGTTGTTTTACCGTGCTGCTGATTTACAGCTGCGCCGGATATGCTTTTGCTTTGCTAATCGCGGTTGATGTACCGCCCTGGTCAACACAGCCGCGTCGCTCAGCGGTCCTTTCGCTTGAAGTTTTCATTGCTGTTGATATATAGCTATACCGCGCCGCTGGTGATATACAGCTGCGTCAGGATTGCCGGTGATATACCGCCCGGGTCGACAGGCTGTGCCGTCCATAAGTGCTTTCGCTTTCGGTTTTGATTGATGTTGATATACAGCTCAGGTATGCTTCCGCTTTGCTTATTGCGGTTGATGTTCCGCACTGTTGAATCACAGCTGCGCTCTGGCTGACACAGCTGGGCTAGAAACTGAAATATTTGTAGACGTAGAAAATCCCAAAAAAATCTGCGCTCGTTAGCTGAAGAAAATGAATATTGAAAGGAATTACCAATCAGCGCTGGGGAAAGAATGGACACGTCACAAAAAAGAACTTTTCACGTGTGGTATCACATTGAATAAGGTAATATGAGTATTAATTGTAGAGGAGCTGCAGCGCTCGTTGAAAAAGGTCGCAGCAGCGCACCCAAAGTACGCGAATCTGGTATCGTTCTTGCCCGGAACACCACGACGAGTGCCTGAACAGCAGCGAACAAACGAGCGCGTGAGCGTGAGGGGGATTCACTGGTGGACCCTCGCCCTCGATGGCTGACAGCCCGGAAGTGCAGCCCCTACCGGGCCTGGTTGAAGCTGGATTTGCCGATCTTGGTGCGGATGCTGCTGCTGCTGACCCGGCTGTTGCTGCTCATCCTGCTAGTGCGGTGCAAGATGTTCCCATCCACAGTCATCGCCTCGGCCGGGTGTTGCACATCCTGCACATATCCGTGACTGCGGGGTTGACAACTCCTTGTTTCATGGGTCCTGTCGGTGTAGGTAGTTGGCATGATTGGAAGGAGGACCACTTGGTGGTGCTTCTGGGGTCTGTGTGGACACGTATCATACTCGTATCATACTCGTAATATACCAGGTGTCAATGAGCACTTCTGCAAGTCCTACTTACACTGCCTGCTGCTGCAACAACTGGGGCCGCCGAAGCGCGAAGCTTGTTCATGATCCGTATGTTTCCGCCCGTGCAGCAGCAGCAGCAGCAGCAGCAGCAACGCGCGGGGCAACACACTCTTTTCGTGCAAAATAGCGTTGAGGAAAAACACGAAATCACCTACTTGGTATTAGGGAAACCAGAAAAAACGTGCACAATCACTACTTGAACTCGTATCATACTCGTATCGTATCAGGGGTCAATGAAGCAACGCTTCTTCAAACCATGCTGCCCCTGCCTCCTGTTGCTGCTGCTGCAAATGCCACCGAAGATGTCACGAATCTTGTCGTGTGAGGTATCAGTATGGCTTCGCCCCAGCAGCTTGTGCGTGGAAGCTGTAAATCCTTTCAGAGGATAGATCTGATAGTTTTGGAAAAAAGAAAAAAACACACCAGTTTCTCATGGGGGGGTGGGGGTTGGGGCGGGGGTGGGGCGGGTGGGGCAGCTCAATCTATGCGTGGAAACTATACAATTTTTTTTAAGGGGGTATATGGAACGGTTTCAGAAATAATGCATCAGTTTATCAAGTATATCCTGGGGTAAGTCGTACAATCAGTGAGTAGAAGGCGGAGTATTCAAGGGGGTGGGGGTGGGATGGGGTGGGGGGGTGGGGAGGTGGGGGGGGGGGGGGGGGGGGGGGAAGAAGGGCTTTAGGTGGCCTAGATTTAGGGGTTTGTTTTACGTGTGGTGCTAGGTCTAAGCGATGGTGCGGGTGGTGGGGAAGGAGGGGGCGTTCGGGGCGGGGGGCGGGGGGGGGGGCGGGGGCGGGGGGGGGGGGGGGAAGCAGTGGCATGGATAGTCTCTAGAAAGATAATGAGGTGATATCCAGTGCGTGAAGTGTTTATTAATCTGGTGGATTTCCATTTTAGGTGGAGCGTTTGAGCAGGGGCGAGCGAGAAGGGAGGGGGAGGATTTTTAGGAGGTTTAGGTCACAGATAATATTCAAATACACTCCGGCTGTGAGATGAAAGATATGAAGGGGCTTGTTATACGCGTGCTACTAGGTCTAGGCGATCGTGCGGGTGGTGGGAAAAGAGGGGGCGTTGGAGGGGGGGGGGGTGATGGGGGTGGGGGGAAAGAATGAAAACTACGTCATGGATGGTCAGAAAGATAATGACTTGCTATCAACTGCGTCGAGGTGTTTATTACTCTGGAGGTGTTTTTTACTCTGGCCGATTTCGATTTAAATTGGGGTGTTTGAACAAACTGGGCGGAAAGAAAAGGGGGGTGGGGGAGGGGAGGGGGAGGGGGGGGGGGGTCGAGGGACCGGGGGGGGGGGGAAAGAAGAGATGTTGTTTGAACAAGAAGGATCCGGGGAAGGGGAGGGAAGGGGGGGGGGCGGGGGCTGCCTGGTGATGTTTACTTTTCTAGAAGGTTTGATGTTAGATGCACTATGCAACCCAGTATTAAGGTGTAGTAAGTAACGTGGTAAATATTCATAATTTGATATTGTACATGGATCGAATTATATAATATTTGTAGTTACCATTTTTTTCAGACATCGCTAATTATCAGAAAGAGATACGTATTGCCAAATGCAACAGGCGAGGTTATGTGGTCATGCACTGCTGTCACCACCATTGAGCACAAGAGGGAGAAATGCGAATCGTCAGTGTTTTAAAATAAACGCTTGGTGTACACGCGCTCAATTTCGTTACCTCGTCAGTCATATTTCGCTTGGCATAGGTTGGGAGGTGATCATACAGACGGTATGCAAGAAATACCCTACGTAATTGGTTGGTAAGGTGGTTTAGCGCAATTTCAACATATCTGCCTGTGCTTCCTTTTCAAATTATTTTTGTCTCGAATGTACGATTTCACGACCATGATTTTCACCTTGCCGAGGTGGGGCTCTGAGGTCGCCAATTCTAAGACAGAGATTCATCTTACAAATACAACAGGCGAGGTGAGTATGCGATATCATATATATGCACAAATTGCCCCCTTCCCCCCCCCCCCCCCCTTCCAAACCCGCTCGCTTTTGATCAAAACCAGGCCCCCACGTCCTTCAAAACTCCGCCCCACCCCCCTCACCGGTTATTCGACTTACAAGATTCACTTGATAAAAGGATACATTTCCCTTCACAGCTGTCAGATTTTGTTCCCCCCAGAAACGGGTTTTATAGTATCCGCGCACAGACTGACTAAAATCATCCTGTTGACTCTGATAGCTACACTGTAGTTGTAAGGGGAGTCGCCGACCTATATCCTTAATGAGGACACACAACTCGTAATGCGCGCGATCGGAGTATCACACACAGCTTGCAAAGATGGGTTTCGACGAAATCTTCGATCTCACAGCTGGAGTGTATTATCATTTTTTATAATATATGCGATGTCACCACCATTGAACGCGAGGGTGACTTTACTTCGTTAGGCATATGCTACTGCGTTTCGTAGAGGTCGTCTCACGTGGGCATGCGATGGGTTGGGAGTGTGGTTCACCGCAACTATATACGTATATGTTTTATTTGTCGTATTTGATTTTATTACATGTTAGTTCAGGTTAGTTCTAGTCTTTTTTTATATTTTCGAGTGTATATAAAGTCTATATATTTCCATTTTATTTCATTTTAGAGTATTTTATTCAATTTTGTTTATTCTATTTTCATTTTCATTTTATATTTTAATTTTCAAGGACGTCAGCCGTGAGTTCGACGAATTTCAGGTCAATACTCAGCTTTGGAAGCTGCGTTGTTGGTACTCGTAATATACTATATGAGTGAGTTTTTATTGAGAGGTGTCCTATTTTTTGTCCACAATAAAGTTAATTGTTGGTATTTATACTTTTTTAGGTGGGGAATTTTGAGCTAGGTTAAACATCACATCGATTAATGAATTTTTTAATGTAGTTTCCACTATACTGCTCTATCATATATGGTAGGCGGTAAATTTGTTTTTTCTGTCCCCCCGGCTTCAATATCGGGAATTTTTATTATATTAGATTGAATATTTTTGTTTCTTTTTCATCTTTATTTATTTTTGTATTTTTGAGTTTTTCATTCTTACTATTGTTTATTGATATTTTTAGATGTATTTTTTTCGATTTTATTTTTGTATTTTTTTTTTATTTTATTCTAGTTTTATTATAAAAAATTAAAATACACTCCAGCTGTGAGATCGGATATATTGTCGAAACTCATCTTTGCAAGCTGTGTGTAATATTCCGATCGCGCGTATTACTAGTTGAGTGTCTTCACTAAAGATATAGGTCGGCGACTCCCCTTGCAACTACAGTGTAGCTATCAGGGTCAACAGGGTGATATTAGTCAGTCTGCGCGCGGAAACGATGAAACTTGTTTCTGAGGGGGACAAAGTCAGACAGCCGTGGAAGGAAATGCATTAGTTTATCAAGTTAATCCTCTAAGTCGAATAACCGCTGAAGGGAAGGCGCAGTTTTGAAGGACGGGGGTCCTGGTTTTGATGAAATAGGAGCGGGGTTGGAGGGGGAAGGGGCCAGGGACGGGGGGAGGGGGGGGCGGGGGGGGTCGGGGGACGGGCGGGGCAGCTCAATTTGTGCGTGGAAATTGTCATGGGGGGGGGGCGTTGGGGCGGGGGTGGGGCGGGGTGGGGCAGCTCAATATGTGCGTGGAAACTATACATTCTTTTAAGGGGATAAATGTGACGGTTTTGGACAAAAGACACCAGTTTATCATGTATATCCTATATGTCGTACAATCAGTGAGAAGAGGGCGGAGTGTTCGAGGGGGTGGGGGTGGGATGGGGTGGGGGGGGGTGGGGAGGTTGAGGGTGGGGGAAGGGGGGGGGAGGGGGGGTGGGAAGGGCTATAGGTGGCATAGATGTAGGGGCTTGCTATACGTGTGGTGGTAGGTCTAGGCGATGGTGCGGCTGGTGGGGAAGGAGGGGGCGTTCGGGGCGGGGGGGGGAAGAAGCGGCATGGATGGCTCTAGAAAGAAAATGAGGTGATATCCACTGCGTGAAGTGTTACTTACTGTGGCGGATTTCGATATTAGGAGGGGCGTTTGAGCAACGAAGAGCGAGATAAAAAATGAAGGGATAGAGGGATGGGGGGGGGGGAGTTAGTAGATTTAGGTCAATTATGATATATTAATACACTCCGGCAGTGAGATCAAAGATATTTAGGGGCTTGTTATACGCGTGGTGCTAGGTCTAGGCGATCGTGTGGGTGGTAGGAAAGCAAGGGGTGTTAGAGGAGGGGGTTTGAGGAGGGGGGAGGGAAGAATGAAAACTACGTCAAGGATGGTTAGAAATATAATGACGTGATATCAACTGCGTAGAGATATTTATTTCTGTGGCCGATCTCGATTCAAGTGGGGCGCTTAAACAAACTGGGGGAAAAATAAAAGGGGGGGGTGGGGGGGGAGATCGGAGAGGGGGGGGGGGGGGGGGGGGAGGGGTGGGGGGGTTGAACAAGAGAGATCGGGGGACGGGGGGGGAGAGGGGGGCGGCGAGACATTTCGATATGTGCGCGGAAACTATAAATTCCTAAAGGAAACGAATCTGACGGTTGTAGCAAGAAGACATCCCTTTATACCATCTGCCCGGTAATGTTCACTATTCTAGAAGGTTTGATGTTAGATGCAGTAGTATGCAACGCAGCGTTTAGGTGTAGTAAACAACGTGTTAAATCTTCATAATCTGTTTTTGTACATGGATCGAAACATAAAATATTTGTAGTTACCATTACTTTATTTCAATTGAAAATACACTCCAGCTGTGAGATCGAATATTTTGTCAAAGCTCATATTTTTTTAAATCCTTTTCGACATCGCTAATTACAAGAACGAGATACGTAGTGCCTAATACAGCAGGCGAGGTGATGTAGTCATGCACTGTCACCGCCATTGAGCGCGAGAGGGAGAAATGCGACTCGTCAGTGTTTGAAAGGAACGCTTGGTGTACAAGCGCTCAATTACGTTACCTCGTTAGTCATACTTCGCTTGGCATAGGTTGGGAGGCGATCATGCAGTCGGTATGTACGAAATACCATACGTAGTGTGTTGGTAGCTGTGTTGGTTCACCGCAATTTTAATATATCTGCCTGTGCTTCCTTTTTTTTTATTTTTTTCTCCAATGTACGATTTCACGCCCATGATC
Organism: Undaria pinnatifida; assembly: GCA_012845835.1. NCBI lineage: Eukaryota > Phaeophyceae > Laminariales > Alariaceae > Undaria > Undaria pinnatifida. The sequence continues at coordinate 15,992,881 of JABAKD010000008.1, read as the reverse complement.
TGAGGTCGCCAATTTTAAGACAGAAATACATCTTTATAATACAGCAGGCGAGGTGGGCAGGCGATGTCATATATATGCGATGGCACCACCATTGAACGCGAGGGTGACTCTACTTCGTTAGGCATATGCTACTGCGTTTGATATGGTAGAAGTTGCCAGGCAATCATGTAAACGGATGGAGGCACGAAATACCCTGCGTAATAGGTTGGTCGTGTGGTTTACCGGAGTGTGAACATACCTGTCTGTACTTACTTTTCACATCATAATTATAGACTATAGTGTACGATTATACGTCCTGTTTTCTCCCCACTGTCGTCGCAGATGTTGTGGTCCTGTAGATGTCGCGTCCATGTCTGGTGCTCTTGTTTGTGGTGCTCATGAAAATATGCCCTACCTAGCGTGTAGTAGATGATTGCTGAGTGGTGTTCCTTTCCTTTGCATCAAGCGAGGTAGATATGTCAACGCCACCGCTTGCATGAAAACGACAAGAAAAAATCCTCACACACCTGATACAGAGGAGACGCGGCCCATTGTTTAGTATACCGACGGTCAGGAACAGGTTAGCGAGCAGTGAACTTGATTTTCACTACCGCTCCTCACTCCACCTAAGACACTACGGGCATGCGTTGGGCCCAGTTCGATGATGCCCAAAACCAATTTCAAAGGAGGTGATGTGGTGGGCGAATGCTGTAATGATTAGCGCTGCTGCGATTACCCCGCCTCTCGTTCTGTTTGTTCTTGCGTCCTTGATGAACCTGTCATTTAGCAACGAGCAGTTGCGACGCATTTTAGGTTTGTGTAAAGACTTTATGTAGACTAATGATGTTTCTGACTCGTAGGGACCTCAATTTGGAACCCAGGGTGTATGGGTTCCATCTTTTGACTGAGTTTCGTATGTGGACGTATATATGGTTTAAGTGTGTCGTGTGTCCGCGTGGTTTTTGCTACATACACGTGTATGTTTTCGTTGATATTCTAGACTTCGTTATCGTATTGGTTCAAGTAGTGCTTTCCGCGTGGTTTTTGCTACACGTATATGCTTTTGTTGATGTTCTAGACTTCGTTATCGTGTTGTTTCGGAGTGGTGTTTTCGAAAACATATTATTTTGTAACCGCGTGGTTTCTGCTACACGTGTACGTTTTGGTTGATGTTCTAGACTTTGTTGTCGTATTGTATCAGAGTGGTGTTTTCGAATACATATCATTTTGTGTCCTCATGGTTGTTGCTACACGTGTATGTTTTGGTTCACGTTCTAGACTTCGTTATCGTGTTGTTTCAGAGTAGTGGTTTCAAATACATATTGGTTTACAGTGGTTGGGGAGGGGGGGGGGGGGGCTGTTGTGTATCTCTGCTAAACGTATTTATGTACGCCGAGAAAACTGCTTCGGGGGGCAAAAAACGAAGGTTTTTTATATATACATATATCCACCAAATATCGAAATCCGCCACATTAATAAACACTTCACGCACAGGATATCACCTCATTATCTTTTGAGAGCCATCCATGCCGCTGTGTCCCCCCCCCCCCCCCCCGCCTCGAACGCCCCCTTCTTCCCCATCACTCGCACCATCGCCTAAACCTAGCACCACACGTATAACAAACCCCTCACCTAAAGCCCTTCCTCCCCCCCCGCCCCTCCCCCGCCCCCACTCCCCCACCTCCCCCCCAACCCATCCCAACCCCACCCCCTCGAACACTCCACCCTCCCTTTACTCACTGATTGTACGACTTACCCCAGGATATACATGATAAACTAATGTATTATTTAAAACCGTCACATTTATCCCCTCAAAAAAATGTATAGTTTCCAGGCACATATTGAGCTGCCCCCCCCCCGCCCCTCGCCCCCCCCCCCCGCCCCAACCCCCCCCCCCCGCCCCAAATAATATACTGGTGCCAAAACAGTCAGATTTATCCCCTCGAAAGGATTTATAGCTTACATGCACAAATTGCCCCCTTCCCCCCCCCCCCCCCCCCCCGTCCAAACACGCTCGCTTTTGATCAAAACCAGCCCCCCACGTCCTTCAAAACTCCGCCCCACCCCCCTCACCGGTTATTCGACTTACAAGATTCACTTGATAAAAGGATACATTTCCCTTCACAGCTGTCAGATTTTGTCCCCCTCAGAAACGGGTTTTATAGTTTCCGCGCACAGACTGACTAGAATCATCCTGTTGACCCTGATAGCTACACTGTAGCTGTAAGGGGAGTCGCCGACCTATATCCTTAATGAGGACACACAACTCGTAATGCGCGCGATCGGAGTATCACACACAGCTTGCAAAGATGAGTTTCGACGAAATCTTCGATCTCACAGCTGGAGTGTATTTTCATTTTTATATAATATATACATATCCTCCTGAGACGACCTCTACGAAACACAGTACCATTTACCTCACGAAGTAAAATCACCCTCGCGATCAATAGTGATGACATCGCATTATATGACATCACATACCCACCTCGCCTGATGTATTTGTAGGACGTATCTCTGACATAAAATTGACGACCGCAGAGCCCCACATCGACAAGGTAAAATCATAGGCGTGAAATCGTACATTTATTTGAGACAAAAATAATTTATAAAAGGAAGCACAAGCAGATGTGTTAAAATTGCGGTAAACAACCTTACCAACCCATTACGTAGGGTATTTCGTACATACCGTCTGCATGATCGCCTCCCCACCTATGCCAAGCGAAGTATTACTAACGAGGTAACGTGATTGAGCGCGTGTATACCAAGTATGACTAATGAGGTAACGTAATTGAGCACATGTATACCAAGCGTCGATTCGTATCCCTCCCTCTAATGCTCAATGACGGAGACAGCACATGGCCACATACATCACCTCGCATGCCGTATTTGGCAATACGTATCTCGTGCGTATAATTAGCGATGTCGATAATAATGGTGACTGTATGATGATAGTGACAAACACAGTGCATGACCACATCACCTCGCCTGTTGCATTTGACAATACGTATCTGTTTCTTATAATTAGCGATGTCAGAAAATAATGGTACCTACAAATATTCTATAAAATATTCTAGCTTTCGATCGCTGTATCATACAACAACAAACTGTGAAGATTTAACACGTTATTTACTACACTTAAACACTGGGTTGCATGCTGCATCTAACATCAAACCTTCTAGAATAGTAAACATTACAAGCCAGATGATACAAAGGGATGTCTTATTGCTTCAATCGTCAGGTTTGTCCCCTTTGAGAATTCATAGTTTCCGCGCACATATTGAAATGTCCCGCCCCCCGCCCCCCCCCCCCCCCCCCCCCCTCCCCTCCCCCTCCACTGACCTCTTTTTCATAACAAACCCCAACCCTTTCCCCCCCCCGCCCCTCCGTCCCCCGATCCCCCCCCCCCCTTCCGCCTAGTCTGTCCAAACGCCCCGCTCACAATCAAAATCGGCCTGAGTAATAAACACCTATACGCAGTTGATACCACGTCATTATCTTTCTGACCATCCATGACGAAGGTTTCAATTATCCCCCCCCCCTCCCCCTCCAACGCCCCCTCTTTTCCGACCACCTACACGATCGCCTAGACCTAGCACCACGCGTATAACAAGCTGCTACATATCTTTGATCTCACAGCCGAAGTGTATATGAATATTATTTGTGACCTAAACCTCTTAAAAATCCCCCCCCCCCCTCTTGCTCTCCCTTACTCAAACGCCCCACCAAATATCAAAATCCGCCACATTAATAATCACTTCACGCACAGGATATCACCTCAATATCTTTCGAGAGCCATCCATGCCGCTGTGTTCCTCCCCCCCCCCCCCCCCACCCTCACCCCCGCCCCCACCCCCCACCCTCCCCCCCCAACCCATCCCAACCCCACCCCCTCGAACACTCCACCCTCTCTTTACTCACTGATTGTACGACTTACCCCAGGATATACACGATAAACTGATGAATTATTTCCAAAAATGTCACATTTATCCCCTCGAAATAATGTATAGTTTCCAGGCACATATCGAGCTGCCCCCCCCCCCCCCCCCCCCCCCGCCCCCAATAATATACTGGTGCCAAAACCGTCAGATTTGTCCCCTCGAAAGGATTTATAGCTTACATGCACAAATTGCCCCTTCCCCCCCCCCCCCCCCCCCCCCCCCCCCCCCCCCGCCCCCCTCCAAACCCGCTCGCTTTTGATCAAAACCAGGCCCCCCCTTTCCCTACACAGCTGTCAGATTTTGTCCCCCTCAGAAACGGGTTTTATAGTTTCCGCGCACAGACTGACTAAAATCATCCTGTTGACCCTGATGGCTACACTGTAGCTGTAAGGGGAGTTGCCGACCTATATCCTTAATGAGGACACACAACTCGTAATGCGCGCGATCGGAGTATCACACACAGCTTGCAAAGATGAGTTTCGACGAAATCTTCGATCTCACAGCTGGAGTGTATTTTAATTTTCATAATATATATTTTGCAGGATTACTGCCGTGCTGAGCGCTGAGCGCGGAGGTACATCCCGGGCGAGACCCTCCCGCTTCGGGGCAGAAGGCCTTATCAAATCCAATGCTTATTTCAAATGATCGGTGAAGCCGCAGAAGAATACTACATTAAAACGTTCCCGCGGGAACAACGAGCCATCACGGGAATTTTCCCCGCAGAAACTTGGTGGCCACGACGGGAACTGCCGGGATTTGTTGCGCCAGAAAGCGCCCACCCTCTAATTTCACCGGAACTAAACGTGATTTCCGATTTGATTGTTTGTTTGGGTTAAACATATTATAAAAATTAAGATACACTCCAGCTGTGAGATCGAAGATTTCGTCGAAACTCATCTTTGCAAGCTGTGTGTGATACTCCGATCTTAACATATTATGTGGTATGCTTAAATTTTTTCTTATGAAATCTCCATACGACGACGTGCCGGATGAGCTTCAGCGTTGTCTTGATCTATCGTAAACAAATAATAAATAGCCATCCCCAGGCAGAAGGCGTACTTAAAAAACAATCAATATGTTTTACTTTTAAAATTTTAAACACACACTCAGGAATGAGAATAAGCAACACAACAGAATAAGGACCTGCATTCACGATACTTGAAACCTGTCATATGTTAAGCAGTGGTGTGTGTATATGCCTTTTTTACATATTATGAGTGAGAAGCTTCTTGATTGCGAGAAACATCCTCGTCGACCGTATTTGAATTGATTTACACCGACACCAACAAACAACGCCGCCTCCCCCTAAAAATGAGCAAACAACATTTTGTTTTGCTTGCGGTGTTCTACATTCCAACTAACTATTTTAACCGCAAGAGGCCTGTGTTGTAGTAGTAGAGGAGATGCGATAGATTCGACCGTCAGCCTGACCGGGCATACGAAACAGGAGACCGCATCGAGAGAAAACCCACCGAACTTTCCCCACAAAGCACATTGCCCGTATCCTCGAGAGGACGACACACGAACAACACATGCACATTGCACCATAAACCACGAAGTATATCACCCAGGGCTTTGTATAGCTGGGATCACTTTCGTCCCGGTAAATGCCTCCCGGGTGATTTAAATTAATTTGTATATATCGCAATAAAACTGCCCAATGCATCACCCGGGTACATGGTATACCGCATCCCCCGCGGTGCCGTCACTTACAATCACAGAGGTATCCCCTAAGAAACCGGCTCTCTCTCTGTCAGCTGCGCCCTATATAATAAGACGGACGAGTAACACACTTCCCGCCGGTCGTTTGAGAACAATTTCAGTTTTGCGAGTCGGGCCAGCAAACTAGTTCGGGCCAGACCAACCTGACCGTCGACCTTACCCCGACCCCTATCCCCAACTTTTCTCTGGAAATATCTCCGAGTCGGCAAGGGCAGTTGCGCAACGCAGCATCGTTTGTTGGGACGCTTTCAAAAACGAAACACAGGAACCGGAAAGGCCAGCCTAGACAAAAAAATACAAACGATCAGCGGCAAAAGGCTAATAAAACGTTCTACGGTAAAGGTGCACCATTTTTTTTCTCAGGTTAGGTTCCTAACTTGAGGACCCGCGAACCTATCCACAAGAAGTATTTTAGCAAATTAAAAATGTAACCCAATAGAACAAACACATAGCATAAGTATACAAAAGGTTAGATTAAAAAACAGGGACGACGTTTCCACGATCTTCGGTTAGGTTCAACCGTCATTCGAAAAAAAAATATTTTAAAAAATACCAACGAAAACATGACATTCAATATTCTATTACGTATACCTACACGAAAAAAAAACTCGACTGATCCGTAGCCTGTCGTCCAGAGAGCATGAATATGAATGATATAAAATATGTACGTCGTCGAGTTGTGGCGGGTCACCTACATCCATATTTTAGGTGGAATAATACCTATGCTTGATAGAATGGACAGGAATATCGCGGTTAAACCCCTGATAATACTCACGAGAAGCGTGCAAGTAACGATAAACGCACAAAGACAACACTACGAAGGACGTATGTACCCATTGCCGACAAAACGCAATGAATGATATAAAATATGCACGTCGTCGAGTTGTGGTGGGTCACCTACATCCATATTTTAGGTGGAATAATACCTATGCTTGATAGAATGGACAGGAATATCGCGGTTTAACCCCTGCTAATACTCACGAGAAGCGTGCAAGTAACGATAAACGCACAAAGACAACACTACGAAGGACGTATGTACCCATTGCCGACAAAACGCACTGTCAAAGGCGTCGTGCGATCGCTTTGAGTCGACTTACGGATATTTATCGTCTCGAGAAAACACAACACAACGTTTCACCCTTGGCAGAATAGGCAGTAACATCGCTGTTAAATCTCCTGCGAATGCTCACAACAAGCGCGTAGGTAACGATAAATGCAAACAGACAAGGCCACGAACGACGTATGTACCTATTGACGACTAAACACACGGTCTAAGCCGTCGTGATTTCATTTTGAGTCGCGTTACAAGCTCTTGACATCTCGAAAAACACAAAAATATGTTGTCCCCCTTGACAGAATTGACAGAGATTTTGCGGTTAAACCCCCTCCGAATACTCACGACAAGCACGTACGTAACGATAAACGCCCACAGACAACGCTACGAAGGACGTATGTGCCCATTGGCAACTAAACACATGATCGAAGCCGTCGTGTGATCGCTTTCTGTTGTGTTATGGGTACGTAACGCCTCGAAAAACAACATAATAACGTTTCCCACCGTTGACAGAATTGACAGGGATATCGCGGTCAGATCCTCTGCGAATACTCACGACAAGCGCATACGTCACGATAAACTCCCAAAAACAACGCTACAATAGGCGTAGATACCGATTGCCGACAAAAAACATGGTCGAAGACGTCGTGCGATCGCTTCGTATTGCGTTACAGGGATTCGCCTCGAAAAACGTAATCATATTTTCTCACCCTTGACAGAATTGGCAGGGATATCGCGGTTAAACTCCGTGCGAATACTCACAATCAGCGCGTGCGTAACGAAAACGCCTAAAGCCAACGTGCCGAAAGACGTATGTGCCCATTGATGAACAAACACGTGGTCTAAGCCGTCGCGGGGTCGCTTTGTATGGCGTTACGGGTATTGTACGCCTTGAAAATACATTATTAACAAAATATTTCTCACCAATGACAGAACTGGCAGGGATATCGCGGTTATACCCCCCGCGAATACTCACGACAAGCGCAGCTCGGTACTGGTAAACCCACGAAGACAACGGTACGGAGGACCCATGTACCTCTTGACGACTAAACACATGGCTTCAGCCGTCGTGCGATCGCGTTTAGTCGCATCACGGGTGTTTTACGTCTCAAAAAACACACAACAATTTCTTACCCTTGACAGAATTGGCTGGGTTATCGCGGCTAGACACCGTGTGAATATTCACGACAAGCGCGTAGGTGACGTTATACGCCAAACGACAACGCTGCGAAGGACATATGTACCCATTGCCGACAGACCGCACAGTCGAAACGGCGATGCAAACTCTTTGAGTGCGCGTCACGGGCATTTGACGGCCTGAGAAGTATACTCATATTTTCATATATTTGGAAACATTGGCAGGTACGTCACGTTGCACCACTGCAAACAGTCACGGTTAGCGCGTATGTAACGATAAATGCAGAAATAAAACGCGACGACAGGACGTATGCACCCATTGCCAACAGGACCAATGATCGAAGCTATCGTGCGATCGCTTCGATTCACGTTACGTGTATTGGGCCGTCTTCAAAAGTACATTCATATTTTCTTATTCTTGACAACATTGTCAAGTACGTCGTGGTTGAACCCCTGCACAGAGCCATGACAATCCCGTGTGTAACGGTAAACACACAAAGACAACGCTACAAAGGGCGAAAATATCTATTGCTGAAAGAGCACCTGGTCAAAACCGTGCTGCGATCGCTTTGAGTCACGTTACGGGCATTCACGTCACAAAAAAACTACTTTTTTTATCGCCCTTGACATGATTAATAGGAATATTGCGATTGGACCCCCACACGTGCTCACGATGAGAGCGTATATATCGACAAAGGAACAAAGACAACTGTACGAGGATTATCTGTGCCTACGGCTGACAGGAAATTAAGGCCAATGCAACGCTTCAATCTCTTGCGTGCAATTACGGGCGTTGAGAACAGTTGCTATTCTCCCTACCCTTTCTTACTGTGGCATAAATATCTATGTCCACATGATTGGGCTTTAGCGCGTGCTTAGGCGGAAGTGTAACTGGCAACCTTGGTACCCCGCGGGAGCCCACGCGAGTTCCTGTGATGTACCGAGGCGTATCGTGGCATTCAACATGTCGAGACTTGTTCTCGTCCGCAAATTGCCGGGCGGAAAGCGCGAAAGCGTGAGTTAACAACACTCGATGAAAACCGACGAGCAGTGGGATTGCTGAACCCTCTGTGCAATATAATAGACGCGAAGAACCGGGGGGGGGGAAAGGAACGACACCTTTGACCACAGCTTGTCCAGAAGCTGGAAAGTATAAGCGTGAAAAAAAAGAAAAATTAGTGGACGGCGATCAATTATCGAGGGTTCCAATGCAAGTAGCTACGTTTGCAGTTGATGCGGCGGGCAGAGCGTGCACAAAAATGTCGTGTTTCCTTCTGCCATAGTCGTTTGAGACCATGTCGCGCGCCAGCTGTCAGGACAAAACTTGCGAGGATTCCCCCTTAAACTCTCCACGTACTTCCCAGCGTGAACCAGATGCCATCCCGACCATCTCGAGCCCAATTTTTGTGGAAACATGTGAAATTATAGTTTTACAGTTATAAATTTTATATGCTTGTTAGGGATGTATTGGACCAAAAGAATACAAACAACCTGTCGTTCTCGACACTACCATGGTCGATTATTTACCATGTTCCAGTAAACCATTGTGGTGGGGCTCAATATCGTTTGTATGTGCGAAGATCCCCCCACGCATATACATCGTACAGTTCCAACAAGGGTCGAGTATACAACATGAACAACTGCGAAACGCATACAAACCTCCCGCTACACCGTACCGACCGGAATGTGAAACGCTATACGCCTCGGCATCGATGTCGTATAGAGCTCCGCCGCCTGCTCTTCACCCACCCACACTCCAGCAGGCACGCGTGTACACCGCAAGCAGCAACAACAACATCATTAACGTGAACCTGGCATTGCACCGGCAACAACTACAAGCTCAGAAACCAACACAACACACTTACCTCGGCATAACTCGCGCGCACATTACACAACGGCACCATCGTGCCAACGTATGCCTAGCACACAGGAGTCTATACTAGACACATCAACACCACGGCAATCTATCGGGCCCTTCAATTTCCTCGTGAAGCCACAAACCGAATCCGGCAATAAAACGCATTTACCGAGTAACCCCAACTATACGGGACTATATCTCCCGACTACACTTTTATGATCATCTGCCTCCATGCTACGTCAATTTTGCCAGCACTGCCGAAATATGTACAACGTTCACCCTCCCCAAGCAGTCAAACACGCGCATATCAGGGTCGGCACCAAAACACCTACCGCACCTCCACAGAACCTCTTCACAGCTAGAGATATCCTCTTTCCCGACTGTCGGCAACACGGTATGGAGGGAAAGCCTTTTTCACCCCTGTTTTTATCGCTCAATAATCACCCTCAACGCGAACGTGAAATTGGGGAAGTTCATGCCGTTGATCGCCCGAAAAACGATGAGCTTCTTGGAGTGGTCTTGCTCGTACGGGTTGAGGCTTACTCTTGCAATCTCCAAACAGCCCGAAACACCCTGAAACACCACTATACCCGCGCTGGCACTTCTCGGTGTGTTTTGTCTGGCGGGGTGTATCCGGACCAACAATTGTTGCCGTTGCCAAAGCCTATTGTGTCTCAAGTTAAACTTGGCAAAACTGGTGTTCAGCCGGATCGCAGAGTACCAAATAACACGATCGTCCTCCGCACTCTTGTGTGAAACGACGCCCACGCTCAAAGAAATCCGAGGGGCTTACATCGAGGAGATGACATCTTAGCCTCCGATCTCACAACTCATGACGCCCTCTGCATTATTCAAATAAGAACGAGCGAGGTACATGTGAGCCTACAGCGCAAACAGCAACATCAGCTCACATAGCAACAGGTCACACAAGAGGCGACCGTGCTGATAATATTCACTGTATGCATGTACTAACATAATACACTACAGTAAAACAAGACATCCCCGAGGCGATCATCCAGCCCGGTGCACAAACCCAACACGCTGTAAGTCATGTCAAGGACATAAGAAGGGCATAAATACGTCGCTTTGTAGCGGCAACGTGAGGCCTTCGATCATCAAAGGACAACACACAAACAGACCTTCAACATCGTTCGCGCGGTTGCTGAATGCCTTCGGGGCCGTTGACCAGGAATCGTATCTTCACCTGCCATGATAGTAGAGTGAAATGCATGCGCGGCCAAGCGGAGAGGTACATGATTTCAAATCAGATACGGGATGTTTCACGTTAAACGTCCAAGCAATCTCCCCCGAGTCCGCCCTCCCCTCACCGGTTATTCGACATACAGGATCCGGGGAAATGCCATTTGCAATATCAACTCGAATCTCACATATTCAGCATCAGGATGCCCATGGGCAACGGCAGAGGGTGAAACGGGCGTTTTCGGTTTAATGGCCTAGGGCTGAATCTAGCGGTGAAATGTGTGCCGACCAACCACAGGCCTTCACTGAAACCAACACGACTCAGGTGTTTCCTTAGTAAGACATTATTTTTCATAGTTTGTTCAGAACGAACGGCTTCCAGGCGCACTCCAAGCCGTAACTCTACAAAGTTGCGTTCTAAGAAGACTCGAATAACTGACGTGATTTTTGTTTGTTCACATTTGCACCTTCCAGCTCGATTTACAGGAGGTTTTAGCGTCGGCGACCTTCCGGAAAAGCTGTCCTAGCAGATGTCTTCCCCCCCCCCCCCCCTCTCCGTTCTCCCTGCCCGGTCGTGCCTTTATATCATCGCACATTGGTTTCAGCATTCCCAAGATTGTATCAGCGACATAGGCTCGTCTTTTTACCCCTATATTTTGCTATACCACGCTCTCACAATTTCCGCTACGAGTAATTATGTCATTTATTGGAGCAATAACACCTTCCGGGCACAAGCATGCACTCGGCGGGTCTTGACTCTCAAAATTGGCCCCAGCGGCTACCCGGTTCATATACTATAAATAGATTATCGGGGACGTCGACAGCTGTACTGAAACGAAGTAGTACGAGGCACTACTACAGCGATTACGGACTTTACACGCTAAAATAGTCATAAAACCCGCGATGTTTTTGCCGGTCAAACGCACGTGTTTCGTGCCCTTTCCGAGGTCGGAACCACGTGTCTTTTCGAAAACATTTGGGGTATAAGGTGGCCTGAATGTCCCCCCCAAAAAAATCGCTTAACGCATGCCGCAACGAAATCACCCCGTTCGAGAACGGTAATGCAGGGGCTCATGGAGCGCATATGTAAAAAATCATTGTCTATCTGGACAAAAAAAAAACGGCGTGAATATCCGCCAGGGGTTAAAGATACGACATCCAGCGTTAGTCATCCTGCTTCTACATCTAAAAACATTAAATCCCACGCCCTTCACCCCGGAAGGTAAATAGTAAATATCCAAACTCCATACGAGCTGCGCTAGCAATATAGCGTACAATGTTTCCTGAGGTCGTATCTCGCGAACTAGTACGAATGAGGAATTAAAATTTGGAAGCACCGACTATGACACATCAGTGCGTGTGAAAAAAAAAGAGGACATGAAAAATTAGGACGTCTTTACAAGTCCAGTATATCGGCCAAAACTCAAAACACCAACTTTTCACGCTAAATTCTAAAATAAAAAATCGCTTTTGATTACTGTGATAGTGGATGTAGACATCACTGGGGACACAAGAAAATGCTGCGATGCGCAGCTCGATTTTGCGATTTTCAACCCGGACGTTTAACACCATATTGTTGATGTTCGTGCGACATACTGTCTTTCCTGGCTGTTTTTGGTTAAATATGATTTTCAGTGCCGTGTCAAGTTGTTTAAGTTGCATTTTCGGTCCTAGATCTCTCGAAAAAAGAAGTGGAATGGCACGTTCCGAGTGGTTCATGAACAATGCATTGTCAAATTTTCGTGTCCAAGAGCGCAAAATTGGGCTGTACGTGGTCGATCTCCCCTTCTGACAAAGACTTGACTGGCCTAGCTCGTTGATCAACGTGTCATCACTAAATCTCGAAATGTTACGACACACATGACCGATCAAGCTACCAGGCGACCAGAAAACCTCGGCACGAAGTACAACACCCTTCTCAAACAAGGGTGAGGGGGGGGGGCATCAGTACTCTTTCCCCTCTCCTAACGCCATGCCGTTACTAGTCAAAACAGCAGAGAACACAGCGGCGGCAACCCCTCTGCCCACGACGGCCTTCGATTTGGTGAGTACGGCACTGCCACCGCTCGCTTTGAGCAGTCACAACGCAAGGTGCTACAATGCACGAGATAGGTACGACATCTTCCGCATATTTGACTATTCCCTCCCAAAAACTAACAACCAGCGAAAATTATCGGGCCTCTTGGGGGGCGGGGGGCAGGGGAAAAAATTGCGGCAACGGATAATTGAATCCGTAGGTGCTCTTGATGTAGGATATCATGCCCATACTAATATCAACAGAGCAAAGTGTAATGAACAATTACTTGAATCACACGCAGACGGGAAACGGGGAGCCTACCGCGAGCGCAAAAGTGGTGCCATCTCCCCGTTCCTTTTAGCAGTGCGAACGGCTACACGCATGAAACTTATCACCCGATCACGCTTCGTGATTTCGCCACTCCCCGGTCAAGATGGCCAATACAATACAACTACAGAATGTTCAACAACGAAAACTGTTGTTTTACCAGTCTCCCTTCCTACAACTCTCGACGCATCCGCGAATGTGCTCACCTCAGCGTATGCTCGCAATCCTTTCAAGAGCGTAGAAAACGCTTGAGAAATTTCGTTATCCACCGTAACGTCGAGACCGTCCAACTCGAAGAAGGTCGGCCGCTACCCATTCCTGGCTCCACCCGCAACTATCAGAAACACTCCCAAACGTTCAGCAGAAGTCTCGTTGCCAACAAAATCGCCGGGTCCGTCTCCATTCTCACCCTGAATCTGTACCCCGGCCGGCGAACGTATATATAGAGTCCATCCGTCCGCCGCAAGCACCAACGTACGTGATCCGTCTTTGTCTTCTCTTCGGTGCCAATGGTATGTAAACAACAGCACCTCGAACATCGACATAACCCTCACACCTTCCCGGAAGAGAACTGCAGCAGCTCTCGTGGCTGCCAAATTGCAGAGGTCAACTACTGGCCCCAGATATTCGACGACGCTCAAACAAGGTCGTGTACGTTAATCTAGCTCTGCACACACGTGTGTTCGGACACACGTTTGAGGGCGTACACATCGGACGCGCTGTTGAGGTTGGGTTCAGGCAGCTAAACGCATCTCGACACCTCGGCGCCGGCACTCTTGCTGTTGCTCGCCAAGTAAGCCATGCTAGGAGTGCAAATGAGTTCACGTTTGGCGTCGACGTTATCGACGCAAACCCTCTGTTCGCTTGGTATTATTTACTCGTCGTCGCTCCCCTCTCCTCTCCCGTTGTCGACCCCCTCCTTCCGCTCTCCACGGCCAAGTCGAGGGGGTCTACACCTGTCGTTCCGAATCCCCGAGCAATCCCTTTCGAGGTATGGCACCGGTAGGCACCCAGCATCATAGATCGCAAGACCTGGCTATTTGCTGGATAACGGCGGACGACCAGGAAATTCACACGTCACAGTAAGCGGTTGGTGCAGCTCGGTTATTGAGTCAAGCTGCTTCGCTCAGACGAGCCATTTTCTGCCGACTCTATTGATACAAATACAACACCTACAGAAAGAAACGGGGTATTCATGCCCTGATCGACTGAGGGATCGCATCAGCCGAGAAAGCACATGTGCTACTGTGTGCCACTGTCTTCGAAATTGAATTTTTGTCAGCATTCTTCAAAGCCGCAATACAAATTGTGGTACAATATTGGCTTTTCATGCCTCCCTACCGAAAGCAGAATAACTTTATGACTGAGCTCGTGCAAACGCCCGAGCAAACTAATCCCCCTTCATTGTGTGGCCTCCAGACGTTGTTGGGGACTTTAGCTCTGCACGGTAGGGCACCCGTTACTGTGCTTGCATCATGGAAAGGCATTGCTCAGCTGCAAGAACATGGACACTTCCACATCTTTCTTTTGAATCTACACTCTACTGCGGTCGTTTAAGACGTTGCGGACGGACGATCAGGAGGCCCAGATGAGCTCGCCTACCTCTTCGCGGCGTCGTCGACGAAATAGTATACGAGTTCCAACAACATGATCAGCCTGACATCATAAATGTAGCAGAGGTATCAAAGTTTGGCTAAAGTAACAGGATAATCTCGCGATAAAGAACGCATCGGATCGACCCGGCGCCTGACGCCAACAAAACATTACAGCGCGTTGAACGGAGCAGAGATTTCACATTGTCCCATCGCAATTTTAACGGCTATAATTGGCTTGCACCCACGGTTCCGTCAAGCTTCATTTTCAACTTAAATGTCTGAAGCCACGGCAAAAATCAAGCGCGTGCCCTCTCAAGCGGAAACAGGGCTGGGCATATTCTTTCGATTGCATGGTTTAACTCGTCTTCGAAGAAGGCCATAACATTATGGTACTTTCACCTTCAAAGCCCGGATCACATCGCTCACTGCCCTAGCACTCTCCGCAAACATCAGCACCTTGGTCATAAGCACGACCTTGGCTGGCGTAAAGCCGGCAAACACGCCTTCCGTCACCCCCCGCTATCGGATCATGAAGTCTTGAAGTAGGAGCCGCAGCGGGGGTTCTCGGCCGTTTCCCAAAGCGCGTGCAGCTTCTTGAGGATTGCAATCTGCGGTTCCTTCCTCAAAATCTGCGTACAATAATGGAGTAAAAAAGGTGTTGTTTAGGCGCCAGTAGGAGTTTTGCCAAAAATGTAAATGACTTGGAATCGGAAGTATGAGTTTTAAAAATAAAGACCCCCTCTCCTCAGACGAGAAATATGAGTAAATAATTACAACAATCCAATGCTGTATTGCGCCTTTTTTACGTTGGTGAGCCCAATACTCAACTACCTCAAACAAGAATGTGGTTAGTCTGTCCGTATTTTTTGGGGTGTGCAATGTTAATGAACCAAAATGTTTGCGAAAACGTCCTCGAACTCTTGGTTCAAGACTTTTGCCATATACTGGTTGTTAGACATCCAAAAAAGGACACCTCCCAACAAAAACTCACCCATAGTGTATATTACGAGTACCAACAACGCAGCTTGCAAAGGTGAGTATTGACCTGAAATTCGTCGAACTCATGGCTGACGTCCTTGAAAAATATTTTCAAAATACGTACATTATTACAGCAGTAGCGCGCACATTAAACTACTTCGTCGAATTTGCAGCTTTTATTCTTTTTTGGTGATGATGCTCGCTGGTAACTTTGACTTCCCGAAATCGCCTCGTCAGTCGTTTCTGGCTGCCTACAAGAGCTGCCCGGTGCGCCTGACGCCTTTACACCGCCCATATTGAGATGGCTCAATTTCACGGGCTGTGGTTGGTTGTTGCGAAGAAATAAATGTAGTTTGCGGTTGTTTAGCTTCTAAATATGTACATAAACCAAATACTTATTTCCGCGGCATTTCAAAATCAAGGTGCAGACCTCTTTGAGAAGACAAGTGCGGACGTCCAATCGGAGTAGAATCACTAGCTGCTGTGGGTTCAAAACACTAAGAACACCCACCAGCTGTCTGCCAAGACACGAACCAGCTGTGTTGAAATAGCGGCGTAATTGACTACAACCCAAATAAGTACACATATTATTAGCCGGAAACCCGTATATACGATTTCAATATGTGTAAGGGCGCCCGGTGTCAATAAGCACTTCGAAGTATAGTGATAGGAAAGATGGGCTGAATATGTTGGAAAAATATGACTGGGTGAAAGAAAGACAGCTCACACTAGGCATAAAATACAACAAACAGTACTGTAAGAAACATCCGCGATCGACGTTCACCCAACAGCAGAAACGAGGTTCTTGCGGACGTTTGCTTATATAGTAAGAAAGGCCAGAAGTGATAACCTTTGCCGACGGCTCTAGATTAGTCCAACGCAGAGGGCTTGTGATGTTGGGGGTGGGTTGGGTCGAGAGGGCCATCGCAGGTACAGCACACAAGGGTTCTACGTGTGAATTGTGACTGCGGTGTCATTCCCCAGGCGGATGGAAGAACAACAGCATGCAGTTGCTATGGGGTCGTCCAGAACGGACGAGGGCGCCGCTGCTAGGGGCTTAGGTGCTGCTAGAGGGAGTTATTTTCCGTCGCGGCTTGCCTATACAACGTCAACGTGAGATATGGACTCGTGGTCTACGTGAACCAAGAAAAACAGTAAACTAAATTGATTACTGTTACTCTCATGTTGATGGGGGCTTCAACGCCAACATTATTATTCCTATATACTTCTGGCGTCCCCGGTAGTCCAATATTGTCGTAAACCGCGTAACTGCTGAGGTCGAGGCGGTAGGTTCGACTCTCACAAGCGAGGCTCACAAATCGGCAGGCGGAAATAAGCGCGAGAGTGAGTTGGCGAAAATCAATGCAAATCGACGAGCACAAAGAGCTGATAATGGAGAATGCTGAACCCTATCTACAACAAAAACGAAGTCAAGTACCAGGGGAGAGGAGGGAAGACACCTGCGACTACAGCTTGTCCAGAAGGTCGCTGAAGGCAAAACGTCTCAAGAGTTGAGCCGGGGAGTAAAAGTGATGAGTGCAAACAAACAACTTAGACGAGGGACGATACGAGTACAGGCAGTGGATTGCACTTTGTGCACTAGAGGTGTTACCCGACACGTACCCGTCTTTAACGGGTACCCGTTAGTGTCGTGGGGAAAAGATACCCGGATACTCGCGACTATTTGCAGTTATTCAGGGCGAATATCATACCCGGGTGCCCGTATAATATCCAGGTACCCGGGGAACATACGGGTATACCCATCCCACAACTGGGTACCCGGGGTATCCAGGACATTACCTTTCATCAAGTTCGGTCCTTCAAGTTTGCTGCCAAATAGCGACTACGAACAAACTCTTGAAGAGAGTTCGTTGTTATAACGCATATAGTAGAGGATTTGGCACAGCTTTACCACAAGAAGTGATTTCCATACTCCAGTAAAAAAGACTACGAGTACACGATGATACAGAAACGTTGTACATATGCATGTTTTTATCAGGACTTTTCACGGGTCATGACTCGACCCGGGGGTCGGGTCAAGAGGGTTTCACAACCTCGTGGGTCGGGCGGGTCTGGTCGGGTCGGGTCAAGACGTTTAAAAAAATCTCTGGTCGGATCAGGTCAGAAGGTCTTCAAAGTCTCGCGGGTCTGGTTGGGTCGGGTCAAGACGTCTGAAAATTTTGCAACTCGGGTCGGGTCAGTTTAAGATGTCTCAAAATTCTCGCGGGTCGGGTCGGGTCAGCTGACCCGACCCGACCCGGCCCGACCCGCAAGGTTTGACCCGACCCGTGAAAAGCCCCGGTGTTTATGGGCTCAGAACACAGGCGTGTGAGGCGAGAGGCATGCGAGGCATCATTTTCAGATTAAAGGGAGTTTCCCTGACGATATCGTACAAACGAGTGATCCAGGGGGCGTGATTTAGGGGATCATATGTTGCCATGCCGGGGATTTCGATTGTAATTTAACAATTACCCAGGTACCCGGGTACCCGTTTAAACCGAGTACCTGGGGCCCAAATACTCGGCGAGTCTGAATTGCTACTCGCACACCTTGTACCGGGTAGGTCACAATGAGACGCGAGGCATGATACAGCATATTCATTTTGTGAAGGGTTTCTTGGGGAATATCATACGAAATAGTACCCAGGGGACATGATTTAGGAGACGATAAGTTGCCATGCCCGGGATTTCGAACGTAATGTAACGAGTGCCCGGGTACCCGGTGCCCAAATACTCATCGAGTATATGTGCTCCTCGTACCCGTGACGGGTGTTAGCAAGCCGGGCAATACTCGCAAGTACCCAATACATTGGTCAAAGGGCTACACCACTAGTGTGCAGGCAGTGGCCTACGCTGTGTGTACTGACTCGGGTACCATAGAACAATCAGTATGGTATCGTATATGCGATAATAGGAACACTATGTTCGTCGGTGGATGTTATGTGTCTGGTCAACAATTATCGGTCCTTGTTGTATCTTATAAATACTTCGTATACCTGGTATGATACCTGCCTACGCACACCAACGTGTGAACATGCAGATGATATCTGCCATCTGTACCTCCTACTGCTGTATGGTACCAGGTATACTTTCATCCAAGTACCAAGTACACCCATACTTCGGAATAAGTCTGGCATGCACACATGCAAACAAATGCTAAATCAATTTTAAAAGACAAATTCAACAGTACTGTAGGCCTCACAATATTAGCAGTGGCAACTCTGCTTCCTGGATCTCGGGATGGCACGCATTGCGCACACCACACGCTTTTTGAACCCTTCTCAGTGTTGAAATCCTGCCTGCAGGTATTGAGCAGGTTTCGAGCAGGTTTCGAGCAGGTGTCTCTGCAAAACTGTCGAGCATGAGAGCATGCCGGCACAGATGGGCACAGCAGCAGCAGCAGCAGCAGCTTGCTGCAGAAGCTGCTATTCGCAGTGTCTTCTAACTGTAACTCCTAACATTTCGGTAGCCCGGGTTCCTGGTGCGTTTGCTGCACGCAGTAGTGTTGTTCACGATCGTCCCCCTCGTCCAATGATTGGTCACCGGGCGGTGGCAGACCCCGCTCTGCCTCCACTCTGCTGCACCTAGTCATCCGTACTGGTGCTCTGCTCCGATCGGGTGTTGAGTCGCAGTGGGTAGGAGTTGGTGGGAAGCAGGCAACTAACTGCTGCAGCTAGGCTCGTCAACCCGACAGCCTTATATGTTAGTCGGATAACCTCCTCAAAGCAGATACTTCATTGGGCAGCGTCTGACCGACAGCGAAATATATATTTGGAATTTTATCGTACATACTTTGTGGGGTAGGATATGGTAATACCGTCAGGCAAACTTTTTGTAGGGTGGGACAGAAATTTTGGGAGTTTAAATAGCCGCCGGAGGCGGTAAAAAAATGGTGAAAAGGGGGGGGGACGAAAAAAAAGAACGAAGAAAGAGAGAGGAGCACGAGGCTAGAGCAAAGCACAGCTAAGCGAGCCTTGCTTACGCGATTGGTGACGGCCGTGATGGAGAAACGAGATGCACGAGGTCAGACCTCGAATGTAATTGGAATGCATACATCCTGCGGGATGTTTGGGTGCTTGGCAGGCGCTCATGGCCAAGAGAAGCTGCGGTGCTTGGATGCTTTTTTTTGGAGGGCGCCTACTTTGAAACCAAGATAATAAGGAGAAGGTACGTACCAGGTACCATGTACGGGTACCAACTGTAATTTTGAGGGGGCGTAGGCAGACAGGTACATACCCTCCTTCCGCGGAGAAGGAAACGTATATAGCAACAAAGGTCCAACAAGGCTGTCTCCACTTTTCCTGAAGCCGTCATAGCATCGAACCTGCTTCTTTGGCTTCCTCCGTTGGGACGAAGCCAGTGTGAAATTCGAAAGGCCTAGGGTAAGAGGGTGTTGTTTTAAATTTCAGTACTGTGGTGTGGTTGAACTGGACTACTTGTCGTAGTTGCAAACGCAAGGCTGTTCGCGGTACGAAGCAAACGCGAACGTGTGCCATCATATGTAGGACCGACCCGTGGTGGCGTGGTGTGGTTGTTCTATTTGCAGGAGCGTGCGGTGCGGTGCGGTGCGGTGCGGTGCGATGATGCAGCTACGGTGCGGTTCGGTGGTACCGCGCTGCACCTCGTTGCAACTGGAAGCTGCCGCACGCCCGCACCGTAAGAGCGACGCGCACCCTTATTAAACGCGCTGACAAATAAAAGCAAGCGTACAGCAAATATAACTTGAAGTCAGATGCGTGCACAGCAGATACCCGCCATCCTTGCATCGTACAAGTACAACAGTACGTATGTACTTCGGCGTGCCTTCCGACTTGTGAGCTGGCTTTGCTTGTGCTGCCGGCTAAGTCTCCAGCCACCCCCCCGTCCAACTTAACGCTCCTGCCAGATGATGAACCGGGACGCTGCGGAGGCACACCCGAATCTCCAGGCGTTAGGTACGAGTGCAGGCGTCGTGAAAGGAATCGAAATGGCCTCGAGTCAAGATGACCTCCCGATCCTGCCCGAGTAACGAACACACTCCGTTGTAAGCGTGGCGTAAGAAGGTGGGCTACATTGGTACACATCACAGCAGACGGCAGCAAGCTGTTATAAACAAACTCCTTGCGAAACTTCTCTGACGTCATGTCGGAGGGTCATGTCGGAGGGTCATGTCGGAGGGTCATGTCGGAGGTACCCAATTCGTAATGTCGTTCATGTGGCCGACCTTTTTCTTCTAACCTGCTGTTGCAGCTGCTGCTGCTGCTGTTGCTGCTGTTTGGTGTTTATGTGCAGTTTGAGTACAGCGCATACGCTAGTGTTCGCGTACCGCTCCGGTTGCTTGCTTCTGTTAATTTTGTGTTCCGCTTGATAGAAGTCTCACCGACGGTGACCCCAACACTGTAATAGGAACGTGCGGTGATAATAGTTTTGACTTGGTATAATCATCACCGGGGACGGCGTGGTTCTGTGGAGTAGTGTCGAGGGGACCCGGCGACAAGAGGAAAGGTGCGCGAGGCCTCAATTTCAAGGGAATGCGCCAAAATCCACGGGCAACTTTTACGGGGTTGATATCGAGGAGATCTGGAACCCATATTATATGGGCGCTTGAGGCGCGACATCAGTTGGTCTCGCGGCCGCGGACGCGTTAGGTCCACTTCGATGGGCCACTCATAGGGGAAAACTTTGCACCTCCTCCGTCTTGGTAGCCTCGTGCTCTTGCTTAGTGCGGTTGCAGTTGATTTATTTGCGTCAGTGTCGATTGCACCTCATTCAACCTGCTCTCTTCTCCTGTTGCTTCGTTGCGTGCTTCGTCTTTCCCTTCTCGTTGCTGCTGTGTTTTGTTGTTTACTGCTGCTGCTGCTTCCTTCCATGCGTACTGCTGTGCCTTATTTTCTTTTTTTCGCAGGGCGGGGCCCTTGAAGATGGAGAACCCGCTACTAGCGTTGTGACGATTACTGGCTAGCGTGTCTAGTGTGATCCCTGTGCGCGTTTGCACTATTTTTAGATAGTGGACGGAGAGGTGTTGATGGTGCATCTTGCGTACCATTTAGTTGCAGAACGACACACCCCTGCGTGGTTTTGGTGCTGCTCCATTTCGAGCCCTTTGGTTTACCTCCCCCTTGCAGATCGTCGTACACCCTCTCGGCTAGAAGTTGGATGGTGGATGGTTCCTGATGGCTCTGCTCAGAAACTTCGAGAGTCAGTCCTTTGAATTTCGTGTTTGGGCACAGTACACGTTAAGAAGTACGCATGACTGCGAATACCGATGTCAGATATATTATAAAAAATGAAAATACACTCCAGCTGTGAGATCGAAGATTTTGTCGAAACTCATCTTTGCAAGCTGTGTGTGATACTCCGATCGCGCGTATTACGGGTTGTGTGTCCTCATTAAGGATATAGGTCGGCGACTCCCCTTACAACTGCAGTGTAGCTATCAAGGTCGACAGGGTGATGTCAGTCAGTCTGTGCGTGGAAACTATAAAACCCGTTTCTGAGGGGTACAAAATCTGACAGCTGTGGAAGGAAATGTATCCGTTTATCAAGTGAATCCTGTAAGTCGAATAACCGGTGAGGGGAGGGCGGAGTTTTGAAGGACGCGGGGGCCTGGTTTTGATCAAAAGCGAGCCGGGTTGGAGGGGGGGGGAAAGGGGGGGGGGGGGGGGGACTGCGGGGGGGGGCGGACGGGCGGGCAATTTGTGCGTGGAAGCTATAAATCCTTCAAGGGGATAAATCTGACGGTTTTGGAAAAAAACAAATGAAAAATGCACCAGTTTATCGTAGGGTTTGGGGCGGGGGTGGGGCGGGTGGGGCAGCAATCTGTGCGTGGAAACTATACATTTACCTGCCCTCCCCTTCTATCTTTACTAGCCCACCCCCTAATCGGCTGCTCGTGTGAAAAAAATAGACGCAATCAGTCACATCGCAGGTCATCAGGAGACCAAAAAAAGTGGGCGGCCAAAAAAACAAAAAAAACACAAGAAAGAGCAAGCGATTAGTAGTATCGTACATTTTATACTTTGTTGTACCGTGCATTGCCGTGTATTATGCCTGGTATATCACCGTACATTATGCCTGGTGTTAAAGCCATTAAATGAGAGCCTCGGCGTAAGGAAGAGCAAACACATTCCGTAAATATTTAACCTCGTAATAATAGAAACAAGACTTGGGCCAAAACAATACAAATCTGCACATATTATACCAGGACAGGTACAAAAAAAAGACGAAAAAAGACAAATTTGCATACTATATCTGGTATAATCTGGTATAAAAAATGAAAGAAACAGCGGCAAAAAAAAAGGAACGAGGGTCGCCGGGGCTCGAACCAGTGATGTTGGTGCTTACTGGGCCCAAGTTGAGGTGGTGATCCCACAGTTTGGGGATGCAGCAGGACGCGAGCTGTCGAAGGGACTTACACCTTGCGCTTTGCCGTGATCCGTGAACCTGTACGTCCCTCGAGGGACTCCAGTGCTTCTCGAGCCGTCAGGGTGCTTTGTGCCCTCTGGGCAACCCCCGGCTCCTCACAGAACCGAGCGTGAGCCCCAAACATAGAGGGAAAAGACTGGGATATACTCAAAACAAGTTTAATTCTTTGTCGTTCTTTGTCGATTCTTTGTCGTGAATGCGCAACCTGATTGGTTATTCTTTGTTGGAGTCTGTCCCAACCCTCAAAATGTTTCGCCTAATATCGTAACACCAGGTGTTGCACGTGATGAGGCCGAAAAAACGGGAAGCGGGGAGGGGGGACCACTCCCTGAGTGCGGCGGAACTTCTCTCAAACACATCGTTCATTATATTTCTGTCATTACAAATTCCGATATATTTTTATGTGATTGGAACATTTGAATATCAGAAAAAAGTGGTTAAACGCTATCCTCTTCTTGAACGCGAGGGTAAGCAGAGTTTAGGGAAGGGGAGGGACGCTCATCGGCAAGGGGTAGACCTATCTTTTAGCGCTCCTCGTACAAGGTTTCAGCAAAGGGCGGCGCGCGCGCAGGGGCGTGACGCTGTCGGGCGTGCTCAGGGGGTTGGCCGTGGGTCATGGGGTGAGGGTACTCGGGGTAGCCCGTCGATAACTACGGAAAATCTGTCGCTGGTAGGGTGAGCCGTGAACATTGTCGTCGCCATGAAACGAGTAGTGCATCTGACCAAGAAGCAGCCACGCATAGCATGATACAAAATAAGGTGTCACCGTCTAGTGCTGCCTCGTCGCCTACTCATTCTCTTGCTCTGTTGGATGCTGCATTGAGTATGGGCTTGTCGTCTCCTCGTTACGTCCCTCACAGTCATGATGGTAGTGTTGCCGCGCATCGCACCAGTACGGTCATGCAACACGGTAGCGGATCGCCTGCCGCTACGAGTCAGCAAAGGCCTGGCGTACGCACTCTTTCATCTCAAAAAGCGAGCAAGCGAACCTCCGGTGTACGCAATGTTTCGTCCAAAGAAGATTCACCGCCACGCCCTTCCGCCCGCAGCCTTGCGCACGTTTTGCCGAGCAAGCAACGTGCTCGCCACGGGAGTATTGACGGTAGCACTCATTCCGGTCAGGGTAGTCCTTACTCGCATGTTCGGGTACTCTCGTCAAATTCCATCCCCGACACCCCCTCCAATGTGGTTGTCACCAAAATACCTTTTGGATTTTCCTGTGCGTTTTATGTCGTACCGGGATATTGCTGCAGCCAAATCGCCCGAAGCCCGCCCGTCCTCCCCGCCTGGGAAGGGAGGGAAGGGAGGGAGCGGCCCCCCGCCCTCTGCCGTCGTCCCCCCCTCGCCTGAGGGGAAGGGCCTCAAGCCTGAATCACTTGCTGCCTCCGCGCGTCCTGCTGTGTCGGAGCCTGGTGACGCGGTAGTAGCCTTGATGGAGTTGGGTTAGTTACCGTCGGGATCAGACGTTGCGGAATCGAGCATGTTTTAACGATTGGATTGCTCGCATAAAGATTGCATGCGGGCAGTTGGTTTCGATCCGGAAGGAAACGTGCTTACCATGGCCGCAGGGCCACGTGGGGTCATTATTCTCGTGGTAGTACAAGAGGGTCGCACTCACAAGGTGAGGGTAGAGCCTAAAGAGGTAGGGGGAGCAGCTGTGGCGCCCCCCGTAGCTGTCACGCGTAGCAGCTACCAGACGGATGAGATGTTAGCCCGCGCCGTCCAGGCGGAATTAAATGCCGCTGACGCGGCCAAACGGGCGGTGCAGGAAGCATGCGATGGACAATACGCGCGCTCCATAGGACGTTTCATCTCAGAAACCCGTGTGTACTTAGACTCAGAGTCTGATTCGGTATCATCGGATAAGTTAATGGTTCATAAAGACTCTGCGCCGGCGTCCTCGGAGGCCTGGTCGCGTACCGCCATGGCCACCGCTAACCGATTCGATTATGTGGTTTCCCCGGATTGTTCCCGCTGACGTTCCCTCGCGCCGCGAAGCAGAAGGTTCCGGGACTACAAGATGAGGCATCCCGAGGTCGACCGTGCTGCTGCTGAGTTCGCTGCGTCTAAAACTCTACAGGGGAACGCTTCTCCCGACCTGGCACCCCTGTAGGCCACGCACCGTCACCTTGCCCGGGAGCGTCGGGATCACGAGCGCCAACGTCAGGACATAGTCTTACAGGGTAAGACCCAGAAGAAGAAAAGGGACCTATGACAGACGTTTGGCGGCGCAGGTCCTGGTACAGGAGGCGGGGGAAAGAGAAACCAAAGCCGCCTATGATGACATTCACGCAACCACCAAGGAAATGTTGCGCCGGGCCGTGGCGGATGTAAAACGGCAGAAGAAACTTCTTGACCGAGCCTCCGTGGCAGTCGCAGCTGCAACGGCAGAAACAAACCTTGAACGGGCGCAACGGGAAGCAGCGCGCGTCCTGGTGGTCTGTGCTGCAGACACGGTTGGCAAGCCTATCTTGCCAAGGAGGGAGTGGAAACCCTCTCGGCCCCATGTTGAGGCCCGGGCAGGCCTGGCGCGAGACATACCGGCATCCGCACTCTTGTCGTCTGTTGCTGTATCGTCGGCGAAGGCAGCACCAGAGACTGCTCGTTCTTCTACGGCAGGGCCGCCGCTGCTTTTCGGGTTACCCCGTCAACCGTGACTGCGACCATTTCTGCACTTGCTACTTGACACCGCTGCTTCACTTTCTCCATGGCCGTCTCCCGTGCCCGCGGCTACTACCGCGGCACCTTCATCTACACCTGTTGTGGTGGGGCTCGAGATAGTGGGTGACGACGCGGTGGTAGCGCGTATGAGGCGTCAGATAGAGCTCTACGAGATCATTCAAGCGTCTCGCCCGGGGTTGTCCCGTCCGGACATCCAAGGGATGGCGCTTGGATGCATGGGCGAAACCCCGTCAGCGCCCCCGCCGGGGGGGGGCGGTCGTCTTCGTCGGCTCGCACCATCTCCATGACTCCGGTCGGGCCCGCTCCCCCGCCACCATTACTTCTCCACAGCACTTGACGGATGGCCGGGAAAGGAGAAATGCGAATTGGTCCGGACCCGGACACGAAGGGAGCCACCACACCAGGGGTTCCCGTGACGGCCGGTTCCATGCCCAGCATTATGTCCGGCATCACCAAGGTCACCGAGGTGCCAGGGGCCAAGGCTTTAAAGGGTGCGACGAGTTGGGTGGACTAGCGGGAAGGGTAGTTGTTGGTTTGGAGGGTGTCGTTGGGGGTGACGGGAGTGGTGGTAGTGCTGTGGCGGGGGGAGTCCCTATAGCAGGTGGTGTTATGGGTGGTGGTCCGAGTGTAGGTGGCACTGTTGGGTTGGGCTTTAATGGAAGTCACGATGATTCTGGGCGTTTGGTTCCTGGTCACGAATGTCTTTCGGCTGGTGGGGTATGTTGTCGTAATCGGCTGTTTCGGGGCTCGGAGTTGTCTCTGCTGTGGTGACTGAACCCGTGACTGCTAGTGCAAATGCAAATTCCGCTGGTAATGTTGCTCCAACACTACCGATTGTAGCTCCGCCAGTTGTTCAGACCCCGCCGGATGATGACCTTCCCAGTTTGGAACAACGAACCGCGAAGCCCAAAGCATATTCGCGTATGGATACACGTGTATAAATGCCCATACCCCCTATTCCGTTGAGTTCTACCAATAACGTCTCTGACTTAGTACAGTTCACGTCAGCCTTGCGTGATGCCGTGTCCAGTCTCCGTCTCGTGTGTGATGATTTACACCCCCTATCAAAGACAAAGGAGTGGGAAAAATGCATCGAGCGCCACGTTCTTCGTGCTGCTCGTTCCACCCCTCCCCAGGTATCGGCGCTGAAGGGTATGGTGTCCGATGCAGTCGCACAAGGAGGACAGCTCCAAGATTCTGGACGGTCAGGTCCGGACGTTTTGGAGCACGTCATACGGATTTTATGTAGGCACCTGAGTACAGCGACACCTGCAGCAGTTATGTGCAGGCATTGCAGACTTGGTCGTCCCGGCAGGAACGCCTTAAACACGTACCTGTCTCAGTTGAGGTTGTTATTGGGAAACGTGCGTGTGTAAGGGGGGTTTCTTTAGAAGATGGAATTTTACAAATAGCCATTAAAACTGGGGTTGACGACCAGTTTGGGAGCTTGGGTGCTCAAATGTCTGCGAAAAAGGAGTCTGCCAACTTTGCCTTTCAACAGTGTCGATGAGCTCATGGGGTCTTTGGAAGACCTAGCTCTCCACAAGACGCGTGCGACCGTGTCAGTGCGTTTGTCAGGGTGAGTGGCAACGCACAATAAACGTAGTAATGAAACGACCACGCCTCTCGTGGTAGGCAGTACTGCGGGATGATGTAGGTCGAGGAAGACTATTTCGAGCACGGGCGT
Organism: Undaria pinnatifida; assembly: GCA_012845835.1. Lineage (NCBI taxonomy): Eukaryota > Phaeophyceae > Laminariales > Alariaceae > Undaria > Undaria pinnatifida. The sequence continues at coordinate 15,965,304 of JABAKD010000008.1, read as the reverse complement.
CAGGAATTTGGGAGTGTCCATGCCATCATGAGGGAACGGGGTGGAAAAGGCTGAAAAGAGATAACGCCGTTGGCAACAGCGCCTGCGTCAGGGGGCGCCGACCCGCCGCAAGCAAAATCGTAAAAATACATGAAATGGCAACTGTAGGTTAGCCCCCGCGCCGGAGGCATTGCAGCAGTCTCCTCCCTCGCTCTCCTCGGCAGGTGGAGCAAGGAAGCGCGGCGGCGAAAGATGGAAATTCGGTCGGAACTGTATTGCACACTGCAGTTCCTGGTCAAGAAGCAGGATGCCATCTGTTCAAGAACAGTGACGGTGGGTATTTAACTTTTAGTTGCCATCCGGGCAGTGATGAAAGTAATTACCTCAAATTTCCGTCTAGCATTCAATCCTCGTCCTCCCTTTTAACGCAACCCGTTGTGCCGGGCACCGTGCCAAGTTGTGCCCGTCCGAAAGGTATGGATCACTGGAATATTCTCCCGGAAGAAATGCGAATTCGAAGCGCCAAAATCAAGCTGAGTGTAGAAGAATGTAGCGAAACCGAATTCATGTCTGTCTCTAATGCTGTAGGGGAAGTAGCGCACCCCGTTTGGCCGATCAACCAAAGTTAGGAAGGGACTACTATTAGATAATTAGCGCCCTAGTACTTCCAGGAACAGGTATGCGTAGACCAAAGCGAGTGTGATGTTGGCCAAGAAAAAATACACCCGGTAGTGCGCGTGTGAAACAGACCCCCCCAAGACCTTTAGGAAACATGGTTGTTGGTTAACGTGAAGGTTTTGGTCCTGAACCGCAAGAGAAGAATTGTCGAGTTCTCGGAGTTCCGAAATTGAGTAGTATATACGAACAACATTGCGAGCTAAAACCGGACCCAGACCAGGGTGGTGCCGTCAATGCATCTGACAAGAGCCCGATTGTTTCCAATACAAAGACAGGTTCAGCAAGTAGTAAGTATACCAAGGAAAGTGGTGACAAAGTATTTTCTGACCCCGAAAATGTCCGAAACATAATTCATGCTTCAAATCCGTCGACAAGGTATGATTCCGATAGTCCTGTACCCGTGATCCCTCCAAAACGTGTGTGCTCGATGAGAGGAGAACTCGCAGGTCATTTTTCCCAATTTACCCGAGCAGTGGGTGGAGAGGTAATTCTTGATAGGCGGGACCATACGGCGAAGATACGGCTGTTCGGTGGCAGCAAGGAGATGCGGACACGAGCATGCCTCAGCACTGTTGGATACGGGAAGCCCTGCATCCTTTATAATGGGAAAGGAATCGCAGAAAGTGCTTGCTTGTGGGTCTGGTTTGGATGATGGAAGGGCGGAAGTAGCATCAGGAACTTGGGCAGGTTTCCACGACGTACCCTTAATATCCTCTAGCTATGTACGTCTGAACATTCAGTTGGAAAATGTTAGAAAACTGTTCAAGGGTCGGTCAGGTCCCTGATCGTCTGTTTAATTGTGTTTGCTCATGTCGAACCAGAAAGAGCAATGCCGGTGGATGTTTTGCTTGGGAGGGACAGCTAGTCGCACTTCCCTATAAGAAAAATATCGAGACGAGAGTGAAACGACCGACAATCGTGGCGTTTTTTACAAAGACAAATGGATTGGCATCGAAGGGGGAGCGTCAACAGAAAGTGGATCAATAACGCAGTAGGCATGGTGGAACGTAAAGGGAAAGGGCTTGTGATCGCCCGTGTTGCCAGTCATGACCATAAATTTAGCTAAACGCGATATAATGGTTGCTAGTAAGCCTCACAAACGCGGTTGGTACTGACGCCGAAAGGGGGGCATATTATATCCTGTTTGGGTGGGAATGGTTTCCGAAGGAAGCCATCGTAGAGGGATGATTTCTAGAAATCCTCATATGACGAGTAAATGATGATGAATTTCTGGTGCAAAAGTTTGTGCGATTAGAAGCGGGTGGTGCTCGCCTGGTGCCGTGTAATTTAGATAATGCAGCTATTAACCCCAACGATATTCCGAGAGTAAATGAGGTAGTTGACAGTGGTGACGGTAACCCCAAAAAATCGGATGATTAACTACCAGCAGCTGTACTGTCCAGTTTATCTACGGCACGAAACCAAGCTTTTTTGAGGTTATGGAACATAATTCCAATACATTTTTGGGCAACACACTTTGATTTTTAGGAGACCATTTGGACAGCTGAGGACATTGACGCGTTGGGTACTCTTTTGTACACGTATGCACATGGATTTTCCACGCATACCACAAATTTGGGACATGTCTTTGTAGATCCTGTCCGTATCATTCTGAAGAATGATGCACAACCGATGAGACAACGACCATACAGGCACTCCGCTGTGATAGCTGCTAAAGAAAATACGGAGATCGATAAATTTGTGCCGGCAGGAATATTACGCCGGTCCTACAGTAGTTGGACGAGCCCCTTCGTGGTCATTGCCAAGGCTGGCGGTCGTATTAGGTTGATTTGCAACTGCAAACGACGTAACGCGCATCCCATACTACCGCTGATACCTTTACCTAGATTGGATGACTTGTTATCAGGCCTTGGTGGAGCCAATGAGTTTAGCACTATGGATTTGTTTAGTTGATTTTCCCAGTGTGACATACACAAAGACAAGATTCCGCTGACGGCTGTGTGTACTCAAAATGGAAAGTATTAAATGGACAGTTCTGCCGATGGGGCTTGCATCCAGTCCCGGATGGTTCTAAACGATTATGCTGACAGTTTGTGATGGGTTAGAGCGTGTGCGTCTGTTAAATGATGATACTGTGTGCTTTTCAAAAAACAGTGCAGAGCATCTGTGTGACCCTGAGAGCAATTTCGAGAGAGTGACAATTTTTTGTTTGAAACAAGTACCTAAAAAGGCATTTTTTGACGCGCGCACGATAAATTGTTTGGGCCATCGTGTTACGGAAAAAGTAATAGAGCCAGATCCTAGTAATGTGAAAGCAATCACTATTCTTCCGACGCCTACAAACATATGCCAGTTACGGTCGCTGTTGGGTGCTCTGTTCTACTACTGGACGTTTGCCACAATTGGCAACTGATACTACATCTCTGAATAATCCTTTATTAAAAAAGGGGTTGAATTCGCGTTCACAGTTGAACATGTGGAAAAGTGCAGACATTATTAAAAGGCTGTAATGTTCAGACGTTTTAGCGTTCCAAGATTTCAAAGCGGCTCTATCAGGAGATAGGCCTTTCCGACTGACAACCGATGCATCAGTCGATGGGTTGGGTGCGGTGAAAGATCAGATGAAACATCACCAATCCACCCGACCTTTGTGTTTTCTCCTTAGAAGCACATTGCCAAATGAGAGAAAATGGAGTGCAACATAATTGGAGTGTGCAGCGATTGTGTGGGCGGTCAGGAAGAACCGACAACTGTTTTATGGTATTCCTTTTGTAGTAGTATTAAGTAATCGTCCACCATTGAAAAACCTGAAACGTTTATCAACAAAAGTTAATAGAGTGCAAAGATGGTTTGATTTTTTATTGCGTATACGTACACTTTGGAGTATAGGCCAGGGAACTCCAATGGCAACGTTGACCTACTGTCGCGGTTACCATTGCCTGCCACAGGAGCAGGCAATAAACCTGGCATCCGATTATCCGACTCTACAGATATAGACTCTTTTATGATCGGATCAAGCGGAGTGCAAATTGAGCAGCTATCAGCGAAGCATGCAAGCAACCAACATCGGTCGGGAAGTTTGCAGACCGGGTCCATTTTTGCGGTGAGGGAGAGAGAGCTGAGGACTGCGCCGTTCGTTGCCAACGAGCAATCAGCTCAAACTTGAAAGGTGGTCCGGAAGGAACGTGCGAGTAGACTGTCAAAAAGAGTAGAGCAAAATCGTGGATTCGCTATACCAGATGAGACACCCTTATTGCGACCTGTGTCAGTATCTAGTGGCCAATATGTGCCAGGGCTCGTATTACATGCTTGTTCTATAACCGAAGAAGGACAATCTTTTCGGTTTGATTAAGAAACAAAATATATCGGTGATTAATGTTGAGGATGAAGGAGGTAGTGCCCGAGTAGCTGGTAGCCCCGATCGTACTGACAATAATAAAACGCTTCCGGCAAAAGAACTGCACAGCATAGAAGCGCGGGAGGTCGGTGAAAAACTGTGTAAAAAGACGGCAAGTGAATGTGCTGAAGCACAAATGAAGGAGGAATCCGCAAGGATGGCAATTGAGTGCTTGCACTCAGGTGTTCCTGTGGGAGAAATCAAGGTAAAAACCAATACCTGACACAATAGAGATAACGGAAATAGAGCAGTTGGCCTCACAAGGGGAGCTAGAGGAACTCTCGAGTACGCGCAAACTTCTAGTGAGGCTTTCAACACTGGAACCTGCCTACCGTGATGACAGGAATCCTGGACGATTTGAGCAATTGCTGGGAGATGAGCCTGTGAGAACCTTTGTGCCGTTGTTGCTGACACCATTAGTATGAATTATACTGACAAAGAAAAAGTGCTTTTGAGGGAGAAGGTGACCTTAAACATGTTGCAAATGTATTTTGGTATATTGGTATGGCAGACAGTGTTAAGTGGTGGATACGGAGATGCTACACGTGTCAAGCGAGAATAACGGCACGTAAAAGCACCTGCTGTCCATTGGATTCCTTACCACTTCCTACTTGCCCGGGACAGGTGATTTCTTTTCATATATTTGGACCACTGCCGGAGACAGAACGCGGCAATACGTACGTGGTATTGGTCGTAGATTTATTCGGTTGACACGCAGAAGGGTATGCTATGACAATAGAAGAGGAAACAGCTCGAGGTTGTGCTACCCCAATGGTGGATGACTACATACCGAAATGTGGGTGCCCACACACCTATCTATCTGATCGCGGTACAGAGTTTATTTCACACGTACCGCTGTTTACCAGACATTGGGAGCTGTCCAGAAGTTTACTAGCTCCTATCATCCCAAACATATGGAATGGCTGAGACGTTGAACCATGCTCTTTTTCATATGCTGTCATATTTAATTGCAGACGATCAAAATAACTGAGATGATGTGTTGTTGCACGCAGTAGCTGCACACAACAACAATGTTAGTGGATGTTCGGGTTTAGCTCCCAACGAGGTGGATATAGGGAGATATCCAATGTTACCAATAACTACTTTGGAAGGGCGAGGGCTAAGGGGTCATTAGTTCTGAAACAGGACCAATTGAAATACCTGGAACTCATGAGAGAGACAAATTAAGGCATATTAATTAGTGAAGAAGGATGAGCGTCTTACCAAGGCTACATTAGTCTGTTAATAAGGATCTTAAAGAGTTAATCACAAAACGTCCCAAGTTTGAAGCAGGAGGGTGTGTCTGGGTACACGATGAGCATAGTACCATATCGGAAAGGGGTAAACATGTGCTGAAAACGCGAGAACCGGATTCAAGAAGTAAGAAATTCGCTTTGACCGCGAAATTTGCGCAGTGTTGGACTGGCCATTATAAGATTTCGTTGGTAGGTCCGGGAACAAGTAGTGATGGGAAAAAGGTTGCACCCAATTTGTTGTTGTTAGAGGTCAGGAATGAAGAGCCGGAGTATCAATCTATAGGTGCAAGAAGTGTTACACTCCGCACGAGGGCGCAGAAGCACCGAAATTCTTGCCATGGGCAATGAGTAGCTATGTACTTGATAAATATTCTGAGCATTCGCCGCCTTTCTGCCTGAGTGCGGAAGACGTTTGAATGGAATTGGGCAAATATCGTATCAAGCCCACAACGATTACGAAACATAGGATTTCGAGAGGTTTATGTGGGAGGAATGCGGTACAATGCTTTACCAGTTGGGATGAAGTAACAAGTATAAATTTAGGAACATGAGACGGTCTTTGAAAAATACGGTAGCATAGTGTCGTGGTATTAAGCGGATCAACCGATACAAATTGGAGGTGAAAACGCGAAATACCGACGATATAGAGTTCAACTTGCCAATCGTGTTCTAGCGTGTGCTAAGGGAGAAAGTCATGTAGCTGAGCGTCACAAAATAGTCTGTGATGTAAGGGGAATGCCAGGAATGTATTCACGTCACATCGTCGGATCGTAAATATATATTTCAAAACCACTGGCACAGGTTGACAGCTAGCAAGAGTGGTGATGGTGGCGAAAGATGCACCGAACAAGGCGCTTCCACACACGATCAAACTTTTAGATATATGAAAGAGGTACAATGTCCATTTTGATGAGGATAAGTTGAAAACATTCAGTGAGGAAGTAGGAACTAAGAGTTGCAATTTACATGTAAACGCTGAGAGTTGCAAGAAGTTCATTCATGCTGAACAATAATTACAGATGCGAGTCAGGGGGATGAATCATGAAGTTTTTGATAGGAAGGAATATATCTTGGATAAATGTATTAGGATCCATGCTGCAATCAAATCTGTCTATGGTTTAAAAGTTTTCTTAAAACCAGCCCGGTAGTGAAGCCCAACCGAAAATTTTACATTGTGTTGGCACTAATTAAATATCGGTCACGGACTAGCTCAGCTTCAATTAGTTTCATGATGTTCTACCGATGAATTGCATTGAAAGCTAAATTTGTGAGAATGTGGTGGAAATTGTGATCAGCAGAGATCTTTTTGAATTAGAAATGGTTCAGTAATATTTTCTGGTTATACTATTAAGTGATGGGCCACCTACACTATCTGCGTTTTTGGCGTAGGCATGTGAAAGCTTCCGTGGAAGCTTTCATCGCTTCCATGGAAGCTTCTACGACTTCCACGGAAGCTTCCATCGCTTCCATGAAGCTTTCATGGACGCAATAGAAGTTTCCATGGAAGCGTGGAAGCTTCCATGGAGACGATGGAAGCTTCCATCGGAGCATGGAAGCTTCCACGGAAGCTTTAACGCTTCCATGCCGTGGAATTTTCCATTAAAGCTTCCACGGAAGCTTGCACAGAAGCAACTTCCACGGAAACTTCCCCGGAAGCCTGCACGGAAGCAACTTCCACGGAAGCTTCCACGGAAGCAACTTCCACGGACGTCCATGAAAGCTTTGACGGAAGCTTCCACGGACAAACAACTTCCGCAGAAGCTTCCACGAAAGCTTCCACGGAAGCAACTTCCACGGACGCTTTCACGGAAGCAGTTTCCACAGAAGCGTCCACGGAAGCAGTTTCAACGGAAGCTTCAATGAACGCTACCACGGAAGCTTCCACGGAAGCTTCCACGGAAGCGACTTTCACAGAAGCTTGCATGAAGGCTTCCACGTTAGCTTTCTCGGAAGCAACTCCCACGGAAACTTCCACGGAAGCTTCCACGGAAGCTTCCACGGAAGCAACTTCCATGGAAGATTCCACGATGCAAATTCCACGGACTTCCATGAAATCTTCGACGGAAGCTTCCACGGACAAACAACTTCCGCCGAAGCTTCCCCGAAAGCTCCCACGGAAGCAACTTCCACGGAAGCTTCCACGGAAGCAGTTTTCACGGAAACTTCCACGGAAGAAGTTTCAACGGAAGCTTCAATGAACGCTTCCACGGAAGCGGAAGCAGCTTTCACGGAAGCTTCCATGAAATCTTTCACGGAAGCAACTTCAACGGAAGCTCCCATGAAAGCTTTCACGGAAGCCACTTTCAGGGAAGCTTCCACGAAAGCTTCGGCGGAAGCAACTTCCACGGAAGCTTCTACGGAGGCTTCCACGGAAGCTCCCGCGGAAGCAACTTCTACGGAAACAACATCCACGGAAACAACTTCCACGGAAGCTTCCATGAAAGATTTCAAGGAAGCTTCCACGAAAGCAACCTAACCCTAACCCTAACCCTAAGGCTAACCCTAACTCTCACCCTAAGCCGAAGCTTCCATGGAAAAAACTTCCACTTTCATGGGAGCTTCCATTACTTTGGCAAAAGCTTCCATTACATCCATGGAAACTTCGTGAAAGCTTTCGTGGAAGCCCGTGGAATTTGCTTCTACGGAAGCTTTCATAACTTCCACATTTTCCATGGAAGCTTCCACGGAAGCTTACGAAAGCTCCCATGAAAGCTTCCGTGGAAGTTAGTTCAGTGGAAGCTTTCATATCTTCTATATCTTGCATGGAAGCTTCCGCGGAAGCTTCCATGAAGACTTCCGTAGTGGTTACTTCCATGCAAGCTTCCATAACTTCCGCGAAAGCTTCTATTTCTTCCATGAAAGCTTTCATGGAGAAAAACTTGGAAGTTACTTCCATGGAAGCTTTCGTGGAAGCTTTCTCGGAAGCTCTCGTGGAAGTTACTTCCGTGAAAGCTTCCATATCTTCCACATCGTCCACAGAAGCTTCTACGGAAGCTTCTATGAAGACGTCCGTGGACGTTACTCCCATGAAAGCTCCCACAACTCCACGAAATCTTTCATCACTTCCATGAAAGCTTTCATGGAGGCTTTCCTGGAAGTTACTTCCATGGAAGCTTTCGTGGACGCTTTCATGGAAGCTCCCGTGGAAATCACGTCGTGGGAAGCTTTCATATCTTCCCTATTATCCATGGAAACTTCCACGGAAGCTTAAATGAAAGCTGCCGTGGCTTCCATGAAAGCTTCCGTGGAAGTTACTTCGGTGAAAGCTTCCAAAACGTTCGCGAAAGCCTCCATTACCTTCATGACGGCTTCCATGGAAGCTTTCGTGGAAGTTACTTCCGTGGAAGCTTTCGTGGAACCTCCCGTGGACGTTCCGTCGGTGGAAGCTTTCAGTTCTTCCACATTCTCTATGGAAGCTTCCATAACTTCCGCGAAAGCTTCCAATACGTCCACGAAAGCTTCCATTGAGCTTTCGTGGAAGTTACCTCCGTGGAAGCTCTTGTATCTTCCATATCTTTCATTGAAGCTTCCATGAAGGCGGTGAAAGCTTCCACCGAAGCTTTCATGACCTTCCACGCAAAATGCAAGTAGTGCCGGAGCCCTTAAGTGAATTTGGGCGCTGTACTATTTATAGTCAACATTTTTGCAGCAATCTTCGACCGGAAGAGTATAATTTCCTTGCATACCTTTGTTCTTTGAGAGGTGGCAATAAACTTAGGGGGGCGAGTATGGTGAGATTGAAAATTTGATAGGAAGTAGTATAGAAAAAGGCTTCATTTGTAATTAGACTGGATACAGGAGGTTTCAATGAAGATTAATTGGATTTTTGATTAGGGATATTGCAATTTGTTTTTGTTTTAACCTCCTTGTTCAGTTGTTCTATGTCGGAATTTTGTTCAAAAGGAATCAAAGATTCTACCGAAATAAAGCAGGAAGAGATTAATTATGAACTGAGACGAAGCAAAGGGAAAATGTACATTAAAACTCAGGAGTTAAGTTTGGTGATGTTTTCATGGGTTATTGCACAGAGAAAAAAGGATATTCTCAAAAAAAGGAAAAGGCAAGTGTCAGTTCAAGACAAAAGTAGCAAGACTAGGCAGAGCAACGACAGAGGAGTCACGGGAAGCTAAAAAAGAAGTGAGTATTCCCTAGAGAAGGTAGTCTAGGTAGGTATTAAGTAGCAGTTATAAGAGGAGAGCCTGTTTTTCCCAAAGGTACGGTTGAAGTACTGTTGTGTTTGTTAGAAATTGGAAGAGTTATGTAGCATTTTGGAGGAAAATGAGCAAGGAAAACGAGCCACATCGGATCAGTCTCATCATTCCCCTTCTCTCAACCATTTGCTGTAGGGCCACCAATAAATGTTCATTCTCCTTGATCGCAAGCCAATGTACTGGCGCCACGAGCACCAGCAACCAGCACACATCAGCATCAGCAAAGGAATCAGCGAACAGTCGTTATCCTTTCATACCATCATCGCCGGCACGCGGCTAGAGCAAAGCACAGCTGAGCGAGCCTTGCTTAGGCGATTGGTGACGGCCGTGATGGAGAAACGAGACGCACGAGGTCAGGCCTCGAACGTAGTTGGAATGTGTATATATCCTGCTGGATGTTTGGGTACTTGGTGGACGCTCACGACCAAGAGAAGGTTGGGTACTTGGATGCTTGGAGGGCGCCTACTTTTTAGCCGATAAAAGAAGTAAAAGGCACGTACCAGGTATCATACACGGGTACCAATGGTAATTAGGAGGGGGCGTAGACAGGCAGGTACATGCCCTCTTGCCGTGGAGCAGGAAACATATAAAACAACAAGGGTCAAACAAGGCTGTCTCCACTTTTCCTGAAGCCGTCATAGCATCGAACTTGCATTTTTTACTTCGTCTGTTGGGACAAAGCAACTACGAAATTCGAATGCCTAGGGTTAGAGGGTGCTATTTTTTATGGTTGAACTGGAATACTTGTCGAAGAAACGCAAGGCTGTTCGCGGTCCGAAGCAAACGCGAACGCGTGCCATCATATGTAAGACCGACCCGTGGTGGCGTGGTGTTGTTGTTCTACTTGCAGGAGGGTGCGGTTTGGTACGGTGCCGTGCGACACGGGGCGATGATGCAGCTACGGTGCGGTGCGGTTCCGTGGTACGGCGCTGCACCTCGTTGCAAACGAAAGCCGTCCCACGCCCGCACCGTAAGAGCAACGCGCACCATTGTTATAAACAATGACAAGACAAGCAAGCGTACAGCAAATATAGCTTGAAGTCAGATGCGTGCACAGCATATACCCACTATCCTTGCATCGTACAAGTACAACAGTACGTATGTACTTTGGCGTGCCTTCCCACTTGTGAGCTGGCTTTGTATGTGCTCCCGGCTAGGTCCCCAGCCACCCCCACGCTCAACTTGACGCTCCTGCCGGATGATAAAACGGGAAGCTGCGGAGGCACACCCGAAATTCCGGGCGTTGAGTACGAGTGCAGTCGTCGTAAAAGGAGTCGAAATGGCGTAGAGTCAAGACGACCTCCCGATCCTGCCCGAGTAACCTACACACTCCGCTGTAAGCGTGGTGCCAGAAGGGGAGCTACATTGGTACATATTACAGCCAGCAGACAGGAGCAAGCTGCTATGAACAAACTCCTTGCGACACTACTGTGAGTTCATGTCTGAGGATCATGTCGGAGGTGCCCAGTTCGTAATGTCGTTTGTCTGGCCGACCGTGTTCTTCCTACGTGCTGTTGCTGCTGCTGTTGCTGCTGCTGCTGCGGCTGCTGCTGTTGCTGTTTGGTGTTTATGTGCAGCTTGAGTACAGCGCAAACAATCGTGTTCGCGTACCACTGCGGCTGCTTGCTGCTGTTAATTTAGTGTTGCACTTGATAGGAGTCTAATCGTAGGTGACCCTGTTTGTTGTCCTCATGAACACCACGGTTAACATCCATCGTATATCAGGGAGTTCCATATTATAAGGGTAACGGATTCATATATAAGGTGTAAGGGGACTGTTTGGCCAAATGTTTCCTGGCATGATTTGCCACGAGTTGTCACTCGTAGTTTAGCTTCATATAAGACCGAGTCAACCTCGACGGCTGGATGATAAAAGAGAGAGATTTATATCACCGTCTCGAGTCGTCACCACGCCTTTCCGCGCCAGTTACGTGTAAACCTTTGGAGAACTATCAACAAACTAGTGAGAGCCGGTTGAGGTCTATTGGTAAGCGCAGCCAAGGCTAGCCTAGAGAGGTGGGAAAGGGCCATGTCCGGTCCGGGGGACTCTGGAACTAATGTAGATTACTTAGGAGAGGACACAAAGTTAATCAAGATCTAGATAACGTTGCAGAATCGCGAAAGGCAGGTCGGACTCGCTGAGGCAGCCCTGCGAGCGTCAGATGCTCAAGAAATATACGACCTGACTACGTTTCGGTCCTGGCGGGAGGTGATGATGCATGACGCACTAAGACTTCTCCGCGAGGAGCAGGAGCTTCAAGTTGATGCGATGCGGAAAATGAACGAAAAAGTGTTTTTGTTCGAGAATGAGATAGAGACAAGAGAAAAAGAGAGAGAAAGAGAGACAGAGAGACAGAGAGTAATGATGTTTTGCCCCAGCAGCAACTGTGCGGTCCCAGCAAAGCCAAACATGAGCCGAAGCTGGTACATCTGCATGGTGCTGGTGGCGACGGCGCTGGAAAGAAGCAGTCGTTGCAGAGGCAGCAGCTGCCCCAGTCGCCCCATCTGCAGGAAGAGCCGTCGTCAGAGGATTGCTAAACATGCAACGAAGAAGAACTGCGGCGGAAACTGCCGCCATCACCGCCGCCCACCGCCGCCGCCAGCGTCCTCGTCACAGCCGCCGTCGTGGTCCCCGCCGCTGCCATCGACGCCGTTGGGACCGCTGCTACCACTGTATCTGCAAGCCCGCAGTACAGCCAGGCCTGCGCCTGAATCTGTGGCGATTTTGGTTTGTACCACAAGAGAGGAGGAAGTAACCTATGGGATTACTTGGCCGGCAGGTGCCGAAAGAGATGATGATGAGATTGCGAGCGCGATGGAACACGCATATGAATACTGGAACAACGTTGAGAGAGCGGTGGTGGGCACTGGTGGAAAGGTCTGCACTATCGATTGCGGGTCGGAGCATGTGCGAAAAATGAGGAGATGCCCAAAGCGAGCGCAAGTGAAGGAAAAGGGAACAACGGGGCATAAGCGAGTGCGTTAGGCCCGCACCAGGCATGTGTTGATGTCGCTTGTTTCTGATGTTTTTCGTTTTGGCTTGTTTCAGGTTGATTTGACAATTACGAATCACTCCCCAAGATTGAGATTGGTTGAGAGTGAAGGACGATTCAAGCGATCAGTAGTAGACGAATTGCAGGACTAACTGGTCTGATTCCGTGCTGTGGCTGCCTGGCCGAGTGCCCGAGCAGGGCACAATATATCGGAGCTGAGTTATACGTTAAAGTGAAATGCTGAAAGAATGCACACACATTAGTACATGTTGTATCCTATCATATCATCGGTACAGCAGAACACCGCATTACGAAAACTGCGTGAATCAATTACTTGCAAAAAATAGGGTAGGGTTGAGGTACGGTCTCGCGTGTATGCCGAGCGATGATAAAAATACAAGCACGCCCCTTGAAGACTATGCATGATAAGCAGTGCAGTCAATGATCAACCTGTGTTGCTAGTAGTGCCCTTTGAGCTGCGACTTTGCTTGGTTTATGGTGCTGCTGACTCACTGCTGAACATGGTGCTGCATGACGTACCTACTGGCAAATTGCAGGTTGTCGGTGTATTGAACTGTCGTCGAAAGGCCGACAAGTAGGTACCTGGTACGTTATTTGCTGTATTATTCTGCATCTCTGATGGTATTTGCATGCAAAGCATTTTTGTACTTGCAGCGTCATTCTAAGAATAGGTTTGTCCCGTGAAGGTATTTTGGACTACAGTAAGGGGTGTACAAGTCCTTGACAGCTGTCCGTCAACGGCCGTCAAGGGCAAGAGTGCCGTCAACTGATGTACCCGGCATGTCTTGAACGTGTGACGTTCCCCATATGTAGCGTAGAAACAGCATGCGGTATTACAGTAGTACATCCCGTGCTGTCCACAAGTCTGTTGGCAGTTATTGATACAAGAGGATACGATTACGAACGATACACCGGCACGATCGATTGTACGTTGACTAGTCCGACAGTATATGATACGCCCGGATACTGTCTGCGTTGCGGATCATCGCACAGCAGTGGAGTACCCCCCAAGGTAGTATTCCGATACTATTGCAGCTGATATTGCTAAATATATTCATGGAGGTATAACGGGTATGAGTATATGAGTGTAGAGGGCTCTTGGTGAGGATCTGAAAACAGGGCAACTAACTGAGCATGTGCGAGGGATTCCTAATGTTATGAGCTCTTGTGGCATATGGTATCATATAGCACGTTTCTTGTCCTATATAACAGTAATTTAATGACATTTGTCAACTTAAAATTCTAGTGGTAATGCCTTACGAGCTGACGATGAATGCATGAAAAGAGCAGTCCAACCTATGCCGACTTAATCGCTTGATTGCACGATCCATCCACTGCTTGTGTGGAGTCAACCTTGCGCCAGGAACGGCTGCTTCATTCAGGAGGATAGGCTGGAGCGCCCGAGCTGCGGCAATGCCTAAGACCGGAAGGAGGCTGCCGCAGCGGAGGCACCACCAGCAGTAGTGTTTGGTGCATTGGGATTGAAATGAATGGATATGATGCTGGGTGGTCGTGATTCTGTTGTTTGTACTTCGATTGTCAGCCTGCTTGATATTGACTCGATTGTTTTGCTTGTTTTTGCTATAGGATGAGGTTTGCTTATTGTTGGTATGACAAATTTCGGCCAATGGCAAAGCACACGATATTTAACAGACCATAAGCTGCGCAGAGGCACGTTCGGTCTAGTTCGAGTATTCGTGACTTGAGTATTGTCTCGCTGACGCCTTGGTTGTGCGTTGTCTGATCGCGCGGACTTACCCCATGCTTACTTGAACAATTCATAGCACCCATGTTACGCGTGCTCGTCAAGAATAATGAGGAACGATACAATATATGATTTGATTTTGCGAGTTGATCATTATGTCCGTTTGAGTCGGTACCGCTCTACTGGACAACGCCGTTCTTATCTTGCAGACACCATTAAGATGGCGACGTTATCGTGGTATGTGTGGATTTTATTATGCCGGAGTTTGGTACGACATATATTATTGCGGTTTTCGAGGATAACGAGGGGGCGAAGAACCTAGCACAAAACCCAGTGTGCACGTGGAGCTCGAAGCACATCGACGTGCGACTCCCCTTTTTGCGGGACTATGTTTTTGGGGGAGATATTTTGTTATTCAAGTTTGAGGTTTTGAGCAGTGCAACATTCCGCTGCTACGTGTGCTACACATTTCGTCGTGCACGGAAAAACAGGGATGCGTTTCGCCGTGCAGTGTGCAGAGTACAATTATATCGAGTTTTTTCAGCAGTTGTTTGCGTTTTCGTATAATGTGGAAGCTAGTTCTCCTGGTTCAGCTAGGCACCCTACTGAGTACTAGTATCTCGAGGAAATCGGGAATAATCGAAGATTATTTGACCTAGTTTTCGAGAATTGCGCCGTTTTTACCTTGTCATTTTCGACAATACAATTATCGTCGTTATCACCTGGCAATAGGTTTCGAGAGTAGTTGATGTTTGCAGCATGAAACTGTTTTTACTTGATTCGAGTCGTCGATGACTTATTGAATTGAGGACTGGAATTTGGGTTTTAAATTTGTTGGGGTCCTGAGTTTGATATGAGTTCGTTACGATATGACAATATATCAAACCCTGCGCTGTCGTGGTTTCTCATGCACAAAGCAGGCGGGATACTAGTGTGTTCGACGTGTTTAATAAGAAGGGAGGTGTTGGTTGTCCTCATGAACATGACGGTTATGATTTTTTTGGGGTTCTGAGTTCGATATGACCTCATTACGATATATATGACGATGTATCAACCCTGCGATGTCGTGCCTTCTCATTCGCAAAGCAGGGGGGATACTAGTGTGTTCGTCGAGTTTAACGAGGAGGGCGTCGAGTATAATGAGGAGGGCGTCGAGTATAATGAGGAGGGCGTCGAGTACAATGAGGAGGGCGTCGAGTATAATGAGGAGGAGGGGTGTTGGTTGTGTCCATGAACATGACGGTTAACATCCATCATATACAAGGGAGCTCCAAATTATGTTGTAAGGGATTTATATATAAGGTGTAAGGGGAATGTTTGGCCGGACGTTTTCGGGCATGACTTTCCATGAACTGTCACTCATAGTTTAGCTCCATATGAGACAGAGTCAGACTCGACGGCTGCACAATACAAGAAAGAGTTTTGTATCACCGTATTGAGTCATCACCACGCCTTCCCGCGCCAGCTACGTATACATCTTGAGAAATCTATCAACTTTTTGTTTGATGTATAAAGAACTACCCCCTGAGCTACGTAGTCACGTGATTGCGTAGCTCAATGGGCAGTTGTATAAAACCAACAAGATATATGTCGGGGAGAAGAGTCTCACTACCGACTTCATATTCCCGCTTTTATCCGGGATAAGAAGAAAAAGTGAATTACGTCCTTGCGAGCGTGCGCGCTAGAGACGTGATTGGTGATGATAGTTTGCTCCTGAGTACTACGGTAGTGCGTGGCAAGGGGACATAGCCCGAGAGAGCCCTGTTACAAAGTTTGTGGGAGTCAATTGACGAACTCCCGACAACATCTTTCGTTAGTTATATAGACCTACTCACTGACCTACGTAGTCACGTGACTGCGTAGCTCAGTGGGTAGTTCTATGTGAATGCGTAGCTCAATGGGTAGTTCTATATAACCACCAAAACATATGTCGTGGGTTTGAGTTCCACCGATTTCATACTTCCGCTTTTCGAGGGAAAAGCAAAAAAAAGGAGCTAACGTCCATGCGAGCGTGCGCGCTGGAGACGTGAATCGTTGTGATAGTTTGCTCCTGAGTACTACGGTGGTGCGTGGCGAGGGGAGAGAGCCCCGGATATCCCTGTTACGAGGTCGGTGAGAAAAGACTCCCATACATATCTTTTGTTGGTTATACAAAACTACCCACTGAGCTACGCAGACATAGCACATGATTGCGTAGCTCGGTGGGTAGTTCTATATAACCAACAAGAGATATGTCCTCGGTTCGAGTCTCACACTCTTCATGTTTCCACATTTTTCTGGGAAAAGAAAAAATGAGGTACAAACTTCTTTGCGGGCGTGAGCACTGGAGACGTCAACGGCTACGATAGTTTGCTCTTGAGTACAACGGCAGTTCGTGGCGAGGGTAGAGAGGCCCGGAGATCCCTTTAACGAAGTCGGTGAGAGTCGATTGGTGGACTCCCAAAAAATGTTTTTGTTGGTTATATATAACTAGCGACTGAGCTACGTAGTCACGTGACTGCGTATCTCAGTGGGTAGTTCTATGTCACCAACAAAAGAATTGTCATGGGTTCGAGTCCCACCTACTTCATATTTCCGCTTTTTCCCGGGAAAAGAAAACAAAGAGGAACAAACGTCAGTGCGAGCGTGCGGGCTGGAGATCCTTTACAAGAAGTCGGTGAGAGTTAATTGGCGGACTCCCAAACATATCTTGTGTTTGTTCTAAAGAACCTCCCACTGAGATACATTGTTACCACGTAGCTTAGTTGGTAGTTCTAGATAACCAACAAAACAAATGTTTGGGAGTCCGCCAATCGACCCGTGACTACGTAGCTGTGTGGGGAGTTCATATAACCAAACAATTGATAATCAAAAGCTCGTCAATTGACTTGTGACTTGGTAGCTCAGGGGGTAGATCTAAATGAACGGCAAAATACATGTTTGGAGTCCGTCAATTGACTCTCACCGACTTCGTAAAATGCGAGTAAGCGCGCTGAAGACGTGATTGGTGATGATAGTTTGTTTCAAAGAACTACGGTAGTGCGTTGCGAGGAGAGAAAGCCACGCAGATGCCTGTTACGAAGTCAGTGATGGTCGGTGGGCGGACTCATAAACATATTTTTCGTTGGTTACATAGAGCTACCCACTGAGCTACATAGCCACGTGACTGCGTAGCTCAGAGGGTGTTTCTATATAACCAACTAAAAATATGTTTTGGGTTAGAGTCCCTCCTTTATCATATTTTCGCCTTTTCCCAGCAAAAGAAACGATAAGGTACTAAGTCTTTCGCGAGCGTGTGCGCCAAAGACTTGAATATTTATGATAGTTTTCCACTGATTACTACGTTAGTTCGTGGCGAGGGGGAAGAGCCCCGAAGATCCCTGTTACGAGGTCGGTCAGAGTCAATTGATGGACTGCCAATCATATCGTTTGTTGGTTACTAGAACTACCAGCTGAGCTACGTAGTCACGTGACTGCGTAGCTCATTGGGGGATTCTACATGACCAACAAAAGGTTTGTCGTGGGTTCGAGTCCCACTTATTTCATATTTCCTCTTTTCCCAGGGAAAAGAAAAAATGCGGAACTAACGTCAATGCGTGCGTGCGCGCTGAAGACGTGAATGGTTATCATGGTTGGCTCCCAAGTACTGCGGTGGTGCGTGGCTAGGGGAAAAAGCCCCGGAAATCCCTTTCACGAAGTCGGTCAGGGTTAATTGGCGGACTCCCAAACATATTATGTGTTGGTTATATAGAAATACCGACTGAGCTAGTCACGTGGTTGCGTAGCTCAGTGGGTAGTTCTATCTCACCAACAAATTTTGTGTCGCGTGTTCGAGTCCCACATATTTTTTATTTCCATTTTTGCTCCGGGAAAAGGACAACTATTCGAGCTAACGTCAGTGCGAGCGTGCGGGCTGGAGACGTGAATGGTTATGACAGTTGGCTCCCGAGTACTACAGTAGTTCGTGCCGAGGGGAAAGAGCCGCGGAGATCCTTTTCAAGAAGTCGGTGAGAGTTAATTGGCGGACTCCCAAACATATCTTGTGTTTGTTCTAAAGAACCTCCCACTGAGATACATTGTTACCACGTAGCTTAGTTTGTAGTTCTAGATAACCAACAAAACAAATGTTTGGGAGTCCGCCAATCGACCCGTGACTACGTAGCTCAGTGGGGAGTTCAGATAACCAACAGAATGTATGTTTGAAAGTTAGTCAATTGACTCGTAACTTCGTAGCTCAGTGGGTAGGCCTATATGAACGACAAAATATATGTTTGGGAGTCCGCCAGTTGACTCTCACCGACTTCGTAAAGCCCAAGTAAGCGCGCTGAATACGTGATTGGTGATGGTAGTTTGTTTCATAGTACTACGGTAGTGCGTTGCGAGGAGAGAGAGCCCCGGAGATCGCCGTTACAAAGTCGGCGAAAGTCAATAGGGGGACTCCCAAGCATATTTTTTGTTGGTTACATAGAGCTACCCACTGAACTACATAGTCGCGTGACTGCGTAGCTCAGTGGGTTGTTCTATATTACCAACAAAAAATCGTCGCGGGTTCGAGTCCCACCTTCATCATATTTCCGCTTTTTTCTAGGAAAAGGGAATAAATGGTACTAACGTCTTCGCGATCGTGCGCGCCAGAGACATCAATGTGTATGGTGGCTTTCTCCTGATTACTACGGTAGTGCGTTGCGACGGGAGAGCGCCCCGGAGATCCCTGTCACGAGGTCGGTGAGAGTCAATTGGCTGACTGCCAATCATATTGTCTGTTGGGTATATGGAACTACACGCTGTGCTACTTAGTCACGTGACTGCCTAGCTCATTGGGTAGTTCTATATAACCAACAAAATGTTTGTCGTGGGTTCGAGTCCCACGGACTTCATACTTCCGCTATTTTGTGGGAAAAGCAAATTTAGTGGACCTAACGTCAATGCGTGTGTGCGCGCTGGAGACGTGAATGGTTATCATTGTTTGCCCGCGAGCTGCGGTTGTGCGTGGCGAGGGGAGAGAGCCACGGAGTTTTTTTTCACGAAGTCGGTGCGAGTCGAGTGGCGGACTCCCAAACATATTTTTTGTTGGTTTTTAGAAACTTACACTGAGTTACATTGTTACCAGCGTAGTGAGGAGTTCTAGATATCCATTAAAATATATATTTGGGAGTCCGCCAATCGACTCGTGACTACGTAACTCAGTGAGGAGTTCATATAGCCAACAAAATTTATGTTTGGGAGTCCGCCAATGGAATAGTGACTTCGTAGCTCAGTCGGTAGTTCTATATTACCTACAATACATATGTTTTGGGAGTCCGCCAATTAACTCTCACAGATTTCGTAAATTGTGAGCTTGCGCGCTAGAGACGTGATTGGTGATGATAGTTTGCTCCTGAGTAGTACGGTGGTGCGTTGCGAGAAGAGAGAGCCCCAGAGATCGCCGTTACGAAGTCGGCGAAAAACAATAAGCGGACTCCCAAAGATATATTTCGTTGGTTACATAGAGCTACCCACTGAGCTACATAGTGGCGTGACAGCGTATCTCAGTGGGTGGTTCTATAGTACCAACAACAAATTGTTGTGGGTTCGAGTCCCACCATCATTATATTTCCGCCTTTTTTCGCGAAAAGAAAATATATGGTAATAACGTATTCGCAAACGTGCGAGCTGGAGACGTGATTGGCTATGATAGCTTGCTCCTGAGTACTACGGTGGTGCGTGGCGAGGGGAGAGAGCCCCGGAGACCCCTGTTACAAGGTCAGTGAGAGTCAATTGCAAGACTGCCAAACATTCTTCGTGTTTCTTTTATGTAACTTTACACTGTGCTACGTAGTCAACTGACTACGTAGAACATAGGGTAGATCTATGAAACCAACAAAAAATCGTCGTGGGTTCGAATGCCAACGACGTCATATTTCCGCTTTATTCCCGGACAAGGAAAGAAGAGGAAAAACCTTTATTGCGACCGTGCGCGCTAGAACCGTGAATGGTTACGATAACTTACTCCTGAGTACTACAGAAGTTCGTGACGAGGGGAGAAAGACGCGGAAATCGCTTTTACGAAGTCGATGAGAAGGTAAGTGGCGGACTCCCAAACATATCTTGTGTTGGTCCTATAGTACTTCTAACAGAGTTGCATTGTTCCCACGTAGCTTGGTAGGTAATTCTAGATGACCAAAAAAAGATATGTTTGGGAGTCCGCCAATCGGCTTTTGACTACGTAGCTCAGTGGGTAGTTCATAAAACCTACAAAAATATAAGTTTGGGAGTCCGTAAATAAACTCGTGACTTCGTAGCTCAGTAGGTAGTTCTACATTACTGACAAAATATATACTCCGGAGCATTTGAGAGTCCGCCAAGCTTGCACGCTGAAGACGTGATTGGTGATGGTAGTTTGCTCCTGAGTACTACGGAGGTGCGTTGCGACGAAAGAGATAACCAGAGAGAGATTGAGTGTTTTTAGTCACGTGACTGCGTAGCTCATTGCGCAGTTCTATGTAACCAACAAAAGGTTTGTCGTGGGTTCGAGTCCCACCGACTTTATATGTCCGCTATGTTCCGGGAAAAGCAAAATAAGCGGAACTACAGTCAATTCGGGCGTGCGCGCTGAAGACGTGAATGGTTATGACAGTTGGCTCCCGAGTACTGCGGTGGTGCGTGGCGACGGAAGAGAGCCACGGGGATCTTTTTTACGAAGTCGGTGAGAGTCAATTGGCGAACTCCCAAGCAAATTATGTGTTGGATACGTAGACCTACCCAATGAGCTACGTAGTCACGTGACTGCGAAGCTTAGTGGGTAGTTCAGTGTTACCAACAAAGATTTGTCGTGCGTTCGAGTCCCACAGACTAAATATTTATGTTTTAGTTCCGGGAAAAAGACAATCAATATAACTAACGTCGTAGCAAGCTTGCGCGCTAGAGACGTGAATGTTTATGACAGTTTGCTCCCGAGTCCTACAGTAGCTCGTGGAGAGGGGAGAGAGCTGCGGAGATCCTTCCAAGGATGTCGGTGAGAATCAATTTTCGGACTCCCGAATATATCTTGTGTTGGTTTCATAGACCTTTCCACTGAGATACATTGTTACCACGTACCCTAGTGGGTAGTTCTATATAACCGACAAATGATATGTCGGGGAGTCCACCATATGACTCGTGACCACGTAGCTCGGTGGGGAGTTCACATATCCAACGAAATATATGTTTGGGAGTCCACCAATAAACTCGTGACTTCGTAGCCCAGTGGGGAGTTTTTTTTTAACCGACAAAAGATATGTTTGAGAGTCTGCTACTTCACCCTCACCGACTTTGTGAAATGCAAGCTTGCGCGCTAAGACGTGGTTGGTGATGATAGTTTGCTCCTAAGTACTACGGTGGTGCGTTGCGAGGAGAGAGAGCCACGCAGGTCCCCGTTACGAAGTCGGTGAGAGTCAATGGGCGGACTGCCAAACATACATTTTGTTGGTTACATAGAGCTGCCCAATGAACTACGTAGTCACGTTACTACGTAGCTCAGTGGGTAGCTCTAAAAAACAAGAAAAATAATTGTCGTGGGTTGGAGTCCCACCGACGTCATATTTCCTCTTTTTCCGGGAAAAGGAAATATAGAGGAAATGATTTCATTTCGAGCGTGCGCGCTAGAACCGTCAATTGTTATGATAACTTACTCTCGAGTACTACGGCAGTGCGTGGCAGCGGAAGGGCGCTTGGGTATGCCCTTTTCGAAGTCCGTGAGAGTCAATTGGCGGATTCCCAAACTTATCTTGTGTTGGTTATAAAAAACTACCCACTTAGACACTTCGTGACTACGTAGCTTAATGGGAAGTTCTAAGTAACCGACAAAAGATATGTTCGAGCGTCCGCCAATTAACCCCCACCGACTTCGTGAGCTGCAAGCTTGCGCGCTGGAGACGTGATTGGTGATGATGGTTTGCTCCATAGTACTACGGTAGGGCGTTGCTGAGAGAAAGAGAGCCCCGGAGATCCCCGTGACGAAGTCGGTGGAAGTCAATGGGCGGACTCCCAAACATATATTTTGTTTGTTATATAGAGCTACCCACTGAGCTACATAGTCATCTGACTGCGTATCTCAGTGGGTAGTTCTTTATAACCAACAAAAGGTTTGTCGTGGGTTCGAGTCCCACATACTCTATATTTCCGTTTTTGTACCGGAAAATGGACACCTAATGGAACTAGCGTCTTCGCGAGACATGAATGTTTATGATGGTTTTCTCTTGATTACTACAGTAGTGCGTGGCCAAAGGAGCGAGCCCCGGAGAACCCTGTTACGAGGTCGATCAGAGTCAACTGGGGGACTGCCAAAAATAACGTTTGTTGGTTATATTGAACAACCCACTGAGCTACATGTTTACTACGTAGCATAGTGGGTAGTTGTAGATAACTAACAAAAGACATGTTTGGGAGTCCGCTAATCGACGTCTGACTACGTATCTAAGTGAGGAGTTCATAAAACAAACAAAATTTATGTTTGCTGAGTCCGCTAATTGAATAGTGACTTTGTAGCTCAGTGGGTAGTTACGTAATATTGACAAAACAAATGTTTGGGAGTCCGCCATTTGACTGTCACCGCCTTCTTGAATTGCGAGTATGTGCGCTGGAGAGGTGATTGGTGATGAAAGCTTGCTCCTGAGTACCTCGGTGGTGCGTTGCGAGGGGAGAGATAACCGGAGATCACCGTGACCAAGTCGGTAAACGTCAATGGGCGGACTCCCAAACATGTATTTAGTTGCTTCTATAGAGCTACCCACTGAGCTACGTAGTCACGTGACTGCGTAGCTAACTGTGTAGTTCTATAAAACTATCCACAAGTATGTCGTGGGTTCGGGTACCACCGTCATATAATTTCCGTCTTATTACAGGAAAAAAAAATATTAGGTACCAACGTCTTCGCGAGCGTGCGCGCTGGAGACAAGAATAGTCATGATAGTTTGCTCCTGATTACTACGGTAGTGCGTTGCGACGGGAGAGAGCCCCGGAGATCCTTGTCACGAGGTCCGTGAGAGTCAATTGGCGGACTGCCAAACATTCTTTTTGTTGGGTATATAGAACTACACACTGCGCTACCTATTCACGTGACTGCGTACTGCGTAGCTCATTGGGTAGTTCTATAAAACCAACAAAATATGTCGTGGGTTCAAATCCCACCAACGTCATATTTCCGCTTTTTCCGGGAAAAGGAAACGTGGAGAAAAAACCTTCATCGCGAGCGTGTGCGCTGGAGACGTGAATGGTTAACACAATTTGCTCCTGAGTACTCCGGTAGTTCGTGGCGAGGGGAGACAGCCGCAGAGATCGCTTTTACGAAGTAGGTGAGAGTGAATTGGCGGACTCCAAAACATATCTTGTGTTGGTTCTATAGAACTTCCCACCGAGGTACATTGCTACTACGTAGCTTAGTGTTTTTGTTTGGGTAATCAACAAAAGATGTGTTTGGGAGTCCGCCAATGGACGCGTGACGACGTAGCACGGTGGGGAGCTCATATAATCAACAAAACATATGTTTGGGAGTCCGCAAAATGACTCGTAACTTCGCAGCTTAGTGGGTAGTTCTATAAAACCGACAAAATACATGTTTGGGAGTCCGCCAATTGACTCGTACTGACTTCGCAAATTGCGCGCTTGCGCGCTGGAGACGTGATTGGTGATGATAGTTTGCTCCGAAGAAATACGGTAGTGCGTGGCAAGGGGAGAGATCTCCGGAGATCCCTGTGACGAAGTCGGTAATAGTCAATTGCCAGACTTCCAAACATATCTTGTGTTGGTTATGAAGAACCACTCACTGAGTTACTTTGTGACTACGTACCTTAGTGGGTAGTTCTAGATAACCAACTGAAGATATGTTTGGGAGTCCGCCAACGGACTCGTGACTACGTAGCTCCGTGGGTAGGTCTATACAACAAACAAAATATATGTTTGATACTCCGCCAGTGGACTCGTGACTTCGTAGCTCGGTCGGTAGGTCCAAGTAACGAACAGAACATTCGTTTGGGTGTCCGCCAAATGACTTTCACCGACTTCCTAACTTGCGACCGTGCGCGCTGCAGACGTGAATGGTTACCATAGTTTGCTCCCGAGTACTGCGGTAGTGCCTGGCGCGGGGAGAGAGCTCCGGAGACCCCTTTTACCAGGTCGGTGAGAGTCACTGTGCGGACTCCCAAACATATCTCATGTTGGTTGTAAATAATACAAGACTGAGCTACGTAGTCACGTGGTTGCGTAACTCGGTGGTTAGTTCTATGTTACCATCAAAAATATGTCGTAGGCTCGAGTCCCACACTTTTTTTCATTTCCGTTTATTTTTATGTGAAGATTACACGAAAAGAACTAACGTCAGAGCGAGCGTGTGCGCTGGAGACGTGAATACTTATGACAGTTTGCTCCTGAGTACTACGGCAGTTCGTGGCGAGCGGAGAGAGCCGCGGAGATCGCTTTTACGACGTCGGTGAGAGTCAATTAGTGGACTCCCGATCATATTTCGTGTTGGTTTTATAGAACTTGCCACTGAGTTATATTGTTACTACGTAGATTAGTGGGTATTTTGGATATCCGAATGAACATATGTTTGGGAGTCCGCCAATGGACTATTGACTACGTAGCTCAGTGGGTAGTTCCGTATAACAGACAAAATATGTGTTTGAAAGCCCGCCGATGAACTCTCACCGACTTCGTATATTGCGAGTTTGCGCGCTGAGGACGTGATTGACGATGATAGTTTGCGCCTGAAAGGTACCGTAGTGCCTTGCGAGGCGAGAGAGCCCCCGAGATCGTTGTTACGAAGTCGGTGAGAGTCAATGGGCGGACTCCCAAACATATATTGTCGTTGGTCATTAATAGCTACCCACTAAGTTACTTTGTCACGTGACTGCGTAGCTCAGAGGGTAGTTCAATATAACCGGAAAAACATATATCGTGGGTTCGAGTCCCACCATGATCATAATTCCGCTTTTTCCGGGATAAGGAAATACAAGGTACTAACGTCTTCGCGAGCGTGTGCGCTAGAGACGTGAATGGTTACGACAATTTGGTCCTGATTACTGCGATAGTGCGTGGCGAGGGGAGAGAGCCCCGGAGATCCCTGTTATAAAGTCGGTGTCAGTCATTTGCCGGCACGTGACTGCGTAGCTCAGTTGGTAGTTCCTCGCCACCGCGTAGCTCAGTTGGTAGTTCCTCGCCACCGCGTAGCTCAGTGGGTAGTTCTATATAACGAACAAAAAATATGTCGTGGGTTCGAGTCCCACGGATTTCATATTATCGCTTTTATTTGTGTAAAGAATAACAAGAACATAACGTCTTTGCGAGCGTGCTTGCTGCAAACGTGAATGAGTATGATAATTTGCTCTTGAGTACTACGGTATTGCTTGGCGAGGGGAGAGAGCCCAAGATATATATGCTACGAAGTTAGTGAGAGTTAATGGGCGAACTCCCAAACATATCTTTTCTTGGTTATCTGAGCTACGTAGTCACACGTTTTGTCTCCGTAGAGCAGTGGGTAGTTCTATATGACCAACGAAAAAAGGTTTTGGGAGTTAATGGTGACTACGTAGCTCAGTGGGTAGTTCTATACAACCAACAAAAGAAATGTTTGGTTGTCCGCCAATGGACCCTCACCGATTTCTATAAAAACAACAAAATATATGTTTGGGAGTCCGCCAATTGACTCGTGTCCTCCTAGCTCACTGGGTAGTTCCAACTTACCAACAAAATATATGTTTGGTATTCCGCCAATCGACTCTCACCGACTTGTTTATTTGCGAGCGTTCGCACTGGAGACGTGATTGGTTGTGATAGTTTGCTCCTGAGTAATACGGTAGTGCGTGGCGAGGGAAGACACCCCTGGAGATCCCTGTTACGAAGTCGGTGAGAATCAGTTGGCGGACTTGCAAACATATCTTTTGTTGATTATATATGACTACCCACTTAGCTACGTAGTCACTGGTAGTTCTATAACGTGCGTTGATAATAGTTTTGACTTGGTACAATCATCGCCGAGCACGGCGTTGTTCCGTGGAGTAACCCCCGGCGACAAGAGGAGAGAGAGGTACGCGTAGCCTGAACGTCAAGGGAAAACGCCTAAAGCCGTGGGTAATTTTTACATGGTTGATATCGAGGGGATCTGAACCAATCTGTATATGGGCGCTTGAGGCGCGACATCAGTTGGTGTCTCGGTTGCAGATGCGTTCGGTCGACTTCGATGGGCTATTCTTAGGGGTAAACTTTGCACCTCCTCCGTCTTAGTAGCCCGATGCTGTTGACTAGTGCAACGGTTGCAGTTGGTTTGCATTCGTGTCATCGTCGATTGCACCTCACTCAACTTGCTCTCTGTTCCTGTTGTTTCGTTGCGTGCTCCGTCTTTCCCTCCTCGTTGCTGCTGTGTTTTGTTGTTTACTGCTGCTGCTTTCTTCCATGATAACTGCTGTACTTTTTTTTTCGCAGGGCGGGAACCTTGAAGATGAAGAATCCGCTACTAGCGTGTGACGATTACTGGCTATAGCGTGTTGAGTGTGATTCCTGTGCACGTTTGCACTACTTTTAAATCGTGGACGGTAGTGTTGATGGTGCATCTTTGGTACCATTTAGTTGCAGAAGGACACAACCCTGCGTCGTTTTGGTGCTGCTCCAGTCCGAGCCCTTTGGTTTACCTCCCCCTTGTAGATCGTCGTGCACCCTCCAGGCTAGGAGTTGGTTGGTGGAGGGTGTCTGATGGCTCTGCCGAGAAAGTCAGTCCTTTGAATTTTGTATTGCTCGGCATAGAACACGTAAAGAAATACGCATGCCTGCGAATACCGATTCCAGAGTTATATTCATTTGCTGGTGAATGATAACCAGAGGCAGGGCGGTTAATTGACGATCTAGGCGTACATTTGGCTCGTGTGTTCGCCTGACGAAAGAGACCGCATCGTTCGTTTGTGTGTCTGCATTATTTAACGGTTTCTATTTATGTCCCCCTTTACCTGCCCTTCTGTTCTATGTTCACCTGCCCACCTCTCACTCGGCAACTTGTGTAAAAAAAATAGACGCAATCAGTCACATTGCAGGTCATGTAGAGATCAATAAAAATGGGCGGGCAGAAAAACACAAAACACACACAAAAAAAGAGGAAGCGATTACGAAGTAAAGTATCGCACATTTTATACTTTGTTTTACCGTGTATTGCCGTGTTTTATGCCTGGTACATCGCCGTATATTTTGCCTGGTGTTGAAGCCATTAAATAAGAACCTCGGCGTAAAAAAGAGCGAACACGTTCCGTACTTATTTCACCTTGTGTAGTAGCAAAAAGACTTCAGAAAAAAAGGTTAAATCTGTACACTACGTATATCTGATATAAAAATTGAAAGAAACAGTGGCAAAAACGAAAGGGACGAGGGTCGCCGGGCTCGAACCAGTGATGTTTGTGCTGTAAGGCCCAAGTTAAGGAAGTGGTTCCCACAATCTGAGGAGTACTCCCCGAATTTCGGGAGAACTCCCCCGATTTTCCACAATCTGAAATATAGTATTGAAGATATGCCAAAACTGAACTGTACCATAAACTTGCTCGGACATAGAATAAGAGGATAGCGTTCAACTATTTTTTCGCTGATATTCGAATATTCTAATCAGACGAAGTTATTTAGGACTTTGTATACGACTGAAATATGTTGAACGTTTGTGCTTTGCTTTCGAAGTTGTGTTATACTAAGTTGGAGACGTCTGCACATGTTCGCGAAAAAAGGTAAGCAAACCGACATCGTACGAACGCCTGCATTGCACAATGCAGCTCGCCGACAGAAAAGGGCGCACCTCCAGCTTGGAGACGTGCGCGCACCACCCTGATGACATAATCAGGAACCTTCAGCACCATACATAAATTTAAAACCAAAACGCGCAACCTACGACACCCGGGCGGCCGCACACCGCCCCTTCTGTACGCGTAGCTAACAGCAACGAACACTCTGCCGTGTTGCTGCGACCGCCGCATTCCCCCTCCACAGAATCCCTCAAAGCACAGGCGGGTGGGTGGGAAATCAGCCAGTCTATATCACACCTTGAACCTGTCTCGCTGACGATGCTACTCTCTTCTATTCGTGCTTCGCTTGCTAGTTAGCAACCAGACAGGCTGATCCAAGGTTCCCTTTGCTATACCAAGACAAGTACAAGTAACTGCCGGCGTTGACCTCATTGGTCAACATGAAATAACCCCAAACTGCTTCCGTACATACAAAACCCTTATCTTCTAGTGTGTCGACAAGAATACGCTTTGTATTTTGCTTTCGAAGGTGTATCATTTAAATGCGCACCCCTCGCTCGGAGCACGGGGGGCGGAGAGAGGGGCAGGACCCCGGGGCCGCTCCAACAGCAGACACAGGCTATCGTCCGTAACCCTGAGTCAACTTCTATCCCAACTAGCACTGTCAAGCGTCCGACGCCAGCCTCCAACAATGCAATTTGGCTGAGCTTACCGTCGTATTGCGTTCCCCCGCTACCCCCTTTTCCTGTACTGTAAGATGTGCACGTCAAGATCGAACTTGTCATTTCAATCCGCCTGGCACAAATAAGAAATTTGTGTAAGAGCTGAAATAGTTACGCCGAATTCTACCCCTCCAGCTTTGGAATGGGCTTTAATTGCCCCCAAACTGTACCATGCCCCTGCTGGATCCCGTTACTCATCCCCTCTTCATCCATTATATTTGCTACCCCAGTTGGCATCCTTTCCGTGGCTACGAACGTACGCCTAGTTCGCATCAGACGCCCACCGGCCCTCCCGTTACAACATCTCTGGGGAGGCACCCCCTGCTGACAAGTGCGTTGCGCCTCCAATCCTAAGGGAGTGCAGAGCGTACTCATTCGCTCCTACGCCGGTCATCGCAACCACTTCTCGCAGGGTTACGGTCTCTTGATGCTTTGTCCACGTGGGGCATCTGCCACCACCACTGCCATATGCCACCAGGGGAGCCGACGAGGGCATAAACAAAACCCAAGACACCAACTCGAGCATATGATCAACAGCACCACCACCGCCCCTCACGGGCCTCGATGAACCCGCCCGAATGCGGGAAATGACTGCCCCTTTGCGCAACTGGTCGCCCTTAGACCCACGAAAGCGAACCTCGACGCGGTCGGCTCTGGATCATTGCTCCACCCCCAACTGTGCAAGACCGCGAACGAAAGCCACGTCTACTCGCCGTAAACGATACTTTTCGTGGATACACGACCGGGTTTCCGCGAAAAGTTTGGATGCACGGGTCAAAAAATCAAAACGACGCACACAACGCAAGCCACAACACGCGCCCCCCGTTACGCCAAGCAGGGATCCAAGTTTCGAAAGCAAGCAACACAGCCCACGACACGGGACGACGCACGGTTGCCTGGTTACCCACTTCAGCATGCTAGCGCGCCACACCTTTGAGGGTGCTCGCGATCACGGGATGAGTGGTGTCGGGCTCGAAACCGCGTGAAATGCGATGGACAAACTTGATGGCCGACAGATGGCTTTAGATGGCCGCCGACCGCAGTTTCTCGGTAGTAAACGCGTTTGCTACGTACTCAAACAGCAACACGTTGATCATACCGTCAATGCTGCGATCAAGGAAGACGGTAACACCAGAACGTACCCGAACGTCTACCCATGCGCCAAAATGAGCCATATAGCGTCGTTCAGTCGCGGCCGAAATGGCCTGTCGCATCAGGCCCAGGCCAACACCGAAGTACAGATAGAATTCCGATCATCCCCAGTTTCCGGACTTGCCAAGGGGGATTTGGACGAATGACGTGCTAATCATCAAGAACGGAGCCGCGATCCCAGCGAGAGATACGGTCGGCGGCAGCGTTGTGGATACCACGCTCATGCGTCGCCTCGTAATGCCATCCAGATGACGCTTCGAGAACGCCGAAGAGACGCATGAGGGTACCGGAACGCAGTTCCAGCCCCCCGCGACACCGCCGCACCCAATGCACAGCGGCCTTGTGGTCTCCTCGAAACAAAACACAGTCTCCCGTCGCTGACGATCAATCAGCACACGAAGACACTAGGACAATTACCGACACAACCATGCCCACACGTTCAACAACGTTGATAAATAAGTCGTTCACAACGCGGACGGACTTACTCCAGCCGAAAAGCCGTGACTGTTCTTGAGCTGTGAGATCAACGCGCCAGTAAACACTGATTTCGAGACAGTATCCCCGGACACCGTTTTTTTTACGCGTCGGAAAGCAGCGCACGTTGTGCCGGGCGCTCAATCAAACGATACATCGGCACCGACAACACCCCGCCGCGCGCGTCAACACCTTTGTCAACAAACCACCGCCCGAACTCGAGATCCGCATGGAACTCGGGCCCAAGGGCAACACGCCGCCCCGAATTGGCCATTCGGCCAGCGTAGTGATCATCGGCTGCGATGCGCGGCATCCCAGCTGAAGCCAACAAACGATGCACGAAAAAAGACCCGGGACGAGCGGCAAAAGAGATGTGCATGAGGAACCCACCAGCTGCGACACCTACTTCGCTGAAGCCCAGGTGCGAGTCGGGGGCCACTCCGCTAAAAGCAATCGTATCTTGAGGCGCATATGTGGCAGCGTCGTCACCGTAAGCGCCTATGTGCCCACTGATCAGCCCAACACTTCGAGACGCTTGTCCCAGTTAGAGTATTTGCTGGCGGAAAAGTAAGGAGTGTCGGACGCGCCACGTACGCCGAACAGGCGAAAGTGGTCCGAGGCCAACGACTGCACAGCCCGCATACAGCGACGACGGTCCGATCACCACTGAACCTCGACAAGAATGCCGTCGTCGACGTAGTACCGTACGAAAAACGACTCCCGGCGTAGTCGCCGATACCGGAAACAAAATCGCGAGGAAGGGACCTTTCCGAACGCCCCCGCGGCGGGGCAAGACGCACGTGTTCGACGGCAGCCGCCCCTTGTGGGGAAATGGCCACATCTTGAAACGTAGAGTGGGTGTGGGCATGTTCCAGCGCAGAAGCAATCAGCCCCCAGAACCCGGGGCTATTACGCCACCCAATTGCAGGCTAAGGTCCACAACTACGTATCCGCCTATCGCGTACCCAAACACCGGCGCCCCTACCGCTTCAACTAAGACTTGACGAAAGGCGTCTTTCATATCAGCGCGGCATGGGACTAGTTGTGGGACCGTGCATATGCCACAAAAGCAACACCCCAACAACACATTCCGAAGCACATACCCGAGCGTGCAGGAGAGGGCGGAGCAAAATCTGTATCGTCATTAACGCTGGAATGGCCGCCCGCGCGGGCAAACGTGAGATCGTAAATGATGCAAAACGTAGGTCCAAGTACGACAGTCAAGGGCAAGAAACGTAAACCTCGGATATCAGACACGGGACGTATTCTAAACACTAAAGCCCGACCGTGCACAACGTCAGCACATATAGTTTGATGAACAACAACGACATGGAGGGCGACGCTCGGGTTGTTACCGTGTGCAAGCTCAGCAGTCAGATTTACTCGCCGCGCAACACACACTGGGCAGCCCGGTGCCAAAACGCGGAGCAACTGGCAAGAACGAGAGACGTTCTTGACGGTACCAAACAAATGACGAACGATGTGACGCTGAATATATGAGGAAATGAGAGCGGGTGCTGGCAGCAGACGTAAACAATTCAACACTGCCGGCACAGGCACGCAAAGGCGACGACCCCGCGCTGGCAACCACATCGAGATTCGTGGAACCTGTTGACGATACCGACCGCACTACGTTATCCTGCGCGGCGCGCCACGCCTCAACCGCCAAAGCCAACTGTGCGTGCGCCAGCGCGCCGTCGGTCGAGACGCGTCCGCATCCGGAGTAAAACTCGAACGTCACACACGCTCGCTAGGGCTAAATGTTTGTTCGCGGGTGACCAATAAGCCAGTCCCTACAATGCGCGCCGAGACTAACGGACGCTCCCTATGGTTACCTCTATTCCCGAAAACGACGGATTCCGGAGCAACGGGTACACGCTCGCGCCCAACGCCGCCTTCGCCTGCCAGCGATTGCAACGCACGCCCCCCGTGACTCCGCGCACTGCAAGTAATTTTGCGATCCGTCAGCCTCGACCGTCGACGCAACCGCCCCACCAACCGCCAACGCCGCAGCCGCGCCTCCCGAGGATGGACCCAAGGCGCGACCGCCACTCTTAATTGTCGACGAAGCCGCTACACCTACCGCCGACGCCCCAGATGCGCCTGAAAGAGTTGGCCCCACCTGAGCCACGGCACGTGTCTTCATCCAGAACCAGAACCAGCGCCTCTACCCCCGTCGCCCCCCTGTTGCCCCCCGCGGGGTGGATCGCACGTAACCACAACGCCCGCGACCCTCCTCCCGCCTCCGCCACGCTTCCACCGCTTTCATACCTGCGAGCGGGTGGAAATGGCGAGGATGCCGAGGCCGCAGGGGCCTTGTGCAGGAACTTACACGGAGACCAGTTGCTTTTACCGGTGCGCGGGAACAGCCGGCAGGCCTAGGCAGACTTGAATTGGCTTTTCCCTTTGACCCGAGCGACCGAGCGGGGGGAGTGGTGGCCTTCCGCTTGGAGGGCCTGTCTACGCCGGAAACGATGCTGCTGAGTACGAGCCAGAGCACCTCCCCCCCGCCGCGGCAAAATTCGAGAGTGCGTACGAACTCGCGCATGGGTGGGGGGTCGAACACCGTATCAGCTGGGGGAGGGACAAAAGCGGGAGACGACCGCTGCGCAACACGCATGAGCTCGCTCACACACAAAGCGATGTCCCGGTTGACCATATCACACAGCACGGCATGCGCTTCTGGGACGGACATCATACTGTAGTTGCCGAAGGTGTGACCACGCAGGCCCATGACCGCCACGGTAAACGCGTCGCCAAGGGCGTTGACCCGCGCCAGACACGGGAGGTCGTCGGCGACCCCGGGCGCGACAACCACAAAAAGAATGGCAACGACGGCCAATCTCAAAAGGGCGAGACGGTCCGCGACCATGAGTGAGTGCCCGATGTGCCCTTCCACGCGGGGCCCATAAGCCCCAACCTTAAAGGAGCTCAAGAGATGAAGCTGGGATGCGTTGGCTGTCACGCGGATGGCCTCCTTCGCGAACGACTACAGGTCAACGGGAGAGTCCCCGAGATTCGGGGGGATACGCCCTCAAGCAATCCATAGCTTCCTATATGTGTTCTCCTTGCTCCGTGTAGTGATTTCGGTGATAGGTTGTGATCAATTTCGCTGCCGTTCCTAAGCGTCCAAGTCGTCGAAGGATGCGCATACCAGACCAGAGTTTTTCTCCACGAACTGGTAAAGGCTAATGTCGAAATTAGCTACCTGGTCAGCACAAACAGCCGCGATCTCGCAGGAGGAAGAATTGGTTGCAGATATCTCGTCAAATCATTCCTCAGGGCACGCATGGACCAGCTCGAAACCACCCTCAACCTGTCGTTCCCACGAGGCCAAGTGTAAAGAAGGCAAAGCCGCACCGACCGCTGGCGCCCCGGACGAGGACCCGGAGCCCGCGAGAGCTGCGGCGCCCCCGGCACGCAGCGGACCCTCCGCCTCAGCGATGGCGGCGGCAGGCACCGCGGCACCCGGCGAATCACCCATCATCGAAGAGTCAGCCCCAAGCGCTCGCCACAGCAGTACTCACATCGAATTATCACAACGACAGTTACCGCAGCAGTCACAGCGGAGTCTCACAGCAGCAGTCGCAGCGACTCTCGCTTGCAGCAAAAATCAGCCAGTCTATACCACACCTTGAACCTGTCTCGCTGACGTTGCTTCTCTCTGCTATGCGTGCTTGTCTTGCTAGTCAGCACCCAGACAGACTGATCAAAGGTTCCCTTTGATATACCAGGATATGTACAAGTAACCACCCGCCTTGATCTCAATAGTCAACGTGCAATAGCCCTAACTTCTTCCGTACATATAAACCCTTATTTTCTCGTGCCTCTTTAATAATGCGCATGTGTTCGAGAGAAGTTTCTACGCGGTCGGGGAGTGATCCCCCCTCTCCATTCCCCATGTATTTTCGGCCTCATCGCGTGCAAAACCCGGTTGTACGATCTTCGCCGGCCCGCGGCTAGAGCAATACACAGCCAAGAGAGCCTTGCTTACGCAATTGGCGACGGCCGTGATGGAGAAACGAGACGCACGAGGTCAGGCCTCGAATGTAATTAGGATGCATACACTCTCCTGGATGTTTGGGTGCTTAGCCGGCGGTCACAATCAAGAGAAGCTAGGGTACCTGGATACGTGGAGGGCGCGTACTTTTTAGCCCAGATAGCAAGGAAAAGGTACGTACCATGTATCATACACGAGTACAAGTGGTAATTTAGAGGGGGGGTAGGCAGGCAGGTATATGCTCTCTTGCCGCGGAGAAGGAAACGTAAATAACAACAAGGGTCCAACTAGGCTGTTTCCACTTTTCCTGAAGCCGTCATATCATCGAACCTGATTTACTTCATCTGTTGGGACGAAGGAGGTATGAATTTTGCAATGCATGGGTTAAGAGGGTGCTGGTTTATATTGTGGTTGAACTGGTCTACTTGTCGTGTTTGCAAACGTAAGGCTGTTCGCGGTACGAAGCAAACGCGAACGCGTGCCATCATATGTAAGACCGACCCGTGGGGGCATGGTGCGGTTGTTCTACTTGCAGGAGGATGTGGTTTGGTGCGGTGCCGTGCGACACGGAGCGATGATGCAGCTACGGCGCTGCGCGGTTCGGTGGTACCGCGTTGCACCTCGTTGCAACTGAAAGCCGCCGCACGCCCCCACCGTAAGAGCAACGCGCACCCTTGTTAAAAACGATGACAAATACAAGCAAGCGTAGAGCAAATATAGCTTTGAGTCAGATGCGTGCACAGCAGATACCCACCATCCTTGCATCGTACAAGCACAACTGTACGTATTGCTTTGGCATGCCGTCCGACTTGTGAGCTGGCTTTGCTTGTGCTGCCGGCTAAGTCTTCAGCCACCCCCCCCCGCCCAACTTGACGCTCCTGCCAAGTGATAAACAGGGAGGCTGCGGAGGCACACCCGAAGTTCCAGGCGTTGGGGACGAGTGCAGGCGTCGTGAAAGGAGTCGAAATAGCCTCCAGTCAAGATGACCTCCCGATCCTGCCCGAGTAACGAACACACACCGCTGTAAGTGTGGCGGCAAAAGGTAGGCTACATTGGTACACATCACACCAGACGGGAGCAAGCTGTTATAAACGAACACCTTGCGAAACTACTGTGAGGTCATGTCAGAGGGTCATATCAGAGGTGCCCGATTCGTAAATTCTTTTGTGTGGATGACCATATTGTTCCTATGTGCTGTTGCTGCTGTTTGGTGTTTATGTGCAGTTTGAGCACAGCACATACGCTCGCGTTCGCGCACCGCTACGGTTTTTTGCTGCTGTTAATTTGTTGTTCCACTTGATAGGAGTCCCATCGTAGGTGACCCCAACACTGTAACAGGAACGTGCGGTAATAACAGTTGTGACTTGGTATAATCATCACCAGGGACGAAGTGGTTCTGTGGAGTAGTGATCAGGGGACCCCCGGCGATAAGAGGAGGGGTACGCGACCCCTGGATTTCAAGGCATGCGCCTAAATCCACGGGCAACTTTTACCGGGTTGATATCGAGGGGATCTGGAACTAATATGCATATGGACGCTTGAAGCGCGACATCAGTTGGCCTCTCTCGGCGGCAGACGCGTTAGGTCGACTTCGATGGACCACTCTTAGAGAAAAACTTCGCACCTCCTCCGTGTTGATAGCCTGGTGCTGTTGCTTAGTGCCGTTCTTGTCGGAGATGTGAATTTCAGCCACGGATCCTATACACAGGGACACTTTCGTAAGGCATTAAAATAATCGCGCGAAGCGCAAAAAAAGCTAGACAGAGGCGTTTTGAAACATGGTAAAACATCATGAAAAAATCGCAAATGCCTCCCTCTCATAAGAACAGGGCTCACCCAACGCTCTTGCGGAAAAAAGTAAACTTCGTAAATTTATACTGAATTTTGTGTGGGGTACATCATTTAAATAAAATTTGAAATTCAGCCTAAAAAAACAATACCTCGGTTTCTTATCAGAGGGCCGGCGGCACAACACGCTGGAAGTAGTACAGGACGTAAGAATGACAAGCTGATACTTCTAGGAAGAGAAGAAATCCGGGAGCTGAATTAAGTGCAGATGACACCCTGTCCCAAAAAATAAACCCGCAGCCCCAGCCAGGATTCCTGCTTCTCGCTATCAAATAGGTACCTGATAGTTGTACAAGTAGTAGTTGTAGTGCAGATAGATTATTCTAGGCACAACGCTGTTCATACAGCAGTAGTAGTAGAAATGAAATATTAATAGGAAAAAAAGGAAGAAACCGGAATAATTCTGGCCGAGGGTTAGTTTCTTATTATTTGAGAAAGGGTGAGTTCCACACACTACAAAAGCTCCGCATGGGCGCCGGCATTCGCCGGCGCTCATGCTTCGGGTAGGGCAGGGCGGCACTCGGACCAGGAAACGGGGAAAAAAGTTGCAGCTGTTCGATTCGACATTATTGGAAGTGTAAAGTAATGCCGAAAGTTTAATACGTTTGTGAAGTTCTAAATGTGATCATTTGACATTCCATGGCGCTCATTCTTTGGGTTAGGAAGGGTAGCACTCGACGAAATAAATTGTAGTGATAAACAAATTAGAAGTGTAAAGTAATGCGAAGAGTTTAATACGAATGTGAGGCTCTAGGCTGAAGGTTTACTTTGATGGAAGGAAAACATATAAACAAAGGAAGAAAGCATAGGCGAAACGCTGTTATTAAAACCGCCGATAAGTAAAAGTAGGCCGAAAGAAGAATTTGAAAACCTGCTTCGCTTCGAGGCTTCGAGGCGAAAGGAAAGAGGAGATGTCATCAATAAAAAAGCTATCGTACGGAATGAATGCTTGAAAATGTTAAATTTACGGAAGCGAAAAAGGAAGGCACCGTTGATTGTGCCTTGGAAAACCCCTCGGTGTTTACTCCCACAGTAGTAGACAAAGTACTTAATATGTTCGTTTTCAAAATATACGAAGAACTCACTCACAGAAAATAACCAAAAAAGGCGACACTGCATGCCCTCAATTAGCTACTTCATTGTACGCGGCACTTACACGGGTGAAGATATATACAAAAAAATAAAAAACGAACTATGCAGACTTAGAGAGGGGCGCTAAAGGGGACATAGAATGCCCTCGATCCAATAAAGGGGATATAGAAATGCCCTCGAACCAATTGGTACTTTCAACGCAGAGCACTTACACCAGAGAAATGGCAATCAAAATGGAAAATGGGGGATAATCAAGCCTCACACAAGACAAGCAAAATCCTAGACCGGTGTGAAATCGTACCACTATCACTAACAGCTCCCGACTCTGTGGAAGGTAGGCCCAAAAACAACCTAAAATTTATGACAGATCAGTATTGGATCGTACCATAGTCACAAAACAGCTCTCCGACTCGGCGTGAGATACACGATGGGTCCTCCGCGCTTACTTGCACAATGTACGAAACACTCACTAAGAGAGGAGCCCTAAAGGGGGTATGGAAACAAAATCCTAGACCGGTATGAGATCGTACTACTATCACTAACAGCCGCCGACTCTGCGGAAGGTAGGCCCCAAAACAACTTAATCCGTATGACAGATCGGGTTTGCGCCAATCGCAGACCAAGCACGCTCAAAATGATGAACACTCCAACTGCACCAAACGCAATAATATATGAAGGCAAATTATTTGAGCGATCCACTGCTGGTATAGCACGCGTTCCTCTAGACGTATTATGTATGTGTCGTCTTGCAGCCACACCTTCATCCAAATGGCCAGCACGCACACAGCACATGACAGGCCTACAGCACACACCCAACCAACCGTTGCACGTATGAAGCCTACTGCGCGACACCACCAATGACGAACGACCGCGACGGCTGGATTAGCCCATTGACAGACCGGCGCCCCTGCTATCGAGCCCGGGCAAGATGTGTGTCTGTCTGTTGCTTGGTTTCAGGTT
The DNA here is from genome assembly GCA_012845835.1 of Undaria pinnatifida. Classification (NCBI taxonomy): domain Eukaryota; class Phaeophyceae; order Laminariales; family Alariaceae; genus Undaria; species Undaria pinnatifida. The sequence goes on along the minus strand of JABAKD010000008.1, from coordinate 15,927,149 downwards.
ATGAGGGCACTCCATTGCAGTAGCACCAAACGCAAGAATATATAGGCGAATTATTAGAGCGATCTAGTACTGGTACAACATGCGTTCTTCTGGACGATTCATCTGTCGTCTTGCAGGCACACCCGCAGCCACATGGCCAGCAGGCACACAGGACATGACAGCCCAACATTACACACGCAACAAGCTGCTGAACGTATGAAGTCTACAGCGCGGCACCATGAACAACAAATGACAGCGACGACTGGATTAGCCCTTTGACAGACCGACGCCCCTGCTCTCGAGCCCAGGCAAGATGTGTGTCTGTCTTGGCCTATCGGGTCGAACCTTACTAACTCTAAGATCGCAATTATTTTCGCGTTCACAATTCAGCTGGTCATTCGCGTCATGTACGCTGTCTAAGGACTTTTTTTTGTTTGTGAAGGGTGTCCGTCTGATTTTGCTTCGTAATAAAGTTGTATTCCCGCTTTCGTTGCTGGCCGTAAAAAACCTTTCGCAATTTCACATTCGTCTACGAAAAGCACGCCATCGCTCACGCGCTATTTGTTTGCCTGGTATTTCTTTTTGTAGGTTGTCCGTCGTTGTTGTACTAATATCTTATCACACTATAGCAGATGTAATTTTTTCATGTGCGTATTCACCCGACGAAGTTATATACATTCTTCCTACAGTAACTTCTCCTGCAAAATGTTTTTGCGTAACGTCGCGCAAAGGAACGGTTTGAGCCTCTCTGTATCTGCAGACCAAGCACGCTCAAAATGATGAACACTCCAACAGCACCAAACGCGATAATATAAGAAGGCGAATTATTAGAGCGATATACTACCGGTGTAACATGCGTTCTTCTGGACGTATCATATGTCGTCTTGCAGCCACACCTGCAGCCACATGGCCAGCACGCACACAGCACATACATGACAGGCCAACAGCACACACGCAACCAACCGCTGCACATATGAAGCCTTCAGTGCAGCACCACCAACAACGAACGACCGCGATGGCTGGATTAGTCCTTTGACAGAGTGGCGCCCCTGCTCTTGAGCCCGGGCAAGATGTGTGTCTGTTGCTTGGTTTCAGTTGAGGAGGGCACTCAGACTGTAGCAGATGATATTTTTCCACGTGCGTATTCACCCGACGAAGTTAAACACAGTACTCATACTGTAATTCCTCCTGCTGAATGTTTCTGCGTAAAGTCGAGCAAAGGAACGGTTTTGAGCCTATCTGTATCTGCAGACAAAGCACGCTCAAAATGATAAACACTCCAACAGCACCAAACGCAATAATATACAAAGCCGAATTATTAGAGCGATCTACTACTACTGGTATAATTAACACGCGTTCTTCTGCACGTATCATGTGTCGTCTTGCAGCCACACCTGCAGCCACATGGTCAGCACGCACACAGCACATGACAGCTCAACAGCACACACGCAACCAACCACTGCACGTATAAAACCTACAGCGCAGCACGATGAATAACGAATCACAGCGACGGCTGGATTAGCCCTTTGACAGACCAGCGCCCATGCTCTCGAGCTCGGGCAAGATGTGTGTCTGTTGCTTGGTTTCAGTTGATGAGGGCACTCCACAGCAGTAGCGAGCCGGAGCACAGCAGTCAGCTATTCCTTTGTTATGTCAACCCCCTTGCCTGCGTTTGTTCAAGCTACCTCAACAGCAGTAACCACGTAAAGCAAAACTCAAATCATGACCCATGGCGGCTTCCGCGCGTTTGTACTGTGGCGGGCAGTTGCAGGCAACGTTTTCTAGCCCATGACGTGCATGCCTTGACTCTCACCCCTGGCAGCTGGTGCCCTACGCTGCTCTGGATCTCGGACGGGACGGGGCAAATAACCTTGATTCGTTTCGTCTCGAGAGCCTGGTGCACAATCTGTGAACAAACAATAATAAGTTGCACATGTCACCGGTAAATTCCAAACATTATCAAGTACCTATATTATTGAAACATTATCAAGTAAGTAATGTTTGTAAATGATGCCAACTTTGTAAATCATCCAGACGCGTGCAATTGAACACCTGGTGCACAATCTGTGACCAAACAGTAATAAGTTGCACATTCCACCGCGAAATTCCAAACATTATCAAGTAACGTTTGAAAATAGTGCCAATTTTGTAAATCATCCAGGCGTTGCAGACATCAATGTTCAATCAAAATTGGTGAATTCCTCCCCGACATGCGGTATTTTTGCAACCTATCGCTTGTCTCGCTCGGCATCCGTCCGTGTTCACGTCGATGTGCGGAACGGACACGGCAGGGCGAGGGGTGTTGGAGCCGCCCCCCGAAGGCGGCGCTCGAACGAAGCTACATTCGACCGAGAATTCCAGTTCCGCGAATCGCAAACGTCGACCGAGACAAAAAGACTCTTGACCATATCCCTGACACCAAAGAAGGATTATATATATATATTCGGCACAGCGCCTCTCAGTTGTCTTCCTTTCTTGGGGGGGTCTCAGCATTGCTTTCCTATATCCCTGCTTGTTTTTTTACACTTTTGTCGTGCACCACTACAAGTAGTGCTGTATCACATAATATGTTCGACGGCAAGTATCATCAACCAGCCGTAAAGCAGTGATTTTTTCATGCGTTTGTCATACAAATGTTGTCGTTGCTCTACAACGTGTTTCTTTTGCGCACGTTGAACGTCTTGCTGTGTATCGAATGAGTGAAGTAGGGGTTTTGGTGATAATATTCGGCTGGGAAGCGATGCGAGTGGATACGCCAAAATAGACGACACGAACACGACAAAAAACAGGACCCATGTAACTCCAGTTCAACCATATGATTGGCGCTGCTTTTGAAGAAGGAATTCCAACATTGATACTTTTGTGTGGTGTATGTCTCGGCACTGAACCGTTCTTGCCGCCCGGCGACATCCAGCACCCCTACCATCCCCGGCGAAGGAAGATAAACATCAGGGGGGTGAGGAATAGCTACGAGTAGGTATGAGGTACCCCCCCCCCCCTTCTTCTTTTCCTCTCCCCAGGGATGGAACAAAAGGAAAACGTGGAAAAGGAAGAATAAAACAAAAAAAGGGTCACAATTTTGTCGACAACAGTGATAGAACCACTGCTGACGCCCCCCACCCGAGATCAAACGGAAAACCAAACCCAGGGCCATACAAAACGAAATGGCCGGCTCGCATACCAAGCAAGAAAATCATAAACTCGTTCGGTCTGCGCTCTTTGTGAAGTAACAAAATGCAAACTCGACCCGAAACTGCAGACGTTATCCTACCACACCAAGATGGGCCGGAGTATCAAGCGACAATAAGGAGCGTAGGCCCTACTGTGCACTTTTCACATCGACAACACGATCACCACTTCTTTCCGTCTGATCTAGTTTTCCCAGATCTGCAAGCCTGGCCCGTGATATTCTGGCGGCACATTGCATTGGGGCCGCCCCGCCCTCCCACGCGGGGCAGGGTGAGCCACCTGGTACGCGACTTGTTATCGACTGTGGCCGCGGTGAAAGAAACTCTGAGGGCCCTGCAGGGGGCCCTTGGGTCTCTTGGGCGTCGGTTGGCGGCGTCAAACTACCCAGCCTCATCCCATCCACCGCCAACATCCAACACGCCTGCACCTGCCGCTGCGCCCCCTCCCTTCACTGCCGCCACGAACGCCAACAATATCTGCCCCATACCAACTCCGCGAAACAGCAGGGGAATCCGCGCTACCGACTACACCCGAACTCACCGCGCCCCCGTCAGCTCCCTGTAACCTAGCACGCAAGGAAGCATGCCGTTGACTAATAGAGATTATCCTATTCTTAACGTTGGCGTGCCCTTTGATTTCATCAAATTGATTCTGAAGTTGATGGGAGGTCGACAAGATCAGCCAGCCCATCACGCCGAGCATCAGGTCCCCACAATCTCTGAGAAAGGTCGCTTCTTTCACCAGTGTCTGCCTCGTCAGGAGCAGAGAACCACCCGGGGATCACCGGGCTATCTGGTGACCAGCTGGCCGTGTCGCGTTAGATATTCTCAAACTCAAACTGTTCGTAGCATGCTCCAATCTACTTCGGCAGTCCGCGGTTCTTCGTAGCCATCCCAATATTCCAGCGATAATTGAAGTTCAACAGAATCGAGTGGGCCAGCGCAAGAGAAGCCCAATAGTGGCCTGCGGAAGAAACGATGAAAACCCTTTTAAAAGGGACGAAAATTTACAGCAGACGGAAAACATATTGAACAGGTGTACGCCAGGTCCATCATAACACGAATTTCCTGGTTGATCACCAAGCCGAGGAAGAAACTCAACATGTTACAAACACTGCAACAAACGAAACCGTGCGGTGTACTTGGCGGCAAATACTATGAGCATCGGGTTATGCCGTGAGGCCAATGTCATGGGTGGAAATGGTTGCTGTACCTGCTAGTGATAGAAAAGTCACGCAGACCACACACACCAAGCCCCTGTACTGCTGGAACCTCTGACACAGGACGAGGGGTGATTGTCGCTTTACTTTTCCCTGTCGCGTAGTACAGCGGCACACCATCAGGCTTGCTTAGATAACCAGCTTCGATGTGATTGCGGAGCAGTTTCACGACCTCCAGTGCTTCGGGCGCAGGAGAATATATCCCAATTTACATCGATTACATCGCAGAACCATTCAATCACTGGGTCAAAGCGAGTCAACAATCGTGTCCGCTCCGGCACCAGTCACCGACAATTCCGCAAGAAAGACGTGCAGTTCAACTCTAAACACTCTACCACCTATTACGATGCCAACTGTTTGTGCTTGAAGAGCACTTTCTACCTGCAGTTGGAAGCGAGATCGGCAGGAGCGCAATGGTCACGATATATGACCCATACAGACAATGTTTCCGACGACACCTAAAGTTTTTCCATATTATTGATCCGAACAACGGCACAAGTGACGTAAACAAAAACTTGCCTGCTTGACGGCTTCCAGATTAACAATATTGCAAGCATCTCTCTACCAAGTCATGGAGGGCTTGAAGGCGCCGTGACCCTTCTTCACCAGGTGCAATATACGTGGTAGCACGTGGAAGGTATCCCGGCGAACCTTGAGCATGTGTGGGCCTCCTCTCTGATGCAGTTGGGCCACAATCAACATGAACTCAGAACACTCGGACAGAAAAAAATCGTATACAAAGCGCACATTGACGCCTAGCAGATTTCGGGAACGAACGAAACATATTTTGGCCACATCTACAGCACTCACGTCGTCCTGGTTAACATTTTCACCGATATCGTCTCCGGTTTCTAGGTCGCAAGCGCGGTCGTGGCCAACATCAAAGCCATACCCGTCGCCACCGTCCTCTTTGCCCTCATCCGAGTCCGTATCATCTACAAAATACAACTCCAGCTGTGAGATCAAATATTTCGTCGAAACTCATCTTTGCAAACTGTGTGTGAAACTCCGATCGCGCGTATTTTGGGTTGTGTGTCCTCATTAAGAATATAGGTCAGCGACTCCCCTCGCAACTACAGTGTAGCTATCAGGGCCAACAGAATAATGCTAGTCAGGCTGTGCGCGTAAACTGAAAAATCCGTTTATGAGGGGGACAAAATGTGACAGCTGTGGAAGAAAATACATCAGTTCATCAAGTCAACACTGGAAGTCGAATAACTGGTGAGGGAAGGGCGGAGGTGTTAAGGACGTGGGGGCCTGGTTTTGATCAAAAGGGAGCTGGGGTGGGGGGGGGAAGAGAGGGGGGCAAGGGGGGGCAGGTGGGGCAGCTTAATTTTTGCCTGGTACTTTAATTCCTTCGAGAGGATAAATCGGACGGTTTTGGAAAGAATGCACTAGTTTATCATGGGTGGGGGGGCGCGGAACGAGCGGGGCAGCTCAATCAGTGCGTGTAAACTATACATCCTTGAAGGGGACAACTATAACGGTTTTGGATAGAATGCACGACTTCATCATGTATATCCTGTAAGTCGTACAACCAGTGAGTAGAGGGTGGAGTGTTCGAGGGGGTGGGGGCGGGGTGGGGTGGTGGGGAGGTGGGGGGGTCGGGAAGGTGGGGGGTGTGGGGGGTGGGGGAAGTGGGGGGGGGGTGGGGAGGGGGGGGGTGGCGTGGCGGGAAGGGGGGGTTGAAAGTGCTTTAGGCCGCATATATGTAGGGGTTTGCTATACGCAATGTGCTAGGTCTAGGCGATGGTGCGTGTGGTGGGGAAGGAGGGGAGTCGGGGGTCGGGGGGTGCAGCGGGCATGGATGGCTCTTGAAAGATAATGATGTGATATTCAGTGCGTTGAAGTGTTTATTGCTCTGGCGGATTTCGATATAAGGTGGGGCGTCATATACCAGGTAATATTTAGAGTGGCGTTCCTGCCTGAGCACAAGCGCTTATCCGTAATTTCCTATTAAACAAAACTCTGTCTTCAATATTTTACTCCCAAGTTCTTGACGTAAGTCGCGTACAGTATACCAGGTACCAGTATACAGTAGTAATGTATACTAGGTATTCATGGGTATACGTAGGACTTCAACAGCACACTGTATATACTATATATCACCTCGCCTATTGCATTTGACAATACGTATCTCTTTCTTATAACTAGCGATGTCAGAAAATAATGGTACCTACAAATATTCTATAAAATATTCTAGCTTTCGATCGCTGTATCATACAACAACAAACTATGAAGATTTAACACGTTATTTACTACACTTAAACACTGGGTTGCATGCTGCATCTAACATCAAACCTTCTAGAATAGTAAACATTACAAGCCAGATGATATAAAGGGATGTCTTATTGCTTCAATCGTCAGGTTTGTCCCCTTTGAGAATTTATAGTTTCCGCACACATATTGAAATGTCCCGCCCCCCGCCCCCCCCCCCCCCCCCCCCTCCCCTCCCCCTCCACTGACCTTTTTTATAACAAACCCCAACCCTTCCCCCCCCCCGCCCCTCCGTCCCCCGATCCCCCCCCCCCTTCCGCCTAGTCTGTCCAAACGCCCCACTCACAATCAAAATCGGCCTGAGTAATAAACACCTATACGCAGTTGATACCACGTCATTATCTTTCTGACCATCCATGACGAAGGTTTCAATTATTCCCCCCCCCCCCCCCCCCCCCCCCCCCTCCAACGCCCCCTCTTTTCCGACCACCTACACGATCGCCTAGACCTAGCACCACGCGTATAACAAGCTGCTACATATCTTTGATCTCACAGCCGAAGTGTATTTGAATATTATTTGTGACCTAAACCTCCTAAAAATCCCCCCCCCCCCCCTCTTGCTCTCCCTTACTCAAACGCCCCACCAAATGTCAAAATCCGCCACATTAATAAACACTTCACGCACAGGATATCACCTCATTATCTTTCGAGAGCCATCCATGCCGCTGTGTTCCCCCCCCCCCCCCCCCCCCCCCTCCAACGCCCCCTCTTTCCCGACCACCTGCACGATCGCCTAGACCTAGCACCACGCGTATAACAAGCTGATACATATCTTTGATCTCACAGCCGAAGTGTATTTGAATATTATTTGTGACCTAAACCTCCTAAAAAGCTCCCCCCCCCCCCCCCCCCCCTCTTGCTCTCCTTTACTCAAACGCCCCACCAAATATCGAAATCCGCCACATTAATAAACACTTCACGCACAGGATATCACCTCATTATCTTTCGAGAGCCATCCATGCCGCTGTGTTTCCCCCCCCGCCCCCGCCTCGAACGCCCCCTTCTTCCCCATCACCCGCACCTTCGCCTAGACCTAGCACCACACGTATAACAAACCCCTCACCTAAAGCCCTTGCCCCCCCCCCCCCCCCCCCCCCCCCCCCCGCCCCCCACCCCCGCCCCCACCCCCCACCCTCCCCCCCCAACCCATCCCAACCCCACCCCCTCGAACACTCCACCCTCTCTTTACTCACTGATTGTACGACTTACCCCAGGATATACACGATAAACTGATGTATTATTTCCAAAAATGTCACATTTATCCCCTCGAAATAATGTATAGTTTCCAGGCACATGTCGAGCTGCCCCCCCCCCCCCCCCCCGCCCCAACCCCCCCCCCCCCCCCCCCCCCCCCCGCCCCCAATAATATACTGGTGCCAAAACCGTCAGATTTATCCCCTCGAAAGGATTTATAGCTTACATGCACAAATTGCCCCTTCCCCCCCCCCCCCCCTCCCGCCCCCCTCCAAACCCGCTCGCTTTTGATCAAAACCAGCCCCCCCCTTTCCCTTCACAGCTGTCAGATTTTGTCCCCCTCAGGAACGGGTTTTATAGTTTCCGCGCACAGACTGACTAAAATCATCCTGTTGACCCTGATAGCTACACTGTAGCTGTAAGGGGAGTCGCCGACCTATATCCTTAATGAGGACACACAACTCGCAATGCGCGCGATCGGAGTATCACACACAGCTTGCAAAGATGAGTTTCGACGAAATCTTCGATCTCACAGCTGGAGTGTATTTTAATTTTTATAATATAATTGGGTACTGCAGTCATCGGCTCGCGCTCCTTCCGCTCAACATTGTCGTATGGATGCGCAGTATACGCTTCCACTTGGTATTATAGTTCTGGTGGTGTATTGTTGTACTGGTCCAGTTTGCCAGTATACGCTTCCGGTTTTAATGTAATCCAGTATACTGCTGTGTAGCACAGTTTTTTATCTCTACTGCTTCAGGCTACTCGTTCGAGTGCGCAGCCATTTTTACGCCACACGTGCATGACTTTAAACTTTGTTCCTTCCACGGTGCTCGCTACGTTTCGAACACATGTCGAGACAAAGCGAGCACACCGGTGTGGTCAGAAACTATCTCGGAGGGGGTCGTTCTCATGCTTCAGGCGGCTATGAAGGAGAAGTAATCCTCTGTCCACGAGAGCAGCATGTTGATGTACGGAGGAAATCAGTACAAGGCGTCTGATGTGCTCGCCATCATCACGAAGGAATATGTCGCAGAGGGTACGTCCTCCATCAACACCCGGAGGTCGAAGCACTGTTTTATGCGGGTACTGGAGTTGATTGTTTCCGACAAGCACCGGGGAACATTTTTTCAATCCCGCCTGTTGTGCTCAAGGCGAGAATTACTTGTTGTCGATTCCCCCCCCGCCTCTTCCCCCCCATTTGTTTCCTCCCAAGTCTGGTGGAGCAGTGAAGCGTGTAATTTTGTGGCTTTTCGTGAGAGTACCACGGTGCAGCTGGCCCCCCTTTTATTTTATAGGTGTCCAGGGTATTGGTTTTCGATTCCCCCACCCCATCACCCCGTTTCGTTCCTACCAGTCTGGGCAAGCAGTGGAGGGTGTAATTTTGAGGTTTATCGTGACAGCGCCTCGGTGCAGCTGGTCCCCGTTCCTGTTTTTTTTTAGAGGAGTCCAGGGTATTGGTTGTCGACCCCCCCCACCCCCACCACGTTTTGTTCCTCCCAGTCTGATCAAGCAGTGGAGGGTTGAATTTTGTGGTTTATCGCGAGAGTATCCCAGTGCAACGGGGCCCCGTTTTTTTTCTTTTTTTGGAGGAGTCCAGGGTATTGGTTGTCGATCCCCCCCACCCCCCTTTTTTTTCCTCGCAGTCGGGTCAAGCACTGGCGGGTGTAATTTTGAGGTTTATCGTGAGAGTATCACGGTGCAGCTGGCCCCCGTTTTTTGTTTTCAATAGGAATCCAGGGTATTGGTTGTCGATCCCCCCCCCACCCCCCCCCCTTTTCTGGTTCTTCCCAGTCTGAACAAGCAGTGGCGGGTGTAATTTTGTGGTTTACCGCGATAGTACCACGGTGCAGCTGTCCCCCGTTTTTGAGTTTCGAAGAGGAGTCCAGGGTATTGGTCGTCGATCTTCTGAAACAAAGCCCCCCCCTCTCGTCTTTTCCCTCCCAGTCTGGTCGAGCAGTGGAGGGTGTAATTTTGTTGTTTATCGTGGGGGTACCACGGTGCAGCTGGTCCCGTTTTTTTTTTCAATAGGAGTCCAGGGTAATGGTTGTCGATTCCCACCCCCCTCCCCCGTTTTATACCTCCCAGTATGGTCAAGCAGTGGAGGGTGCAAGTTTGCGATTTTTTTTTAGCATACCACGGTGCAGTTGGCCCCTCATTATCTTCGTATGTGTAAAGGTTGATTTGTTGCCGAGCGTCAAAAACAAAAGCCCCCCCCCCCCAGCGCCCCCGGTTGTTTTCCTCGCAGTCTCCTTGAGCAGTGGCCGGTGTAATTGTGAGTTTGTTGCGAGAGTACCCCGTTGTAGCTGTCCCCAGCTCCCTACGTGTTTATTTTTAAAGTGAAGTTTTCAGAGCATACGGGGTATTCGATATTGACAAACGAGTGTACTCCCTGTTTTGGTTGTTGTCCCATCAAACCACAGTAATATATCGGCTAATAAGCCTCTCCAGTATAAGAAAATTACTCCCTCGGGAACGTATGCATTTCAGCTTGGGACACGTGTGGGTTTCAATCAGAAGATATCGTGGCTGAATCCGATACAGGAGCCCTCAAATACCTATTTGAAGTCGTTGAGCTGGGTCATCGTGGCGCGGAACTATGTTTATTATGATCTCCAGTAGGTACTATGCGTCGTCGTATCGCGAACACGTCCTGTGAAACGTAGATGTTCACAGGTCCAGTGACGTCATGAGTATCCCTCGTATTCATTTCCACCTGCTCAATGTATTTGTGCAAACGCCCGACGCCATGCCCCCCATCGTAAACCGAGTAGGACAAAACGCGGGTAGAGAAGCACTTACTTACAGGTAAAAGCTGGGCAACCTACTGCTCTGTTGCAAACAAATAACGGAAAACAAGAAGTAGGCGGAAGGCTCTCCATCGTCTCCTTCATTACAAGAAACGAACATGTACGCTCCATATATCATAGATAAAAAACTGCTGGCGCATCCATATTGGGGGAAAGAGCACTTTCTATTCATACGCTTGATAATCGCAGGCACTCCTATAAAAAAGCAAGGAGGCAGCTATACCGGGATTCTTCAGCGATCACAGAAAACAATCCACACTCCGTTCGTTATGAGGCTGGGAGGAAACCGGCATGGGCAGGGGATAGGTGGGCGGGGGTTGAAATCGTGCGTGGCCGAAATCGTATGACCATAGACACGCAGAGGGAAATGGTAGGGGAGGGGGGGCTACGTTTCTGACGATGAACAAGCAACACCTTGCACTCATATAAAAACAAAAACGGGGGGCAGCTGGCACCGGGGTACTCTCCCGAAAAACAACTAACTTTCACCCTCCACTGCTTCATCTTACTGGAAAGAAATAAATGGAGGGGGAGGCTTTGTTTCAGACGATCGACAACCAATACATTGAAATGCTATATTATATATTCAAAGGGGGGGGGCAGCTGCACCGGCGTACTCTCACGATAACCACAAAATTACACACACCACTGGGTGACCAGACTGGGGGGGGAAACCGGGGACGTCGGGGGGGAATCGACAACCAATACCCTGGACTCCCCTAAAAACAAAAGGAGGGAGCGCCCGCTGCACCGTGTTACTATCACGATAAACCATAAAATTACACACTCCACTGCTTGACCAGACTGGGGGAAAAACCGGGGGCGTCGGGGGTGAATCGACAACCAATACCCTGGACTCCTCTTGAAACAAAAGGAGGGGGCGCCAGCTGCACCGGGCTACTGCCACGATAAACCATAAAGCTACACCCCCCCACTCCTTGGCCTGGCTGAGAGGAAAAAATCGAGGGGGGGGGGGGTTGTTTCATACGATCGACGCCCAATACCCTGGACACCTCTTCAAAACAAAAAGACGGGGGCGAGCTCACCGTGGTGCTCTCACGATGAACGAAAAAGTTACACCCTCCACGGCTTGACCAGACTAGTCGAAAACAAATGGGGGGGGGGGAGGTACGACAACCAATACACTGGACTCCTATTCGAAAAAAAAACGGGGGCGCCAGCTGAACCGATGACCTATCACGGCAAACCAAAGTTACACCTGCCACTGCTTGATCAGACTGAGAAGGAAAAACCGAGAGGGGAGGATGGGTTCGTTACGGACGATGGACGAACAACTCCTTGCACTCCTATTCAAACAAAAAAGAAGGGGGCCCTCTGCACCGTGGTACTCTCACAAAAAACCGCAAACTTACACCCTCCACTGCTTCGTCAGGCAGGATTGGAAAATAATAGAAGAGGGAGGGTCGTTTCTGACGCTCCACGGCCAACACGCTGCACTTCTATTCAAAAATACAAAACAGGGTCCGGCCGCTCCAAGGGTACTCTCACGATAAAACACACGATTAAACTCCTATCAATATACAAACCCAGATAGAGGGGGTGGGTCTTTTGTTTCTGACGCTCGACAAACAATAATAACTGGGGGGCGGGGGCGGGTATCAGCAGCTGTCTTAGAACTCACGATCTGTAATCAGAAAGCCACGAAATAGAAAAACCACGCTGTCAGGTGTACGTATCAAATCAAACAACCAAAGCCCCCCCCCCCCCCCGCCTCAGTATTAATATGGCAATGTCATCAGACATCCATCACCACGGTTGACACCCGTCCCTTCTCTGGCTCAACGCTCACCCGTTAACCACCATCACGTCAATCTCTAATAGGTTATACTCCGGCACACCTCCCATCCTCCACACGCCATTCCCATCATCTTTGTACCGCACAATCGCCCCCGCCGTACAACGCTCGGATGCCGACAAACTCTCTACCTACGCATTAGACAACGCGTAGTAATGTAGGCGTTCCTGGGAATATTCTCTTTCGGGCGGAACTGTCTGGTGTAGGCTAAGAGCGAAATGGCTGCCGCACTCGTGGGAGTTTTGTCGCTCCGTGTGGGTTTGGCGGCTGGGCCTGCCGGTTGGACCGCACTCATGTACGCAGGCGGCAGAACCCCACCTGTCGCCAGTAGGATTCGCCCCTTTTCTGTCTTGTAGTCTTCTTCCGCCACGACCACTTCGGTTTGCTCATCTCGGCTGAACTTTTACAGGTGGAGGAGGGCGACGATCAGGTCAGTCCGGCCTGCGAACCCTACACTGAGTGGCCACCACAGAATGCCCCACGTCGACACAAGGATACCGAGCGACCGTTCGATCTTCACCCGCAGCTGGCTTAGGTAGACGTTGAAGGAGTCCTGGTCATTTGGCAAGCGTTTCTCGGCTTACGGCCTGAGAAACCTCTCGCTGAATAGGTACGCCGCATCCCCGATGATGTGGTACCCGTCTGGAAGGCGCATATTTGCATTGGCGAGAGAAGATCGGGTCGACGCCGGCCAATCGTTCGCAGCTCCCGGAGCGATGATCGAAACGTTGCAGAAGCGATCGTTGGTATCACACGTCGCCTGTACGTTAAAGCCGAATGCCGTCTTGCTGCCTGAGAAGTACGATACGGCGCTCTTTGTAGGCGGCTCATTCATTTTGATCAACGGACCATTTGTGGCAGGCACAGCATGGTCGAAGATTTCGTTGTTGCTCTTAGCCTGAGGTATGGGCAAGCAAGAACAGGGCCGGGGGGGCGTGTTTCAGAGGGGGCCACATCAGGACACCAGAACCAAGGTTCCTCACGAAGGAATAAGCAGGCCTGCCTTCGAAAAACAACCCTGTAGACTTCACCCTCTTGGGTACAGCTTGCATATCTACGCCACAGACTACTGCTGCGGCTGTGACAGGTTGCTATTGTAGTACACGTACCTTTTCCTCGAATCCCGTGGCAAAACAATGGTCACTCTTCGTCTGTCTGCGAAACGAAGAACGGGCTGACTTCAGGGGTGTTGTTGATCGCGTCGACCACCTTCTCCATGATGGTGTACACCGTGGACTGTGAAACGCCAAACCTTGGTGTGGCAACCAAACATCAATATGTTACAACCAGCTGTGAGTGGAACACGGAACACCAAGGATACCGTTGATTTTATGCTTGGATATGACGGATATGATGACAGTTGAGTATACCCGGTATTAGATGTTTCCAATGATAGGCTTCCTACATGGTAGCTGGATATCGGGATGAGGAATTACTTTGACAATTTTGCCGTCAAACCTCGTTGTTCTTCTTCTACCGAGCGCGTATTTTTCTTTCCACGCTGATCCTTGGCTAGGAGCAACATAATATATATATTTGTGTACATCTTTTTCTTGTCTTCATACCGGTGACTTCACTACCGCACTACTGTTTGCTCAACGATTAAGCACTCTGCGCTTCATAGGGATCAACAAACACGGTAATTATCGCGTACGCGGTACTATCCCTGTTGAAAGCAAAGGGTGTTGAGTGACGTGGGCTCTTGTGCGGACGAGAGCTTGCTGGAGGTATCACGAAAACAGCCCTCCCTGTGAAAGGGAGCAAGCTGGGTGTCTTATTTGAACCCTGCCCGAAGGCGAGGACAAAATGAGCGCTGTGGACGTGGAAGCGTTGGCAGCAGTAAAGCGGAGAGCTCTCAAGGGGCCAATATGAAAGAGCCGGAAGAACTGCTGGCAAGAGGATACCACCTAGAGAAAGAAATCGAGGGTGGTTTCTAATACGATTTTCGGACCGTCGACCAGATTTCCGCTGGATGGGATGTGTTTTATCGAGTCGAAGGTCGAATTGAGCATCATCCGCAAGTACTCGCAACTCCTCCTCGTGCTCTCCAGCTTCTCCTCACTAAAGGAGGAGCAAATGCGAAAGGTTCCGAAGCAAGGTCAGATACAAGAGAGGGGAGCGGGCGTGGCTAGGTCAGAGTCACAGCGCGTAATCCCACAACTTGAGACTGGGAGTAAGAGCACTGCGCAGCCTCAGCCGCTGCCGCCGCAGCAGAGGCAGCGGCAATTCGAGTCGGAGGAAAATCGGATGGTTTTGGTGGTTGAAGCGAGGAGATACATAGTGGAATTCGAGACGAGAAGGGGAGAGCAGCACGAGCACTTGCAGCTACCACCGAAGCAGCAGCAGTAACTACAACCTCGGGCGGCACCACCCTCTGTTTGGACGTCACAGCTCGAAATCCCACCGCGTGAGACTAGGAGCGAGAGCACTGCACCGCAGCAGCCGCAGCTGCAGCAGCAGTGTCAGACGAAGGGACGAGGCATGGTGGTTGATGCAGGTAAAACGACGGTGGAGGTTGAGACGGGCGAGATGGGATGGCTCGACTATTTGGTTGTGTAACTAAACTGCGCGCAGTATCTGTTGTGCCTCCGTGGGAGCGCCGGCACCTGAGCCCATTGATATGTAGGCCCGGTTGCGGTTGGCATAAGGTGGCTGGTTGCGATGGAGAACGCTGGGTGTGGGAGGCACAGACACCCAGGCGCAGAATCACTCCAACCGTTTGCACCAGACTAATACAACAATCACAGGTCACGTCCAAAACGCTTGCTTCTGTCTGGGCTTTGTCTTGATTCTTGAGTAATACAGCAGGTAGTTGAGTTTTGCTGAGTGAAATACATCATATGACCTGTCGCGATCTATGATACTGCTAACTATACAGCAGCAGTATTTGACTGACGTAGCTACGACATGTTATCTTTGGGGCGGAGACGATGATTTTCGCATTGCGGCTCGCATTCTTTGCGGTTAAGATGTATTGTTTTTAGCGTTGATCATAGCAAAGGGCGGATAGCTTGGGCATAGGGACGGGCAGGGTAAATGCTTGTGCCTGTCCCCCAGCCCCTCGTGCCCCAACGACCAGCAACCGTGATTGCTCGTGGTATGAAGGCTCTGCTGATCAACCGATTACTAGGGACAGGATTCAGGATGTTTGACGGGTTGAAAATCGATTATGTCAGCAGTAAGTAACGCTTGTTTGTTTCAGCCATGTTTTCTGTCTGTCGTATGTACAACAGTTTCGTACTTTGGTTCATTTTTAATCATCCATTCTGCCCCTCGCACCGAAGAGGGAAGTGAGAACGAATTCGCCATATCCGAAACTAAATATTTGATTTCGGACGTGCGCCGTGTAGCTTCCTCGTAAAATACCTGGTGCGATATACGTCGTCTGGTTTAAAAGATGAATTGGTGACGGTTGGTGGCTGTAGGGCTATGGTTAGGGCCAGCGGTAGCATAATCGAGGGCACGCACGAGAGATGATACCACATACGTGGTAGTTTGGCTTTGTTGTACAATGCTGGCCTCTTCCAGAATAGCTGGCTGTCAACCACAACAGCGATCTAGCGTAGTGTGATACACGAATGAAAGAAACCGGTACGAAGTGAGGAAAATATGGTACCCTCACCACGCGTTATAAGAAAATATGTGGTGGAATATCGGGATGTATTCCTCTCTATAAAACCGAAAATTCCACGCAAATTTTGTCCCTGTTATGACTACGGAGGTATGAATGTGATAATAGGGTAGCCTGACATGTTTGACTTGATAATAACTGATAGGAGTTTGGATATGTTTAAGCCCCCTTTTGTTAGATCGCCCCCTCAACTCCCTTTTCCCTCATTATGCGCGTGTGCAGAGTATTATGGTAAGGGGTATCTGTATGCCGGAGCAAAACAATGGGCAGGGGGAATGGGGTAGGTTGCTTATAGTCCACAGGTGCTCAAACACTTTTTGTACGTAGTATACGAACATTTTAAGTACAGAAGAAAATGGCCCATATACCTGCGTTTGTTTTGCAGTTTACGTTATACCGTATTCCATATACGCGTTTTAGGCAAGGTTCGCAAACAGTTAAAAGGATCGTTATTCCTTTATCGCGGTAGCTCGTCAATTCGCAGCGTGGACTAACATTCTTGCAGCACTGTGATGTTACGTGTCGTTCTTCCGGGAAGGAACATGCGGAATGACTTGACCCTCGATACAACAACATTTTCACGTGTAGCGAGGCGTTTGTGCTGTGATCTGTCGGTACTCTGAAACAGAAAGAAACCCGCGGTTGAATTCGTGAAATACCAGTTGACTAGTCAACTCTGAAATAGAGTGACATATTGTGGGATTTGATAAATGTCTGCAGGGTTTGCGGTGAATGGTGATATATGCGTTAATTCGAGTAAGAGAAACTCGCTCGGGGAAGGTCTCAAACAGACTAGCCTCGTTCGCGAGCTGGTCGGATACTTCATGTGATTTGCAAACCACAAACGTCCGGACGTTGCGACGTACTGAAAGCGGTGGCTAGGAACACCAATTCAGGGAGGAAGGTACACTAGAAGACTTCAGTTGTTAATTTCGCCTTCACGGAGATTTTATGATGAACCACTTTTTTATGGAAAATGGTGAGATATCTCATGATTTAGTGCGCTAGGTTCTTTTTTTTCGACAGTTAGATAATGTTTTTTGAGATTTCCCGTTCTCATTTGAGTATTGGATCACCGATGATGGACGATACTGAGCATATTATGAGGTGGACGTATGAGATTCTTGGGGCTTGGGGACGGCAACCGTTTTGGTAAATTTCTCGGGGTCATCCCTGCGTAATCAGTCTATTTAATATGGTTTTCTCAACTAGCCCCCTGATGAGACCCGGCTAGGCCAAACCGTTTAGTTTTTATCCTGCAAGAAGGGGTCGCGCCAATCTGCGACCGCTTGTGTTGGGTAGGATTCGTCTGACCATTTAAGATGATTAACGCTCCTTAAGTAGGGGAGATCCAGGTAGGAACCCCCCGCCGGCATTCGCAGGCCGATCGCCAGCCGGGTTTCCACCTTGATAGCTCCATGCTTCGCGCAACGCAGTCCTGGGTAAGAGCAAAAACGATAGAATGTTGAGTGTCCACCTCGACCGAGCTCCAACCCTATGGAGTACAGCAGCATTGCTCATCCCGTTGCTGTGCCTGCCGCAACGCACGCCTGCTTGCCGCAACGAACGCCTGCCTGCCGCAATGCACTACCCTTGCACTGCCTAACGCGACTACTACTGTATGTACGAACAGCTGCTATAAGTCTAACACATAGCTCCCTCTGTAAACCACGAAAGATACACCCTCGCACCCATATACTAGGTACCTGCTGCCGGTATCACGTAGTCGTAGGTGGCACGCACTCGCAGTCGTTCCATGTGTCCTATGGCGAGGATTTGTGAAACATCGATCTCACAGCTGATGTGTATTTACTTTGCGCATGTACAGGTGTTTTTTGTTGATGAGCACATACCGCCTTGCAGCAGCACGCACGAGCTGCCGTGAGACGTACCAGGCATAAAAACTATCATATACAGAGAGTATGGTAGATGGGAGATGCTCCAAGCGCGTGTTGAGCCTTACAACGTAGCTGGGCTGCAAAGGTACAACCCTGGAATGCGAAGACAAACTACGTACTCGTATACCAGGTACTTGGTGCCGGTTTCACGTACTCGTAGGTAGCACGTACTCGTAGTTGTAACATGTGTCCTATGGCCAGTATTTTGTGGAAAGTCGATCTCACAGCTGATGCTTCGTTACTTTGCAAATTTACAGTTTTTTTTTGTTCATGAGTACATATCGCCTTGCAGCAGCACGAGTTGCCGTGCAACGTACCAGGCATACAAACTATCACATACAAAGGGTATGGTAGATGAGTTTCCCCATCCGCCGGATGATAGAAAAAAAAAAATGAGATGGGGGATGCCCCAAGCGAGTGCTAACCCTTACAACCTAGCTGGACTGCAGATGATACAGCCTTGGGATGCGAAGACAAACTACGTACTCGTATATACCCTTACAACCTAGCTGGACTGCAGATGATACAGCCTTGGGATGCGAAGACAAACTACGTACTCGTATACCAGGTACCAGGGTACATCACATGATACTCACTTCCAAAGCGCTCGTTTTTTTGGATAGCTGGACGAAGCAGATCAGCGAGCTTTACGAAGCTCGCCTCGGACATTCGAACAGTCCTGCGGAAAGCCTTGCGCCGACGTAGATCTTCTCTGAACTCTGGCCATGTCATTCGGTGCGGCTCGTAGAAAAGCGCCCGTGTCATGGGAGCACAGAGTGAAGCTCCTGCTGTCAGAAACATGCCGAACACGACGAGGACACCAACGATAGCTTTCTTCATGTTTCTGCGCCTTGTGTTTGGGTAATTGGGAAGGCTGAATCGTTGTGTCACGGTTCCGTGACAATTTATAGAGCTAGGGCCGTTCCTAACGAACAAAAGAAATGTCAGGAATCCTGACATTTGGGTGTGACAAAATATCACGAATCCTGACATTTCATTCCTAACCAATAAAGATGAAATTTCACGTTTCGTGACATTTACATTTAAAACGCCACAGACTTTTCATGCAAACCTGGCAGATATTCAAAAATGGCATTCGTAGTGAGATGAAACGATAAGCCGAGCCTGGCACACAACAGTAGTAGGAGCTCTGCTCTCACACGAAGACCCCAAAGCACAGCGACGTTGACGCACGGGTATTATGGCTACTAATGAAGGCTCGCCGAGAAGGTCTGTGAGGCCAGCTGTTTGTCCAGCCCGACAACGCGACGGAGGAGAAGATGAGGCTGCGGCTGGATTTGGCTTGTCTGCGGCTGGCGGGAGTGGGTCAGGCGAACCTACTCAGGCAGCAGGAAGTTCATCTAGAGCCGTACCGTTACCCAAGTTGCCTTCAAACGCAAGTGTAGAGGACATCCGACGTTTCCTCAGTGAATATGACCGGAGAACGGCAGAAATTCTGGTAGACACCGCGCCCGAAGACGAATTACTCGACGTTACCGGCCCCGCTTCTCCTGTTTCGAGCATTCTGAATGACCCGGGCAACGCGAGAAGCACCTCAGCTCGGCGTAATCATGGTCAAGCGCGGAGTCCTGTGGACGTCGACGTGAGTGACGGAGACGAAGACTCGTCGGATGACGAGGGTGCCCAAAGTCGATCGCCAGAGGCAGGAGAGCGATCTCAGGGGAGAACACCGGGGACTAGGAAAGAGAAACCAATGTCAAGAGGAGAAGGCAGGACCTGCCGTTATCCGAGCGGAAACCCCCTAAGGAACAGCGGTACAGCCTGTGGCCCGTTGTAGCGCTGCAGAAGTTGTGTCAGCACCGGCGCATCAAGGGACAACAGAGGAATCGCGACAATGATGCTCTCTCTGCCATTCTCGAAAGGACGATAGAGCCAAAGGCAGGGCATCTCCGTACACCGGGGATTTTGGGGGCGACCTTGCTTCCGCTGGCGGTGAGTGATTGGTACAATACAACCATGGTAGGTAAACCTTTCCCCAGTGACGTTAGGAGCTCAAACCACAAAAAAAAAACTTTCCACCATTAATTCCAAGTATGTTGTCCCCCAGCAAAGGTTGATCGTTCTGTAGCCACACGGAAGGTAATATACACGTGCGTATGCTTTCTAGTTCAACGAGAAACGCGCAGAATTTAGTAGGACGTGCGCCGCTGATGGAAGCGCGGTTTACCAACGACGGGCGGTGTTTTGTCTGTTGTCCCGTTGTTCCGTACCAGAACAGATTTCCAACAGGAAGTGCGTGTAATATGCGTCTCGCGACTATTTGTAGTGTGGTACTACCGAAGTATGCCAGAGCCGGCCGGTGTTGTAGAGACCAAGGCTACGGTAGGGGGGGTCCCCCCATTTTCACTGGTGTGTTTGAGCCACACGCACGAGTAGCTCTGTACCCTACGGATGAAGATGGTTTAGGAACTTGGTTTGCCGCAGCTCAGATCACCTTTGCATTGCGGATTGATTTCGTCAACGTAAAACATAAAGAAAACGTAAGATTGCATGGGAACGAAGGGGTTACTCGCGCGAGTGACCCCTAGCCACTGAAATAAAAGGCCCAAAAGGGGACCCCCCTACCGTAGCCTGGGTCTAGAGGCACAAAAGCACGCACCCACGTGCCACACGACCCAAACACCGGGCGGCCAAGCCATCTACCCACCATCCAACCCAACCACCTTACCAACAGCAGAACAGCAGTGCGTACAGCAGCAAACAGATGTGTTTGCTTCGTAGTTGCGATAAGACCATCCAGCGCAAAATCCACCCACCCACCACGCACCGACCAATCCAATACAGCAATATAGCAGTGCAGCAGCACGTACGTCAGTATACCGGTACGAGAGGAGCAGTTAGTTGGTCGGTCATTGAGTGTGGAGGACCCGTTGGGTAACGGGAGGAGTGTCGTTATGGTGTACGATCATCCGCTATCTCGGGAAGCGGGCGAGCCACCCACTAAGCAACCACCAACCACGACCCACCCACTCCATTGTACCAGATACTTGGTTTAGGCGTTGCAGTCGCGCCATTGTTTCTTGTGTGCTTTCTTGTTGGTTTGCACGCTGCTGCTGCTGCGCTCTCGTTGTAATTTTTTTTTTCCCGGGGGTATTTAAATTCAACACACGGAACGACAAGCACACCTCGTTCCCACCATCATACATACGCTGCAGGAACACATGCCCGTGATGAAGGAATGGGTGGCACACGTACAGGTCAACCTTTGTACGCGTACCACCATCTCAAGGGCTTTCGCCTGTACGTCGTACGAAACACAACGTTTACTGGTGCTTTTCGCAGTCCTCTTTCCGTGCAATATTATGTAGGTCGTCATCGATTGACGTCCCAACCGCCTTTGTAACACCCGCGCAGGCGAGAACCCGGGAGATGAAGGCGACTCTGACATCTCGCCTGGTGCGCTGATAGCAATGCGGACGATGATGCGGAACGGGTTGCCCGCGCAGAAACAGAGCGACGACATCCTTTTCGAGGGGAAGAAATACGGCGTGGGCAGACTTTGGATGCCCTGAAGAAGAGCGGCGGGGAAGACAATGATGGTCCGTCTGATGAAGATATTTCCCAAGGTGCGCCGACTAACAACAGGAAGACAAAAAATTGCCTGCCGCGTCTTGTCAACATCATGGTGCTCCCGGAGTTCAGACCACGGATGATCGCGTCCGAAGCTCAGGCGTCGAGGGCCGAACTCGACGTGGGTGCCGTTGGTGCCAAAAGGAGCGTGTGGGTGGACCTCGCCTCCGCTTTCAGAGATCCCAACACACCGGTGAGAGGAACACACAAGGTGGGAGGGGATGGCATCGCGCGAGGCTCGGGAAGTGGCGTTTTTACATGATCTGGCCGGCTGCCACTCCTGGCAAACGGTTATGCTCGTGTTGATCAAATTGTCGGCAAACAACACCTGGCATACGCGTTGGCAACTTCATTCGCCGCATGCAGCATCAAATACTCACCCAGTGTGAATGTAGTCGTGCGTGTGTCTCATACCTGGTATACATACATGTAGCAACTATTGCACCGACGCGTCACCCTTTCAGCTCATGTATGATACACAGCTTGCAACGATGAGTTTGGACAAAATTCGATCTCACAGCTGGAGTATTTTTTTTTTATTATAATACGTGCGAGTGCATTGCTCCCCTGTCCGTGATGTCAACTTCCGCGGATAGTACCAAGCTGAGCCCGCACTACTGTCCTCTTCCTCCGGTAGGATGATTTCCGCATATCGGAAGACGCTCAGTTCGTGTTCCTGGACCCTGGAACTTGCTATCAGCCGAAAATAACGCCCGGCAAACTGCTAGACATGTACAACGGCACTCGCAAGAAGTTGGGCACCGTGGTGACAAATTTCGAGAAATCAGGGATGGGCGAACCTTTCTGGAACTTCTGCTCAGGTGATAGTAGCGTGCCGCCGGGTGGGGTAATGGCAAGGAGCTGCGGTGGGTACTTGCCGATGGTTGGAGGTGCGCGCGGTAGTACCGGCATCAGCCTGGTGCTTGCCCAATTTTGTCTTCACTGTAATTTGAAGATGTTACATAACCAGGACTGCAGACGTTCGTTTTTGTTGCTGCTGCCGCTTGTTGCTGTGCACGCTATATTATGTGGCAGCGATGTCGTTTTTTGTGTTCTAATTACATATCGCATATAAAAAAAGTGCCTTCTGCCTAGTCTGTCTTCGTGCACCTGACAAATTTACCTGACGCCTCGTGTATGCCATGTTACCACACCGTATGTATTTTCTGTCTACCGGTAGTCTGCCCCCTGCTTGCCGCCTTGTGTCCCCTGCTCTGCTGCTGCGTTAAGCCGCGTGTCTCTGCTGCGCTGCTGGTTGGGAAACGATTTACGTGGCTCTTCTTGCTGCCACTCCTCCCTGCTGTAGAGGCTGGAATTCATTTTTTTTGTTGTTTTTTGTGTGTCATGCGACCATATCGCCAATCTATCACGGAGTAGTCTGCTTTAGAGTATTATTAAAGGCCTTCGAGATTGAGGCAGTTCGCAGAAAAAGTGAAACCTACTTTCTGTCTAGTCTCCTAATTGCTGCTGCCTATTTTCGATGCGTGTTCTTGCTTTATACTGCTTTTCCAGGTGTACCTGGTCCGGCTGAATTGGTTGTGTTCTATGTTCTGGCTGCCCCTTTTTTGCTGCTGCTGGTATCGTATTATTGCGTTGTTGATTCTTCTATGCCTAACTGTTACAGGCGTATTGATATTATACTCTCGGTCTCGTAGTCTGCCGACGCCGCTGTTGCTTCCTTTCTGTCACATAATGCCAACATGTGGTTGCTTCTTTCTTTCAAATAGCGTCGCGTACTCCTCGCTTGTGCTTACAACGTCGCGACGGCCCTTATGAGGGGCGCGAGATGGCGGGTACAACTCGTTTGTGTTGTATGTGGCGTTTTAGGTACAGCGCATGTACTTGAAGATGGGGATACGATTTGGTGCCAGGGTTAGATATTAGATGATTATCTACGTAGGGCATGCTATGCGTCTCTTATACGAACAAGGTTTGTACTGTACAGGAATAAATTCACCCCCCGCCCCCCTTCCCCTCCACTCACGCCTTCGCACACACGCGCTTGAAAATTCCAGGCGACAGTGACGTCTTCTACTTGCGCGAAGCCAGCGTACAGTACCCCGAGCTTGCTGAGCTAACTCAGACGTTGATGCCAGACGACGTTGCGGAGGAAGCGGGAATGACTGCATCCAGCGATGGGGGGGGGTGAATCGAGCGGGGATGACGACGACGACGGAGACAACATCGGAGGGCGCAACGCTTCTAGATCGGAGGCGAACAAACTAAAGAAGAAGTCAAGAGCCCGACAAGCATCGAAACGTCGTCAAAAGAAGGCGAAGGAATCCATAACGGAGTACATGCCGGCCGTGCGGCGCGAGCTTCAGGGTATGCAGACAAACTGGACTTCTTCCACAGTTGCCCCGGCTGCTCTCGCCACCGAGCGTGCACTGAAGAAGTATGAAGCAGAAATGAGTTTTCAGAAAGATCGGATGGGGAGAGCAGAGGCCGACAAAGAGGTGGCAACGAGAGAAAATCGGCGGCAGGCAAGAAGAGCGGAGTACAAGCGCCTTCGCGACGAACTCCGAAAAGAGGAGGCCGAACCTGAGCGCGATGAAGAGTTCATCGCGGTGCTAAAAGGAGCCGCCGCCGACGGCCTCAAGTCGATGGAGGGGGACAACGACGCGCCGGGTTCGTGAATGCAGCTGTTGCTGTGAATTGTTCTCACGCCTCGTGTTTGGTCGCGTTCATGTGAGGCATCGTAACGTCAACTTTCTTACAAGTAGTGTGTAATCTCACCGGGAAGCGCGTGTTGAGTAGGGGCTGTCTTTCAGGGCGTGCTGTCGGTGGACTAGGTGGCATTTTCTTTTCTTTTTCTCCATGCCTGTCGTTTGCGACGACTGTACGTCCACCTTTTTTTTTGTCTGTAACGTGAGTCGGTGTGAGTGGGGGATGGATTCTGGGCTTTTGTTCCCTTTTAGTGCTGCCGCTGTCCGTGAACGGGGTGGCATTTTGTTTTGCTTTTATCGTTGTCATCCACGTCGACGGTATGCCCATATATCTTGTGTTTTCGGTATGATGAGTCGGTGTTCCTCGTCTGCAGTATGTATGACTCATGGGGTTGGGGGGGCACGAGATTTTTGTTTTGCGTATCCTTTTCGTGATGCCCTGGGGTAGGGTTTTTTTTTTTTTTTTTTTTCGTGCTTCCCATCTGCGACGACGCCATGTCGATGTTTTTTTTTCAGGATTATGTATGATGAGTAGGCGTTGTATGTCTGCAGTATGTACGACTCTTGTCGTGCGGGGGGCGCGAGTTTTTTTGTTTGGTGTATCCTTTTTGTGATGCCCCTGTCGGTGAACTAGGTGGGATTTTTTTCTTTCCATGGTTGCCATTTGCGACGACGGTATGTCGATGTTTTTTTTGTCTATGTGTTGAGTCGGATTTTGGTGACTGAAATATATATTATGTATTTTAGTTTGTCTCTTATAAATCCAGCCGCTGTCGATGAGCGGGGTGGCATTTTTTTTTTTCCGTCCGTCTCAGTTACGACGACAGACTGATAACCAATGTATTTATATTTCTCTGTACAAGGCGTCGGTGTTTTTGTCTGCAGCTGGTACGTGTTTTGCATGGAGGGGGGCACGAGTATTGTTTGCCTTCATGTTTCCACTACGTCATGCCGCTGTCGGCGAATTATGGGTGTCATTTATAGGTATTATTTTGTTTACATCCTGATCATTTATTTAGACTGTACGTCGATTTTTGTTATTTGTTTTGTCGTATATCACTTTGTATGGGGAACAAAAAAAGGTCGTGTGCGCTCGTGGCATGTCACTTACCCGCAGTGGAGTGTCCCTTTTGCGTCGAAACCATTATGCCCAAAAAACAGCCCCATACATTCTGTCAGCCTACGACTAAAAGAAGGACCCACTTTGATTTTGGGCGAAAGGCGTGAAACCAAGAATATAACTGCGGCGAGCCGTGGGTGTGTAGCATTGTTTTTGGTTGGGGACATCGGTAGTTCTGAAAAACAAATCAACACCGCGCAACAGCATAATACCTATGTTTTTTTCTCCTGGTCGTTGCGTGAGGAGAAGCGCGCGGGGGGGGGGAGGGGGGGCTCGCTGGCGTCGTGAAAAATGCTGAGTCAAACCTACGATTGGCTCGCGGGCGCTGGCGTGAGAGGAAGGCATAGGGCCTTCAACAAGGTATTATTTAAAATACAAACGTGTTTTACCGACAACGTAGACAACCCACATTAGTCATGTTTCGACTCTGTCCGATCAGCCGTCTGATGAGATGGTGGAATGGCGCTTATAAAGATTAGTCATAATCAACAAGGATAATATGCAGAGGGCCTGTAACAAGTTCCACTTTATGGAACGATGAATTTCATGCGACATCGTAAACGGAGGGCACTTCTTTTAGTGTTTTACTTCGCCGACCAGCCGTCAGATCAGATGGCGGAACGGTTCTAACTACACGCTAGTCATGACTAACAACAATATATTGGCAGCTCCCAGAGCGGAAATGCTGCGCAGTTGGCTGTCGCTCGACGTCTTGGCGGGCAAGCGGAAGTCTTTTTTGTGGCGTCAATATTGTCCATAGATGGAAGCGAAGACAGAACAATGTATTATTGTGTTGAACACCCTTTCCCAAATGGGCAAAAGCGTGGTATATTGATAAATATCGAAGCTCCCACCGTGGCACGCACGCCAGCAACCCGGGAGCGGCGTGAGCGGGACCGAGGTCGTCACGGGCGCAGGCAAATAAATCACAGCAAAGAAACACCTTAAGCGCAAGAAACGCCAAATCATTTCAACCCGCGGAAAACACAAGGTAGCCCCCAAGAGCAACATTAGACTCAAAGCATCTTGAATTAATAAAGAACTTGGATCCCCTCGAACCATCATCACTTAGCGCTATCGCGGCCATCGCGACGGGCTTGGTTCAAGGTTGCAGACTCATGGACAAGTAGAGGAGTCGACGAGTATGGCGGCCAAAGCCGCAGAAAAGTGGATGCACCATCACAAACACGCCTTCCTGCGCCGGCCACGGTATGAAAAGCATGCGCTCAGCGCGAAGACATACGACAAAAGGACACAAATGAACAAAATTTCATAGCAGGCGCGTTGCCATAAAACAAATCCCGGGAGGACAACGTTGGTGGTGATTTATATGAGCCCTATGTTCTGCTGTTGTTGAACCGACAACACCAACCAAACATTACAAGATAAAAATAGGAAAGAAACAGACGATAAAACAAAACATCATTTAGTCTACACTACTAGCTAATCACCTCCAACAGTACCACGGCAAGGGCCACAACAAATATGGTGAAGGGGTACAAACCGAACAGCCACCATCGCATCCACGATGGACGTATCCCAGGTATAACATGTTGTACATACACCGATCCAAACACATCAGGAAATGAGGACGTTTGATCCCAAGGCGAAAAGAAGACAAGGGATGTCAACCTTGAAACATACAAACATGCGCTTAGGGCGCAGGTAGACGCGCAACGGGCAAAAAGCAAATTATAACAGCGATAACACGCAGGCACCTGGGGCGTAGGCCGAGTGCATTGAAGGCGAGCTTGCATTTCGCTGGTCGTTCTATGCTTGACTGAGGCTGGTAGACGACCAAGAAGACGACTACACACAAAAACACGAGTGTGACAAAGCAAAAACAAAAAAAAAACATTCACGAAGAAACAATCAAAGAAAAAACAACGTCAACCACAGAGTGAGCCCAAAATATTACCCAGAGCGCACTCATGGCATCATGCGTACACTTCAGGAAGGATTAGATTATGTGATGCGATACGAAGGCGGAAAAACATAACAGTAACAGAGTTTTCAGAAAAATGGGAACGGAGCCTAAAATGAGAACCAAGCGTTATCCAGAACCATGTGGTGTATCAGAGAACCGAAATGATCCTGCGAAACCCCTTGACCAGCCCTGTGAGAGGAGCTCGTCAGAATGGCCATGCTCCATCTCGTGCCTTCGGGTGGGCGCAAAAAGCGATATACGCTGGCTCTAGTGTGATTTCTCTAGATGCTGGCTACCAAGGCGATGCCGAGGACTTCCAGCCTGAGCGACAGCTCATTCGAAGGCTGCTGTACAGCCCCACAGGACTGTCAAATTTTTTTTGGGAGTTATACACAATTGGGTTGCTTTCTAAAAAAAACCGTCCGTTCTCATAACATGTCAAAAGAAACTAATGTTAACACGCTCAAGGCGAAGGTGCATGCACATGTACACGATGCAAAAAAATGGGAACCAAAACAAAACGTACCAGGTATATACATACGAGGTTTTTTGTATATTGTAGCAGAGACAAGCATGCGCTCACGGTGCAAGTCCGATGAGGACAATGTTTCTCTTCGCTCGTACTACCATGCCCACCAGGAACGAACAATAATACATATGCGAAGAACTGAACAGAAAAACACGCTACACTCGACCCCGCTGGTGTCCCGAGTACAAGTACGAAGAAAAACACAGCCCCACGCCTACCGCGGCATGTTTCGACGCTTGTTACGCTCAGGTCGGCCCTGTCCAACTCGCTGTAGGCTAAGCATGATGCTTCTCCGCGTTTCTACTTCGCCACTTCGCCTGGGGCGCTTTAGCTGTGGGTTTTGGTACTCCGCGGGGAGACTGCTTTCGATGTTGAGGATCGGGCGGCATCGTCGATTTTTTTTCTTCTCGTGCTCCCGGCGGATGAGTTGAGATCCCTCGTCGATGCAGAAGTTGTGCAAGTGAAACAAGGCGCGGATGAGCTTGGGGCGTCGGTCGAAGGAGATCCGGAATGGTTTCCACAGAATACCCCACCTCTGCACAAGGATGCCGAAGGTTTGCTCTACCTTAATGCGAAGCTGGCTAAGGTGGAAGTTGAACGAGTCGAGCTCGGGATCCAGACCTCTCCCAAGGTAAGGCGTCCACAGCTTGTCGCTGAGGGGGTAGGCCGCATTCCCCAAGATGTAGTAGCCGTCGGGCAAATTGTCGACGGCCCCCGATACCTGGGAACTTACGTACGCCGTCCAGTCGTGAGTTGACCCTGGTACTTTGCACGACATGCACAAAAATTTGCCCTTCGCCGTTGCAAAAGACTGAACGTTCAGGCTATAGCAGATTTCCGCTCCAGAGAAGTACCGAGTGACGGTCAAGACGTTGGTAAGCGCGGGTGCCTCCGTCTT
Source organism: Undaria pinnatifida (assembly GCA_012845835.1). Taxonomy (NCBI): domain Eukaryota; class Phaeophyceae; order Laminariales; family Alariaceae; genus Undaria; species Undaria pinnatifida. The sequence continues at coordinate 15,898,405 of JABAKD010000008.1, read as the reverse complement.
GACGTTGAGACCGTCCAAGCAGCCGACGCAACCAGTAATCGCTTGGCGATCGCTCTTTTCCTAACGTTGTTGTTAGGCAAACGAAACACAGATAGGAAAGAACGAAATATTGCGGTGACACAGATATGTAATGCGGCACTGCATTCGAAGTGTGGCGAGCAGTGATCCTTTGTAATCCCGGCCGCGCGGAGTGGACAAGGTCCAACACAACAGCACTGCAGAAAGAAGCAACAAAAGAAAAAAATACAGTGGTGTAGATCGTGCTCCGGGTCGCGTTATCAAATGGCACTATTGTGGAGCGAATTGTTTGCTACGGCCGCGTGACAACAACGTTGACGAGGGGTCAACAACAACACCGACGAAGTCGCTTCCATCGACGCGAACGCTTTCACGTCCACAGAATACTTTTTCCCACCGCAACAACGCCACGTAGAGAGAAAACAGTTCGTGAAGCGGTCGTCGTTTCTGTCGAAGGGACGCGCACTGGCAACATCAGCGACGGTAGATATTACTATTAAATATGCGCTTTGGTCCGGGCAGCATTCGCCACCCGCTGCGCTCGGTCAGGAAGAAAGAACGGAGACGAACTACTACGTGAAGCGGAAACAGGTCCATGATTGATTGTAGTGCAAACATACGAATTGATCATGACAAATACCCCACCTACATGTTCCACGAAAACAACCCGGTTGCCACCTCTATCCCGTAATGGCGTGGAACGTGCGTGGTTGTAAAGTGGCAGCAAAGAGATTATGGCCACGTCAGTCACCCCCTACGTATGTATTGCGTCTCGACCATGCCTTTCCGTCACAAGGCTGAGCGTCAGTGGTACGTGGAAAGCATCAAAATTGGTTGTTATGGTTTCACACCGCAGTGCTCAAAACAGCGACAAGAAAGACAGCGAGGAAGCAATAGAAAAAAGTACGGTACACACGAATAGTGGATCTCAGCGACTCTCTTGCTCCTGTCTGCTTGTAGTGTGGTCACACCCTGGTCTGCACGAGCGTACTGCTGTATATCCTGGTATATTTTGCTGCTTTGTGCATTGCCGATTACAGGCTGTTCTGCTGTGGTTGGGACACGTTGATACCGCGGCTAGCAGAGCTTGGTTTGTGCCTTCGTGCCGTCTGCGCGCAAAAGAGGCAGACTCAGAAGCCAAACAAAAGGGAAAATGGACCAAGACCGATGACAATTGAAAGCCGATAGTTTAGCCAAAAAAAATCCAAGCATTTCCTGGGGGTTATTTGCTGAAAGATTCCGGGCTTGCAACGTCACTATAGGGGAAAATGACGAAATATATATTTTTTCTGGCTCTGGACGATATGTAATATCATATTGCAATACGCATACGAACCTATTGCCGTGTCCACCGTATTGGCCGCCCCAATATGTATTGATAGCGCTTCTGCAGACATATTGTACGGATCAATACATATAATATATATCAAGTCAACAGTTGCTGACATATCGGCGGAAACAACACTTGTCAAAATGAGTACATCGACTGGTATCGACGTCGCAAGTTATATCAATAAGTTCATTTGATGGCATATTGGAATATCAACCAGTATTGAAATTTTTGTTGTATCCATATTGATAACGGCAATACGTATTGATAGATGCAAAATCTCTCATATTGTCTGAGTAATAGTGATCGGTATTGGATGGTTGAACAGTATTGACCACCCCAGTACCTATAGATATCACACCCTGGACGATATGCAATATCATATTGCAATACGCATACGAACCTATTGCCGTGTCCGCCGTATTGGCCGCCCCAATAGGTATTGATAGCGCTTCTGCAGACATACTGTGCGGAGCAATACATATCAAGTCAACAGTTGCTGACATATCGGCGGAAACAACACTTATCAGAATGAGTACATCGACTTGTATTGACGTCGCAAGTCATATCAATAAGTTCATTCGATAGCATATTGGAATATCAACCAGTATTGATTTTTTTGTTGTTTCCATATTGATAACGGCAATACGTATTGATAGATGCAAAATCTCTAATATTGTCTGAGTAATAGTGATCGATATTGGATGGTTGAACAGTATTGACCACCCCAGTACCTATCGATATGAGATTTGGGAAACATATTGTCACTTCAACGCATATCGCACGAAGCAATACTGCTGCTGCATGTCTTTCGTGAGATTCAGCATGATGCCGCCACACACGTGGAATTTTTTTGGTGTCGTTGGATATTGGATATCACGTGTTATATCACATATTGCACTTCGCATTCCACCACAATGTCAATAGTCGGAACAGTTTTGCATATTGAAGGGAACTTGGGCAAATACACAAGGTCGAAAAGGCATCCCACCCTCGGATGCCGCAGCATGTTGCTTGTAGATCTTCCCCCCGCACCCGATCCTGGTGCCAACAAACCACCACAAGGCGATCATGAGCAACTGCGCCAACGACGGACAATCGGCGGGAGGTGGCAGCAGCAGCGGTGGCAGCGCGCCGGCATCCACCAAGCAGACAACGCTGTCCGGCTTTGTTAGCCAGGGTGATGGTGAGGTTTCTGAGGGGCCAAGAAATCGGATTGCAGCGAAGCTGAATTTCCCGACCAGCGTTCCGGCGGACGTGAAAGACGCCGTTCTCCGCTACGCTCCCTCACAAGCTTTAATGATCGCGGACATACCCAACGTGAAAGGAAAGCCTAGCTTCACAGCTTTCTACGGAGTGAGGCTGGAGTACAAGCCCGAGGACGGGAAGAAGTTGGAACCATTTAGGAAGCAGGTGTACGCCTGCCTCGCAAGCCAGGGGTGCCGCACCACGGCGAAAACCTTGAAAATTTCCTCGAGTTCTACAACGGGTGCGACGAACCACCTAAAGCAAGAGCACTCCATAACGTCTGAGACCAGCGCCGCGCAGCAGAAGTGAGTGCAGCACATACTTGTGCGTGGTCTTTTTTTGGTTTGGGTCAGAGTGTGTGTTCCTCCTCTTCCTGTGTCGTCCTGGACATCCAAAAGCACATGTTTTTTGTGCTTGCAACGTACTCCGTACTTCGTTAAAAATAGTGCCGTTCATCATGCATGTCGCACATGTTCATGCATGCATGTGGTTCTAACTGCTGTACTGAGGTTAGTTTGTGCCGCACTGCTGTCCCTGTCGGTGTCTGATTGAAATAACTGGAAGCAAGCGGCGGTGGACAGTGTGCAGCAGGTGAAGCATAGCCAGCTTTACCAGTCGGATCCGACGCGTTGGAACGCGCTCAGCTTGGTGAAGAGCTTCATCATTCGCCACGCTTTTCCGTTTAGCCTCTTCGACGACAAATACACAAGCCACACCCTTGCTGTCCTCGCGCCTGCCGACAAACTCCAAGTGCAGAAGCTCAACAATAAAGCTGTAAGTTGGGTAGCTGAGAGCCGGCTGGCATACAAGTACACCCTTTCCTTTCTCACCTCCTTATACCCTGGACAATATCTACACCAATATGATATTGGGCATGTCAATGTGTGTAAAATGGATGGTTCGATACGTATTGCCACCAACAGCCGCTGAGTCCGAGGAGTATCGATATGAATTGTGGTAACGCCAACAGCATGACCAATATCGCCGGTGTGTATTGGATTATCAATATTTTCTGCTTGGTATGCATTGTGCATGTATCGTTCGTGTCAGTATCTTTTAATCAATATCCCAATACGATATTGGTTTCTCAATATGTGAAAGGAATCAGGTGCCAATTCATATTGTTGGAGTAATATGTGCAGTATTGTGGCATTCAAAATATTTTACCGGCCGCAATACAACGTCAACTGAGTCATCGATACGTATTGCGTTTGCCAACATGATAATGCTTGCAAATATCAGCACATATTGGGTGTCGCCGATATGTTGAGGTGGGACGTCGAGACTTGTCCCTCTTGCTTCCTTGTGTGTGTGTTTTTCATTATGAAATCCGAAATAATAAAACACGGCAACACTCACTTGAAGTACACAAATGGCTTGCAGTGTGCCGTAGTGTTGTTTTGTGAAGGGAGGGTTTACGCGTGAGAGAGCGAGATGTGCGTTTTCCTCTTTTTCTTTTTGGTTCGGTCTTGATTGTTTTTGATTCTGCATGTATTTCGGGATGTGTTTCTTGATGTTTTTTGTGGGGCGGGTTGGGACGCAATGAGTGCGAAGTTTGGATTGAATTACAGGTCGACAGCGTATCAATTTCGAACCGTGGGTTCGAGGCCCACCGACTCCGTTTTTTTTTCGTGGTGTAGGATTTTTTTATGTTACAAGTAGGGTGACAGCGTATTTATTTAGGATCGTGGGTTCGAGCCTCACCGACTCCCGGGAGGGATTTTTTTTTATGTTTTTTCGGGGTAACAGCGTATTAATTTAGAATCGGGTTCGAGGCTCACCGACTTCCGTCTTTTTTTTCTTTTTTTGTAAGGGGTGGGATTTTTTATGTTAGGGTGACAGCGTATTAATTTAGAACCGTGGGTTCGAGGCTCACCGACTCCCGTTGTTTTTTCGTTTTTTTTTTTTTTTTTTTTTTTTTTTTTTGTTTTGTTTTTGTTTTGTCTTTGTTTTTGTTTTGTTTGTTTATAAGGGCGGGACTTTTACATGTAAAATGTTATGGTGACAGCATATTTTAGTTTATTCATTTATTTATATTAATTTACTATATTTTATTTTATTCTATTTTATTTTTTCAAGGTGGAAATTTAACATGATACCCTGGTATCTATTAGACCACTACTACTCATACTCCCGATGTACACCAAAACCCGCCACTATAATATAATATAGTGAAAAATAAAATAAAATAATATTAATATAAAACCGCGCATCACGTGAAAACGCTTTGTATTTGAAATTGAATCAAAAGCTGTGGTGTATTTATAAAAAAAAATCAAGGACGTCAGCCGTGAGTTCGACGAATTTCAGGTCAATACTCATCTTTGCAAGCTGCGTTGTTGGTACTTCTAATATACTCTATGGGTGAGTTTTTGTTGGGAGGGGTCCTATTTTTTGTCCACTATAATGGTAAGTGTTGGTATTTTTATTTTAGGTGGGGATTTTGAGCTAGGTCTAACATCACATCTATTTATAAATTTATTACTGTAGTTTCCACTATAATTCTCTATCATATGTATGGTAGGCGGTTTATTTTGTTTTTTCTACGGTGTGCCGACCTCCGCGGGTGTCATGGAGCGAGACTTCTGCATCGCGGACTTTTTCATGCCCCGCAAACGCGGCTCCCTCGACCCCGCTCAGTTGGAGATGTGTCTCTATTTGCGGGCGCAGTACGACAGCATCCCACCCGACATCCCCCAACTCGCCGATGACGCTGTGCAGAATGCTCTCCTGGAACGGTTCAAGGACCCGGCACTGCTACACGAGGTCCAGGATATGGACTACGCGGAGGAACAGCACTCCGACGAAGACGACGATACGGTCGACCCTGCGTGGGTAGCTGCCGACCCGCAGTACCGAGGTTCAGGGCACGAGGGGGGGGATTCACTTGGAGATGTGCCATGAGGTTTTTTTAGGGTGTGGGTGTTTCTGTGCCGGGGTAGAGGTGTTTTCCGAAGAATCAATACTTTGTTTTCAAGCGGCGTACGTAAGGGCGGTAGCCCAGCACCGCACCCCGCTCATCGTGTGTCAGGTTTTAAGAGTACGGGGAGCGTGCTTGTCTTCGTTGCGGGCGGCCGCAGAGAATCCGTTTTATTGGTCCATGGCTCAGCGCTTGTCGTTCCGCAGGGAGGGGAAGGGAAAGGGGCGGCTGGCCTGAGCTTGTGCATTCGAAATTGATGTCACGAGGCAAGCTGTGTAGCGCCGACCGCCCAGCGTTAGATGTATGCTTTAAATTTTTCGTCGTTGAAGGCTGTTCAGGTGCGTCACCAAAATTTGGCACCGTGATACCGCTGTGCTGTCTTCAGCGTGGAACTCTTCGCCTTTCTCCTTTCAAGCGCTTGTCGTACTTTTTTGGCTTCACAACATGTCCAAACTTGTTGCGTGCCACGCCACCAAAACTCACGTGCCAACGAAGAACATAGTGACGTCAGGTTGCCGATTTTTAGGCACAGATCACCACATATCGAGGCGCTAATAAAATGTGCTGCTAGGAAGAGCGAACATGCATAAAAAAGAACGGTACGCTTGGCGAAAGAAATTCACATATTGGATTAAACAATACCTAAATATCGATACGTGGGTTGTCAACATATTGAAACGGCCAATATGCATCAGCACTATCTAAGGCGAAACAACATGTATCGACACGCACAAAACGCAGACTTTGATCATGACAATGCATACCGATATTTGACCCTGAAGCGTATTGTAACACCAATATCATATCGATAGGTCCACCGTAAAAATGTTGGTTTGATCAATTCATATCGATATTCGGCCGTTCATGGCATTGCGTGCATCAAGAGATATCAAGACCCGTGTGGTAAGAATATTGGCGATTGCTGTGCATATCGATATTTGGGTGGCATGAAGTATTGCGTCCACCAATTCGTATCGATATGTTGTTCGGCACGGTGCTGATGTTGTCAATACCAATCGATACGAAAATAGCGCACGTATTGACCGGTCAATATGCATCTTCAATATCGTATTGTCCTACGTGTGATAGATATGAGATTTATTTCGGAAACATATTGTCACTTCAACGCATATTGCACGAAGCAATACTGCTGCTGCATGTCTTTCGTGAGATTCGGCATGATGCCACCACACACGTGGAATTTTTTTGGTGTCGTTGAATATTGGATATCACGTGTTATATCACAATCAGTCAATAGTCGGAACAGTTTTGCATAAACTGTTGAAGGGAACTTGGGCAAATACACAAGGTCGAAAAGGCACCCCATCCTCAGATGCTGTAGCATGTTGCTTGTAGATCTTCTCCCCGCACCCGATCCTGGGGCCAACAAACCACCACAAGGCGATCATGAGAAACTGCGCCAACGACGGACAATCGGCGGGAGGTGGCAGCAGCAGCGGTGGCAGCGCGCCGGCATCCACCAAAGCACACAACGCTGTCCGGCTTTGTTAGCCAGGGTGATGGTGAGGTTTCTGAGGGGCCAAGAAATCGGATTGCAGCGAAGCTGAATTTCCCGACCAGCGTTCCGGCGGACGTGACGGACGCCGTTCTCGCTACGCTCCTCCACAAGCTTTAATGATCGAGGACATACCCAACGTGAAAGGAAAGCCTAGCTTCACAGCTTTCTACGGAGCGAGGCTGGAGTACAAGCCCGAGGACGGGAAGAAGTTGGAACCAGTTAGGAAGCAGGTGTACGCCTGCCTCGCAAGCCAGGGGTGCCGCACCATGTCGAAAACCTTGAAAAATTTCCTCGAGTTCTACAACGGGTGCGACGAACCACCTAAACCAAGAGCACTCCATAACGTCTTAGACCAGCGCCGCGCAGCAGCAGATGTGAGTGCAGCACATACTTGTGCGTGGTCTTTTTTTGGTTTGGGTTAGAGTGTGTGTTCCTCCTCTTCCTGTGTCGTCCTGGACGTCCAAAAGCACATCGGAAGTATGATGTTTTTTGTGCTTGCAACGTACTCCGTACTTCGTTAGAAATAGTGCCGTTCATCGTGCGTGTCGCACATGTTCATGCAAGCATGTGGTTCTAACTGCTGTACTGAGGTTAGTTTGTGCCGCACTGCTGTCCCTGTCGGTGTCTGATTGAAATAACACGAAGCACGCGGCTGTGGACAGTGTGCAGCATGTGAAGCATAGCCAGCTCTACCAGTCGGATCCGACGCGTCAGAACGCGCTCAGCTTGGTGAAGAGCTTCATCATTCGCCACGCTCTTCCGTTTAGCCTCTTCGACGACAAAATACACACGCCACACCCTTGCCGTCCTCGCGCCTGCCGACAAACTCCAAGTGCAGAAGCTCAACAATAAAGCTGTAAGTTGGGTAGCTGAGAGCCGGCTGGCATACAAGTACACCCTTTCCTTTCTCACCTCCTTATACCCTCTGGACAATATATACACCAATCAATATGATATTGGACATGTCAATATGTGTAAAATGGATGGTTCGATACGTATTGCCACCAACAGCCGCTGAGTCCGAGGAGTATCGATATGAATTGTGGTAACGCCAACAGCATGACCAATATCGCCGGTGTGTATTGGATTATCAATATTTTCTGCTTGGTATGCATTGTGCATGTATGTATCGTTCGTGTCAGTATTTTTCAATCAATATTCCAATACGATATTGGTTTCTCAATATGTGAAAGGATTCAGGTGCCGATTCATATTGTTGAAGGTAATATATGCAGTATTGCGGCATTCAAAATATTTTACCGGCCGCAATACAACGTCAACTGAGTCATCGATACGTATTGCGTTTGCCAACATGAGCTTGCAAATATCAGCAGATATTGGGTGTTGTTGCCGATATGTTGAGGTGGGACGTCGAGACTTGTCCCTCTTGCTCCCTTGTGCGTGTGTGTGTTTTCATTATGAAATCCGAAATAATAAAACACGGCAACACTCACTTAAGGTACACAAATGGCTTGCAGTGTGCCGTGCGTAGTGTTTTGTGAACGGAATGTTTACGAGAGGTGAGAGAGCGAGACGTGCGTTTTTCTCTTTTTCGTTTCCGTTCGGTCTTGATTGTTTTTGATTCTGCATTTATTTCGGGATGTGTTTCTTGATGTTTTTTGTGGGGCGGGTTGGGACGCAATGAGTGCGAAGTTTGGATTGAATTACAGGTTGACAGCGTATCAATTTCGAACCGTGGGTTCGAGGCCCACCGACTCCGGTTTTTTTATGGGGTAGGATTTTTTATGTTAGGGTGACAGCGTATTAATTTAGGATCGTGGGTTAGAGGCTCACCGACTCCCGGGTGGGATTTTTTTTTACCTGGTATGTTTTTTTAGGGTGACGGCGTATTAATTTACAATCGTGGGTTCGAGGCTCACCGACTTCCGTCTTTTTCTTTTTTTTTTCAGGGGTGAGATTTTTTATGTTAGGGTGAAAGCGTGTTAATTTAGAACCAACCGTGGATTCGAGGCTCACCGACTCCCGTTGTTTTTTCGTTTTCGTTTTTTTTTGTATTTTTTTTTTTGTTTTGTTTTTGTTTTGCCTTTGTTTTTGTTTGTTTTTTGTTTTTGTTTTGTTTGTTTTCAAGGGCGAGACTTTTACATGTAAAATGTTATGGTGACAGCATATTTTAGTTTATTCATTTATTTATATTCATTTGTTCTGTTTTATTTTATTCTATTTTGTTTTTTTTAGGTGGCACTTTAACATGATACTCTGGTATCTATTAGACCACTACTACTGTCTTTATACGCCCGATGTACTCCAAAACCCGCCACTATAGTGAACATAAAAAAATAAAATAATATTAATATAAAACCGCGCATCACGTGAAAACGCTTTGTATTTGAAATTGAATCAAAAGCTATGGTGTATTTTATAAAAAAGTTCAAGGACGTCAGCCGTGAGTTCGACGAATTTCAGGTCAATACTCATCTTTGCAAGCTGCGTTGTTGGTACTTCTAATACGAAGTATACTACATGGGTGAGTTTTTGTTGGGAGGGGTCCTATTTTTTGTCCACTATAATGGTAAGTGTTGGTATTTTTTTTTTCAGGTGGGGAATTTTGAGCTAGGTCTAACATCACATCTATTTATAGATGAGATTTATTACTGTAGTTTCCACTTTAATTATGTATCATAAGTATGGTAAGAGGTTTATTTTGTTTTTTCTACGGTGTGCCGGCCTCCGCAGGTGTCATGGAGCGAGACTTCTGCATCGCGGGCTTTTTCATGCACCGCAAACGCGGCTCCCTCGACCCCGCTCAGTTGGAGATGTGTCTCTATTTGCGGGCGCAGTACGACAGTATCCCACCCGACATTCCCCAACTCGCCGATGACGCTGTGCAGAATGCTCTCCTGGAACGGTTCAAGGACCCGGCACTGCTACACGAGGTCCAGGATATGGACTACGCGGAGGAACAGCACTCCGACGAAGACGACGATACGGTGGACCCTGCGTGGGTAGCTGCCGACCCGCAGTACCGAGGTTCAGGGCACGAGGGGGGGGATTCACTTGGAGATGTGCCATGAGTTTTTTTTAGGGTGTGTGTGTTTCTGTGCCGGGGTAGAGATGTTTTCCAAAGAATCAATACTTTGTTTTCAAGCGGCGTACGTGAGGGCGGTTGCTCAGCACCGCACCCCGCTCATCGTGTGTCAGGTTTTAAGAGTACGGGGAGCGTGCTTGTCTTCGTTGCGGGCGGCCGCAGAGAATCCGTTTTATTGGTCCATGGCTCAGCGCTTGTCGTTCGGCAGGGAGGGGAAGGAAAAGGGGCGGCTGGCCTGAGCTTGTGCATTCGAGATTGACGTCACGACGAAAGCTGTGTGGCTCCGACCGCCCAGCGTTAGGTGTATGTTTTAAATTTTTCGTCGTTGTGTGTGGCTCCGACCGCCCAGCGTTAGGTGTATGTTTTAAATTTTTCGTCGTTGAAGGCTTTTCAGGTGCGTCACCCAAATTTTGGCACCGTGATACCGCTGTGCTGTCTTCAGCGTGGAACTCTTCGCCTTTCTCCTTTCAAGCGCTTGTCGTACTTTTTTGGCTTCACAACATTTCCATACTTGTTGCGTGCCACGCCACCAAAACTCACGTGCCAACGAAAATCATAGTGACGTCAGGTTGCCGATTTTTAGGCACAGATAACCACATATCGAGGCGCTTATAAAATGTGCTGCTAGGGAGAGCGAACATACATATAATAAAAAAGAACGGTACACTTGGCGAAAGAAAGTCACATGACATATTGGATTAAACAATAACCTACTTATCGATACGTTGGTTGTCAACATATTGAAACGGCCAATATGCATCAGTACTAAGGCGAAACAACATGTATCGACACGCACAAAACGCAGACTTTGATCATGACAATGCATACCGATATTTGACCCTGAAGCGTATTGTAACACCAATATCATATCGATAGGTCCACCGTAAAAATGTTGGTTTGATCAATTCATATCGATATTCGCCCGTTCATGGCATTGCGTGCACCAAGAGATATCAAGACCCGTGTGGTAAGAATATTGACGATTGCTGTGCATATCGATATTTGGGTGGCATGAAGTATTGCGTTCACCAATTCGTATCGATATGTTGCTCGGCACAGTGCTGATGTTGTCAATACCAATCGATACGAAAATAGCGCACGTACATATTGACCGGTCAATATGCATCTTCAATAATATCGTATTGTCCTACGTGTGCTATTTTTGGTCATGCGGTCCAACAAGTCAATTTGTCTAGTTTTCATCAAGCCTTGATCAACACCGCCCACCAATCACGATTGACCTTCGATCTCGAGATAGAGACAACCTATGGTCACTGCTCTACGTTCCGGACGAAGCCGCATGAGTGTAGGTGACAGCGCTGAAGAGTTCATCGGCACCATCCATGGCCTAGGGCGTGAGATATTGCTTGTGTTGTCCTGTGGTCTTCCGTTACTTCCTCTCAAAATTAATGTTTTCACCCGTTGGGAGACTTGTCTCCTTGGCCGGTCCTGGTTTAACAGTCTGAATTCTTTAATTTTTTAGTGCTGTTTTTGGCTGTTTTATTTTGCTTTGTTTCTTTATTTCGATAGCTGTGTTGGCTGCTATGTTTTGTTTTTGTGTTGGTTGTTGTTAGTCGTGTTATTTCGTTTTGCTTTTTCCCTTTTTCGACTCAGTTTTTAGTTTGGAGTCGCAACGGTTGCTACAATCTTTCTGCGATTGTAATGGCTTCGTTTCGGAGTGACGAATGCTATTTCGTCGTTTTTTTTGCTCGTTGTTGTATGGGTTTCCCCTGGGCATCTGCGTTAATTCTGTTTCACAGCTCATGGGGGGTATGCCCTGTTTCTAGGATCGGCACTGCTTTGTGAAGAGTCGGAAATTGTCGGATGAAGGTCGGATAGTAGGCTGTTTGTACAGTCTCTTGATAAGTGACTGGGTCGAGCTTAATATTTGGGTATGAGTTGAATTTAAATGGACTATTAAGTGGTTGTTTGGTGAGGGCTACATACTTATCTTCGACTATCAGTCGGGTTTTTTTGTTTGCGGTTTATTGTGTCAGATGCGTCTTTTTTGTGCTTTGATACCTGGCATCGAAGTTCCGCTTTCACCAAGGGTTAGGATTCTTTTCCCCGTCGTGTTTTTCATCTTTTTGCGGTATGTTGTTGAGCTACCGACGTTGCATTTCGGTGGAGGACTGTACTGAATGTGGGCGGACTCAAAAAGAGTAGACGGTTTAGTCCCGTGGAGTTGCGTGCTGCTTTCATGCACGTCAATTTCATGCACGTCACCTTGATAGATATCCTCGTCTGTCTCACCGTGACTCCAGACCTCAGTGCCTAGGACACGATTCGTGACAGTTGCTTCGTCCGACTCAAGGATGAGTCCTCCGGAGACCCAGGCCGCTTCCTTCCATCCGCCACAATGTTGGACCACCCTGGTCAACGTTTGAAGCTACCCGATGGTCCCATCGTTGAGGCACGGCGCTTGTCGGAGCACTGCCTTCAAAGTATGGACAGGATTTCCTAATTGTGATTGTTAACTTTTCCAGTTCAACCCGAACGATCCCAAACCGTAACACAGAGGGGGTTACAAATCCTGCGAGGGGGGCTCTTCGGTTGAAGTTAATGCTTAATCCTGTGAGCAGCAAGCCAGTTTTAAATTCCACACACACCCCACCCGCCCCACACGACGATATCACCTACCCCTCCAAACTCTCCACATTCACCACTACGCAGCTCCGCCGGGCACGGACACGAGGTAGATGCGGCTGTGCCACCACAGCCAGGCCGGGAGGGCCTTTTCTCTCGGCCAGGCTGTGGTGGGCTACTACTGCTACTACTGCCGTGTGTTCTTCGCGTTTGTCGCCATACAATCGTGCTCTCGTCCTTGGTTGTGTGTGTCGCCACATGCTCGCCTTTTTTGTACTCATCATGTATGTGTCTCGCGTTTCCCGATACAGCAGTCATGCGCAGGAACGCACATTCCCGCGTCCTAGCGGCAGATAGATGACAACCACGTGTGAAAGGTTGCCGTACAGCAGCACGGGTGAAGTTCTGTGAGGGGGCGCGCACGTGCGTGCGCACACGGTAGTACTACTCCATTGCATCTCGAGGGTTGCCCACACGAAACGAACGCCGTCTGTCCCCAGTTTTTTTTTAAACATACATCCCGAATCTACAAAGAAGGCGGATTGCGTTCTTCTGCTGTGTTATGCAAGAATGTTGCCGGAAATTTCCATCACGAATTTCCCCAGAACGTTCGTAGTGGGCATACTTTTAAAGTTATACGGAGTAATAAAAAGGTTTCCAAACACATCGCGGGCATTATTCCTATCGGACCTGGAAGGCGTTTTACACGCTCGATTTAATCTACGACCACCCTACTTTTAGGGCTGAAGAATTTCCTAAATTGTGACAGAACGCCTCCGTTTTTAAGACAAATTTCACAAATAAATATGGAAAGTTTGGAAAATTAGGAAAGTTAGGAACCAAAAAGGGGTATCCGACAAGAACGGCCCTGAGTGCGGTTGCAGCTTTTCGTTTGTGTCGGTGTCGATTGCACCTCATTAAACCTGCCCTCTGCTCCCCCTGCTGTTTCGTGGCGTGCTCCATCTTTCCCTACTCGTTGCTGCTGTGTTTTGTTATCCACCTCTGCTGCTTTCTTCCATGAGTACTGCTGTATCATTTTTTTTTTTTTGCAGGGCGGGAACCTTGAAGAATAGATGGAGAATCCACTACTAGCGTGTGACGATTAGTGCCTAGTAAGCGTGTCTAGTGTGATCCCTGTGCACGTCAGCACCACTTTTAAGTAGTGGACGGTAGACAATGTTGATGGTGCATATAGGGTACCATTTAGTTGCAGAAGGACACAACCCTGCGTCGTTTTGGTGCTGCCCCAGTTCAAGCCCTTTGGTTCACTCCCCCTTGCAGATGGTCGTGCACCCTCTCGGCTAGGAGTTGGTTGGTGGATGGTGCCCGATAGCTCTGCCTACAATTTTCGACAGTCAGTCCTGTGAATTTTGTATTTCTTGGCGCAGTACACGTTAAAAAGTACGCATGCCTGCGAATACCGATGCCAGATAGATAAAGCCTTCTAGAAAAAAAAACATTACCAGGCGGGTGATATAAAGGGGTGTCTTCGTGCTGCAACCGTCAGATTCGTCCCCTTCAAGGGTTTATAGTTTCCACGCACATATTGAAATGCTCGCACCCTGCCCCCCCCCCCCCCCCCCCCTCCCCCCGATCCCTCTTGTTCAAACGCACCACCTGAAATCGAAATCTGCCAGAGTAGTGAACACTACCAGCCAGCCGATATCATCTCATCATCCATCTAGCAATCCATGCCGTAGCTCCAACTCATCTCCGCCCCCCTTTCCCCCCTTTGTTCCCCGCCCAGCTCGTTCAAACGCCCCACTTACAATCAAAATCGGAGGATAAATAAACACTTCTATGCAATTGATATCACGTCATAATCTTTCTATTCATGACGTAGGTTTCATTAATCCCCCCTCCCCCCCTCTAACGCCCCCCCCTTCCCCACAGCCCGCCCGATCGCCTACACCCAGCACCGCGCGTATAGCAAGCCCCTACATATATGACAAGTACGCGCGATCGGAGGATTACACACTATGTTGCGAACATCAGTGTCGACCATATCCGTGATTTTAATGTTATATGTGACCTAAACCTCTTGAAAACCCCTCCCCCCCACCCCCCCCCTGCCCCTTCTCTATTTTTTTTTCCTCGCTTTCTCTTGCTTGAACCCCCCACCTAAAACTATCGAAATTCGCCACAGTAATAAACACTTCCACGCCCTGGATATCGCCTCGTTATCGTTTCAGAGCCGCCGCTGCTGCAATTCCCATCGACCCCCGCCCCCAATGCCCCCTCCTTCCCCACCACCCGCACCATCGTCTAGACCTAGCACCACGCGTATAGCAAACCCCTACATCTATGCGACCTAAAGCCCTCCCCCCCCCCCGCCCCCGGCCACCCCCGCCACATCCCCCCCTCCCCTTCCCCACAAGAAATAATTATAGTTTCCACGCACAAATTGACCTGACCCACCCGTCCCCCCCCCCCCCCCCTCCCCGCCTCCCGCCCCCCTTTTGATCAAAATCAGGCCCCCACGTCCTTCAAAACTCCGCCCTCCCCTCACCGGATATGCGACTTACAGGATTCACTTGATAAACTGATGCATTTCCTTCCACAGCTGTCAGATTTTGTCCCCCTCAGAAGCAACTTTTATAGTTTCCGCGCACAGACTGCCTAACATCACCCTGTTGACCCTGCTAGCTACACTGTATTTGCAAGGGGAGTCGCCGACCTATATCCTTAACAAAGACACACAACCCGTAATACGCGCGATCGGAGTATCACACACAGCTTGCAAATATGAGTTTCGACAAAATATTCGATCTCACAGGTGAACTGTATTTTTATTTTTATAACAGATATTAGTTGCTGTTGAATGATACCCAGAAGCAGGGCGGTTGATTGACGGCTACATCTAGGCGTACATTTGGCTCGTGTGTTCGCCTGACGAAAGAGACCGGTTCCTTCGTTCTCGTGCCTGCATTCATAAAGGTTTCTATTTCTGTCCCCCTTTATTTGCCCTTCTCTTCCATCTTCACTTACTTGCCCGCCTCTTACTCGGCTGGTCGTGTGAAAAAAAAAGACACAATCAGTCACATCGCAAGTTATGTGAGACCACAAAAGTGGACGGCCAGAAAAATAAAATACTGTTATAAGGCTTAGTTTGGGTAAGCTATTGGTTAACCAGTTGCAAGTGGTCAAACGGACTAATACCCCACTAATTCCTTAACAAATGCCGCCGTCGACAGACCATGGATTTTTGGGTCGTGGGTTCGATCCCCACCATCCACAATAATAAACTTTTCAGATTTCCTCCATGTCGAACTTGAAAAATTCTCTCCCTCATATCCCAGGGAATGAAGCGGCTTGGATATTGACAGAGGTCCGCCGTATATTCGGCCGACCTGCTATCCCGCCGTTTCAGGGGGGGAGGGTGTTATAAGGCTTAGTTTGGGTAAGCTATTGCAAGTGGTCAAACGGACTAATATCCCACTAATAACCTTAACAATACACACACAAAAAAGATGAGGCGAAAACGAAGTAGCATCGCACATTTTATACTTTGTTGTATATATATATTGCCGTGTATAATGCTTGGTATACCACCGTTTTTCATTCCTGGTGTTAAGAGCCTTTTAATTAAACTAGTGGTACTCCCGAAGTTTGCCAGTAGCCAGCCGGTAGAGCGGAAAAAAACAAATTGGTGCTGTATCCAGTACGGCAGTGCAGCAGTAGATACGGTAGTAAAGGACAGAGTGAGGTGTGCAGCGGTGGGGACGGTGGTACTCTCTAGCACCAGTGGGAGGCCGATATTTTATGAACAAAAAAAAGGTTCATCTCCCACAGGACGCAAAAAGACTCCAACGTACGGAACGGCCCACCTTCCCACCACGGACGACGCAGTGCACCCTCCACCCACCCACCGACCAAACCTTTACTACATACAGCAGTGCAGCAGTGCAGCAGTACGTACAGCAGTGCACCTGCACCCAAAGAAACAAACAAATTGGTGATGTATCATCTTCAGAGCTCTCTATGTAGTCTAAGTACTACGAAAACGAAATAATAACAGGCTACCCACCAACTACGGAAGACGCAGTCAGTGCATCCTCCACCCACCCACCGACCAAACCTTTGCTACATACAGCAGCACAGCAGTGCAGCAGCAGTACGTACAGCAGTGCACCTGAACCAAAAAAATAACAAATTGTAGCTGTATCATCCTCAGAGCTCTCTATGTAAGTAAGTACTAAGGGAACAAAATAATAGCAGGCCACCCACCCACCAAGGAAGACGAAGTCAGTCCATCCTCCACCCACCTACGGACCAAACCTTTACTACATACAGCAGTGCAGCAGTACGTACAGCAGCACACCTTGTACGCGGGGAGCAGTTAGTGGGTTGGTTCTTGAGGACCTTGTATGAAACAGGAAACAAAAAGTGCAGCAGTACGTACAGCAGTACACCTGGTACGCGGGGAGCAGTTAGTTGGTTGGTTTATGAGGACCTTGTACCCACAGGTATGAAACAGGAAACAAACGGGGGGAGTTTCCGCCATCCACTACCCACCCACCACCCCCCACTCACCCACCACCCCCCACCCACCCACCACCCAACACCCACCCACCATCCACCCACGGACCTACCCAGTACTGCAGTACAGCACTGCAGCAGTAAGTAGAGCAATACACCTGACAGGCGAGCAGCAGCCGATTCGTTGGTTACAATGCTCTCGGGCTGGGCGGGATTTGCAATTGTTCACTATACCCCGCCACGCCGGGGGCCAAGCGTGTCGTCCCCGGGAGGGCGATTTCCACGCTCCCCGCTCGCCGAGGTGGGGCACCGACGCCCGTTCTTTCGCCGGCATGTCGTAGTGGTGCTGTCTGTGCGGATGGGACGTGGCGGCAACTGAGGCCGAGTGGAGCTCGGGAGTCGCCGCTTTTTGGGGAGGGTCTTTTAACCAAGATATTTTCAAAGATCCAAATCGTCACGACCACCTTCTGAGCGTATTATATTTTAAGGATGACGATAAGTGCCTCGGCGTCAAAAAGAGCGAACACATCCCGTAAACAGTTGCAATAGAAAAAGACAAAGAGAAAAAAAAGTCTGACCATACAAAAAAAGACTTGCACAAAAAAAGACAAAATCTTTGTACCATATCTGGTGTAAAAAAAGTAAAGAAACAGTGGCCAAAAAAAAAGGGGGACGAGGGTCGCCGGGGTTGGAACCAGTGATGTTGGTGCCTACTGGGCCCACGTCAAGGTCGTGGTACACAATTTCGGGAGGAATCCCCAAATCTGGGGAGTACTCCCCACATTTTCCCGATACTGAAATCAAGTAATATAAGTATTTTTTAACCGAACAGTAGTACCAAAACTTGCTCGAACACGTCGTTTAATCAATTTCTCCCTAACACCAAAGCCGATATAATTTAATCTGAGCGGAACATTAGATTTGTATCAGCCAAAAAATGTTAAAACACCTTCCTCTTCTCACCGGGGAGGAGGACTCAGGGAATCTAAAGGACTCCTCTATTTTGCCGGCTCATTTGATCATTGGCCGGCACTACGTACCGATGAGAGGAGGCCCGGAGTATTAGGATTCGACCGATGACACACCAGCTCTACTTGACCAATGACGTGAAGGGCCACGCGCCAGACTGTGAAAATAAGCGATTATTATGCCGATTTTGACACGGCTGTGTTTTATGCCCCCCCCCCCCCCCCCCCTTCTTCTCACTTCCACTTCTGCTTCAACTGACAACAACCAAGAGCTTTTTTGCTTCTTCAATCCTCAGCTCATCAGCATAAAGTCAAGTGTCAAGATAACATACCAGGATACCACCGATAAACAAGGTGACTGTTTGAACCGCTCTGAAAACATCACACGAGTGAACGTTTCTGCGTTACTGTGTTCCTGTGCTTCATGCGTTCCAGGTTGGTACGGGCGCACGAAATAATCGTGCTTTGGCTTCGGTCGAGAGAGCACAACGCAAAAGTAGAGTCCGCTTGTCTTTTCCTTACCGTGTAACCGTACGGTAGTTTCGTTCCACCCTTCATCGAGTCATCTGATGATGTTGAATTTTAAAAACAGGTAATTTCCCTTTGAGTCAGGCCTGCCACCTGCTGCCAATGCGCGGTTCTCCCGCCCTCGTACGGTCGAGCCGCCGTAGCACACCTTGCCCACGTCTCGCTTGCATTCGCTCGCGGGAGCTTTGTTTTCGTGTTATATCGAATGCTTGCGGCCTTTTCTCCCCAAAGATAAGAGTCTACTGGACTTCTCAGCCAATTTAGCTACCACGAGTTTTCACCCGTTCGATCGCGATGACTCAATCCTAACAGCGTTGAGCGCGTAACTTGTGGGCGCGTTCACAGCTACCACGCTCAAAACATCGTTTCGCTCGGAAGTGAGAAGCTTAGCAACCCAAGTTCCTTTCCGTCACAAGGCATGTCGTCTTACGATTGGGTCGGGTATTTTACCAAGACCAATCTGAAACGGCTTCATGCCCACAGCGATTATTGCTGTAGATTCGCCCTGAAAAATTGAACTACACAAGCGAAGTACGAACTACCAGGTAGAAGGTTTGCAGCACGTAGCCTTTGCCTATCACCGTGACTCGTGTTCCAAACTACCGTTCAATATGGTAAAATCACCCCGATGTGTCGTTCCCACCAAGTGTGTATCTCGGTAGTATGCGCCCACCTCGGCAAGACTGTGCATATCACAGTTAGATATCGCTCTGAAAAAGTTGACGTAGCTTCGCCCAGCCATAAAAACACCTCGGTTGCGGCACCCCTCACTTTCGACTCGGCGTAGCGAGACCACAAGACCCGAGGCGCTTTCAGCCACAGGGTATAGCTTAGTTAAGAACGATTTGGATATCGAGGTTATACTGCCCTGTTCGCCCTGTTCAGTCTTGTGTGTCGGCGTTGGTGGCACGGCCCGCACGGCAGGCCTCTTCTTATACAGCTATCAATATTCAAGGTCAAACCCATGCGCGAATCTCGTTGGTGTACAATGAGGCGCGCGAAGCGCGAAGCGCGATGCCCTCTTCTTAGTCTTCTTAGATTAGAGAAAAACGCCACTTCATACCGGATTGCCTACGAGGATAGGGTGCCTTGAATTATTTTTTCTTCCCACCCGTTTTTGTGTATGTGTGCGAGTCAACATTTTGCTTCGGCCACGTCTGTCTTCCGCACTCGACGTACACGGCAACAAGTCCAGCTCTGACAGATCCTGTGCACGGGCAAAACCCATATAGACTATTAATAGTATGTTACAAGTACCAACAACGCAGCTTGCAAAGATGAGTATTGACCTGAAACTCGTCGAACCCACGGCTGACGTCCTTGAAATATTTTTATAAAATACCAGCCCACAAAACTTGTACCGGTTTTCTGTGAGTCATTCAGAGTTCGTCTAGAGAGGTGCGGCAACGTGTGGTTTCATAGGCGCGTAATCAGAATATCACCTTGTCATGTGCTCAATACATCCCAACGGGCGTATTTTTCATGAAAAATCTATTTCACCGAGCGAGCCCAATGTGTCCACAGTACCATTCGGGCCCGTGTCCCTGAGACATGCTGCAAAATATATACCAGGGTATATTATAAAAAATGAAAATACACCCCAGCTGTGAGATCGAAGATTTCGTCCAAACTCATCTTTGAAAGCAGTGTGTGATACTCCGATCGCGCGTATTACGAGTTGTGTCTCCTCATTAAGGATATAGGTCGGCGACTCCCCTTGTAACTACAGTATAGCTATCAGGGTCAACAGGGTGATGTTAGTCAGTCTGTGCGCGGAAACTATAAAACCTGTTCCTGAGGGGGACAAAGTCTGACAGCTGTGGAGGGAACATGTACTGCCAGGCCCACCGTACGGATGGGGGAAAGGAGAATCTATGCTATACATTTTTCACGGTGATGGCTGGAGTACGTGCCTCTGATGTGTTTCGATGATAGAAGTTGTATGCAGATTGTTCGTCATCAAGAATTCAACCGAAGAATAATACAACTGCTGCTGAACACAGCAATTTTTCACAGGGGTAATCGACGAGCCGCTCGCCCAGCGATACTAACCCGGCCATTGTCTCGTACGTGTGTCCTGTTGCCGCTGTTCCTATCGCTTTAACCGCTTCCACTGCAGCTGCTGCTGCTGCTGTGGCGAGTATAGCAGCTGTCCGAGTACCGTGCTTTTTCGCATCCGGAATCAGAGCGCATTATATCAAACAGTGCAGATACGTTGGTTCGTGAGGTTTGTTCAGTTCGTATATACGGCATGGCCAGGTATGCCAGGGGATTCTGCTGTTTTTGGCTTGTTGCTCTGGCCCATTACTTTCCGTAGTAACCCAGCATCACAGATAGGACTACTGCAGGTATTAGAGGTCGCGCACCTCATTAAAACCAATTTTTAGTAACCCGTTTTTATTAACTCGATTGGAACCTCTTTTTGCCGGCTAAGGGTCAGTCCCAACGAGGAAAAAACACCTTAAAAATGAGAAGGAAACAGAAAACAAAAAGAGGAAGAGCCTTCGTTTTTTTATATAAACGCCACCAAGCGTTAAATGGGACGTACGTGCAAGGTTTTCAGATTTGCACGTAAACTCAGTACTGCCCCTTCCGACCTGGAGAGCAGACCTCGAGCCCCTCAGAGGGGTGGGTTGGGGTTAGGGTTAGGGTTAAGGTTAGGATCGGGTCTGGGGTCCGGTTGGTCTGGGCAGCGCAACCGTTGTTTTGTGCGGACCTGCACATAGAGAGCCGCTACACATAAATCGCTAGACTATTGAATTTACGATCAAATATAAAAACGTCGCGCTTACTTGCAATTTCACGGGGGGCCGGTTCGTTCGTCCAAGCTAAATTAATTAAGCAGAGCTTGATTGATCTTCCGCGTTTAAGGCCACGGGCGATCGCACAGGAATATGTTCAGAGGAGCTCGAATGGAGGCATTTCGCGTACATATAAAACCACTTGAAAATAGAAGATGGCATCTTGCAAACACGATCCTCATTTTTTTTTTTGCATCTTTATAATTCACCCAGCAAAGATCTAATAATACAGAGCTTTTCAGGTGCTTTTAGCCCCGTTTTTGTTGGATCCCATAACTAACCATCCGTGTATTTGTGTCCCTCGATCTTTTCTCCTAGAAGAACCTAAAACCCCACATATTTGAGAGTTATATCATCCGCCTGTTGAGGAGCAAGATATTGGTGAAAAACGATTTTTTATCGGTCGTGTACCCATTGTATTGAGCTCCCGCGCGTGAATTAAAATACTTTAGAGTTTTCGGTAGCTTTTGGTGTTGCTGCTCGCAAATTCGAACGCACGAAAACATCTCGCCGGTCGCTTTTAGCTGCCTACGATTGCTGGCTGGCGCATCCGACGTCGTCATACACCCCACCAGGAGTGCCCCTCAATTTCACGGGCCCTTGTTTCTTGTCGGGGGCTGTAGCTGCCCGCTAGTGAAGTGCATACATTCTGTTGGGGGTCGTTTTTTTGTCTCGTTCGTGTACCCCAAATTTGGACCACAGCAGTGCCTCAGGGTCGAGGTGTGGACGTGTCCTGAGAACCAGAGGGACACACCGATCTGAAGAGGCTCACAGCATCTGTGGATGAAGCCCTTTTTTGCATGAGTTTCCGAGTCTGTGTTCCACGAACCAGCCGAGGGCGAAAACGCAGCGTGGTAACCTATCTATGTGTTTAACTGTTCGGACAAAACATCTAGATATTAGAGTTGGCGGAAAACCGGAGACCAGGGGACGCTTGGACCCCCCCGTGGCCTTAACCTTGCGATGCAACTTGACAGAAAAATTTAACCGCCACACCACATCGATTCGCGTCGAATCAACTCTGTGACGCAGGTGAACACAGCCAAGTCGCACACAGGAGGCACCCATGAGAGTAGGAAGGGCTCGTGGTCCAATTCGCTCCACCGTGAGTGCTGTAGAAGTTATGATTTGGTCATGTTTTTTTCGGCAGCCGTTGGATTACTGACTGGCACCATCATCGAAATATATCGCAGGGTTTGTGAGGTGTGGTGGTGTTTGTTGAGTTAGACCTACTATTATGGCGAATATTTTCATCGATTATTTCTCTCTTTAACCGGGATCTCCGACGCCAAAAATAAAAACCTTCCACTATGGGACCAGAAATCATCGTTATTTCTGGGTTCAGAAATAATCGAGGCCAGAAATCAGCGGATCTGGTGATTTCTGAGCCCAGAAATAACAGCTCTTCCAACCTCTCAGAACTGGGATTATTTGACTTTTGGATACTACCTCGTACCAAGTATCACATGTCACCACTGCTTATACTGTACCTGGTATGATACTTGTCTGCTGTACACGTCACGCATCACCCACAACAAAGAATCACAAACACACCGATGACAGCATACTGCGCTTGTTGTGTGCGAGACAGAGCTTCATCCTCACACAAACGCGACAGCAGCACCACCACCACCATCGAAACCACCACAGGCACACCACACCAGCGCCACAGCAGCAGCGCAGCAGAAGAGACAGCAGCAGAGGCGGTGGTGACCAATCGTCGCCGGCGACAGTGTACGTGCCAGATTTCAAAAATAAAGGCAAACGGCAAAACAAGACCTACCAATTCAAAACAAAACCACTTTCCATAAATCAGAAGCCATAATGGACGCCCCTTATTTCTGATGCAGTTATCTCTGGAGCCTCAAAACTACAAAAATAATCGCCAGAAATAATCGCTCAAAATTTTCCATAATAGTAGGTCTTAGGGTGACTTAATTTAACGATAAGTACACGACCGGGAGGGAGGGGAGAGGTGCACCCAAAACCGTAGTCAGAGTTCAACGTTACACATTCAGGCGTGCAGATACGGGGGTTCGGTGATTGGAATGTAAGTTCAGGCTCAGTTTCAGGAGGCTCGCGTAATCGGTACAATAGGGACTCCTCTATCTATCTGCCGGCTCATTAGATCATTGGACGGCACTACGTATCGATGAGAAACGACCCGGAGTATCCCGATTCGACCGATGACACACCAGCATTTGACCAATGACGTGAAGGGCACCGCGGCAGATCCTGAAAACAGG
Source organism: Undaria pinnatifida (assembly GCA_012845835.1). Lineage (NCBI taxonomy): Eukaryota > Phaeophyceae > Laminariales > Alariaceae > Undaria > Undaria pinnatifida. The sequence continues at coordinate 15,874,716 of JABAKD010000008.1, read as the reverse complement.
CGACTATTATGCTGATTTTGGGATGACTGTGCTTGATGCCCCCCCCCCCCCCTCTTCTCACTTCCACTTCTGCTTCAACTGTCCACAACCAAGCGTTTTTTCGCTTCTTTAGCTATCAGTCCATCAGGATAAAGTCAAGTGACAAGTCAACACAGTACCAGGATACCATCAAACAACAAGGTGAATGTGTTTCAGGCGTCCCGGGTTTGTACAGACGCGTGAAGTGATCGTACACTGGCTTCCGTCGAGAGAGCACAACGCTAAACTAGAGTTCGCTAGTCTTTTCCTCACCGTGGACACGTACAGTAGCTTCGTTCGACCCTTGACAGAGTCATCCGATGATGTTGTTAAATTGTAATTTTCCTTTGGGTCAGGCCTGCCACCTGCGTGCCAATGCGCGCCTCTCCCACCTTCGTGCAGTCGAGCCACCGTAGTACCCATTGCCCCTGTGCGATTGCATTCGCTCGCGGAAGCTGTGATTTCATGTTTTCTCCGATGCTTCCGGCCTCTTCTCATAGATAAGTCTACTGGACTTCTCACCAAAATAGTCAACACGCATTTTCACCCGTCTGGTCGCGATGAATCAATCCTAACAGCTTTGGGCGCGTACCCTATGGGGGCGCCCACAGCTACCATGCACAAGACGTTGTTTCCTTCTGCTGTAAGACTCGTAGCGACCCAAGTTCCTGTCCATGACAGGGCATGGCATCTTACGACAATCGTGTTATTTACCTAGACCAGTCCGAAACCGCTTCGTGCCAAGAGCGCGTTCTGCCGTAGGTTCGCCCTAAACTTTTGAAATACCCAAGCGCAGTACGGACTACCAGGTAGACGTTTGCTATACGTAGCCTTTGCCTATCGCATTGACCTTGCGTTCCATACGGCCGTGCAATCTGGTAGAATCACCCAGATGTGCCGTTCCTCCCAAGCGCATCCCACTACTAGTAGGCGCCTGGTTGTGCGTATCACGGTTAGATGTCGCTCTTGAAAAGTTGACGTAGATTCGCTCCGCCAAATAAACACCTCGGTGCGCCACTCCTCGCTTTCTGATCGACGTAGAGCGACCTCAATACCCGAGGCGCTTTCCACCACAGGGTATAGGTTAGGGATAGAACTTATACTACCCTGTTCAATCTTGTGTGCCGGCGTTGGTAGAACTGCCCGCACGGCAGGGTTTTTAGCAACAATCAATGTTCAAGGTCGAACCCCTTCTCCGGCCATATTCGAATCTCGTTGCTACAATGAGGCGCGTGAAGCGCGCAGCGTTGAGCCTATTCTTCTTGGTGTTTCATGGGAGACAGCCTCGTCATACAAGTACAAGCATCGGATCGCATACGAGGGCAGGGTCCTTGAAATACGTTTTCTGTTCGTGTGTGTGTGCTTGTGTGTATGTTTGTTTAGGTCTAGATTTTTTTCGTCCACGCTTGTTTGTCCGCCGCACTCAACGCACACGGCACCAAGGCCAGTTCCACCGGGTGCTGTGCACGCACAGGAATTAAGCGACTGTTCTCGTGCTGGTTTCGCTGTAAGTCGTTGAGTGTTCGTCGAGACAGGTGCGACAACGTGTGGTTTCACAGGCATTGCTGGGCTACGTAATATTACGAGTACAGTATCGGTTTCTCCGATGTTGGTTTGTTTGGGTGATTGGAGATGCAGATCGTCCTTCAAGAGTTCAACCGAGAAAAACGGGATAACTACAGTATCTATCTATGCTGCTGCTTTACGAGTACATAACTTCTTTTCAGGACGACGATCGACGAGACACACGCACAGCGACACGGACCTTGCCCAGGTCTCGTGTACCGTGCTGCTGTTACTACCGCTGATACACCTGCTTCTGATGTGCTGCTGCTGATGATTTTTATGCTGCCTCTGTTGCGAGTACAGCATCACCAGTCTCTGTTGTACGAGTACCGACTGTTTTTTTTCTGAAAACAGAACGTAAGTTAGTACTCATCGAACAGCGAAGATATTCGATCGCGTAAGTTTGCTCAGTTCACATGTTCTATTACAGTCTACCAAATCACAAGGTATGCCGCTTTTGCTGTTCTTTGGATTGCTGGTCTCCCCTGTGTTTCCGTACGCACCAAGCATTGCAGATTGGACTGCTGCAAGCATAGAGGCAGCGTGCCTCATTGTGTGTACCGATTACTAGTAATGAGTCGCGTGAAGCGCGCAAAGCAGGACGCGCTGAGCCATTTTTCTTGGTTTCCAAAGAGAAAAAAGCCTCTTCACATCGGATCGCACACGAGGGTAGGGTGCCTTGAACGACTTTCTTTGTTCGTGTGTGTTTGTGTGTACGTTCTGCAAGTCGACATTTTGTTTCGTCCACGGTTGTACACTGCTGAACCGCGTTATCTATCAATAACCTTGGAATAATATTGGACAGCACGTCATGAAACCGCCGTTTTTTTGTTATATATATCATATAAACTGAATAATGTCATCTGTGAGTTACGACCGATTGAATGGTTGAAACTAAATTTGCAACCTGCGTGGTACATCTATAGTCTATATTCAGCTATGATATGGTGCTTGTGAAATAAACCGACATGGTTGCTAGTTCACAGTTGTACAAGCGTGGTACATCTATAGTCTATATTCAGCTATGATATATGGTGCTTGTGAAATAAACCGACATGATTGCTAGTTCACAATTGTACAAATTTGACGGAAGGTCGTTCGCGCGTGCACCGAGATTTTGACCGCCCCATCGCGAAAACCCGCCCTATTGGAGTTAGGGCGGTGGGCCGCCCTATTTGAGTTAGGGCGGTGGGCCGCCCTATTGGGCTTTGGGTAATATCCCAATAAGGCGGTAACCGTCCTATTGAGTGCATACAGCCTCTCAAGGTATAGCACAGATTGCCTCTGACGCAGAAGACAACCCAGAGGGCGTTACGAAGAGGGATATCACACGTGTGCTCGGAGAAGAAAGGTGCAGCGTTGCAGCAGTATCAGTACTGATCCCAGTAAGTATGTGTGGTGTCAAATACACACCAAAGAACAGCAGAGCAGACGGGTGCACACACACTTTGCATGTTGAGAAGTATGATATATATTGAGCTTAGGATCCTCGCAGCAGCAATAACAGCAGCAGGAATGTGATACTGCTGCATATACCTTGCTTAAACCAGCACCAGAGCATGGTTTTGTACTGATGTGGAGGCGAAAGGTGACCGTCGATAGGGCGGTAGCCGCCCTGAATAAGGCGCTAGGCGCCCTGAACCAGGCGGTAGGCGCCCTGAATAGGCGGCTACCGCCTTATATAGGGTCCGTTGCCGTACAGGGCGGTAGCCGCCTTATTCGCGTCTTCTGTCGTGTCAGTTTTCGACCGCCCTGTCTTGAACTACCTCCCTATTCAGAGCATCTTATATAGGCCCCCCTGCTGTATATTATATTCTCATGATATATAGACATTGGTGACTCCCCTGGATGTCGTCAGTGTTGAGGTATTAGTGGTGTATTACTCCGTTCGATCACGTGTAAAAGGCTAACCAACAGCTTACCCAAACTATGCCTTATAGCATTCTTCTTCCTTGAAACGGCGGGATACCAGGTCGGCAGGATATAGGGGCGGACATGCCAAACTCCAAGCGGATTCATTTGTTGGGTATACCGGGATAGTATTTTCAGAAGACCTATCAATGTGGCCGCCCAGATCTTGGAGCATAGTTTTTACTCTCTATCATTGGCCAAGGGCTATGTGGTGGTCCGCAGATCGAAATTATATATAAGAACGACTTACCCCAGGATATACATGGTAAACTGATGTATTATTTCCAAAACCGCCACATTTATCCTCTCAAAATAATGTATAGTTTCCAGGCACATATTGAGCTGCTCCACACACCCCCCCCCCCCCCCCCCCCCCCCGCCGCCCCCAATAATATACTGGTGCCAAAACCGTCAGATTTATCCCCTCGAAAGGATTTATAGCTTACATGCACAAATTGCCCCCTTCCCCCCCCCCTCCTCCCACCCTCCAAACCCGCTCGCTTTTGATCAAAACCAGGCCCCCTTTCCCTTCACAGCTGTCAGATTTTGTCCCCCTCAGAAACGGGTTTTATAGTTTCCGCGCACAGACTGACTAAAATCATCCTGTTGACCCTGATAGCTACACTGTAGTTGTAAGGGGAGTCGCCGACCTATATCCTTAATGAGGACACACAACTCGTAATGCCCGCGATGGGAGTGTCACACACAGCTTGCAAAGATGAGTTTCGACGAAATCTTCGATCTCACAGCTAGCTGGAGTGTATTTTCATTTTTTATAATAAATCTAAAAAACGGCGCAGGGTTTCTCGCTAATTTCTGGCCCGTTTTGGGTCCGGGTTGGGGTCAGGGTTAGGGTTAGGGATAGGGTTGGGGCTTGGAGGTGGGTTGGGTCTACACCCATACCTTCATCCCACCGGGAAGTGCTTTCTGCTCGCAAACGCGAACAGTCCACCGCCCCAAAGATCCAGGTGGCCAATTTGTTAGGTGAGTTTGTTTTTTTTTCAAGTTCGACATGGGGAAAGTCTGTGTGAAGTCTGTACATTATGGTGGATGTGGGACTCGTACGGTCAACAGGACGGTTTTCCATTATATGCGCTGATATTACAAAACCCACATGACATATGAGGGTAGGGATTATGCTAAGCGTGGCGTTTTTGTATAGCATGACACGGTCAGTAGCACCTGCGTAGAGGGCGGGGGTTATAGTGAGCATGATATTATCACATGATGTTACCAACAACAGGCGGGCTGTAATTATCAATTGTAGGCGTATATCATTGTACAGCCCTTCTGCGCCAATCTACTGTTGTAATCAGAATAATTGTAAATTCAATTTAACGACAAGAACAGAGTAGAGCTAGTTCCGCCGCGCAAATATTACCCAAGCAACCGCTGCCAAATGTACCGAAAACCCCACAAACTCGTCGAGAATAAGCCCACAATACCCACAAGCCCACAAGCGCGTCCAAAACAACAACAACGGAATCTCTCCCTCACCCTATACCCTTTTCGCTCGGAATATCAGAAGAGGAAGTGATGGAGCAATCACTTTTCAAGGTCGAACCCCTTTGCCGGCCACGTTCGAATCTCGTTGTTACAATGAGGCGCGTGAACCGCGCAGCGCTGAGTCTCATTTTTTTGGTTTCTCAAGTAGAAACAGCTTCTTCATGTCAGATCGCATACGAGGGTAGGGTGCCTCGAATTACGTTCTGAGTTCGTGTGTGTTTGTGTATATTGTTTAAGTCGACTTGTTTTTCCGGCTATGTCTGTTTGTCTACCGCAATCAACGCACACGGCACCACTGCCAGTTCCGACGGGTCCTGTGCACGTACAAAGAATATTTCAACAGAAAGCTCCCGCATCATAAATTTTCGTTTGAAATAATACCAGAAGAAGCAGTGTTGTCAAAATTACGGATACTCAGTTCGAATCGAGGTACAACTCGGAGATCTGTCCAATGCGGACGGGTGGCCGCGCCGCGTAGTTGTTTTCGAGAGCAGCTTCAACAGCACGAATCCAAAACCAATCTACCGCAAGAGCAACTGGTCCTGGGATGTGCTTAATGCCAATTCAATACATTACAAGGAACTCGGTACATGATGCATCGCAGATATGACTACTGCAGGTATAGCGCCCGCGCCTTACTACCACCAATTACCAGTAATGAGGCGCGCGATGCGCGAAGCGCGATTCTTTCTTCTTGGTTTTCTAAGAGACAGACGCCTGTGGTTGATACCAGATCGCTTACGAGGGCAGGATGCCTTGAACTAGTTTTCATTTATTCCGTGTATGTGTTGTGTTGTTGTTGATGTTGTTCCCACATTAACTCGCATACGTCTGTGGTCACAGGCTTCAGTCACTTTGGAGCCAAGGAATACCCCAGGGAAAAGCACAGACAAACCGAAGGCGGTACACGCATATATCACAGCTGACGCAATTAATGCCTCCGCCAGAATTACAAAGTGAAATCGGGAGCCAGACTACGACATGCCAGGTCAATATTGGTGAATAAGTCTCACTACTCGCGCCTGGACAAACCGACTATAGCGCTTGCCACCGAAAAAAGACTACCCACGTATAAATTACACGTAGTACATATCAGTGGGCATACGCACGACAGACGCAAGTCAATTTGGGATTTATGAAACAAAAATATATAAATATATACTTCGAAGTATATTATAAAAATTAAAATACACTCCAGCTGTGAGATCGAATATTTGTCGAAACTCATCTTTGCAAGCTGTGTGTGATACTCCGATCGCGCGTATTTCGGGTTGTGTGTCCTCATTAAGGATATAGGTCGGCGACTCCCCTTACAACTACAGTGTTGCTATCAGGGTCAACAGGATGATGCTAGTCCGTATGTGCGCGGAAACTATAAAAGCCGTTTATGAGGGGGACAAAATCTGACCGCTGTGTGAGGAAATGCGTCAGTTCATCAAGTCGACACTAAGTCGAATAACCGGTGAGGGGAGGGCGGAGTTTTAAAGGACATGGGGGCCTGGTTTTGATCAATAGGGAGCGGGGGTGGGGGGGGTGAGAAAGGGGGGGGCAGGTGGGGCAACTCAATTTGTGCGGGTAAACTTTAGATCCTTCTTGTGGGGGACGGGGGGGGGGCATGTGCCGGGGGGGAGCGGAGGGCGGGGGGGGAGGGCTTTAGGTCGCATAGAGTTAGGGGTTTGCTATACGCGTGGTGCTAGGTCTAGGCGATGGTGCGGGTGGTGGGGAAGGAGGGCCGTTGGGGGCGGGGCTGGGTGGGAATCGCAGCAGCGGCATGGACGGCTCGTAAACGATAACGAGGAGATATCTAGGGCGTGGAAGTGTTCAGTACTCTGGCGGATTTCGATACTAGGTGGGGCGTTTAAGCAAGAGAAAGCGAGGAGGAAAAAAAAACAAAAATAGCCGGGGGGGGGGGGGGGGGGGGGGGGGGAAGGGAGGGTGTCACATATAATATTAAAATACACTCCAGCTATGAGATCAAGGATTTGGTCGACACTAATCTTCGCAACATTTTGTGTGATCCTCCGATCGCGTGTATTAATCGCATATGTAGGGTTTGCTATGCGCGCGGTGGTGGGTCTAGGCGATCGTGCGCGGTGTGGGGAAGGAGGGGGCGTTTGAGGGGGGGAGGGGGGATGAATGAAAGCTACGTCATGGATGGCTAGAAAGATATTGACGTGATATCAATTGCTGAAGAGTGTTTTTTACTCAGGCTGATTTCGATTGTAAGTGGGGCGTTTGAAGGAACTGGGCGGGGAACAAAAGGGGGTGGGGGGGCGGAGGGCGGAGATGAGTTGGAGCTACGGCATGGATGGCTAGATGGATAATGGGATGATAGCAGCTGGCTGGTAGTGTTTACTCCTCTGGTAGATTTTGATTTTAGGTGGAGCGTTTGAACAAGAGTGTTCGCGGGGGGGCGAGCATTTCAATATGTGCGCGGAAACTGTAAACACTTAAAGGGGACGAATGTGACTGTTGCAGCAAGAAGACCCCCCTTCTTTTAGCACCCGCCTGGTAATGTTTACTATTGTAGAAGGTTTGATGTTACATGTAGTATGCAACCCAGTTCTTAGGTGTAGTGAACAACGTGTTAAAAGCTTCATAATTTGTTATTGTACATGGATCGAAAGATAGATGGAATTTTTCAATCGATAGGTACAAGATACATTTTTTTCTGACATCGCTAATTTGAGAAAGAGATACATATTGCCAAACACAACAGGCGAGGTGATGTGGTCAATATATATATATATATATATATGAAGGAAAGAAAAGACGAATAATCGAAACGTGTATGTGTGCGAGTCAACATTTTGGTCCGGGCACGTTTGTCCACCGTACTTGACGTACTCGGCACGAAGACAGCCCGTACATCGGGTTTTACTGTAAGTCGTTCAGAGTTCGTCGAGAGAGGTGCGGCAACGTGTCATTTCACAGCCGTGAAAACGGGGTTCGTATCACGTGTTTATCAATTTATCAATACATCGTAACGGGCACATGTTCTTTAAATTTGTTCTATTTTACCGAGCGAGCTCAATGTGTCCACATTACCATTCGGGCGCGTGTCCCAGAGACATGCCGTAAATATGTTTATTATAAAAAATGAAAATACACTCCAGCTGTTGGATCGAATATTGTGTCGAAACTCATATTTGCAAGCTGTGTTCGATACTCCGATTGCGCGCATTACGGGTTGTGTGTACTCACTAAGGATATAGGTCGGTGACTCCCCTTGCACCTACAGTGTTGCTCTCAGGGTCAACAAGGTGATGTTAGTCAGTCTTCGCGCGGAAACTATAAAAGTTGCTTCTGAGGGGGACAAAATCTGACAGCTGTGGAAGGAAATGCATCCGTTTATCTTTTGAATCCTGTATGTCGAATAACCGGTGAGAGGAGGGCGGAGTTTTCATCAACAAGGAGCGGGGGTGGGGGGAGGGGAGGGGGGGAGGGGGGGGGGGGGCGGGGGCGGGCGGGGCAGCTCAATTTGAACGTGGAAACTATAAATCCTTCAAGGGGATAAATCTGACGGTTTTGACAAAAACTGCACCAGTTAATCATGCGGGCGGGGGGGGGGTGGTGGGTGCGGGGCGGGTTGGGCAGCTCAATCTGTGCGTGGAAACAATAAATTTTTTTACGAGGATAAATGTGACGGTTTTGGAAAGAATGCACCAGTTTGCACTAGTTTATCATGTATACCCTGCAAGTCGTGCAACCAGTGAGTAGCGGGCGGAGTGTTCGAGGGGTTGGGGGTGGGGTGGGGTGGCGGGGTGGGGTGGTGGGGAATGGGGGAGGGGCGGGGGAGAGGGTGGTTGGGGGGGGGGGCTTTAGGTGGCATAGATGTAGAGGTTTGCTATACGTGTGGTGCTAGGTCTAGGCGATGGTGCGGTGGTGGGGAAGAAGGAGGCGTTGGGGGCGGGAGTGGGGTGGGGGGGGGGGGAGGGGAGGCAACGGCATGGATGGCTCTAGAAGGACAATGAGGTGATATCCAGTGCGTGGAATTGTTTATTACTCTGACGGATTTCGACATTAGGAAGGGCGTTTGAGCAGGGGAGAGCAAGAATGAATATATGTATATACTCCGGAGTATATATTATATAGAATGAAAAAAAACTCCAGCTGTGAGATCGTAGATGTTGTCCATACTCATCTTTCCGAGCTGTGTGTGGTACTCCGATCGCGCGTAATACGGGTTGTGTGTCCTCATTAAGGATATAGGTCAACGACTCCCCTTGCAACTAAAGCAGTGTAGCTATCAGGGTCAACAGAGGGCTAATTATATTACAGAGATACACATTGCAAAACGCAACCAGAGAGATGATGTGGTCATGCAATGTCGCCACCATCGAACACGAGATGGAGAAGTGCAAACCTTTTTTGTTTAAAAAGGAGCGCTCGGTGTACCCGCGCTAAATTACGTTTCTTCGTTATATATATTTTTAGAAATATATATTTCAAGGACGTCAGCGGTAAGTTCGACGAATTTCAGGTCAATACTCATCTTTGCAAGCTGCGTTGTTGGTACTTGTATAGTACTATGTGGGTGAGCTTTTAATGGTGGGAGGGATCCTATTTTTTGTCCAATATAATGGTGAGTGTTGGTATTTTTACTGTGTTAGATGGGGAATTTTGAGCTAGATCTAACATCACATCTATTTTACAAATTTATTGTAGTTTCCACCTTACTGCTCCGTTATATGTATGGTAGGCGGTTTATTTTGTGTTTTCTTCCCTCCGGCTTTAATAATATCGGGAAGAGCACGAATACAGAGTATTACAATTATATTTAGGCTATATAATACTCCAGAGTATATTTTTTTAGTACAGCATTCATTCGAGAATTAAAGCCAGCTACTCCCGCCCACACCCAACATATATTCATAAATAAATATAAAAAGTAAATAAATTAAATTTAAACTCTGTGGGACACGACCCTACGGTTCCAAATTGATACGCTGTCACTCAACAACATAAAAAAAATAAATGAAGCTGCTTGCTGGTACTTGTACTATGCTACGATATGTCGGAAACATTTTAATGGGAGGAGTCCTATTCTTTTATAAACAAATGCTTTTCTCCATTACAATGATTGGAGTTACTATTTAACTTTAGGTGGGGAATTTGAAGTAATCTAACACCATATCTATTTTGTAAATGTATTTCTGTAGTTTCCACTATATTGCTCAACCATATGTGTGGATGATGGTTCACGGTTAGATGGCTTGGTAAGGTTTGTTGTTAATTGTGGTCAAGTGCGTAAGTAAGTTTCCTCTACCTGAGGAAAAAGGAAAAAAAGTTGTAGCTGTTCGATTCGACATAATTGAACCTTCTTTGAACTAATGCCAAGAGTTTATACGAATATGAGCTTCTAAAATTCATAGTTTGACTTTCGATGGCGCCCATTCTTTGGGTAAAGAAGGGTAGCGCTCGACGAAATATGTTCTAGTTATAAACAAAATTGAAGTTTGAGGTAATGCCAAAAGCTTAATACGAACATGAGGTTCTGAAGGTTGTCTTTGATGAAAGGAAAATATATAATAAAAGAAAGCAAGCAGGCGAAACACTTGTTTTTAAATCGCCGCCGAGCAAAAGTTGGCCAGAAATGCCAAAGAGAGAATCGAGAACCTGCTTCGCTTCGAGGCTTCGAAGCGAAACGAAAGAGGAGATGGCCAATAATATAGGTATCAGACGGAATGATTGAAAATGTTCAATTTACGGAATGGAAAAAAGGAAGGTGCCGTTGATTGTTCCTTGGAAAACCCCTCGGTGTTTGCTTTCACAGCGGACGAAAAACTTATTATGATAGGTCCTCCATGTTTCCTTCCAAAAATACGACGAACTCACTCGCAGAAAAAGAACTAAAGACGGCACTGAATGCCCTCAATTCAATTAGCTACTTCATGTACGCGGCACTTACACTGGTGAAGATATACAAAAATGGAAAACGAATTATGCAGACATAACACGAGGCAAACAAAAGAATCCGTAAGACAGATTTGATCTTACCATAGTCACAAAACAGCTCTCAGACTCGGCGTGAGATACACGATGGGTCATGCGGGCTTACTTGCACAATGTACCAAGAACTAACTTTGAGAGGATCCCTAAAGGGTCTATAGAATGCCCTCGATTGACGTGCAGACCAAGCACGCTCAAAATGATTACCACTTCAACAGTACCAAACGCAATAATAAAAGAAGGGAAATTAGAGCGATCTACAACTGGTATAACACGCGTTCTTCTGGGCTTATCATCGTCATCTTGCACCCTTTCTAAACTTATTGCATCGCATTCTTTTCTCGCACTTTCCCGTATTTTACGCGTTGAAGCCCTGCGGGCATCAAGCAAAACAACCGCAATTTGGCTAGTTTTACTTGCATGATGTAAGTCGCGCAAAAACCCTCACCAGGCGTTTAATTGCACGTACGTGCAATTACCTTGCACTTACGTGCGAGGTTTTTATAATTGCACGTAAACTCAGTACGGCCCCTACCGACCTCGAGGGCATACCGAGAGCCCCCCAAAGGGTTGGGTTAGGGTTGGCGCTAGGGTTAGGGTTAGGGTTAGAGTTAGGTTTAGGGTTAGGGTCGGGTCTGGGGTCCGTTTTGTCTGGGCAGCGTAACCGTCGTTTTGTCCGGACCTGGACATAGATAGGGAGCCGCCAAACATAAATCGCTATTGAATTTACGTGCAAATCTGAAAAACCTTGCACGTACGTGCAATTTCACGGGAGCTTAAAAAATCTTGGCCTATTGGGTCAAAGCCTACTAACTCTAAGATCGCAATTATTTGCGCGGTCGGAATTCGGCTGGCCATTTTCATCATGTAGTTATCTAGGGATTTTTTCGTTTGTTTGTGAAGGGTGTCCGTCCAATTTTGCTTCGTAATGAAGCTGTATACCCGCCTTCGTTGACGACCGTTGGGAACCCTTCGCGGATGTGTAGTACGCACATTCGTGCACGAAAAGCACGTCATCGCTCACGCGTTATTTGTTTATTTTTTATTTGAAGGTTGTCCGTCGTTGTTGTACGTTGTTGTTGGCGCGTATCCTATTGGAGATATCTAAACCTCGGAGATATCGCGATATTGGTCGTTTAGAGTCGAATTGTATGCGTCTGGAGTTTTAGACGACCCCGGGATGTTGGGATATTCTCGCCATATGTGGTCCGCACATACCAAGATATCGCGTACGTGGGAATTTCCACCTTCGCGATATTTTGTGATTGTTTTTGGAGAAAAGATGCGGTCTACTTGTTTTTCGTGCCTGGGAGAGAGACACCTGCAGCCACATAGCCAGCACGCACGCAGCACATGGCTGCCCAACAGCACACACACAACCAACCGCTGCACGTATGAAGCCTCCAGCGCGGTACCATGAATAACGAACGACCGCGACGGCTGGATTAGCGACAGGCGCCCCTGCTCTCGAGCCCGGACAACATGTGTGTCTGTTGCTTGTTTTCAGTTGATGAGGGCACACCACAGCAGTAGTAGCTAGCTGGAGCACCGCCGTCAGTTATTCCTTGGTTGTGTCAACTCCCTTGTCTGCGTTCGTTCCTCGGCATCGATCGCTTTCAGATTGAGTCTATCCCCAAGCATACCCCAATAGTAACCACTTAAAACAAAACTCAAAGCAAGACCCATCGTGGCTTCCGCGCGTTTATACTGTGGCGGGCAGTTGTTGCAGGCAACGTTATCTTGCCCATGCCGTGCATGCCTCGTCTCACACCCCTGGCAGCTGGCACCCTACGCTGCTCTGGGTCTCGGACGGGACGGGGCAAATAACCTTGCTTCGTCTCGTCTCGAGTCTTGGGCCTTTGATGACTCCATATTCAGTTTTAGACAGCACAAAGTGCCCACAACAATATCGTGATATAGAATAAAGCTCCAAAGACCTGAGTATCAGCGTACGCGAAGTTTTAGATATCATGAATAACGAACGACCGCGACGGCAGAGCACGGCAAAGCACAGCGCTTTGCTCTGCTGAGCTAGCGCTTCGCTGCGGTGCGCTGCTGAGCTGAGCTGCTGGGCATCGCAGATCACTGCACGGCGCTTCGTTGCTGTAAGCTATAGCACTGCGATCGGGTGCTGGGCGGTGGAGCTGATGAGCCAAGCCCAGATGTCAGCTGATGAAACTTCTTCAAGTACATAACAAATGGTGGGAATCAAAGAATATCTAAAGCTGGACCGTTCCACAACTAATAAACAGGCGGCATTTACTCTACAACCATCCCAACTTTACTCTACAACATCCCCAACTCCTCCTTTTACCTTAGGCGCTCCCCAAGTCTACGGGGATTCATGATTCTTCATCGTTTCGTCTACAACCACCCCAACATGATTTCCTTAGCGTTAAATGGGCAGTGTTTCAGTAGGGGTGCACCGGGCCAAGAGCAAGAATAGAAAAGAAATTTCGGGGGTATACTGGCGAGTCTGCCACCAGAACACAATGTCACGTGGTTTCCGGACGGTCTACAGCAGTACTACGAACGGCTTCCGATACACCCACCGAAGCACGGACTACCGGCCAATTACGCGATCGACAGCTGGCTGTGGTTGCCGTGTGTCTCTGTGTTGGGGGGCCCTGTGCCCTGCCTCTTGTTCGCTATTGCTTATGTAAAACATGCGGTGTGCTCGATGGTCTCACGGCATCAGCACACCAGAACGTCCGCTCGAACGACGTATCATTTTAACAGGAAATGTAATATTTTTTCATTATCATTATAAACATGAAACGATTGTTATATATTGGACAGAGTGATGCAAGTACGACCAAACTTGCCAACGGCACTCGTACTGCACTTGGAGCTATCTGCTGTGGTCCTGGTTGCTACTAGTTGCTGCAGTATATGCTTGAAGTTTCGCCCTTCGGCTACTTCTGTTACACCTGCTGTTGTGTGCTTGCCAATGGCGTCAGTTGGCGGTCATGCTCGTCGTACACACTGCTGTTCTCATCTCGTACGTACGGCTTTCCTCGTACCTCAACCGTACGACTACGAGGTAAAACCAGAAGGACGGTGACATGAAATGGCATGGACAGCTGTCACATAGAAGCGAGCACCACGGGATAGTTCGCTGCGGATCAACCGCAATCGTTCATGCCTACAGCAGAGGCCGCCTGAGTGCCAGCGGCCGTGCTAAAGCCAGCGGCAAAGGCCGAAGAGACGGCTCTACCTGCTTGGTTTTGTCTCGAGATTCTCTTTACGTGTGAAAATATTATGATTTGGGAGTTTTTTTGTCACGAAACGTCTTGATGTTTGTAATTTGTGTAAAGTTGTTGGATATCGTCGGTAATTTGTGTCACGTCATTGGTGAGCCCGCACTAAAAAATCACCTTTGTAGGAAGTTCAACTAACTAGACAAAAACGAAGAAAAACTCGCGAAAAAGTTTAAAATCGTACTGGCAGCGCAGAAAACCAAAATTTACATGAAGCAGCTGAAAGATCAAGAATACCTGGCAAAACAAGCAGAAACAAAGCAATAGGGCCCAGATTAACGAAGAGCACAGAAAATCGCATTTTTTTTTAGTTTTAATTTCGTGAAAAATACACGAAAAATTCGACTTTGGTTCTTATCAAGGAACGGCGTAGTGCGTTCTAGCAAAGAAAAAATTTCGAAAAACGCAAAATGGTCAACGAACACCCGTGGGCAACGACGGAGGCGAGCGATGGCTCGCGTCCTCCCCGGAGCACCGCGGCTAGCGGCAGATTGTTTTTGCTGGCAGGGGCTTGGAGGCTATGGCTCTAGGCGTTTCTTGGGGGGGGTGGCGCCACCCCGCCGCCCGACACGGTCAGCAGCGACGGGGATATAGCGGTCGAACTTCTCTGTGAAGTCATCGTCATAGTTGGTCGTGCAACGTTCGAGGTGCAGGGCGACGAAAAACTGGGTTTGCGGCAATCTCGATTGTTTACGGAGCGTCGCCGGCGGTCTACGCTGTGCTAAGGACTTTCGGAGGCCGCGCTGCGGCTGCTCCGGTGGTCCTACCCCTCGCAATAATGGCTTCTCGCCTCTCAATCCTCACGGGCAGCATCGCCGGGGATAAAGCGGTCGAACTTCTCAGCGAAGTCATCGTCATAGTTGGTCGTGCAACGTTCGAGGTGCAGGGCGACGAAAAACTGGGTCTGCGGCGGTCTCGATTGTTTTCAGAGCGTCGCAGGCAGTCTATTCTGTGCTAAGGACCCTCGGAGGCCGCGCTGCGGCTGCTCCGGTGGTCCTACTCCTCGCAATGGTGGCTTCTCGCCTCTCAATCCGCCGACGACATGGCACCAATTCGCGTGGCCGGCTTCGGTTGCACAGAACAAGCCATGTCTAGGTGGACAAACTCCCCAAATTAAATATCAATTTCCGATTAAATACGACCGAGAAAGTCTTTCTTTACTTCTTTGTTGAATTAGATTTTTCGCAACAATTCTGAGAATGCCTGCTTGGTGATTCAGTTTTTTTACCAATCAGATGCAAATTAAATTCAATTTTAAAAAAGAAAAATCGAAATTCGATTTGGCAAGTTCCTCGTTAATTCGGGCCCTAAAGGCCGAGCAAGAAACCAAACGAACTAATAAAAAAGTAGAGCAAATAAACAGACGCTCAAGAGTATGCCACCGCAAAATTGCAAACATCATCAAGCACCGTTTGAAAATGATGACAATTTTTATAAATCATCCAGGCGCTGCAGACATCAAGATTCAACCAAAATCTCCGAAATTTCTCCTCGACATGCGATATTTTTGCAACTTCTCTCTTGTCTCGGTTCGCAACCGTCCGCGTTCACGTCGATGTGCGGAACGGACACGGCAGGGCGAGGGGCGTTGGAGCCGCCCCCCGAAGGCGGCGCTCGAACGAACCTATTCGACCGAGGATTCCAGTTCCGCGAATCGCATACTTGGGCCGAGACGAAAAAGAAATCGTGACCAAATCCCTGAAACAAAAGAATGGTTTTTTATGTATATATGTATTAAATGTACGTTTTCACCCCAACATAGAAAATCCCACCCCAAAAAAACATTTGTCAGGCCCAGCGTACGGATGGAGAGACGGAGAAGCTATTCGTTGGGTACGATGGTGGTGGCTGGAGTACGTGCCTCTGATGTCGGAATTGTTTCGATGATCGGAGATAGATGCAAATTGTTCGCTTGCAAGAATTTAGCTACTACTGTAGTACTGTGTTTTTTGCATTTGAAAACAGAGCGCAAATATCAAACAGTCAGTGTAGATGTTGGTTCGTGTTGGTTAATTCAGTTCACATCCACGGCGTGAGCAGGTATACCATGGGATTCTGCTATTTTTTCGTTTGCTGCTCCGGCCCAAAAATTTCTGTAGTCACCAAGCATCACAGATTGGCCTACCGCACGTATTGAGGTCGGGCGCCTTGTTATAACTTTTTTGTAGTAACCCTTTTGTATTGACTCGCTTGGAACGTCTTTGTGCCGTCTGAGAGGAAGTCACAGCGAGAACAAAATATCAGAAACAAACTGTGAAACAAAGAAATAAAAAGAGGAAGAGCCTTCGTTTAAAAATAAAAGCAGATTCATTGTAAATTATTAATACATCCAAAACATCAGAAGAATGCTGTAATTGGTTGATTCCGCGCTAAACCTCGTGGTGCAACTTGCAAAAAGAATTAAACCGCCACGCCACACCGATTAGCGTCGGCGTCGCCTACTGAAGCAGCTGAACGCACACCCAGGTCGCACACCGGAGGAACCCATGAGAGTAGGAGGGCTCGTGGTTAACTTCGCTCCCCCGGCAGTGCAAGTTGTGCTTCGGTCATTTTTTTTGTTGGCAGTCGTTTGATTGCTGCGTGGCACATCATCCAAACATATCGCAGGATTTGTATCATGTCTGCTGGTGTTTGCTGAGTACCGGCGACTCGGTTGAACGATAAGGATACGACCGGCAGGGAGGAGAGTGGCGCGCCTAAACCGATATGGGAGTTCAACGTTAGAAAATCAGGCGTTAAGGTACGGGGGTTGGGTAATTGGATTGTAGGTTTAAATAGCATTCTTTTAGTGTGGGTTCACCAAAAACGTGACATAAATTACCGACGATATCCAACAACTTTGTGACACAAATTACCGACAATAAGACGTGTCGTGACAAAAAACTCCAAAATCATGATGTTGTCACGTAACAGAAACTCGAGACAAAACCAAGCAGATAGAGCCGTCTCTTCGGCCTTTGCCGCTGGCTTTAGCACGGCCGCTGACACTCAGGCAGCCTCTGCTGTAGGCATGCACGAGTGTGGTTGATCCGCAGCAAACTTTTCCGCTGTGATCGCTTCTTTGTGGCCGTTGTCCATGCCATTCCATGTCACCTTCCTTCTGTTTTTAGCTCGTCGTCGTACAGTTAGGTACCAGGAAAGCCGTACGTACGGGGTGAGAACAGCAGTGTACGACGAGCATGAACGCCAACTGACGCCATTGGCAAGCACACAACAGCAGGTGTAGCAGACGTAGCCGAAGGGCGAAACTTCTAGCACATACTGCAGCAACTAGTAGCAACCAGGACCACAGCAGATAGCTCCAAGGGCAGTACGAGTGCCGTTGGCAAGTTTGGGAGTACTCGCATCACTCTGTCCAATATATAACGACAATTTTATCTTCCAATTGATGGAGAAAAAAATATTACATTTCCTGTTAGAATGATACGTCGTTCGAGCGGACGTTCTGGTGTGCTGCTGCCGCGAAACCATCGAGCACACCGCATGTTCTACCCAAACAATAGCAAACAAGAGGCAGGGCACAGGGCCCCCCAACGCAGAGACACATGGCAACCACAGCAAGCTGTCGATCGCGTAATTGGCCGGTACACCGTGCTTCGGTGGGTGTATCGGAAGTCGTTTGTAATACTGCCGTAGACCGTCGAAAAACCACGTGACATTGTGTTCTGGTGGCAGACTCGCCAGTAGACCCCCGAAATTTCAGTCCTTTTCTTTTTCTTGGGCCCATGCACCCCTACTGAAAGATCGCCTAGGTTCAGATGCAGTTTCTGGAGATTCAAGTAATCGGTAAGACTCCTCTGTTCTGCCGGCTCATTAGATCATCGGCCGGCACTACGCAACGATGAGAAGCGGCCCGGAGTATCATGATTCGGCCGACGAGACACCAGCATTTGACCAATGAGGTGAAGGGCAACGCGGCAGATCGTCAAAACAGGCGAATAATAAACCGATCTTGAAGCGGCTGTGTTTGATGCCCCCCCCTCCCGTCTTCCCACTTCTACTTCTGCCTCAACTACCCACAACCAAGAACTTTTTTGCGTCTTAACCACTCAATCTATCAGGATAAAGTCAAGGGACAAGTCAACATACCAAGATACCACCAAACAATGAGGTGAATGCTTAAACCGTCTTGAAAGGATCACACGAGTGCACGCCCCTGCGTTACTGTGTTACTGTGGTCCATGCTCCTCAGGTTTCTACGGACGCGTGAAATGATCGTACTTTGGCTTCTGTCGAGAGAGCACTACACGGCTTCTATCGAGAGAGCACAACACTAAATTAGAGTCGTCAGCATTTATCCTGAGAGTGTTCGCGTACACGTAAAGCAGCTTCGTTTGACCCTTTACAGAGCCTTTTGTGCATCTTCAATTTTGGAATGAACGGATTCCCCTTTGGGCCAGGCCTGCCACCTGCGTGCCATGGGCGCCTCTCCCCTCTTAGTACAACCAAGCCACTACATCTTGTCGCCCTCTCGCTCGCGAGGTTTTTTTTCGTGTCATGTCAAATGCTGCCGCCCATATAGGTCTACTGGACTTTCTCACCAACATTTTTACCACGCCTATTAACCCGGCTGTTCGCGATCACTCAAGTATATCGGCCTTGCGCGCGTGACTTGTGGAGGCTCTCACAGCTACCACCATCGGGACGCTATTCCGCCGACTCTAAGAGTCCCGGGAACTCAAGGTATTTCCCGTCACAGGGCATGGTGTCTTACGATTGGGTGTTATATCCCCAGGCCAATCCGAAACCGCTTCATGCCCAGAGCGTGTTACACCTAGTTGTCCGTACTTCGCTTGGGTATCTTAAAATTTTGTGGCGAACCTCGGTACGTAGTATTTGCATCCGGTTGACTTGTGTTCCAACGGCCGTTCAGTCTGGTAAAATCACCCCGATATGTCGTTCCCCCCAGGTAAGTGTATCTCGGTAATAGGCGCCACCTCGGCATGGTTGTGCATATCACGGTTAGATTTCGCTGTTGAAAGGTTGGCGTATATTCTCCCAGACAAATAAACACCTCGGTTGAGGCACCCCTTGATTTCGACTCGGCGTATAGAGACCTCAAGACCGGACGCACTTTACGCCACAGGGTATAGGTTAGGAACGATTCGGAGATCAAGCTTCTACTACACTGTTCAGTCTCGTGTTCCGGCGTCTGTGTTACTGCCCGCACGGCAGGCCTTTTTACAGCAATCAATATTCCACCTCTCCGGCCTGGTTCAAATCTCGTTGGTATAATGAGACGCACGAAGCCTGACTCGTGATGATTTTTTCTTGGTTGCGTAGGAGAGACGACTTCTTCAAACCGGATCGCATGCGAGGTTAGGGTGTGTTTGTTTTTTTTCGTTTGTGTGTATTGTGTGTGCCAACATCTTGCTTCGGCCACCTTCGTCCACCGCACTCGACGCACACGGCACCAAGGCCACCCCCGACGGGTACTGTGGACGCGGAAATAGCAGCCAACAGATCCCGTACCGGTTTTGCCGTGAGTCGTTGAGAGTTGGTCCAGAGAGGTGCGGCAACGTGTGATTTCACAGGTACGAAAATAGGTTTCGTAACGGGCATTTTTTCTGTGAAAAAAACAATGTACCGAGCGAGCCCAATGTGTCTACATTGCTATTCGGGCCGGTGTCCCTGAGATATGCTGCAACATATAGACTATATACATATATATATTGTCAGGCCCACCGAATGGATAGGGGGATGGAGAAGCTATGCTTTAGATACCATTGTGATGGCTTGGATGCGTGCCTCTGATGTCGGATGTGTCTCGATGATCGGAGATAGATGCAGATAGTTCACCTGCACAAATTTTGTAGAAAAGGAAGAAAACGACTGATGCGCATAGGTATTTTTTGCGGGGGTAAATGACGAGACTCTCGCCCAGCACTGCTGACCCGGCAATTGTCTCGTGATTGCTGCTGCAGCTGGTCCTGTCCCTGCTACTGCTTCCACTGCTGCTGCTGTTGCTGCTGCTGTGGCGAGTACAACATCCGTCCGAGTACCGTGTCTTTGCATCTGAAATCAGAACGCAAATATCAAACAGTGCAGATGTTCGTTCGTGTTAGTTTGTCAGTTCACATCTACAGCATGACCAGGTATGGCAGGGATTCTACTGTAATTTCGTTGGCTGCTCCGGCCTATTACTTCCCGTGGTGATCCAGAGTCGCAGATTGGACTACTGTAGGTATTCAGGTTGCGCGCCTCATTCTTACCGACTTCTGGTAACCCTTTAGTATAGATTAAATTCGCTTGAGATCTCTTTGTGCCGACTGAGGGCCAGTACAAACAAGCAAAAAATATCTAACAGTAATAGAGTGTTTGCGAAAATACGTTTTTAAAAATTTACTTGCCTTCCGCTAAAAAAAGTGAATTGCCTTCCCACCGAGTTTTTGGTGTGTTTGCGCTAGCGGTAAACAAAATCCTGCAGGCGACGCCTCCGAAATTTAGTAGGGAAACGGGGATGTGCGCGATTGTAATATACGTACGAGTACAGCAGCAGCAGTACGAGTACTCGTAGCAGGTAGTATTATACGATATACGAGTACTCGTTGTACGTACTCCAGTCTCGAGCCTCTCGTTTCAGGTGCAGCAGTACCTGGAACACGGTACATGCAAGCACCCAACAGACTACAAATCAGAGGTATGGCGGTCTGTCTCGCGCGTAAAAAACTCCTTGTGAGCAGGGACTACCTCATTACACGTGCTACAAGCAGAGCAACGCCTTCCTCATGCGACGGAAGGGAAGGCGAAGCGCAGTTTCCCCATGGAACGTGGACCTGTTATTGCGAAGCACCACCCTGCGAAGAATCCGCAGTGAACGCAGCGGTTTAGGGCAGAGGAGTTTCCGCTCCTCTGCCCTAAACCGAAAGTCATGCCACGCTTCAGTCGCGGTGATGTTGGAGAAGCGCGGTGGCTGCTGTCGCACAGATGGACCGATACGAGTCCTATCTTGCCAGATGTGGCACACGATAGTCGCAATCAAGGCGCGTGGTGTCGCTCTCTGCGTTGAGGCTCCTCTCCGCGTGCGTGCGTTCGACTCCGCCAGCTGCGAGAAGTTCACCACAGCTTGCAGCAAGCGCTGAACCCTTGGTCACGGACGCAGAGGGCAGCAACAGACGGTTCATCACCGGCCTGCTGCATATCTCTGATGTTACGCCTGCGCGTCGTGCTCAGGGTACTACCCTCTCAATCCTCCGTGCGTTCGTATTAGTAGCTTGTGTTGTGTCGTGACAACAGCGTGGTGCTTCAAACTGGTCCTGCTTAGGGCGCTATAGACCCTTGCAGAGGCGTTCTGCCTCGGACAAATGCTCGGTGTGTTGTAGGCCAATGAAACAGAGAGACAAAATTTACCGTAACTTTTGATCAAAACCTACCTTCGACAAAGTACATTTTTGCCTTTTTTTCAAAAATTTACCGCAAATATTGCCTTCGGGACAATTTTTGAAGAAGTAAATTTCTAAAAACGTACTTTCGCAAACACTCTGATTAAAACAAAAAACGAAAAGCGGAAGAACCTTCGTCTTACGACAACACACGCAGATTAGAGTGTTTGCGAAAATACGTTTCTAAAAAATTACTTGCCTTCCGCTAAAAAAAGTAAATTGCCTTCCCACCGAGTTTTTGGTGTGTTTGCGCTAGCGGTAAACAAAATCCTGCAGGCGACGCCTCCGAAATTTAGAAGGGAAACGGGGATGTGCGCGATTGTAATATACGTATGAGTACAGCAGCAGCAGTGCGAGTTACTGCTCTATAGTACTATACGATACGAGTACTCGTTGTACGTACTCCAGTCTCGAGCCTCTCGTTTCAGGTGCAGCAGTACCTGGAACACGGTACATGCAAGCACCCAACAGACTACAAATTAGAGGTATGGCGGTCTGTCTCGCGCGTAAAAACACCTTGTGAGCAGGGACTACCTCATTACACGTGCTACAAGCAGAGCAACGCCTTCCTCATGCGACGGAAGGGAAGGCGAAGCGCAGTTTCCCCATGGAACGTGGACCTGTTATTGCGAAGCACCACCCTGCGAAGAATCCGCAGTGAACGCAGCGGTTTAGGGCAGAGGAGTTTCCGCTCCTCTGCCCTAAACCGAAAGTCATGCCACGCTTCAGTCGCGGTGATGTTGGAGAAGCGCGGTGGCTGCTGTCGCACAGATGGACCGATACGAGTCCTATCTTGCCAGATGTGGCACACGATAGTCGCAATCAAGGCGCGTGGTGTCGCTCTCTGCGTTGAGGCTCCTCTCCGCGTGCGTGCGTTCGACTCCGCCAGCTGCGAGAAGTTCACCACAGCTTGCAGCAAGCGCTGAACCCTTGGTCACGGACGCAGAGGGCAGCAACAGACGGTTCATCACCGGCCTGCTGCATATCTCTGATGTTACGCCTGCGCGTCGTGCTCAGGGTACTACCCTCTCAATCCTCCGTGCGTTCGTATTAGTAGCTTGTGTTGTGTCGTGACAACAGCGTGGTGCTTCAAACTGGTCCTGCTTAGGGCGCTATAGACCCTTGCAGAGGCGTTCTGCCTCGGACAAATGCTCGGTGTGTTGTAGGCCAATGAAACAGAGAGACAAAATTTACCGTAACTTTTGATCAAAACCTACCTTCGACAAAGTACATTTTTGCCTTTTTTTCAAAAATTTACCGCAAATATTGCCTTCGGGACAATTTTTGAAGAAGTAAATTTCTAAAAACGTACTTTCGCAAACACTCTAATTAAAACAAAAAACGAAAAGCGGAAGAACCTTCGTCTTACGACAACACACGCAGATTAGAGTGTTTGCGAAAATACGTTTCTAAAAAATTACTTGCCTTCCGCTAAAAAAAGTAAATTGCCTTCCCACCGAGTTTTTGGTGTGTTTGCGCTAGCGGTAAACAAAATCCTGCAGGCGACGCCTCCGAAATTTAGAAGGGAAACGGGGATGTGCGCGATTGTAATATACGTATGAGTACAGCAGCAGCAGTGCGAGTTACTGCTCTATAGTACTATACGATACGAGTACTCGTTGTACGTACTCCAGTCTCGAGCCTCTCGTTTCAGGTGCAGCAGTACCTGGAACACGGTACATGCAAGCACCCAACAGACTACAAATTAGAGGTATGGCGGTCTGTCTCGCGCGTAAAAACACCTTGTGAGCAGGGACTACCTCATTACACGTGCTACAAGCAGAGCAACGCCTTCCTCATGCGACGGAAGGGAAGGCGAAGCGCAGTTTCCCCATGGAACGTGGACCTGTTATTGCGAAGCACCACCCTGCGAAGAATCCGCAGTGAACGCAGCGGTTTAGGGCAGAGGAGTTTCCGCTCCTCTGCCCTAAACCGAAAGTCATGCCACGCTTCAGTCGCGGTGATGTTGGAGAAGCGCGGTGGCTGCTGTCGCACAGATGGACCGATACGAGTCCTATCTTGCCAGATGCGGCACACGATAGCCGCAATCAATGCGCGTTGTGTCGCTCTCTGCGTTGAGGCTCCTCTCCGCGTGCGTGCGTTCGACTCCGCCAGCTGCGAGAAGTTCGCCACAGCTTGCAGCAAGCGCTGAACCCTTGGTCACGGACGCAGAGGGCAGCAACAGACGGTTCATCACCGGCCTGCTGCATATCTCTGATGTTACGCCTGTGCGTCGTGCTCAGGGTACTACCCTCTCCATCCTCCGTGCGTTCGTTGCTTGTACTGCTGCTGTGCAAACAGCGGTGCTTGTCCTGTTTGTCCCGTGGTTGGGGCGCTATAGACCCTTGCAGAGGCGTTCTGCCTCGGACAAATGCTCGGTGTATTGTAGGCCAATGAAACAGAGAGACAAAATTTACCGTAACTTTTGATCAAAACCTATCTTCGACAAAGTACATTTTTGCCTTTTTTTCAAAAATTTACCGCAAATATTGCCTTCGGGACAATTTTTGAAAAAGTAAATTTCTAAAAACGTACTTTCGCAAACACTCTATTCATTCCAAACGACATTAAAAATGCATGCCAGAAAAAAATGCTTATAATGGATCTTCCAAGCTGAACCGCGCAGGGAAACTTGAAAGAATAATTCAACCGCCACACCACACTGATTCGCGCGTGTTCACCCAACGATGCATCTGAGCACACCCAACTCGCACACCTGAGGCACCCCTGTGAGTAGGCGGTGGTGGTGGTCCCATCCGCCCCCCGGGAGTGCTCTGGAACTTTTGGTTTGGTAATGGTTGTTTGTCGGCCGCCGTTGGATTAGTGAGTGTCACCCTCATCGAACAATATCGCCACAGCCACGTCCTGACCCTCTCGTTTCTTGCATGCATAGTCACCCCTTGGCCAAACCCCTACCCGTATGTATGCTTCGGCGGCGGACAAATACAGGGGCAGCCTTACGCACTACCATGGTGCGCCTGCGAACCGGTCGTCTTATGTTATTATTCGCGTTGTTTGTCTCATACTAGTATGTCGATTCCTTGAAACCTATCTCCATACATGTTGAGGGCTTTGCTACGAAAAATACAAAAAACAAGACCGGGGTTGAATATTCACCCGTCTCAATCCCACAGAAAGAGCTTGCTAGCCATGACAAATAGGGCAATAGAGAACAGTCCGACGCCTGGAAGAATCGGCGGGAAATATCGTTGTAGGACCTCTCGCATGTCTCTTGTCGAGAAAAGCCGCCATTTGCTAACAATCTTTGCCAAATGATTCTACCCCTATCGTTGCACATTTCCACCGCGTAAGATTGGTGCATTGTCGCTGGGGGATCTTGTCAAAGGTCTCGCTCATTCGTGCGTACCTCGTTCAGGGCCTGCACTTTTCACCACGGCCAGGTACCTGCGCATTTCGTTTCTAGATTGGACCCAGATAACACGACAATAATTGTCAAGGTGTAAACACAACTGCGATAATTATCAAAAGATATCTACAGCATTTTTAACGGTCCAGTGTGAGCGCCCAGCAGTTTTCCTGCAACCCACCATTCTCAACGTACACAAATGACCCATCTTAAGTCCCCGGCCCGGTTTTCTTAACGGGTAGGTGGAACCCCCTGTTTGTCGGTATTGTAGAAGGTGGGCAAATAAATGTTGGTCTTTTCAGCACTTTTTGAAACGTCAACATTGCACAAAACGCACGGACGTGTCCACGCTTTGTGATCTCGGCTTGGGGTGTGGTGTTGCAATTTTTCATTTCGACGTTCGCCAAGGTTGTGTGGGTTTTGCATCGTAGCGGACTTTAAATAGATGCTCAGAAGGTCCCCGGTTTGGCCCCGTTGTCTCATGCCGGTGAAGTGTTCCATCCACCCGTGTTCCTGTAACCGATCTTCAATTCCTCACATGAATAAGATATGTGCCCTGTATCAATTAGCGCGTTTGAGATCAATGTATCCGAGCGTCGTTGTGTAGGGGATATCTACGATACGATACCGCCGTCGACAACGCCCAAAACGATACAGTTGTGGCACCGTGTCATGGACCGACCGGGACCGGTGTTGAATATCGGGGTCAACAACTGGACGTTTTTTTTCTTCTTTTTTCGTCACCGGATTAACTTGTTTGTCTATAGAAAACCAAGCATTATACGGCTCTTAATATGTCATCTGCTATCTTCGCTCTGGTCTTAGCTTTCGTGGATCGCGAATGGCGCGATGCCCCTGTGTTCGTCTTCACTTCCATATTTTTCTCTTACTCACGTTGGCCAGGGACGACTACAATATGGTGTAGCTGAACCATTATATACTGTAACAGTGCACTGTACGAGAAGGAAACGCACTGGTACGAGGCCATACCAGCAATCTAGCGGGTTTTACTACATACGAGAAGGAAATACACTGTACATGTACGTAACAGGCTGGCAACAGCAGGTCATACGCACTTTGCAGGGTACGTATTACCTGGTTGCTACATTTCCATCAACTGTCACTTCGAAAAAGACTAGCCCTATATATTGCTCACTTCGAAAGAAGAGCCGCCCCTATCTCGGATACAATAATACATACGTATCGTTTGACTATCACATCCTGTGCTGTCCAATCTATGTTCTTGTCGCCAAGATCTGAGTTACCGCTGGAAGGGAGCGTGATAGTAGTGTGAGTGTAACACATGGGATGAAGAAAAAACAAACAAGTAAAACAAAAAATCAAACACAAAAATGTGTGGTCCGTCGTACGATGAACCAGGACCAACTAATAATGCCGATCGCCCCGCACCTCGGCGGTGTAGTGACTACACTTGAATATCGCTAGCGTTGGTTTTTGAGTTCAATTCTCACCGTGGTGATATAGTGACTGTATTTGCAAAAACACACAACAAAAAAGGAATCAACTGCGGAGAGCGCCTAGCAGCTTATCGTATTGCGCAAGGAAAGCAGGTCCCGCCATGTGACCCCAATTTGAGTTAGTAATGGGAGGGTGTGCGAGAGTAGTGCAAGGATAATAAATGGGGATGGAGAAAATGAAAACCCTAACGCGCGTATGATTACATTACATTGATTCCAAAACGGAATTACTATTATTGCAGCTGTGTACGTATCAGGCTAGGCGCGAGAACTCATGCACGACCGTAACCAAAGCAGTAGCTGAATGCCGTCAAGAGTTTGACCAGTTGTCGGCCATCTGCCGCGCCATCTTTGTTGTACTTGTTCTGGTGGTACCTTCTACCAGGTTGACCGCGAGGGTACCACCACCATGTTTGTACCTTGCCTTGCGGCAGAGTTTCATCGCAGTCCTTGCTCACACCGGCGAATTTTGATCCTACAGCAGAAGTAACGCTTCCCGCAGCTACGTACGGCAGTCCAATACTGCGAGCCATTGCTTTGTGTGTTAACGTCGCCGCTGGGGAGACTATGATGCCGTATGTTTCGAGGCACCTACTGATGGTTGGCGGTAATGGTGCAGAATCGGTACTATCTCCGTCACACTTCTATATCATAACCAAAGATTGACAACGCCTGGTGCCATCGACACTTCGTCTGCTACCTACGTAGGCACCTCGCTGTTGCCACTGTCGAGAGATGTCATGCGTATTTCAGGTTGTGTGTCCTCATTTAGGATGTAGGTCGACGACTCCGCTTAGGTCTACAGTGTGGCTTATCAGGGTCAACAGCGTGATGTTAGTCAGTCTTTGGGCGGAAACTATAAAACCCGTTTATAAAGAGGACAAAATGTGACCGCTGTGGAAGGAAATGCATCAGTTTATCATGTTTATCGTGTAGGTCGTATAACCGGCGAGGGGAGGGCGGAGTTTTAACGGCGTAGGGGCCTGGGTTTCAACAAGAGGGAGCGGAGGTGGTTGGGGGGGGACTGCCGGGGCAACTGCACCTGTGCGATATATACGTCATGCATACGAGACGTGGTGTGATGTTACGTCGTTTGTCTTGATGTGTGTGTATATGCCTCTTAAAAACGACTGTGGCACCGAGGACGAAAGGAAAAAAAAAAATCAATAATATATTTTCGGCCCCCTGGCACTGGGAGGGGAGGGAGGTGGAGGGGGGTTATGTTTTCATAGGTGTATGCTATCCCACCCACGGGTGCCCTCGGCTTCATCGAAAAGTCGATTTGCATTTCTAATCGTAAGTAGTGCGTCAATGATGACATTAAAATGTGATCATTAAGTATTTTCAACTCAAATCGAAAAGTTCAGATAGTGCGTCGACGACAACTATGAAATGTAAAAATTCAACAAACGTCTTTTTGTTAAGTGGATTTCGTGTATTTGTAACTACTACGTAGCTGTTGTGTTCATGTGTAGCATCTCCTTGGAAGCAGAAAGGTGGATCAAACAGCACCGTTCGCGCGTCCGTTTGTCCCTCACGTCTCTCCGACGACATGAACAGCACGATGCGCACTTTCGGGATCGCGGCGATCGGAGTCCTGGCCTTGTTGCTTCCGCAGCAAGTAGTTAGCGACAAGCCAGAAAAGCAAAAGAAGGCATGCCAAGGAAAGGATAGAGGAGATGTGAGCTGCACCGTTTGGCTTCTTATTGTTTGATGTGGCGAGTTGGAATAAAAAACCAAACCCGCCTTCGAACATTATTGTTCAGTACATTGTCTGATAAAAATGTCGAACTACTGACATCAGTGCACCCGCCACAACACATGCGGTGTTGACGGAGACGTCGATTCGCGCCTGTAGTTGACCGAGGCGTGCAGTCGCAACTATATACTGTAGGTGATGTGCACATTAAATGTAACAAAAGTTTACTGCTATTGTATTCGCCGCATTTACTGTTGTTCTCGTTTTTGTTTTCTTGCAGCGATGCATATTTGACGGAGACGTCGGGTCGCGCCTGTAGTTGACCGAGGCGTGCGGTCGCAACTATAGCTGTAAGGGGAGTCGCCGACCTATATCCTTAATGAGGACACACAACTCGTAATGCGCGCGATCGGAGTATCACACACAGCTTGCAAAGATGAGTTTCGACGAAATCTTCGATCTCACAGCTGGAGTGTATTTTAATTTTTATAATATACTGTAGGTGATGTGCACATTAAATGTAACAAGAGTTTACTGCTATTGTATTCGCCGCATTTACTGTTGTTCTCGTTTTTGTTTTCTTGCAGCGATGCATATTTGACGGAGACGTCGGTTCGCGCCTGTAGTTGACCGAGGCGTGCGGTCGCAACTATATATACTGTAGGTGATGTGCACATTAAATGTAACAAGAGTTTACTGCTATTGTATTCGCCGCATTTACTGTCGTTTTCGTTTTTGTTTTCTTGCAGCGATGCAATTTTCTGCTTGAGCTTGGACAGTCATCGCGGCGCCTGAGCTCCCCACAGAGCGGTCCGGGCCACTCAAAAGGCCGTAGGAAGAAAAGGCGCGGTCACTGCATGATGGACAACGGCATCAGCTGGTGTGGTAAGTCCGCCCTGTATCTATTATACTTGGTGTTGTTGTGGCATGCCTGCCGTTGCCCAATTTTGTAGGTAACCCCTCCATTCTCCCCTTCACTTTTGTGGTAGTGGCATGCCTACTGTTGCTCATGTTTGTCGTACTCTCTTTACTCTCCCCCCTGTAGACTCTCACACTGAAACCATGAAAAGAGAAACGCTTGTCGTTCATATTGTGAGCCTGCGAGATAGCACGTGGGCCATTTTGTTGGCAACAGTTACATTGCTATCCCTGGAATCGGGAGGCCCAACACGGGTATCCTCTCTGAGTGCACCCATGCGGTGGGTACGGAGTGCTTAAATATACAACTTAGTTGTGACCGCAAGAGGGTTAGCACGTAATACTTTTATACGCGAAGGCGCAAACAAAACGTATACCTAACGCCGCATAGCGCACACGTCCTTGTATTTGGCACACTTGGCAGTCGTGCTTGTTGATGGATGGGATTGCCGATGATGCTTTGTTTCCCCAGTAGCGTTTTGAACGTTTCGCACATACCTTACCAGCGCGCATCCTGTGTGCTCCCCATTGAATGAAACATTTTTGCGATCAACAGCGTAGCTCAATCCACCATGCACCGTTGTGCTGAAATTAAACGGATGTTGCGTTCAAAAAACCTACTCAATCGTGTGTTATTTGCACTTCCAATGAACGAAATGCTCTTGAAGCAAGTGTACAAAATTATCTAAGCACATCAACTCGCAATTTTCGGTTGCCATCCCTCTTCCCGCGCTGTTTGCTTCTACGCCTGAACCTGGATCCGGACGGTTGCTTCTGAAGACCCTGACGGTACGTAACCAACTACTGTCGTAAGCTGTCGTAAAAAGTTTACCCCTTAAGGACAGTATCGACGTTTCAAAAAGAAAATATCTTGGTGTTTACGTGGCGAACACATTGCAGCACTAAAACTGTCACAGTAGATTGTTTTACATGACACGTTGAAGATTACATTTCCGGAAAATTAGAGGGAAACATGACGTATCTTACACGGTGAACGCTCGAGTTCTTGAAGGCGATATATAATAGCTACACTTGTGTACCAGTACACAAGTCTCTCGTGTAGCGGAGAATTTTACCAAAGTCGTATATCAAATATATGGTATTGCTAATTTCATACTTCAAAGTAATGGATTCCCTTCAATAGTGTATGCTCCTCTTTACGGCTTCACAGAACGTTCGAAAATGTCGATATCTGGGCTCGGGTTGTGGTATGTTGGGGTTAGTGTGGTTTTGAAGAGCCGTGTTCATGTTGGGGTTCCTTCATACCCACAGCGAATCCCTGTCCTGCCTTCCTCTCACTTACGCTAGTTTGTCTTCTTTCCCCTTGCCTCCGCCCTCTTCGTGGCCGGCAGCGTGTAAAAACCACAGTTGGTTGTGTGATGATCCCCACATGCAGGGCCTCAGTGGCCAACATATCAACTGGTCTGGGGTCGACGGCGGCTGGTACTGCCTCGTCAAGGACCAAGACGCGGATTTCCACGTCAACGTCCGTGTCACCGCTCCCCTGCCCGAAGACTTTCCTGACCGCCAACTCGTCACGGGCTTGAGTGTTATCTCGGAAGGCAATTCGTTGGTGGTGGAGGTTAAAGACCCCTACACCACCCTCACCAGTGGATGCTCTGGAAGAGATGGCTCGGTTTGCCTCGCCAACGGCGGCCTGCGCGCCACCGTCAACGGAAAAGAAGCCGATCACCTTCTTGTTCCCACCAGAGGCGCGAAGGTCGTTGGTAGCATCGACGTGTCTTCGTCCAACCTCCCCGTAGAGTGCCGACAGTTTGGCGGCGACAAACTCTGGGCCCACATGTACGCAGAAATGCTCGAGGGCAAGCGCGAGCTCAAGTCCGAAACTTTCGAAGACTGGGTCATGAGTTTCGACCAGATGGCGGCCCCCGATTGGTGTGCCAAGTACATCGTTGACCACGGTCTTTCCGATGTGCGGTCCACCCACGCCATTTTTAAGATCATGACCCGCACCATTGACGTGCGTCTCAATGCCGGCCTCGGATATCAGAATCACGGAGAGCTCAACTGGGACGGCCGCGTCCTCCCCGACCTGGAGTTCTGGCAGATGGACGTCGGGCTTGATGGCCTGGCCATCGATAATCCTAACCTGACCGGAATTCTGGGCGAAACGGCCCGCCCTGTGGTCCGCGAAGACGGCCAAGTTGTAATGGAGGGTGACGGCGCGTTCCGTGGCAGCGTCGAAGACTACCGGGTTACCGGTGCTCTGGGCACAGACTTTGCCCTGCATGCTTGATCATCATACTCTTGAGCGAACGAATTGCAACTTTCCATCAAAATTTGTTGCGGGCCCACCTACACCACCCCGGCGGTTGAGAGGGGAAGCAACGTGGACTGGGGTGCTCCGCGTCAGCTTCAAGTACTACCGGGTTATCATTGCCCTGGTCACGGACATTCCTCTTCATTCCTGGCCATCAAACTTTCGATAGTGTAATATTTTCCAATTTTAAACGGGATTTTGTTGCGGTCTTACTTGCACCCCCCCGGGATTGAGAAGCAAAGCCGCGCACTCTACCGATACGAAGGAAATAAACGGATAGTCGATATTCCTCCGGACGAAAGCGTAAGGACTGGTAATTATTCATATCAATACCCCCATTATCGGGATATTTGCTTCCGGAGTGTGTTCATGCGCTGAAGCGTTTGTAAGTGTAGTTCGCGCTTGCCCGTACCACCCCGTCGTTACGAGGGATCGATCAGGCGCCGGCTATTAGTCGTAGGTCTTGATACTATCAAAATCACGAGCCAACAAGAGCGGGGCAGTACAAATTTGATGTGCCCCCTCTTCCTGATTCCACCGTTGGTTCCCTGTTGTTCTTTGTCGGCGACGATGCCAATGGTTTAGTTTCGGTGGCATAGGCAGCGGGCCTCTTGCTCCAAACTTGCACCCAACGCAGCTGTCTGTTACCCGCCAGTGTCCTTGAAGCTCGACACATGCATCTTAGGCGTAGTTTTACGATTTAGTGGTGTGCATCATGACGCACCAGTCATACCGTGTCAGTCGAGCGTGTCTGTTTTACCTTGATGTTAGTGCTATAGTCTATTTGCGTTGTTCGTGGATGAAATGTTGGTGTTTGGGTCAGGTCATATTAATGCACATGATGCGATAAGTGAGGGGCCCTGATGGTTTCGTCGTTGTTCGAAAAGCTTTGTTTCCGACTACCCTTATTTTGGTGTTTTTGGTGGTGGACCGTTCCACCGAGTGTGTTCGGTTATCTGCCCGATCGGTTGGGGTTCACACGCTACATATAGAGCCAGTTACAACGAAAATACATATGTGGTTGTAACCCGACCACAGTTGTCCTTGAGCGGTTCCATGGTTTTGCATGATTTGATATATATATTGCAACACGCGCTACAAAAATAGTTACTTTCCGCAGTCCTGTAAATGTGCATTGCTTTCTGGGCTGATCGAGACGTGAGTTGGGAACCGTCAGACGAAAAATACACTACATCAGAGTTTTATTTTAAACCGTTAGCGCCAAGTTTAGTGTTACGGAAGACTGCCTTAAGGTCTCACGAGTTTACACGTTTTCCTACACAAGTTATTACGGGTGAAGACGTCGAAAGCAACCGCCATTCACTGCTTCTTAAGTCTGACCTGGCGTGCCTTGATTCAAGGGGGCGGACGGGTTTAATCAGCGGGGCTGCTGACCTGTTGTTCCTTAATTTTCAGAGAGCGGACGGATTACTACACCACCGGGACGGTGCACAAACATGCCGGTAGCGCTCCAGGAGTGACAGGTGCAGGTGTTTCATGCAGTTTCACTGCCATGCGCTCGATTAACAGGCCCACAGTTCAGATTCAAAGTTTCAACGTTTTCGTTCCTTGCAAGTGATCGATCTACCCACAATCCCCTTCCGAGCCCTCGCACGTGTAATTGAACTCCTTCCTACGCTATCCCTTCGAATTTCCTTCAGTTCCAGTTTGTTTACATAAAATATGGAAGAATGTCTCCTGCTCGCCATGACACCCCCCCCCCACGATTGGTTTCTTCAGACCAAACACACGTTAAACGTAAACCCGAAGAGCAAGAAAATTATCGTCAAGATATCAACCAGACAAGTAAATGTATTCTCCGTCCTCCACGGAGAATCTCGGGCGGTCTTGCCCTAGCTCCATTGGCCAGTGTCGCGAAATGATCATGTCGAAGTGCTACCGTCAAATCAGCTTGTAACACTCCTCTCGGCAGGTGCTTACCTCATTTCGCGACCAGCAGCGGCTGACAACGTGCTCACCTCACATTTCAACGGAATATCGCCAGTCCTACACAAAGGCGCTCACCTTCGCCAGAATAGATAGAGGCGCCATCATATAAACGAAACGAAAACAGGTAGTCCTTAAATATTAAGGACCAGTGCGTAATACAAGTTTTCGACGGATTTTTTCTTTTGAATGGGATTTCCTTTTTTGGTCGGGAAATCGTCAAAAACTATTTTGATCAAAAAATTTCGCCCACTTGTTAGGCATCATTGGATAAGAAATAGAGGCACCGAGCGTGAAAACCATATGTGTCTCGGCGTACATCTGAGGAATTGCCGGCGTTGGGGTTGCGTGGGCTTTTTTTTTAACGTTTTTACATCAACCAAAAAATGAAAAAGGTGACATTAATAATAAGCCGTTTCCCGTCAGAGAAGAAGTTATATCAACAGTGATCACAAGACTCCCTCCTCTCATCCCCACGAAACGACCAACCACAACCACAACCACCACGATCAGATGGTGTGTGTCACATGCATATACTGACCTATCTACGTGATGCTGAATGATGCTGGTATCTTATTTCCCTGATAGTATAATAAAAAAGAAAATACACTCCAGCTGTGAGATCGAATATTTTGTCGAAACTCATATTTGCAAGCTGTGTGTGATACTCCGACCGCGCGTATTACGGGTTGTGTGTCCTCATAAGGATATAGGTCGGTGACTCGTCTTGCAACTAACTACAGTGTAGCTATCAGGGTCAACAGGGCGATGTTAAGCAGCCTGTGCGCTGAAACTATAAAACCCTTTTCTGAGGGGGACAAAATCTGACAGCTGTGGAAGGAAATGCATCAGTTTATCAAGTGAATACTTTAAGTCGATAACCGGTGAAGGGAGGGCGTATTTTTCAAGGACGTGGGGGCCTGAATTTTATCCAAAGGGGGGCGGGAGGGGGGAAATGGGGGGGAGGGGACGGGTGGGGCAGGTCTATTTATGCGTGGAAACTATAAATCCTTCTTGTGGGGGAGGGGGGGGGAAAGTGGCGTGGGGAGCGGGGGGCGAGGGGGGAGGGCTTTAGGTCTCATAGATGTAGGTGTTTGCTATACGCGAGGTGCTAGGTCTAGGCAATGGTGCGGGTGGTGGGGAAGGAGGGGGCGTTGGGGGCGGGGGTAGGTGCGAATTGCAGAAGCGGCATGGACGGCTCTATAACGATAACGAGGCGATATTCAGGGCGTTGAAGTGCTTTTTACTCTGGCGGATTTCGATATTAGGTGGGGCATTTACGAAAAAGAGAGCGAGTAAAAAACCAAAAGCGGGGCGGGGGCGGGTTCAAGAGGTTTAGGTCACATATATTATTAAAATACACTCCAGCTATGAGATCAAGGATTTGGTCGACACTGATCTTTGGAACATGGTGTGTGATCCTCCGATCGCGCGTATCAATCATATATGTAGGGGATTGCTATACGCGCGGTGCTGGGTCTACGCGATTTGCGCAGGGTTTGGGGAAGAAGGGGGCGTTGGAGGGGTAGATGGGGAATGAATGAAAGCTAGGTCATGGATGGCTAGAAAGACAATGACGTGATATCAATTGCTTAGAGGTGTTTACTACTATGGCCGATTTCGATTGTAAGTGGGGCGTTGGAACAAACTGGGCGAGGAACAAAGGGGGGGGAGGTGGAAGGGCGGAAATGAGTTGGAGCTACGGCATGGATGGCCAGATGGATAGTGAGATGGCGTCAGCTGGCTGGTAGTGTTTACTACTTTGGTAGATTTTGATTTTAGGTGGGGCGTTTGAACAAGAGGGATCGGGGGGGGGGGGGGGGGGGGGAGGGCGAGCATTTCAATATGTGCGTGGAAGCTATAAACCCTCGAAGGGGACGAATCTGACGATTGCAGCAAGAATACACCCCTTTATGTCACCTGCTTGGTAATGTTTATTGTTTCAGAAGGTTTGAAATTACATGTAGTATGCAACCCAGTTCATAGGTGTAGAAAACAACGTGTTAAAAGCTTCATAAAATTTGTTATTGTACATGGATCAAAATATTGAATATTTCAATCGATAGGTGCAATCATGTAGGTACCATTCTTTTCTGACATCGCTAATTATATGAAGTAGATACATATTGCTAAATACAACAGGCGAGGTGATGTGGTCATGCAATGTCACCGCCATCGAGAATGAAAGGGAGAAATGCGAATCGTTATTGTTTTGAAAGGAACGTTTAGCGTGCGCGCGCTCAATTATGTTACTTCGTTAGTCATACTTCGCTTGGTATAGGTTGGGGGGCGACCATGCAGAGGGTATGTACGGAATACCTTACGTAATAAGTTGGTAGTGCGGTTTACCGCAATTTGTGTGTGATACTCCTGTTTTACAATATATATGTGCTATCCCGCCGTCTCATCTAAATTCAAAACCTGCAAGAGCAATAAACACTACCCAGATATTTGATATCCCCTCATTATCTTTCTACCCATCCATGCCGTAGCTCCAATAAATTAATATCCCCCCCACAGACACAACGACCCCTCCCCCCCCACCACCCCCGCCATCTCCTACAGACCTGGCACCACGCTTATAGCAAGCTCCTAACAGATATACAGATATGAATTTATCCCACGTAAACCTGATGTAAATCCCACCTCCACCCCCGCTTCCCCCCCCCTCACGTTCGAACACTCCGCACTCTCCTCACCGTTTGTACGGTCTACAAGATACATATGTTAAACTGATGCATTTCTTCCACAACCGTCCGATTATTTGTCCCACTAAAGGATATATAGTTTCCGCGCACAGATTGAGTTGCCCTCGCTCGCCCCGCACCCTCCCCGCTCCTTCTTGTTCAAACCCCGGCCCCCACGCCCAAAAAATATTCGCCCTCCCCTCATCGGTTCTACGACTTACAGGATACACTTGATAAACTAATGCATTTCCTTTTACAACTGTCAGATTTTGTCCCCGTCAAAAACGAGTTTAATATTTTGAGCGCATATATTGAATATCAACACCCTGTTGACCCTGGTACAAGCTGCAATCTACTTCCAACGGCAGTCGCCGGCCTATATCAATATTAAGGATACGTATACCCAGTAATACCCGCGATCGGAGTATCACGCACAGCTTGCAAATATGTGTTTCAGCGAAATCTTTTCGATCGACTAATTTTACGACAGCCCCCCCAAAACCAGTGATTTCTTTAACGAACAAACGTGTCATGAGTGCTCGACACACCGAAGGATACCAATGAAAACAAAGGATCCCTATATTTTCTTGTGTGCAAAGGCTACCGATCGGCCCTACCGATCGATGACGTCGGGGTGTCGAGGGACACTGTATTTGAGGAGATGGGACCGGGAACTGGTGTTGAAACCGGTAATTTATTCAAAGATAAGTTGGGAGGGCTACCGTAGAACGACTCGATCTCACAGCTGGAGTGTAATTTTATTGTAACAATGTATCTAGGCCGTGGTCACCGAGCTAATATGTGCTCTATATGTACGTTAACCCGTTGGCTTACTCTTTCTCTCCACTCTTTCCATATCATATGGAGATGGAAATATGTAAGAAACAAATCAACGTCTGGCATTCTTGATATATTCAGATATGTGGACCATAACAACAACACAGTAGACATTCAGCTCAAGCCACAGGGTAAGGTAAATAATTAGGATGACCCTGGCGAGGCATAACACCAACCAGCGTGTCCCAATCGAGGCCACACCGTACAAGGCATTATAAGAACACCTCCGCCGGGCCCTCTTAAGGCCAAGAATTTTGATGATCCTCTTAGGGTGTACCACCAACCAGGGTGTTCCACCCTGTAGAGGGGGTCATCAGCGAACCTCTTTCAGGATGCTCGCCATCGGACACTATTAAGGTCAAGGATTTAGGTGTGTCCCTGGCAACGTGTACAACCAATGGGATCCTATACAGATCGATCCCACAGGACCCCGTGCAGGATTGTATCGGCGGATATCCTACAGGTTGCTCACCACCGGACAGGGTGCAAGGGATGGTGCTGGTACGGTCCTGACAGGGTGTCCCTATCAAGCGGGCCCTGTCTATACAGGGTTGCACCAGCGAAGCTTGTGCAGGGTCTATCCAACCTTTTGACATATAGTCAGTGGGACTATTTTTGCATGGCGTGGTCACGTTGTACCTTGTGAATAATAATGCTTTCACGTAGAATATAACCGCTCTCCCTCTACAAAATCGAAACCCGCGCACGCACGCTCTTGTACTCTCAGCGATGAAAACAATAAAGAAAAACACCACGAATTTGAGCGAAAACTCATGATAGATGACGTACATATTCAATTTCATTTTTTGGAAAAACGGTGAGACAATCGCCGTTATTGTGGCGAAGTACTCGTTTGCCGTACACACGAAGTTGAATATATATATATATATATATTTATTAGCCAATGAGCCGAAACCTTCCCGGCTAAAACATTAGACAAAATTACAAACCCAAAAAGCTTTCATACCTATAGACACACCACCCCATGCGACAGGACCTTGAAAAATATTGCACACTCGACATACTTGACGAATGACGTTCGACGACCGCCATACACAGCCCCCCCACACAATCCCGCCCCGTTCCCGCCATCGATTTTTTATCATCCATAGCTTAAATTTCGTCACGTTCGGCCGATAAAGCAAAATTGACTGGCCAGTATAAAGGGGAAATCACTAATTATAACAATTTGAAAATTACTCCCCCACAAGCGTGAGACACGACTTGCATGCTGCTGAAAAGTAATTCTCTCTCGTCCTCCGGTGACCAACAAGCTTCCGTTATACGTACGTCCGATGTTCTTCCACAAAAGGGTATGCAGCTGCAACACCGACAGATCTTCAGTAGTCTATGGATAATCCAGATTTATAGCCTTCGTCTTCCGCAGCTAGTTCTTCGCCGTCGGTTATGCCCCGCGCAGTATCTTGAGCTTGCCCTGCGCTATCGTCTTAACGTTGCCCTGCTCCATCGTCTTGAGCTTGCTTTGCCCCGTCGTCTTGGGCATGCTCTCCATATTTCCCAGGGCTGCCCTCGGCATTTGCACGGTTTGAGTGGTGAAACGTCGATACTTTGCGTATCACTGCTAGCTTTCAGAACAAAAAAATGAAAGAAACAAAGCCGGGAACGGTGCGGTCCGCTCCTCTGTACGTCTCTGTGAAAGTAACAACTCAGCGAGGAGTATCTTACTAGCGGCTGATTAATCGTTCAAAATGATTTAACAAAATGACCACAGTAGGGCGCTCGTGATCCGCTCGTGTGAAAGTATTTCTCACTTCCAGAGTTCATTAAGTAGCCAATTCGAGCCTCACCCAGTTCTGATTTTTTCCGATTTCATACTTGTGACTATGCCTCCTATATTACAAAGTGTATGGAAGAAAATGTATAAACCTGTACTACCGCGCGGTAATTGCTGACGACATCGCTGATGATTTTTTCCCTCTACGTCGTGTTGAGCATTAGCTCCGTCGTCGTTTCGCCGCCCCCGTCGTCTTGAGCTTGCCCTACGTCATTTCCCCTCCTCGCGTCGCCTTGAAGATGCTGTCAATCGTCGTTTTTTCTCGCCACGGCGCCTTCTGCTCTTTCTTTATCAATGTCGGAGTCTTCCACCCACCGTAGACCGTTCTAAGTGTATCTAATATCACCACCAGACTCGTCGTAGAGGATGACGCTTCACCCTCGCTCTGCCCAAATTGGAACTATATACGACCGCCCAACTGTTCGTCGCCCTCCTTCAGGTGTGTCAGTGTCTGCGCCACAGGTTCCGACTCTTTGATGCGCAGCGAGGTTCCAACGGGCCACGACTTTCCCACGCGCTGAGAGTCGCCAACGGGCTGCGGGCGTTCGGCCTCTTGTGCGGCTGCTTTTCTCGCGGAATCACGTTCCGCGGGGTGCTCGGCCTTGCTTATCTCGTCTCCAACGCTTTATGCCTGCTCGTGTTCATTTTGAACCGTTGTGGATTACAGGTGGCGGCATTGAGAGACGTTCTCGGCAGAGCGGGAGTGAGGAACTGTGTTCATTCCATTCTGCACCTCCCAGATGACGTCCGCGACCACGGTGAGCGCATGAAAGACGTGAAAAAAATTGATGTGTTGTCTCCAACTGCACCTGCGGCCACACCACTCGCGTCACCGTTGCTATACCTACACGAACCTATGCACGTAGTCAACAATTTGTTGACCTGTTAGCAATATTCGAGATACTTTGCGGTGGAGTATCGGTTACCGTGTGCAGGCCTGCCGCCCAGTGTCGACGTCAATACCTTTCTAGTGTAGTAATTTGCGCTCGTATCCCGTCCTTAGGGGTTGCCCCAGCAATGCAAATACAATATGAGGCTGGAATATTTTGAAGATATAACAACCGACGATATGGCCGCAGAAGCGTCGGTTACGTCATAGTTTGCAATGATTAAATATTTCAAGCGACATTTTTTTCCCGTGAGGAAACGGGGTTAAAGTAGCTAAGCTACTTATCTCTCGATAATGTTTACACGCCCACTCCTGTGTCAGGTTTCGTTCCCAATGCCAGTACCGGGGAGTTCGCCCACCAACAACATAATCGAGCCAACAAGTCCATCAGCGGTAGAGACACAACAGCAAACTACGCTCGGCGTGCCAACACTGCCTCCGCCTTGACCGCTCTCGCTAATGGAATCTCGTACAAAATGACTAAGTTTAACAGGAGCACCACGCACCACGAGACCGTCACTGTTCAGACTGGGGCTCTGTGCTGTAGGGTTCTGCGAGGCTTGAGGGCCGATAAAGCCGGTGGTTTTGGAGGGGCGCCGGATATTCCCTCAGCGGGAACGCCGACTTGCGAGATGCTTGAACGAAAGTATCGCGGTGTCGCAATATGGGATGCGCGTTCGCGGAATCCCACAGACCATGCCGTTAAATCTGGCGACTGTAGGGCTCGCGCCTACGCCATAGCGCAGAGACCCCGCGAACACGGCTGGCTAAAGTCGTACGACGTTATGTTTGGTTGTAGAGGGTCGGTGTAGCTCTAACGTCTTGCGCAGTTGTTCGATGCCCACGCTGCTGGACAAACCCGTCGGCTTTTGACCAGGAGATCACGTGTTCAACGTTCGAACACGGTGCTCTTCGCAAAGCCAACAGGGGCCCAGGGTTGGGGAAAGAGCGGGATATTCACGCCAAAGCTAAGAATGACGCTTCTGACTCGTGGTCACTGGGGGAGGGTGGTGGAGAAGGCGTCGATATATGGACTACCATTCCGCCTGCTGATGACGGCCCTGTCGACGATACTTCGCTTACGATAGAGCGCCTCTTCTACTTTTTTTAGAACAAAGGGGACCTACGCGGTGCCGGAGATGCGAGCGATAGCCGACCGATTACATCGTGGGTATTGGTCTTCGACTACGTCACCGCCGGCAATGGTGTCTGGCGTCTACTGGATGCCGTGATTGAGCATCTGACAATGATATTTCGCATGAGGCAAGAACCTCTCATCTACCCGGCCGACGCAATATGGCAACTCGTGTACCTCGACCACGCCTGCCCATGCCTTGATAAGGGTGAGCAGTCGGGGGTGCGGCCGGAAGACGACGGGGCTGTTGAACTCGCACCGGACACCAGGGATCTAGTTTGGGGGCGCAAAAATCTAGCGGCACAAGTGCAAGTTGGCCTCTGGCGTTGCCAACGAAATATATCGCCCGAACGAGCACCACCACAGCGTCAGCCAGGACTCCTTCGTCTGATGCATCGCTCATGGGCGGCTCTATTGACGATGAGAGCACGAATACAATGACACTTCAGGAGTAACCATGCGTGTTGAATGCCTATCACGTATCCACCGAAAACAAACAGGTCGTAGATTTACCTGTCATGGATTTCAACTGTGCTGTGATGGTCCCGCGTTTGACGTTGTACCGCGCCGAGTCTAACCCTGCCTTGTACGTGAACTTGAACGCTTGAAACTTCCTTCTCTGTTCGATATTCGTCACCTCAAGCACCCTCTACCAGTACGTCACTGGTTGGCACAGGTGATCGCACACAGCCAGAGGCGAGAGGGATTGCGGATTGCTTGACATGTACCTTCAAAAGCGATGTACAAATGTATATTGGGGTCTGTCAAATAATGGAGAGAAGCACGACGACGTTGTTCTTCGTACGTTACGATTGAAGGATGCACACGCAAAGAGGGAAGGATGCACACGCAAAGTGGGAAGGAGGGGGGGGGGGGGGGGGGGGGAGTAGGTTGTGTATGTTGCTTAAAATGTGAAAGAATGCCGTCGTGAGGCACTCTTCCTAGCTCGCGGGCTTCCCCTGGGTTGTACGCATCATGCAATATGCACCTACTCTCGCACGGATGTTATGCTGCACGCGCGATGTTCGGAGGAAGCATGCTGGGAGCATAACTCCCTCATTTTTATCAATGCGAACGTTGATAGAAATGGTGATCAGACGGAGGAGTACGTTGCGAGGCTGGCAGTGAGAGCTCGCCGGGGAATTGCGCAACGCAAAAACAAGTAACGGCATTGGCAGTGTAACGGCAACGTCATTATATTGAAGGCTGAAGTAGTGCCTACGACGTGCACCATGGGAACGTTTTAACGCGGGGGTATATGGTGAATGTTCGGCGCGGTTTTTGGGGCGGGCATTGTGGGAATATGGTTTGAGCCGGTGCCTGATAGAGGGTATGTTTGACGCATTGGGACCGATGATCCACAAGCATCCAGGATATGTACAGTCATTTTACCCGGGTGAACGGCGGATTCGATTAGCTCGCCACCGTTCAGGGTATGTCCCCGCTAGAATGGGCGAGAGATGCAAAGAACGGTACGTCAACCCAATCAATGTCGTAAACGTGACCGCACCGTCATCAGGTGGTGTCGTTGGTCGTCGTGTTAATGTTGTGCGTGTCGGTGTGTGCCGGCACCTTGTCCGACGGCAATACCCACGGCAGAGGTTTTGTGTGCAGGTATGGACACGAAGGGCATACATCCACAGCCAGAGCCACCATATGAGGGGTTATACGGTGAAGGTGGAACGTTTTGTTATTTTTTTGTTTCTTATGACGGTGCTCCGTAACCCATGGTCGTCGGGATTTCCAACAACTTTTTGCTATTTTTTTTCCCCTAGGCCATGGGATAGTTCATCGGGTTGCTCATTAAATTTTTCTCAACATTAGTATTTGGGTGGGGAACAGAGCTTTTGAAACTAAGGGCCTGAGAAGAGGATGGGCGCACCTCTATCGTACCATGCGTCATATGCGATTATTTCTTGAATGCTCAGGGTATCATAAACAGACGGAGTCGAAGCATCTACTGGTACAGTATACGATGAACTATGGCGACGCTCAACGTTTATTGATTTGCTGCCAATGGAGTGTAGGGTGTCAATGGGCTCGCGAAAAGCAGTCTTATTGTATGCACAAAACATGAGCTCAACACAATAACATGTGACACAGCGTCGCTTACGACTACGATTGGCCTAACGCTGTTTTGTGTGTTAACCCAAATAAGGCATAGGATAGTTGGCCTTGTGTACGGTGTTCACCTTGCCACACGCGAGTGCTACATGGTCAAGTATACCTAGGATCGTGGTACCTGCAGTTCAGCACCACCCTGCCAAGGAGTTAAACATGTACATGCCCGGTGTGCTTGACCCTGTACACCCCCTGCCAATGTACGGAATGGATACCCTGACAGGGTGGCCAGCGTGCCAATCTCGTATGAGGCTCCTACCCAGACGACCCAGCTGGCGTTTCACCCTTTGCAGCGTCCGCTTTATTGACCGTGTACTAGGTGTTTACCCTGGTGGGGTATGACATGGATACCCTGACATGTATAACCCTCGTATGAGGTCCCTACGTACATGATCCTGCCGGCGTTTCACCCTGTGCAAGGTCCGCTTGAGTGAACCTGTACGTGCTGTTTACTCTAGCGAGGTATGAGATGGAGCCCCTTAAGAAGTGAGACGCTGGTCGACCTCGAGCAAGGTTCTGAAGCTCAAGACCCTGGTCAGGTTTGAATCATCACAAGGTCCGTCCAAAACGCCCTTTTTAGGTGGAAACCTTGTACAGGGTCCTAGGTTAAGGTAATCACCTCGTGCAAGGTCTGCATGGTTTACCGTGTAAGGGGTGTTTACCCTGGCAGGGTATGAGATGAAGGCCTTCATAGGGTAAGGTAATCGTCAACCTCGAGAAAGGTTCTGAAAGACA
Organism: Undaria pinnatifida; assembly: GCA_012845835.1. Classification (NCBI taxonomy): domain Eukaryota; class Phaeophyceae; order Laminariales; family Alariaceae; genus Undaria; species Undaria pinnatifida. Next base: position 15,831,232 of record JABAKD010000008.1, on the reverse strand, counting down.
AGACCCTGCCAACGTTTCAATAATCACAAGGTCCGTAAAACACACCCTTCTTAGGTGCGAACCTTGTTCAGGTTCCTAGGCCAAGGTTATCACCTCGTGCAAGGTCTGCATGGTTTACCGTGTGAGGAGTGTTTCACCCTGGCAGGGCATGAGATGAAGACCTATACAGGGTAAGGTTATCGTCGACCTCGTGGAAGGTTCTGAATGTGAACACCCTGCCAAGGTTTGAACCTGCACAGGGCGCGTGAAGAAGACCTTGCTAAGGTGTCTACCGTGCTAAAGCCATGAGACCAAGACCTCACCCGAGGTACTTACCCTGTGCAAGGTCGGCATGATTGACCCTGTGAAGGGCTTTTACTTGCCTTCCGTAAACACCCTGTCAGGGCGAGGAACCCTGTACAGGGTCCCCACTGGGTCCTCACACGGGTGTTCAACCTTGATAGGGTGTCTGTAGGGTATACCCGAATGTACCCATGTGAACTGCTGTGGATGCTGGATATGGAGCTCACCCACCCGTGACAGTCTCTGAGCATAAGGCTCGTCCCCCCTCCCTTGCCTTTATGGAGTTACAATATAACCACTACATATCTTTGCTGTCCTTAATATGGTCGATCCTAGTAATAGCTTCGACTATTAATAGAAATAGCATCCACATATTGCCTTCGTTGACCGCCAGTCAATGCGTTCGCCGTTCGATCTGGAACATATCATGACCTCCACCACCCTCACCGACTTTGTGGAACCACCAGACATACGCGTATATATATGAACCATAATAGTATATACAAACCTACAAGTATTACATTGAAATAAATATTATGAAAAATACATTAGAGTAGTATTATTGCTGTCCGACACCATATAAAAAGCAAACAGAAAGAGACCCCCCAGCCCGCGCGTCACCGCCCCCAATTCCTATTTTGCGCCGGGCGCGCTTGTCGGTTCTGTAGTATCACTAGACATCACCAGTACACACAACAGAGCATAAGTCGAATGAGAGTTCTGAACAATTCGTCCATTTTCTACTCATGACAAGTTTCCTAGAACCATGTTCATCGTTCGGAACTTAACCACTTTCAAAACTGCTACTAATACCAAATGGTTTAGTAAGCACAAGACAAGAAGGCCTATCGCAACACCACATCAACTGCGGTAGGGGTATAATTCATACCGTCTACTTTTGATACTGGTCGAGTAGTTGTTGCTGCCGTTGGTGTCTCACATTAACTCTTGTCAAACATCTTCAGTCCGTGGTTACACAATGGTGCTGGAGCCCAAAGAAGATGTGAAAAACGAAATGAAATCAAAATCCGTCGGGGAAGTACTACGCGTTCCCGCTTAAAAACACACCATACGTAAAGGCGCACACGTGAAATGATCCAACGTGCAAACTGAACTCTCGTGGCCGCGGTATCCACTCACCTACGGCATAAAGTTCTCCCGTACCCACAACCAACCATCTCGCGGTAACAAACTACAGCGGTTGGGCTGCCTGCACCACGGTAATCGTGAGCACAGACGAATGCGCCTGCTGTCTGAAGCGCTGTCAGAGTGACGAGCCGCAGGCATGCAGTGAAAAAAGCGCAATCAAACGAAAAACCACCGAACAAAGTATCAGTGATCGCCCCGTCTTTCCAAGTTATCTGACAGGTTGAAGCGCAGCACTGAGCTACGACCCCCGTGCCTCAAAATTTGAAATTGCGCGGGGTCGTTCCCCATCAATGGTATAAAACTCTACCAACTCATAAAGAGTTAGTGACGCAAGCACCATGTCGTACTACAGCCTCGTAAAAAAAAAAAACCGAAAAAAGACAATCGCTGCTCTCGTGATGATGGTGGTCGTGCGGGTCGTGGATCTCTGTGTGCCATCGTCCTGCTGTTGTTCTCGATGACCGCCTCAACGCCTTAGATTACTCGGCCCTCTCATTCGTACTTGCGCTCGTTGACGTTAAATTCCAATCGGTTCCCCTTCTCCTCCGTCCGTCCCAAAAACAAAATGCTTCTTGCAGCTTGCGGTGCTGATCTGAAAAACAAAAGTTCTCGTTCAGGGAGAGTTCAATCCGTCTCTTCCCAGCCCGTCGACGCTCAGTCGCCCTCTTTTCTTGTCGCCCTCCTTCCTCGTTGTCAAATCCATCCTCTTGCCGGCGTTTTTTCTTCCACTCAAACCAAGACTGCGCCGTAGTGTGGCTCGTGGTAGTGCCTGCCTACCCGCATGAGCATCCCGACTAGACATTGCTGCTCCGCCCTTGCTGATTAAAAATACGCGCGAATCGTAAGTGACCACGCCTAATGCACCACGAACGACCCAACCCTACTGCCACGCCTACGCCTCGCGACCACAAGCAGCACCAATGAACGTATCACTCCTCGAGGGTGAGTCCGGCCTTACACCCGCCAGAAAGATCTCTCCCACTCGCAACAAGCCTGCTAGGGCATGCGTCGTAGCATGCGTTACCGAGGCGGCAATGGGAACGGAGGAGTATATACTGGGCACAGCGAGCACTAAACACCCGTATGAGTACTACACAAAGTAGATTGCTCGTGTAGTCGTTGTTTCGTTTATGCTTGAACATCATCTCCTCTTCTTGGCCCGCCATCACAATACAGCATACTTTTAGATGTACTGTGAGCGTTTCTTGTTTATTTTTTTCAATCTCATTATTGTACTCTCCCAGCTTCGTACCAGCAACGGTCACAGGTGGCGCCCCCCGGATCTCCCAGTACGTGCCTTCCTGTACTGTCGCCGCAAAGTATTTACTATAATATATTAAGCGCCCATGGGGTCTACAGCGAAGAGCTGGAGAGGACTCGGGGGAGCTTCGTACTCTTTCGGGAGAATCGTAGTTGTACCACGATCAAGTTCGCAGCTGAAGAGATGGGGCAATTGCGAATCTTGAACTTTGCAGTATTTTCGATATCATGCCATTTTTCTCGTCTATGAGGGCTATCGGCGACTGATTCAGGCAAGAGCTGAGACGCAGGGTTCAAGAGCGTGGCGCCCTTCCTCAACCTATTTGGAACGGGCAATAGCGCATTCCCAAGTAAATGTCGACAAGTGTTGGACTACAATAATAAGGAAATAAAATCTATCCGGAAATAAAGGGGAGGAAGACCGCTGGGGAATATCAGGAAATAGCGTGATCAAGAAGGCGCGTTGCATATACACTGTTCATGTGTAACGAATATATGCAGTATAAATGGTGGTCGACAATTACATGGTATTCGCACAAATTAATAGCTCCTCGTTCCTCTGTACAGCAATAGTAACGGGAGTGTAAATGTTATGGAAATGGTAGCACGTTGCCATCATGAGTCAATGTTCAGTAGCACTGCTCTTGTGTATCGTAGATTTCATATGTGTTGGTTCGAGCGTGACGTACGTGTGTGTACAGAGGAATTACTTCCGCAGGATTCTCCCCTTGATATCCACGTAGCTCACTCTCTCGTGTGGCTCTCTCTTGTAGATCTTTCCGGATCATAGCTGTCCTGGTCATCTCTGGAAAGCAGCCGTCGTCTGGGCTCCTGCAACTGTGTGGTTTGTATCTGTGTGTACTGGCCAAATTTGCGCCACCGTTGTACTATTCAGCATCTTGTCTACACCTCGGAAGCACTTCGGATTCCAGGCTATCCTCTCGCACCGGGACATCACCTCGACTAACGTCGACAGCACAGCCTCTCAAACCACCGTGCCAGGGTATCACACAATATTCATCACAGGTTACAAAGCCTCGTGTGTGAGGGGGGGCCTGCGGCGACTGCGCGTTTACTGCTATAGCCGAGTGCTGTGGAGAGCACACCCGTCCTCCAGGATTTTGATATTTTTGGATCCTCCAGGATTTTGACTTTTTTGGATTTTTTTCGGCGGGAAGCTACTGCCGGAGTCCTCTACCTGCCGGGACCACACTGAGGCAACCCGCTTGCTTACTGGGCCCGGACTTATCACCTGGGATTTCGGCTGCGCTTTCGGTACGCTACTGTTTGTGTATAGCATTCAGGTGCACAACTTCTGAGCGTTGATTTCGGTCGGCGAATATGGTTGTGCAGGTTATTAATTTTGCGCGCAGCGCACCGTTCTCAGTGTACTTTGTGTCTGTAACTGGCGACCGAAATCACCTGCGCGTGGTTCTCTCGCGAGGCGTAGTCTATCCAAGATATTTCCCACGTACCGAGTCGACGGCTCGGTAGCGTGTGTAGGCTGAGGATACGACTGCTAGCTGGTAGCCGCCTGCTGCTGTCGCCACACATACGTGACCCGCTCACGTAAATTGGTCAGTATACGCGAGGTATACCTTCGCGTTGTGGTATACGCGAGGTAGGTCTGTTCAAGACATCTTTCTCATGCTGTTTTTTTTCACTGGTTGAACGAGCGATGTGGGATTGGAAGTCATGGTAGTCTGTTTTGTGCAGTAGCAGGTACTCGTTGGCATGCGCATGAAAATCTTGTTGCACGTATAGGACCGACATCACGTGGTACTTCAGCGGTTGAAAAACATGACACGGATATACTTCCTTGAATTATTCATTATTAGTTTAGTACGAGTTGAAGCAACTTCCATTGAGGAAGAGTGTCAAGGAAATGTTAGCACATAGCCATTATGGATCAAGGTCCAGTAGCACTGCTCTTGTGTAGCGTAGATTTCATATGTCTCGGTTCGAGTGTAACGTACGCATGTGTGCGGAGGTATTACTTCCGTAGGATTCAGCGCTTGATATCCAGGTAGCTCACTCTCTCGTGTTCCCCTCTCTTGTAGATATTTCCGGATCATAGCTGTCCTGGTCAGCTCTGGGAAGCAGCCGTCGTCCGGGCTCCTGCAACTTTGTGGTTTATATCTATGTGCATTGGATAAATCATGCGCCACCGTTGCACTATTCAACATATTCTCTACATCTCGGAAGCACTTATAGCTCACGACCTCAAAACATGTGCATATGAGCTATCCTCTAAAGTTCAAGCTTTGAAAAAATGTGTGGATGAACCATCGCCTATAGCTCAAGCATTGAACATATGTGCAGATTATGTAGCTCGTATATCTCATCCTGGGCAAACATGTGCGGATGAGCTATCGGGTATAGCTCACCCGTCCAAAACATGTGCAGATGAGCTACCTGCTGTGGCTCAAATGGGGAAAACATGTGCAGCTTGTGTATCTCCCGTACCTCACCGGTGAGCTACCGTCGAAAAAGGCTACCTCGAGCTACGGCGAGCTGATCCGTCCGGGCTGTGGAGATAATCCAGATCACTCGACAATGACAAAGATCCCGACGGATGGATGTGGGTGCTACAGTGGCAGTAGTATTACGACGGTGGTGGCAGAAACAACACCGATGGCGCGGTAGTGTCACGTCGCTGCTGTGAGGTCTATAATAATAATCCATATCGCGCGATAAAGGCCTTCGCAACGATCGATGGCTGAGGGTATTAAATAGTAGTAGTACCACGACAGTGGCGGCAGCAACACCGATGGTGAGACGACCACGAACATGTTCTACCGGGAATCTACGCGCTTTCTGACTCGATCAGTATTGTATACGGCAACACGTTCCCCTAAAAATAGGCGTGGAGTCAAGAAGTGTTGACTTGTCAGTATTCAAGAAGACTTACATATGCTAGTTTCTACTAGAAACTTCATTGACGGATCTGCTCAAATTTATCCGGCAATACAACACGGGATCGCACTTTTCGACACACCAAGAATAGCGAAGGAGTGTTGACTCGTCAACGTATACGAAGACTTGGACATGCTTTTTGGTTTATGCAGAATGACTTCCGCCAAGGGAAAAAGGAGTGCCGTCCTAGCAAATTTGTTGATAAACACCAAAAGCCCACACAGAGGACACGCGACACAGAGCACATCAGAGAAGGGCCCGATATCCATGGACCAAACTCAATGCAGATAGATCTAATGAAGATGAAACCTTGTGAGACTGTTTAGTGGCACGTAATCTGCACGGTGGGGTAGACGTTAGCGCCAAATGGATTCGGCTTGAAAATTTTCGTTGTTTTGAGCTTTCGTGTGAGAGGCGACAATCACTCACGTTTGGAATATTGGACCAGAAAGCTCTCACAGAACGTAAGGTTCCTTTCAGAGACCTCAGTGCGTGGGACGTCAAGGCCAAAATGTACGCGTGAATCGTCGTCGATTCTGGGGCGGCAACGTTTGATTTCACATGCAGGCATTGCTGGGGTACGTAATATGCGAGTGCAGCAGAATTTTGGGCTTCTCCGATGGTTGTTGTATTTGGTGCTCGGAGATGCAGACCCCATGAAGAGTTCAACAGGATAAAACGGGAGAACTATTTATTTCATAAAAATATTTTATAAACGTCAGCCGTGAGTTCGACGAATTTCGGGTCAATACTCATCTTTGCAAGCTGCGTTGTTGGTACTTGTAACATACTATGTGGGTGAGTTTTTTCATAATGGGAGGGGTCATATTGTTCTGTTAAAAAAACTAACACATGTATATACACGAGTATATACATATTTTTGAAAAAACAATTCAAGGACGTCAGCCGTGAGTTCTATTGTTTTCATGCTGTGTTGCCGCACGAGAACCTATTTTCAGAAGGTTAATCGACGAGACACACGTACAGCGACACCCAGCTCTGGTCGCGTGTGCCTTTTTTTCTTGGTGTTCTAAACACACAAAGCCTCTTCAAATGGGATTTCGTTCAAGCATAGGGTGCCTTGAACGACTTTTTTTTCTGTGCGTGTTGGGATGTTTGTGTAATCCAACTTTTTCTTGGCCATGTTGGTCTACAGCAGTCAACGTACACGACACAAAGGCCAATTATGACGGGTCCTGTGCACGCACAAATAACAGCAGCAACTATTCTCGTGCTGGTTTCTCCGTAAGTGGTTAAGAGTTGGTCGAGACAGGGGCGGCAACGTTCACAGGCGTTGCTGGGCTGCGTAATAAGCGAGTATAGTGTGGGGTTCTCCGACGTTGGTTGTGTGTTTGGGTGGTCGGAGATGCAGATTTTGCCTTCAAGAGTTAAACAGAAAAAAGGGATAACTATATATCTATGTCTCTGATGTATGAGTACCAATTTTCAGGAGGTTAATCGACAAGACACACGCACAGAAACACTGACCCGGCTCTGGTCTCGTGTACCGGGGTGCTGATACTACCGCTGCTATATACACCTTCTGCTTCTGATGTGCTTCTGCTGATGATTCTAATTCTGCCTCCGCTACGAGTACAACGCAAGTTGAACCAGTACCAATTTTTTGTTCCATGAAAAAAACGTACTTATCAAACAGCGTAGATGTTCGCGCAGGTTTGTTTAGTTCGCATCCTGTATTTTTGTCTTCAAAATTACGACACATGCCGCTTGTTGTGTTGCTTATTCGACTGCTGGTCTCCGCTGCGTTTTCCGTATCACCCAGGATTGCAGATTGGACCACTGCAGGTATAGACTAGAGGCAGCGCGTCTCAATATTTACCAACTTCTAGTGTACCTGACTTTGGCTATCACAACTAAGGATGACATACTTGCTCTGCCAAATATGATCACAGGTCACATCAGATAGCGCACTGCGCACGCACTGCAAACCTACGTTATTGAATGATTCCTCTGAGCATCCACTAACTAGTAACTGCTTTGGGCTCTGACCTTTATCGTGATGTGCTGCAACAGCAGGTATCCAGTCCTCAAATCCTGAAGGGAGCCAGATCTCTCACGTCTATCTGTGACTCCCTCACCTGGTGTTTGAGTTCGTGCAGCGCCTCTTGAAGCAGGGGTCAGGCGATATGGGGATCGAAGTCACGTCGCAGTCGCAAACAGTCCGTGCAGATGATCAACTAGGGAACACTCGTGGCAACGGGCACGGTGGACACGCCAGTGCCAACGGAGCAAGGGGCTGGAGAAGGGGCTGACAGGTTACTTCGCTTTAACTGTTTCTTTGCACTAAGGGTAGCATCAATAGACACTGGGCGGTACCACTAATCCGCGGTACTGGATTTTCTACGACTAACGGAAGGCTTTCCCGCACCAGGGAAATCGTTCATGCCCATGTACAACGAAGCCGTAGGAGCTTATAAAGCTTAACCCGTGCTCACAGCAAGACCCTCCGCGTGACACTAATAAGCACAGTCGCCACGCGTCGTAATCCTTTTCGCCTAGCGCTGCCGCTCTGTAACACCCCCCCTGTCCGACGCAGTACCATCGTTGGTGCAAAACGGCCATCCCGGTGAAGTCCTGAAACTGCGCGCGCTTGCCATTCAATCAAATATTCTTTCTCGCTCAGCCCTCCGTCGGTGCAGCACCCCCCATCCCGACGAATGTGGGCGTCGGCGCCACGTAGGTATTAGGCGAACAACATATCCACAGTAGGCTACACACCATTTGACGGTGCCGATCTGGAACGCCGGTTCGAAGGGTGGCAGTTCCGGGCATTGTCCAACTAACGGCTACGATGCCCTTCTCCTACCGCGCCGCTAAACGCCCCCGGCGATTCACTGATGCCCTAGTAAGACACCCTTCGATGCTTCCCACCGCCCTCTGACATCCGGTGATACTTTAAACTGTCCCTTGATGGCGTGGGCGGGCGCAGGGGCAAAGCGAGCACCTCAGCAGCTGAATTTGTCTGGCCCCCTCCACCCTATCCGACCCACCGTTCCGGCACTCTGCCTGTTGTCGGTGGACGTCATCCCCGGTTGGCGGCGTCCCGGTGTTTCTGGATTCCTATGCCACCATCCTCCTCTAAGTGTGGTAAACAATGGCTGATTTTCTGGGCCGGTTGTTCCCCCCTTACATCGCTATTGAGTGATAGCGGCACTACAGATGTTGACGGAAGCTCCCGGGAAATCCCAGACCTGCTGACTCGGTCCACACTCGCCCGTACGTGCTTCTTCCCGAAGACGACAAAATATGTGCTTCGTGGTATTGTCTTAGAGCATTGTCAAAAACAAAAACAAGTTCCTTACCGTAAAATATAGCAGCCGCCCAGACAGCGTATGTATTCGTTGGTTGCCCGTAGTCATATCGTCTACACCGCTGCGCATACGCACGCACCGACGCTCGCTTGAACAAAACCTCCCCTCGCTACCCAGCCCTGCGCAATTTCTGTACAATACCAGTTGTCGGTACAATATATCCGCCGACCCCACCGAGCGTTCCGTACAGTATTCACTGTCCGTTGGCCTCTGTAAGTACACCAGCCGTTCCGCTGCGATGGTGCTACGCCCCCCAGCAGTAGCGTCATACAACCACCAGGCGCTCTCCTACGACAGACATCGGAGCCTAAGTGACATCCCGCACGTGAACTTCTTCTTCCTCTACTTCCATCTCGGTGACGTATCGCTGAGCCGCCGTGGTCGTTGTGGCAAATACCTTGTGTCAAATAGGGACATACACGCTTAAAATAAAAGGAAAACACACCAACCTACGCGCAAACAAACTCTATTCACGCAATGTAAAACAAATAAAAGCCTGCGCGTGGTCTCGAATGGCGTCACATACACAAACACTCAGGGAAACACGTACAAATACCCGCATCAAGACCCTTATTCACACAGCCCAGCTCGCGGCTATGGAACGGTGCCGACGTTGTCGATGGTGGCAGCCCCAGAAATATGAAACGAACACCCACTTTCCCGCCACGTCGCTTGGCTGCGGGCGTAAGGACACACCGAGTTTACTCCCTCTGTAGCCCTTCATCAATGGGCGTGGCTCATGCTTTCACGTCTGTAACTGCTTGTCTACAATCACTAGCGCGCACTCCGCAACGGCCAGTCTAGCCCACGTACAGCCTGGGATTCTATCACACAAGGTCATGGCCCCACATACACACACAAAAACGCTCACAATTACACACGAAAATCCGCTGCCCGCCTCGGCTAGGTTTCCACAAGAAGCAGTGGCCTGTGATAGCCCCTCACGGGCTACAGTTGCATAATCTGTATAACACAAACATGCGCCGCCTCACATCAATCACGCCACAATCACCTACAAGCACCCCACATTTCTTGACTTTACCCCCACAATCGGCATAGGTCAAGGCGTCACAGGTGCGGTTTTTGGTGGGGTCGCCCAAGCCAATACTCCCCCTATTCTCACCCAAACACAGACAACGGCGCCCACCCTGCTCAGTCAGGCACAACACACAGCACACAAACCAATGACCTCCACCCGAATCAGTGGCACCCACCCCGCTCAGGAAGGCACAGCACACAACACAGAGACACAAAACACCCACATGAATACCAGGCCTTTTCACGGGTCGGGTCAAATCTCGCGGGTCGGGTCGGGTCGAGTCTGCTCACCCGACCAGACCCGCGAGGTTTTGAAACCCTCCAGACCCGACCCGACCCGACCCGCCACAATTCGGGTGACCCGCGAGATGCGGCTTTCATTCGGGTCAGGTCGACTTGACCCGTGAAATTTCTCACGAGCCAACGCCGAAAAGTCAAGGGTCAAAGCGTGTATACCTCGGTCGGTTGGTTGGTCCTTGGTCTCCCGTACTTTTCCAGTATGTCGTGTTCTCTGGGTGTTTTTACCGGTACTGTTTGCAGCTGATGATTCTGTCATGTCGTGTGCGCGCGAAAAATCGGAAGAAACCTCAACCCACATGCATGGGCACGCCCGTACAGCTAGGCCACCGGATCGACCCGACGAGCGACCCGACGAGCGCGCTAGTTATTAGTTATAAGTGCAATCTCTGGTCCCGGCAAGCAGCCTAGCTGTATCGCCTCCGGCAGCAAGCGCACAACTGGGGTTGTTGATCTGTCAGCAGGGGCTGCGATTCGCGAGGATGCGCTGTCTGCTGCTGGTGCTTGCCGCTGCCAGGGTGCTGCTGCTGTGCTGTTGCTGCTGCTGCTGCTTCGACGGCGCCTGCTCTTCTTGCTTTAATACGTTTTCCCACATTTCGTACTGGCATGACAATTCTCGAACTAGCTACTACTACTGCTGTTGGATCTATCTTCTATCTGTGCAGTCTCCAGCCTCGGCAAGCAACCTAGCTGAGCCGCTTCCGGCAGCAAGCCCACAACGGAGGCGGTGGGTCTGTCAGCAAGGGCTGCGATCCGCTAGAACCCGCGGTCTGTTGATGCTGCTTGCTGCTGCCAGTGCTGCTGCTGCTTCGACGACGACTGCCTTTCCAAGCCTGTTTACGTTTAGTCACATTTCATACTGCTATGACCTTAATATTACTCCTGTTGGTACGGCTTCAGCAGGTACGGGATTGGCGTCACACTGATGTATGCCTTGGTACCAGTAGCTATAGCTAACTCCTGGTACTGCCTGGTGATTGTTCTGCACGTTGTGATGACATATGATCGAAGTGTCGGCACGAGGAAGGCAGGAAGCGGAAATGTTTGTACCTTTATTTGCGGACCCGCGGGCCGGACCCGCGGGGCGCCTGCACGGCATAAATGACTTTCAGCTGTGAGTTTGTAAAAGGCGGATCGGCGGGCCAGATACGTGGGTTTGACCCCCGGGTCAGCCCAAAACAACTCGCGGGTCATTATGGCTTGACCCGCGAAGTGCTTCGTATCTCGCAGGTCATGACCAGACCCGACCCGCGAGATTTTGACAACCTCTTGACCCGACCCGACCCGACCCGCGAGAGATTGAAACCTGTTGATCCGACACGACCCAACCCGCGATATTTTGAAGTCTCTTGACTCGACCTGTCCCGACCCGCAAGATTTTGATAACCTTTTGACCCGACGCGACCCGACTCGGCCCGGCCCGACCCATGAGATTTCAAAACCTAATGACCCTACCCGACCCGACCCGCGATATTTTGAAACCCCCTTGACCCGACCCGCGGGTCGGGTCGTGACCCGTGAAAAGCCCTGATGAATACGACAGTCTCTCCTCTCCACCGATTTCCTGACGCCGTCACTAACGCTGGGCGTTTGAGAAGCTACACCACCCCGCCACCGAATATACATCGTGATACCGGGTTGTATGCGGTTCTGACATCAGGGGAGATTGCGTCGCTACCCTAGCTTCTGCAGTGGTGAGTGCTCTGCCGCAATGTTTAAGTCTGTTGCAGCGCTCGGACTTCACCTAGCCGTCACTACCGGGGGTGATGGGGTTCATGAGCGAGTTGTTGCGACAGAATATTTTATCACCCAGACCCTTTCCCCACTTGCCGCCGCAACGGCATTCGCATGTTCTGCTACAGCGACAACTGTATTTTTATCTGCTCTGAAATGTTCAATCAAAAGATACAAGAGGATTCCTTCCCGTTTTTCCTGTTTTTTCTCGATTTTTGTCATTCTTCTTGTCGCTCGGCTCCCCTCCTGCCCGTGGATTACTTCGCGATCGTTGTCGCCATTTTGCCCTTGCGCTCGGCTCGCGGCATCAGATGCAGCACATGTGTGGCAACGGAACGGTGCGGCCAGAAATAATCGAAGCGTTAAACATGCATGACAATCTTTCTCTAACGACTTCATCATCGTCACTTTTCTGCGTTTGTTTGGTCGAAGCGAGAAGAAATGAACGGACACTGCTGGGCCTATTACTCGATGCCCAAGGCATTCATCACCCCTTTTCATTAGATTAACATTTCCCAAGCTCTGTATCATTCATCCGCAGGTATAATCGGACGGACGGCAAACGATTAGAGGACTCAAGTAATCCAAGATCCGGTAATCATGTAACAAGAGGGCTCAGAAATAGTGGTAGCCGTAAAATCAATACCGTCAGGCACAAACTCGATGGAAACCGTAACACGAAAATACTACGGTAAACGCCTGTCCCAGTGAGATGTGGTATAATGGTTACAATATATTTCTGTATTATTGACGGATCCAAAACACGTCAGAAGCCTCGTGGATAACTCAACAAAGGCCTTCATAGTTCGGGTTCGGAGACAAAAGGCGTCGATAAGATAAGTTGCAATCTATACGACTAATATACATTCCTTTGAACTGTATGATTGACCACCGAGGAGGTAATGGCGACGGTCGGTAACCGCCCAGTGTTTGATATCCAGTCTATCATGCCGTGCGCACCAAAACGCCTGCTTTCCTACTGAACTCCACTCCTGACATGTTGATGTGTTTGATATGTTACGGTTATGCTTCAAATAACATACTGGCAGACACATTGTACTGCTTCAACGCAGTTGACAGAACGCTGTTGAACGCGTAGATAAATACTGCATGCAGTCGGTCTGTACCCTAAAACGGTGCAAACGAGCAATTGAGCACAATCCCTCGTCAGCCGACAGAGAAGGGAAATATGTACACATGTATGTGTTGTCCCCTCATGAATAATGTGTACATAGGTGCTGTTATCTCTTGACTTCGCTTGGTGAGCGTATGAGGTGACTACTTCCAACAATAAAGAGTTACTACCTGGGAGCGTATGTGCAGACTCAGGAAATAGTTCAATAAATGGGATACACCTACTCTACCACAATTATATCTGCAGCGATATTTTATGCAGGTCTTTACAGTAGAGGCGTAGTGCATCCACGGTGATGCATTCACAACCAAACCTTCATAATAAATACGTTCGTAATGTGCCGTGAATATCATGTCCGTTGTCCTATTACATATACCCGGTACCAGGTACCGTAACTGGCACAAGATATCACCCGTACATATGAAATCACACCCCCCACAGGATACGACATCCCGGTGATAATGTTGGGCGTGTTTGACAAACCATCGATTTATCACCCGGGGTACATAAGATAACACACCCCGGTGATATCCAAGTGTAGATTTGTGGTTTGTGGCTTCGATTTTTGGTCCTGGTGTCTCTGCGTAACTCGTTTTTAATCGTACCGATAGCGAGGTAGGTAGCAGCAGCCCACGTTTGTGTGGGGGCAGGACGGATGCCGCAGCCACCGCCTCGTATCGTATTGGGCGAGGTACCTCCGATTTTGGAAGATTTCATTTTTCAATCTCCAACCCAAGCCCGTATTTTGATTGAAACTTTCTTCGGCGTTGAGGGGATTGAGCCATCGCCGACGTCATCACCTAGGTTGGGCCCGTTTGTTTTACCACCACCCGGTATCACAGGTAGGTACCTACAGCAGGAGTGCGGGGCAGCTGCAAGTGTTCGTGCATGCATACCACCCCCCTTCAAGTGTGCGGCAGCAGCGGTTCAACTGTTATCACACCCGCTTTTATCACACACCCAAACACACCCTGAGGCTGTGCGGGTGCTATCACACCCGCGTTTTATCGCCCCCCCCTCATTTACCACACCCCCGAACACGCCTTGTGGGTGTTCGGACATCCTATCACATCCCCTGATTTATCACCCCCCCTTGGTCCCCCTGCGAGCTGCATTTTACCACCCGGGGTACACGAGATATCACCCCCCCCCACAGGATAGCACACCCGGTGGTAACATTTGCAAATCCCAAAAATTTATCACCGGGGTGTTTTATCTTGTGTCAGTTACGGTATATATTGTGAAACAGGATACCAACTTAAACATTTGACTATCGTGCCTGCTATCATATTACATTACGATTGAGACAGGACATGGCCTCTTGCACACACCCCAACCATGTATATTATAAAAAATGAAAATACACTCCAGCTGTGAGATCGAAGATTTCGTCGAAACTCAACTTTGCAAGCTGTGTGTGATACTCCGATCGCGCGCATTACGAGTTGTGTGTCCTCATTAAGGATATAGGTCGGCGACTCCCCTTACAACTACAGTGTAGCTATCAGGGTCAACAGGATGATTTTAGTCAGTCTGCGCGCGGAAACTATAAAACCCGTTTCTGAGGGGGACAAAATCTGACAGCTGTGAAGGGAAATGTATCCTTTTATCAAGTGAATCTTGTAAGTCGAATAACCGGTGAGGGGGGTGGGGCGGGGTTTTGAAGGACGTGGGGGGCTGGTTTTGATCAAAAGCGAGCGGGTTTGGAGGGGGGGGGGGGGGGGGGGGGGGGGGGGGGGGGGTTGGGGAAGGGGGCAATTTGTGCATGTAATCTATAAATCCTTTCGAGGGGATAAATGTGACGGTTTTGGCACCAGTATATTTTTGGGGGCGGGGGGGGGGGTTGGGGCGGGGGGGGGGGGGGGGAGGGGGGTGACGGGCAGCTCAATATGTGCCTGGAAACTATACATTGTTTTGAGGGGATAAATGTGACGGTTTTGGAAATAATACATCAGTTTATCATGTATATCCTGGGGTAAGTCGTACAATCAGTGAGTAAAGAGAGGGTGGAGTGTTCGAGGGGGTGGGGTTGGGATGGGTTGGGGGGGAGGTGGGGGGTGTGGGGGCGGGGGGGGGGCGGGGGGGAGGAAGGGCTTTAGGTGAGGGGTTTGTTATACGTGTGGTGCTAGGTCTAGGCGATGGTGCGGGTGATGGGGAAGAAGGGGACGTTCGAGGCGGGGGGGGGGGGGGAACACAGCGGCATGGATGGCTCTCGAAAGATAATGAGGTGATCTCCTGTGCGTGAAGTGTTTATTAATGTGGCGGATTCGATATTTGGTGGGGCGTTTGAGTAAGGGAGACCAAGAGGGGGGGGGAGGGGGGGGGGGGATATTTTTTTGGAGGTTTAGGTCACAAATAATATTCAAATACACTTCGGCTGTGAGATCAAAGATATGTAGCAGCTTGTTATACGCGTGGTGCGAGGTCTAGGCGATCGTGCAGGTGGTCGGAAAACAGGGGGCGTTGGAGGGGGGGGGGGTTTAGGGGGGTGGGGGGGGGGGAGGAAGGGCGGTGAGGGGTTTGTTATACGAGTGGTGCTAAGTCTAGGCGATGGTGCGGGTGATGGGGAAGACGGGGGCCTTCGAGGCGGGGGGGGGGGGGGGGGACACAGCGGCATGGATGGCTCTCGAAAGATAATGAGGTGATATCCTGTGCGTGAAGTGTTTATTAATGTGGCGGATTTCGATATTTAGTGGGGCGTTTGAGTAAGGGAGAGCAAGAGGCGGGGGGGGGGGGATTTTTGTATATAATGGGACAGGATATAACCTTGCACATGTGACTATCACGCCCATTGTCATGTTACTTGACGATTGAGACAGGACATGACCTCTTACACACGTAGCTCCCTTTGCAGCCAACGGCAAAAGGTGAAGCAAAATTGATGAAATTGCAGCTGTCGCATGTTCTTCATTGTCTTCGCCACACTGCTGTTCCTGCAGTACTGTACAACGAAATTGCAGCCGCAAAATTCACAGCCAATGTACTCATAGTACGCTATTGTGGACTCTGTGCGTACGGGTACGACTAGCTTTACATGTACACGAATTACGAGAATAACTTTTAATGGAAGAACCAACTCATAGGTCGCATGCTCGTACGCGGGTGAAACGAGCGCATTTTGACGTGTGAATTGTATAATGCGGCCATGGCAGCCCAGAAATAAAATACAACGGGAGCCCGTGAAAAGTGCAATCTTCTGGTTTCTTTGCAGCATGGTCCGGCAGTATTTGAGCTCAAGAACACGTTTGGTCTTCAACAGCATGCATTATTTAATGGTGAACAAAACACCATGCCACGCGACGAGCATAAGGACGGGCACGAGCAGCAGACATACATGCATGCGATATAAAAAAACCAACGAAGGACTGTTTTCAAATACCAGCAGACACATTTTTTTTCCGCCGCCTTTTGTTGCAACGCCCTACCTACAATCAAAATCGGCCACGGTAATAAACACTTCTACGCATTTATTTGATATCACATCATTTTTGTTCCAGTTATCCATGACGTAGTATTCGTTCACCCCCCCGCCCCCCCAAACGCCCCCTCCATCCCCATCACCCGCACCATCACCTAGATATAGCACCAAGGGTATAGCAAACCCCTACATCTATGCGACCTGACAATGTTGGTTAAACAACCATTTCTGCACCCCCCCCCCCCTTCCTCCCCCCACCCCCACCCCCACTATGTCGAACGCTCCGCCCTCTCCTCACTAGTTGTACGACTTACAGGGTAGGATTAATAGTTTCCACGCACAGATTGAGCTGCGCCGCCCGTGCCGCCCCCCCGACTGTAGAACAAACCTATCCCCCCACGTCCGTCAAAACTCCGCCACCCCTCAACGGTTATTCGACAAACAGAGTTCACTTGATAAACTGATGCATTTCCTTCCACAGCTGTCACATTTTTCCCTCCTAAAAAACGGGTTTTATAGTTTCCGCGCACAGACGGCCTTACATCACCCTGTTGACCCTGATAGCTACACTATAGTTGCAAGGGGAGTCGCCGACCTATATCCTCAATGAGGACACACGACCAGTAATACCCGCTATCGGAGTATCACACACAGCTTGCAAATATGAGTTTCGAAAAATTTGTCGACCTCACAGCTGGATGGAGTGTATTTCGAATTTTAGACTAAATACCAGATTTCCAGGTAACCACACCTAATACCCATAGCAGTCCATAATACAGAAGAATACTTCTATACATCACCGTTAATACCATCGTCGAGACTAGGGCATGCACCAAGTATGATTCCAAGTCCCGCGCATTGTACGAGCTTTGGACATAACTGGCATGCGAGCCCCTATATACATACCGTAGTCTCAACTAAAAGCCCGCACGACAACAAGATACACAAAACGGCACCGCAGAAGGGTACATATATGATACGGTACCGCAGCATGCGATAGCAAGCGTGCCCTCTATACATGGGTACGAGCGCCGTGCTTTTACGCCAAACCCTACACGACCACAGGTACGCTGTATCACAACTAACGAAGGTACTGCACTGTAGTAGCGGTATAGTCTATACCAGGCGTGCCAGGTACCTGTAATGGAGTCGTGGTGCCGGATGGTGGGAGGGAAGGGACGCAGGGGTATCAGCTTCGCTTGGAGACAGCACCGGTTCTTCTTTGATGATTTCTTATTACTGGCGTTGAGCTATGAGAAGCTCGAGGAGACAGGAAAGGGGAAGGAGTGAGAGCATGGGGGTGCGGTGAGGCTCACAGAGTTCGCTTCACCCTCCAGCATTGCTGCTGTGCTCTTTTCTGGACCTTTACCTATGGAACGTACAGGGAACGTTCTCCTAGGTTTTCTATATCCCCATGAGCGCTAAATGCGCTTACTTCTACCTATCTTGTCCAGAGGAGGACGTTCCATTACCGAGAACGTTCTTGTGGTGTAAGCTAGCTATTCTCTACGGATTTTCCGCTTCACTAAGAATATTCCGTTTAAAGAGAATATTCTTGTGGCCAATAGACCGTAACTCTGCGGACTATCTTACCGAATCTATTGCCCGCGATACCGACACTCTATTACATTAGCCCACCCTGAATAGTCGTATATGCAGACCTCAAGACGGTCGAAAGATGACGACAAAGTTCATCCTAAAAGATCGGGAAAGGAGGTCGAAGATGCGGCTATTCAAAACAAACACATGAGGCTGTATATTCCCCCACACCTCGTAATGAGGCCTAAACTCCAAGGATAGGGTTATTCACTAATAAAGTAGATCACTAAAACAAAGGCCATAGATAGGAAGATAGAGGAAGACAGAAAACCCAGAATGCAGCAACCAATGTAGAGCAGCCAAAACTTTAAACCAAAAAAGAAACCTGAAGACTAAGCGTCCTGCCGACGACGCCACATTGTAATGGAGTCGTGGTGCCGGATGGTGGGAGGGAAGGGACGCAGGGGTATCAGCTTCGCTTGGAGACAGCACCGGTCCTCCTTTGATGGTTTCTTATTACTGGCGTTGAGCTATGAGAAGCTCGAGGAGACAGGAAAGGGGAAGGAGTGAGAGCATGGGGGTGCGGTGAGGCTCACAGAGTTCGCTTCACCCTCCAGCATTGCTGCTGTGCTCTTTTCTGGACCTTTACCTATGGAACGTACAGGGAACGTTCTCCTAGGTGTTCTATATTCCCATGAGCGCTAAATGCGCTTACTTCTACCTATCTTGTCCAGAGGAGGACGTTCCATTACCGAGAACGTTCTTGTGGTGTAAGCTAGCTATTCTCTACGGATTTTCCGCTTCACTAAGAATATTCCGTTTAAAGAGAATATTCTTGTGGCCAATAGACCGTAATTCTGCGGACTATCTTACCGAATCTATTGCCCGCGATACCGACACTCTATTACATTAGCCCACCCTGAATAGTCGTATATGCAGACCTCAAGACGGTCGAAAGATGACGACAAAGTTCATCCTAAAAGATCGGGAAAGGAGGTCGAAGATGCGGCTATTCAAAACAAACACATGAGGCTGTATATTCCCCCACACCTCGTAATGAGGCCTAAACTCCAAGGATAGGGTTATTCACTAATAAAGTAGATCACTAAAAAAAAGGCCATAGATAGGAAGATAGAGGAAGACAGAAAACCCAGAATGGAGCAACCAATGTAGAGCAGCCAAAACTTTAAACCAAAAAAGAAACCTGAAGACTAAGCGTCCTGCCGACGACGCCACATTGTAATGGAGTCGTGGTGCCGGATGGTGGGAGGGAAGGGACGCAGGGGTATCAGCTTCGCTTGGAGACAGCACCGGTCCTCCTTTGATGGTTTCTTATTACTGGCGTTGAGCTATGAGAAGCTCGAGGAGACAGGAAAGGGGAAGGAGTGAGAGCATGGGGGTGCGGTGAGGCTCACAGAGTTCGCTTCACCCTCCAGCATTGCTGCTGTGCTCTTTTCTGGACCTTTACCTATGGAACGTACAGGGAACGTTCTCCTAGGTGTTCTATATTCCCATGAGCGCTAAATGCGCTTACTTCTACCTATCTTGTCCAGAGGAGGACGTTCCATTACCGAGAACGTTCTTGTGGTGTAAGCTAGCTATTCTCTACGGATTTTCCGCTTCACTAAGAATATTCCGTTTAAAGAGAATATTCTTGTGGCCAATAGACCGTAACTCTGCGGACTATCTTACCCAATCTATTGCCCGCGATACCGACACTCTATTACATTAGCCCACCCTGAATAGTCGTATATGCAGACCTCAAGACGGTCGAAAGATGACGACAAAGTTCATCCTAAAAGATCGGGAAAGGAGGTCGAAGATGCGGCTATTCAAAACAAACACATGAGGCTGTATATTCCCCCACACCTCGTAATGAGGCCTAAACTCCAAGGATAGGGTTATTCACTAATAAAGTAGATCACTAAAAAAAGGCCATAGATAGGAAGATAGAGGAAGACAGAAAACCCAGAATGGAGCAACCAATGTAGAGCAGCCAAAACTTTAAACCAAAAAAGAAACCTGAAGACTAAGCGTCCTGCCGACGACGCCACATTGTAATGGAGTCGTGGTGCCGGATGGTGGGAGGGAAGGGACGCAGGGGTATCAGCTTCGCTTGGAGACAGCACCGGTCCTCCTTTGATGGTTTCTTATTACTGGCGTTGAGCTATGAGAAGCTCGAGGAGACAGGAAAGGGGAAGGAGTGAGAGCATGGGGGTGCGGTGAGGCTCACAGAGTTCGCTTCACCCTCCAGCATTGCTGCTGTGCTCTTTTCTGGACCTTTACCTATGGAACGTACAGGGAACGTTCTCCTAGGTGTTCTATATCCCCATGAGCGCTAAATGCGCTTACTTCTACCTATCTTGTCCAGAGGAGGACGTTCCATTACCGAGAACGTTCTTGTGGTGTAAGCTAGCTATTCTCTACGGATTTTCCGCTTCACTAAGAATATTCCGTTTAAAGAGAATATTCTTGTGGCCAATAGACCGTAACTCTGCGGACTATCTTACCAAATCTATTGCCCGCGATACCGACACTCTATTACATTAGCCCACCCTGAATAGTCGTATATGCAGACCTCAAGACGGTCGAAAGATGACGACAAAGTTCATCCTAAAAGATCGGGAAAGGAGGTCGAAGATGCGGCTATTCAAAACAAACACATGAGGCTGTATATTCCCCCACACCTCGTAATGAGGCCTAAACTCCAAGGATAGGGTTATTCACTAATAAAGTAGATCACTAAAAAAAAGGCCATAGATAGGAAGATAGAGGAAGACAGAAAACCCAGAATGGAGCAACCAATGTAGAGCAGCCAAAACTTTAAACCAGAAAAGAAACCTGAAGACTAAGCGTCCTGCCGACGACGCCACATTGTAATGGAGTCGTGGTGCCGGATGGTGGGAGGGAAGGGACGCAGGGGTATCAGCTTCGCTTGGAGACAGCACCGGTCCTCCTTTGATGGTTTCTTATTACTGGCGTTGAGCTATGAGAAGCTCGAGGAGACAGGAAAGGGGAAGGAGTGAGAGCATGGGGGTGCGGTGAGGCTCACAGAGTTCGCTTCACCCTCCAGCATTGCTGCTGTGCTCTTTTCTGGACCTTTACCTATGGAACGTACAGGGAACGTTCTCCTAGGTGTTCTATATTCCCATGAGCGCTAAATGCGCTTACTTCTACCTATCATGTCCAGAGGAGGACGTTCCATTACCGAGAACGTTCTTGTGGTGTAAGCTAGCTATTCTCTACGGATTTTCCGCTTCACTAAGAATATTCCGTTTAAAGAGAATATTCTTGTGGCCAATAGACCGTAACTCTGCGGCCTATCTTACCGAATCTATTGCCCGCGATACCGACACTCTATTACATTAGCCCACCCTGAATAGTCGTATATGCAGACCTCAAGACGGTCGAAAGATGACGACAAAGTTCATCCTAAAAGATCGGGAAAGGAGGTCGAAGATGCGGCTATTCAAAACAAACACATGAGGCTGTATATTCCCCCACACCTCGTAATGAGGCCTAAACTCCAAGGATAGGGTTATTCACTAATAAAGTAGATCACTAAAAAAAAGGCCATAGATAGGAAGATAGAGGAAGACAGAAAACCCAGAATGGAGCAACCAATGTAGAGCAGCCAAAACTTTAAACCAAAAAAGAAACCTGAAGACTAAGCGTCCTGCCGACGACGCCACATTGTAATGGAGTCGTGGTGCCGGATGGTGGGAGGGAAGGGACGCAGGGGTATCAGCTTCGCTTGGAGACAGCACCGGTCCTCCTTTGATGGTTTCTTATTACTGGCGTTGAGCTATGAGAAGCTCGAGGAGACAGGAAAGGGGAAGGAGTGAGAGCATGGGGGTGCGGTGAGGCTCACAGAGTTCGCTTCACCCTCCAGCATTGCTGCTGTGCTCTTTTCTGGACCTTTACCTATGGAACGTACAGGGAACGTTCTCCTAGGTGTTCTATATTCCCATGAGCGCTAAATGCGCTTACTTCTACCTATCTTGTCCAGAGGAGGACGTTCCATTACCGAGAACGTTCTTGTGGTGTAAGCTAGCTATTCTCTACGTATTTTCCGCTTCACTAAGAATATTCCGTTTAAAGAGAATATTCTTGTGGCCAATGGACCGTAACTCTGCGGACTATCTTACCGAATCTATTGCCCGCGATACCGACACTCTATTACATTAGCCCACCCTGAATAGTCGTATATGCAGACCTCAAGACGGTCGAAAGATGACGACAAAGTTCATCCTAAAAGATCGGGAAAGGAGGTCGAAGATGCGGCTATTCAAAACAAACACATGAGGCTGTATATTCCCCCACACCTCGTAATGAGGCCTAAACTCCAAGGATAGGGTTATTCACTAATAAAGTAGATCACTAAAAAAAAGGCCATAGATAGGAAGATAGAGGAAGACAGAAAACCCAGAATGCAGCAACCAATGTAGAGCAGCCAAAACTTTAAACCAAAAAAGAAACCTGAAGACTAAGCGTCCTGCCGACGACGCCACATTGTAATGGAGTCGTGGTGCCGGATGGTGGGAGGGAAGGTATCAGCTTCGCTTGGAGACAGCACCGGTCCTCCTTTGATGGTTTCTTATTACTTGCGTTGAGCTATGAGAAGCTCGAGGAGACAGGAAAGGGGAAGGAGTGAGAGCATGGGGGTGCGGTGAGGCTCACAGAGTTCGCTTCACCCTCCAGCATTGCTGCTGTGCTCTTTTCTGGACCTTTACCTATGGAACGTACAGGGAACGTTCTCCTAGGTGTTCTATATTCCCATGAGCGCCAAATGCGCTTACTTCTACCTATCTTGTCCAGAGGAGGACGTTCCATTACCGAGAACGTTCTTGTGGTGTAAGCTAGCTATTCTCTACGGATTTTCCGCTTCACTAATAATATTCCGTTTAAAGAGAATATTCTTGTGGCCAATAGACCGTAACTCTGCGGCCTATCTTACCGAATCTATTGCCCGCGATACCGACACTCTATTAAATTAGCCCACCCTGAATAGTCGTATATGCAGACCTCAAGACGGTCGAAAGATGACGACAAAGTTCATCCTAAAAGATCGGGAAAGGAGGTCGAAGATGCGGCTATTCAAAACAAACACATGAGGCTGTATATTCCCCCACACCTCGTAATGAGGCCTAAACTCCAAGGATAGGGTTATTCACTAATAAAGTAGATCACTAAAAAAAAGGCCATAGATAGGAAGATAGAGGAAGACAGAAAACCCAGAATGGAGCAACCAATGTAGAGCAGCCAAACTTTAAACAAAACAGGAAACCTGAAGACTAAGCGTCCTGCCGACGACGCCACATTGTAATGGAAGTCGTGGTGCCGGATGGTGGGAGGGAAGGGACGCAGGGGTATCAGCTTCGCTTGGAGACAGCACCGGTCCTCCTTTGATGGTTTTCTTATTACTGGCGTTGAGCTATGAGAAGCTCGAGGATACAGGAAGGGGAAGGAGTGAGGATGGGGGTG